>CM069862.1:68143719-69343719 GCA_036172795.1 Pelodytes ibericus
ATTCTTTAATGGATAAAGCCCTAACTTTTGTTGACCGCATCTACACAAATATTCAGCTAGCCACATTGCTAGCTAAACTTCATGGGAATTGTAGTTGGACAATGGGGTTGTGGTTCGGGTTGGCACCTTTTCTTCAAAAAAATACCGGCCTTGGTAAGGTCTCCATAGACTTAACATTGACCTGATGCCTATTTTTTACCGGCCAGGTGGCAACCCTAGTTGTGGTGCCCCATAACACGGTTCCCCAACCAGTGCTCAACACACACCCAACAGTCCAGAAATGAAGGTGTTTTGTAAAAACACCTTAAACACAACTGGTAATCCCTAAATCCTGGCCTGGTGGATGGACCCTGACCACTGGGCTGGGAACCAATAGCCTACAGTACACACAGACTTTGTTGTTTTTGACAGCAGCTCCCATTAAGTACAGCCAGCCATTACTGGCTGAACATCATAGGAATTGTAGACTAGACTAGTTGTGGCTAATCTTTACCACCCCAGCTATTGTAAACTAAAGTTCCCGTGAAGTGCAGGTAGATGCTGGTTTTTTAGCTACAGCTACAATGTTCATATAATTTTTCCTATTTAATGGGTAACTAACATTGCCTCCCACCAGGAAATACTTCTCCTGAGCTAGAAAAAATAGGTAATGGGGAGGAGGTATCGGGATAGCAGAGGGGAAAAATGGGGTGAATAATATGCAGCCCCCCACACCCTCATGAAAAATAAATCCTGTGTACGCCCCTGGCTAAGTCATCTGAGAGTTGCCAAGAGTACTCTGTTCCACTTTAAAGCAAGCCAACAAATTGTTTTGCTGTCCTTGATGTCTGTGGCTGGAATAACATTCCTACCACCAAACCATTTTGAGTAACATTGGACAAGACATTAGGCTGTGCATATGTAAAACGTTAATATTTCTTTTTGAATCCTCAGGTTTTGATAACTGGTCCAGCTGATACACCTTACGCTAATGGCTGCTTTGAATTTGATGTATATTTCCCACAAGATTATCCTAATTCACCTCCACTTGTAAATCTGGAAACAACAGGTGGCCACAGTGTTCGGTTCAATCCAAACCTTTACAATGATGGAAAGGTAGGTTACTGAATACCTAGTGTGTTCCCTACATGTTGCTCTACAAGTAATCAACACCAAGTGTACACTATGGGCTTCACTCATGGAAGAGAATTTCAGCTGAATGGAAAAATTGTTCCGACTCAACTACTTACATTTGAAATTCCCTTCTCAATTCCCTGTAATTATCTTTCATGAATAGATTCCTGTGATTATATATGGTTGTCTAGTAATGGGCAGACCAAACAAATGTTAATTAGAGGCTATTAAGGCAAAGTTATAATATGTTTAACACACATGGATTGACTGATTTCACCACAAAGTAGTGAAAACAAAATTAAAAACCCAATGAGCATAGTCTATGTGGGTAGTAGTTGTATATTGATATTCTCAGTGCTAAATAGTGCTGTTTATATACCACCCGTATATTAATGGTTATGTTCCATCAAGGAATGGGGCAGAGGAAACTTTCATGTGTAAAATACTAGATACATACTAGTTTTTGATCATAACAACCCCCATACATTTTGTACAATTAGTGTTGGGTTTTAGTAAAAATGACAGATAAGACACTGTAAACGAACACCCGGGTGTTATAATAAATGAATGTACATGATGCATAGGGGGTGTTCAGGAGAGGGCCTCTCTCCAGCTTTGCAAAATGTTGTGAGTTTAATTTTTTTTTTTTTAAAGGTACAATTGCACTTTATGTATTACGGTGATTTGCACTAGTTTTTATACATAGAGATGGAGAAGCTCCCCCGGCACACATGAGGCACCTTTTGGCACCTGTTTTTTGTTTTTTTGTTCTATACATGGGCTGCGCGGTACAATAATTGCCGGCACAAAATCTACATAATCAGCATAGGTCATGCTGACTTCCGAAATTTGTCTTCATACATTAATGCACACACAACTGTACCAATAATGGGTCCAATAGGCATGTGCACCGTGTTTATACAAGACCCCAACCCCTTAGTCTTTCCTAGTCAAAGAGAAGGTGTATAAACTTGACCCTTGAAAATATTCCCCCAATCAAAGAATCCTTTAGCGATTAAAATATGTACACATTTATTAAACAAATACAACTGTGTATCTGTCTGCCCAAATCCAATGAAACACACTTTTAAAGCAACACGATAGACTGCTAGTGAATCTGTTCCATTTCCACGGCAATGATGGATGAAAAGTTGAAGATGTCCAGTTAGCCATATAGGGATCTGGATTTTAAAAATGTTATGCCTTATAAAGCTATAAAGATAATGGTAGACATCGGCCACTTACCCCGACCACAATACATTTAGTGGCTTATTCAGTTTTTTAACTTATAGGGTATTTATAATCACTCTGCTATAAGACTATTTAGTATTATTACAGCACTGTAGGTCAGGAAGTTGTTTAACACAAAGTAGAGCATAGGTAATTTCCCTGGGAAATTAATACAATACCTTTATTAGTGTTGGTCAATTTCTTCCTTTAATATGCCCTACTTTGGTCCTCCTATTTGGCAGACTGCATCATGGGGCTGAATGGCTCCTTTTTTGGGGGAAGGCACATGCCAAATTAAAATATACTGCAAACTTGGGCCTTCCTGAGGGATGCATTAAAGGGACACTGTCACCAAACAGACAACTGATGTGCAGGCAATAAAGGTTTTTAAGTCATACACATATAGTAATAGCGCTAATTTATGCAAAAATATTTTATGCATAAATTAGCAGACCTGCAGCCATCCATAGAAGAAATGTGCGGCCTGATATTTGGTTTCTGCACCTATATTGGGTTGTTAATCAGACATTCGGTTTCTCATAGTGTCTCCTTTTGGCACTTGTGTTGCTGGGCAGTTTAACAGAGAGCTCCAATTATGTAATAAAATTGACACTTTTGTGACAGGTTTTATTAGGTTCATTGCACCGAGTCACATTGTTTCCCTAATGATGTGCAACACGGTTTTCCATGTCTTTTCTCCCATCTAAGACTGTGCCATCCAAATATAGCACCTGCTGCCCGATTGCTGACTCCTCACTCCTCATGTTAACTCCTTTGCCTGCAAGTGCATTGTTCAGCTTTTTGTTAGCATCGTCTCAGCTGCACCTAGCCAAGCTATAGGGAATTTCTACAGCATACAGCGCACTCCATCTCAGCAGCACTTTAGATGTTTAACAAACCAATTAAACATAGAGCTGGCACGTTGTTTAAATGACCTGCCTCCCTTGGATTTCTTGCTGATGTTACACATTACTGTCTCAGGTGCCCTGAATGCTGCCTATAATCAAAAAAGCCAGAATGGATTCAACTGAAATGTAGATTTTAAAAGCATATACAGTTAAAATGTGTGTGTAAGCACATGTATGTGTGTGTCTGATTTTGCTACATTTTTAAAAATGTACCTGTGGATTGCTCCTTGTGTATATAACACCCATTATTTCTAAGGTGTGTGTGTGTGTGTGTGTGTGTGTGTACGCACACGCACACACTCGTTCAGGACATAAATGCAGAGCCAGATAACCATTCATGGATAGCTGTTTTTTTCTGAATGGAACTCGTCAGAATGAGATTGGCTACTGACTCTCTGCTTGAGGCTTGGATGTAATGTGTGTAATGAAATACATTCACAGCTAATTTAAATTGGATCTCACTGATCTCTTGACTATTTACTTTTGCTGGTTCACTGCATGCTTTCTCTCTCCTTTTTATATTGTAACTAGACTAATGTAAGTAATATTTTCTCCAGGTTTGTTTAAGTATATTGAATACTTGGCATGGGCGACCAGAGGAAAAATGGAACCCTCAAACATCAAGTTTTCTGCAGGTATGTGAGTCTATAAGCTAAATAGTGATTTGTGGTATATTAGATTGTTCTTTTAACTGCAGTGTTTGTTTAGAACTCTAGAGAAGTGTGAGGCAATATAATGGACAGGAGAAGTTCAGTCATTATGCAGCTAATAAGCACGTCTCTCTTCATTGTCAAAAGGAAAAAAAAACTCATCATTGTTCTTGGATTTCTGTTCAATGAATTGAAACTTATTTTGTAATGTATGTTTTGTATCATTGGGACAATAACAGCTCGGAAGCAAAGTTAGCAATGTAATTACATTATTTTACGGTTTAGATTAAAGCAGAGTCACTGCTATAAAAGAGATGTAGGTTTAAGGCCCTTTTTACTCTGGTACCATCAATATGATCATCATAACTGCTGAATATCCACAAATCATCTGCTCAAGTCTGACATATTGCTTGTGGTGCATCCTGGCAAAATTGTACTGCTAAGCCATTTGTTAAACCTGTGTGTTTATTACATGGCCATACTTCTGCCAGCTTCCCAAATGCCAATGCTTTGTTGGTAACTCAGGCATTTCTGACTCTGCATCACAGAATGGATATTGCTGACAGCTGCAATGAAGTTAAACAGTGCAGCTGACAGAGTGTATGCAGAGTAAAAACCTATCCAGCACAGCATAAGTCAAGCATGGCAGGGCACTCATAGAGCAATCCTATGATGGATGCAACTCATTTTGTTTCCAGTGCATTAGAGATTACTACTTGGCATAACCCTTGTCAGTCTTGTCTAATTTCTTATGCTATATTTAAAGCATTAGTTTATTTCCCCACAAGTTTTCCTTCCAGATATTTATATATTGATATGAATTAACCTTTATTGCTAGTTAAAATTTAACTAGATAGAAATGTTATTTTTTTTTTTTTTTTTAATTTAGAGCAGTGGGGGATAGATCTGGGGCCAATGTAAAGGAGCATATAGTAGAGTAAAATTGAATGAGCACCAATATGCATTAGAAGTGAGCATTTCAAATATAGGTGGTGTGTACTACATTTCCCATCATGCCCAAGGTTATCCATCTTTGCTTTATATGCAGTCATGTTAGAGGGGCAACGATTTAAAAGTAATATCAGGAAGTATTATTTTACTGAGAGGGTAGTGGATGTATGGAATAGCCTGCCAGCAGAAGTGGTAGAGGTAAACACAGTCAAGGATTTTAAGCATGAGTGGGATAGACACACGGCTATCCTAGCTATAAGACCGGGAACGGGGGACTAATAAAAGTACTCAAAAAAAAATTGGGCAGACTAGATGGACTGAATGGTTCTTATCTGCCGACACATTCTATGTTTCTGTTTCTATGTTTAAATCATTTACAACCTCTTGAAGATGTAAGTAGGGTGTTTTATCTCCCTTCTGGCATGCAAACGGTTCATATAGTTTGCTTTAACAGGAGAATGTTTGCATGTTTTTGCACCTATTGCTGGTAAAGTTTGAATGTAAAAAAAAAAAAAAGTCTGGCATTTTGATGATTTTGTGCATTAAAAGAAAGGCAGGAAACAAGGACTCTCAATATATGCCTCTGTGATGCAAATCTAAATTTAAAGCATAAATAAGATGCTCTTTTATGAACTGTGATGTGATAGGGCAATGTCAATTTACTAATTATTCCCCTTTTTTGTAGGTGTTGGTGTCTGTGCAATCCTTAATCCTTGTGTCCGAACCTTATTTCAATGAGCCTGGGTATGAGCGGTCAAGGGGTACACCAAGCGGCACTCAAAGCTCCAGGGAGTATGATGGGAATATTAGACAAGCCACAGTCAAATGGGCCATGCTAGAACAAATAAGGAATGCTTCACCATGTTTTAAGGAGGTAAGTGGTTTTGTTTTTTTCTACCAGTTTTTTGTTTTTGTTGAGGGGTTTTTTAAACACAATTTGTTGGAGAGGAAAAAAATCTACACTTTCATTCGACTGGAAAACATAATCTAAATCTGGTCGGTAAGAGCTCCAAGTGGGGATCAGTATAGATTAAATGTGTGTGTATTACTTTTTCCTCAACTGACTTCGTAATGTAAAAACCTACCTTGTTAAGAAACCTGAGTAGGAACACTTGAGTAGGAACAGAAGTAGAGGCCTTCTACTCCTACAAAAACACGTCCCTCGTAACCTTGCAGGTCTGTAACATTTTGGACCCCTCAAACTGTAAACAGTGTTTTTTGTTTCACACTGTGTTGATCACAACAATATAACATGTCCGAGAAATGTCCAGTATAAAGAGACTGGAAAACTGGGATATATTATTTGATGTGGTGGATACTGGGTGTCATGGTAGAAAGATTTGTAGACACTTACTGTGGTAGTCTGTTGGCCCAAAAGCAGTATAGATAGCTTTGTTACGGCTATCTCTTGTTGATTGTATTTCCACCTGGCTGGCTAAGTTTCATGGAAAATGTAGTCTACCACTGCAAGTGTGCCAAAGGTTAACCATCACTGACATAGTACATGAAACTGTGTAACTAGGATAATAATGAGACGTGTGTGTGTTGAAATGATTATAAAGATGTGTCTTGCATGCCTTAGCTCTATTGTTTGTCGGCATGTAAATGAGAAGTGAGAAGTCAAGCACCCATCAAGTCACTTTTGTTGTTGGTCTGCACTGCTCGTCATCTTAATAAGGCGTACAAGTGTGGATGACACCCAGCTTCTCCTTTAAAAGGTGGAGGAGTGAGATAAATCCAGATGGATTTAGCCCCGTGGTAAGACAATTGCTCAGTACGAGCAGATAATGACTTTTACAAAGTGCTTGTCTCTCCAGCTGCCTGCCTCTGTGAACTGAATTTGATGGGAATATATTTTGCAGAACCATAGGCTTTAAGACTTCCAACATTAAATGACACTACATCCCCCCCAAAAAAAGGGGTGGTTGTGTTCTGGCTTACAAAGTTTATTTCTATATATAAAACTACGATTTCTTTATTTTAATTTTGCAGTGTGCGAATTGTAAAGATACAAAGTCACATTTTATCACAGATCAACTAGAGTACTAATGTTTCATATAACAAAATATTTAAATAAACACCTTGCCGAATTTGGTATATATTTTTCTTTATGCTATATTGTGGTGTTGTGGTCTAGTGTGTGTGAGGGAATTTTGTTTTGTGTAACTTAGCACTGTTTATGTGGAGAGAGTACATGGTTGATACTAGCACCTATCAGTAATGAATGTGATCAGTAGTTTGTTTTACCCTTTAAATTAATTGCTGCACCATATTTATTTTTTAAAAAATCATCCTGGCCTGCTTTACTTATGTCCTGGCAATATCACAAGGGAAGGCATAGGAGTGAATAATAATGTGCAGAGGATTTAGTGCTGATGGAATAGTCCCAAGGAGACATGTATTTAAATATAGGTGGGTTTTAAAGGTAAATTTAATGAGACCCGATTCTGAAAAGTTACAAGTGTAATCTTGACGTTATAACTCCACATATAGACTCAATGTCCAGAAACAAGATATGGCCCCCAATGGTTTGGGAATTAGTTGTATATACATGAGAGAGAGATATCTACTCAATGAAAATATTGGGCTAGACCACTGGAAAGCAAAATGAGAACAATAAATTGACCCAGTTAGCTCTTGGTTATACCAAATTGGGCTTCATATCCTGCCCTGTTGCCTTGATGTCATTCATATTGCAAACATTATAGTGGATGCCTTGGATAGCCATTTAGAATATGTGGTTAGTAGATCGAAATTGGCCTGCTATGTTTATTAGCGTATCTTTCACTATATTTAAATGCAGGCATTTTGTGGTAGAGCTTGGCTGAACTAGATCCCAAAGACTAGTTTTCCTAATGTTTTTATGTCGGTTTTAACTTTGCTCCAAAGAATTTGTTATATACAAATTGAAATGTACATGATTTATTAAGCTTTGATTAATTGCATATTAAAGTAATTCTAGAATCATGTGTAGAAAAACCGGTCTACTTGTCCTAGTCACGATATGGCAGATCTTCAGCCTACATAGCTATTTTTTTGTATATTTATACACATATATCCTCTGACCTTATGCTTCAATAATGTATATCTCCCATGTATTATGTACACTATGTATATATGTATCTATACAGTCAAATCTTGTATACCTAGAGATGAATAAATGCTATTAATGATAGTATTTGCCAAGTAATTTCATTTAGAGTTGTCCTAAGGTGTGGTTTATGTCATACAGGGCCATTCCAGTAACATGCTTTGGTTCATTTTTTTAGAAACATGATTAAATATCAGTCTTTATTCATATTGTTTGCAGTGTAAATTTATTTAAGAATACTGTGCAATTTATTTGGTATGTGTCAGGAATGAACAAATTGTCTTTCCCTCCAACTATGATGCAGTTTTATTTCTAGATTTTGATTAAGATAACTCATGTTTTTATTTATGTGCTTTACCTATAGTAAATGTCTGGAATGATGCCGTCACTGAAGTTAGTGTGACACTTGTGATCATTGTTCCTGGGTAATTCCACATGTCTAATTGAGTATAAAGGTGTGCATGTGGCAGAAATAAAGTCTTCTTCCACCGGAGTAATTGAGAACTTATTGCCCACTTCCAAGAAAGAACTCGACCGTGGAAATTTAAATATTAATTATTAGTGTCTTGTTTAAAAACAAAATTATGCATTTTATATTGGATTTCTAGCGACCCAAAAAAATTAAACCCCTGTCCCAACCCCTTCCACATTGCCTGTCAAAGAAATGAGACTGATTTATAGTTAATTGGCATAAATGTCAGCTAATTGAAGTAATTCTGACTGAACTCCTTATTACTCCTTTGCATAATTCTCTATAATGGAGAGAGAAAATGACTTATGGCTGGCATAACAATTAGCAGAAAATAGTTTAAAGCAGTTGGGCGAACTTGATACATAATTACTTCCTAATCAGTGCCAATAGAAAAGAAAAAGATTGTGTGAAGGCCTTCGAAATAAATAGAACATGACAACATCTGCTTTAGGGTCAGCATTAGTGTGCATGGGTCCTTGCCAGCTTTTTGGGCAGGACGTGCAGTGGCTTGGCAGGTTATTTCTTGTGAAGTACAAATAAAGACGGAACTAAGCTGGCACTGGAAGAACATAGAACACCTCAAAACTAATACAAATAATATAACTTTATTAACACATCCGTTAAGAAAATGACCATGTGGAAAGTATGGAGACTGTGACAAACACCTGTAGTTGATATAAAAAGGCTAAAACACATTTATTTTTCAGTCTTTATTACATAATCTCTTAAAAAACAAAACTTTTTATGTTAGACAATTGTTTGTTGTATGTCACTTTATGTATCATACCTTATGTATTTTGCAGAACTAATTCATGCTGACAAATTGTTCTACCTCAATAAAAAAAATCTTTAATTACATGAGTCACCTGTACCACTCTCCAAAAATTGCTAAAATGCTGTTATTTCTATGTTCACCTATGGTGCCACTATAATTACTATTAAAATGTTAAACTACTATATTTCACCACTTAGTGACAAGACATTTTCACCTTGACTTTCCCTTGGTGACAATGGCTGTTTCTGGGGTGTTTGTGTTTAGCTGCAATTTTCTTCTTTCTCACATACTGTACCCACACAAATTATATGTTGTTTTTATCGTCATAAGAAGGGCTTTCATTAGATACCATTATGTTCATCATATCTTATAATTTACAACAAAAATATCATATAATATGATGAAAATTTTGAAAAAAAAACCACTTTCTAACTTTGACCTAAAATATAATTTAGACAAATACAATCATTAAAAAAGACCCCGTCTAAATAGTTTCTAAATGTTGTCCCGAGTTCAGAAATATGCATGTTTTCATATTTTTCGGTACTTTTTTTGCAAGTTATGGGGCAAAAACCAAAAATAGTGTTTTTTGTTTTTTTCCTATAATGACCTTTTGACCCCAACCCGAACCCAAAATTTAACCTTAACACTAAATTTAACCCCAACTCTAAATTTAACCCCAACTCTAACCCTTATGCTATCCCTTAATATATTTTAATTTTAATTTAATTGTAACCCTATCCCTTATGCTAAAAATTATTTAATTTTAACCCTATAGGCTAATCTAACTATATAACCAGTTTTTAGTTAATTAAATATTTATTTTAATTTTTTTCCCATTGCTATGCTACTTAACTACCACTCCTCCAGAGGGCATAGCCATATTGACGGAGCATGCTGCTCCTTGGGGCGAATCTAAAATATGATGAAAATAAAAAAACAAATGGTAAAAAAGACCCGTCTATATATTTCTGATATTTGTCCTGAGTTTAGAAATACCAATGTTTCCATGTTTTTCTATGTTTTATTTCAAGTAAAAGGGCAATCATCAATAGTAGTGGGATTTTTTTGTTTCTTAACCATTTTCTACAGTGGCCTTTTGACCCCGACCCTAACCCTCAATTTCATCCTAAATCTACCCCATCCCATAATGTAACTCCAATTCTAACCCTAATTGTAACCTAACCCTAGCTTTTTCCTTTTTTGTTTTTTTCTAACTGTGATGTTGCTGACTGCCTCTAGGGGCAGTCAAGCAACAGTTTCAGAGTGACTAAAGACATGTTTTTTTTCGTATATAGACGTCCTCATGGTCCTCAACAACCATGCTTTTCGGGACGTATATGAATGTCCATGTGCGTTAAGGGGTTAGCAAGTATAAATGTCACTGTACATTGATGTGTACGTTACTCTTTTTTTGGCACTTGAGCCTAACCTTTTAATTGTAAACAAGAAAAAGTGTGTGCAATAAATGTGTTTGGAATCTTTTTCGGTGAGTGGAATGCCATTGTTGTTGGTCTTTCCTCGCCATATTAGTAAATTTGTTTAATTTGGTTATTCAGATTTTTTATTAGTGACTTTGTCCTCTTCCATTGACAGACTACAACATTGTTCATTGTATACTTTTACCAGACCTTCGAAGACCTTGCTGTAGACACTAATGTCCTTGTACCGACACGTCGTCTATCCCTGTGCTATTCCCTTTTATCCTTTTGTAGCAATTGCAGTATAAACGACATTTCGTCATGTATAACAAGTCCCCCCGGTTTCACCACTGTAATATGGATATATTTGAATCCCATGTCCTTCTACATAGTCCAGACCAGTGAGCTAATAGATGTTTATTCATTCCTTTCATCATTCTTCCCGCAATCATATAACCCTTCTGTTTCACTCCTCTTGTCAGGTCTGACTTTGAAAAGGGCGCACACATATTCATGGAATCTAAAAATAAGTACTTAAATCACTGATTTATATCCTGAATAATTATAAAGGGCACTTCTCCACACTAAATGCAGTTAACACTTTGTATACAAGACCCTGCTAAGAAGTGGTAATTAAAGCTGTCTGGACATGTCTTCCATCTGCCATTGAAACGTGTTTTTTCTTGCATAGAAAGTGTATGTAAAATGAATCCAACATCTCCACCAAACAGCACTAAGCAAAAGGGATCTTCTATTTTCTCCTAGATTTTGAAGGAGTTCAGAGATGTGTTGTAGTTAAAATGTTAATTTAGCATTTTATTTTTCCAGGTAATCCACAAACATTTTTACTTGAAACGAGCTGAGATCATGGCTCAGTGTGAAGACTGGATAGTGGACATCCAGCAGTTTAGTAGCGACAAACGCGTTGGCAGAACCATGTCTCACCACGCAGCAGCTTTGAAGGTATGTTATATCTGTATTCAGCAACTAATATTTGGTGCCTGTCTTAAATGCAGACAACATCATATCAATCTGTAGCCCATGTGAAAAACAAAATATTACTTTCCTTTCTGAACAATAAATGGGATCATTTTATCTCTACCTATTTCCCAAATAATGAATCTGCTTTGACTTTTAGTATCAATACACTCATTGTGCTTAGTGGTACAAAAAAAACCACCTGTTTGCAGGAAAGTAATGTTTTTGTCCATGCCGCTATCTTCTTTTAGTGAAAGCATGGCCATAATATTTTTTTTGTTTGACTTGTTTGTGAATGTGACCACATAAACCAAGAATATTTGTGATTCTTGTGTTTTTAATAAATATAGCTAATCAAAACCCATGGTTTTCCTGCAAGGAAAGCCGTTATGTCCTTTACTTGTTTTTGTCAACCTTGGATTAGCAGAAACAAAAGCATAGCTAAGTTTGGGAAACATCCTTGTTTTCCTATATCATCAGCATAACCTTATTACACATTACTTCCCCATGAGATCTCTCAGGGCCCCCTGGAATAGGTTTTGATTGTGCAGCGGATTCCTTGCAGAGCTTTGTGGCTCTGCAGAGAGCAATTTATTAAACTGACATGCTGACCATACTCTTCCTTCTGCTTTGTGTGCAGCGACATACGGCTCAGCTCCGAGAAGAGCTCTTAAAGCTCCAGTGCCCTGAAGGCTTGGACCCAGATGCTGATGACTCTACAGAAAAATGTCTTGCTACAGCAAGCTGCGAGGAGACTACACTGCACGAACAGGTCAAACCCAGCAGCAGTAAAGATGCCCCCAGTGACTTCAAATTCTGAACTGCAAAGACATGGACTTTTAGAGACACAGGCTTTGAAGCACAGCCAAATATGTCCATATTTGTATGTAAGAAGCTAATTATGTAATAGTTAATGATGCTGAAACTATACTATGCCCTTAAGGATATACAGTTTAATTCAAGATGATCTTTTACCTGTACAAGAGTGTAAACTTTTTTTTGTGCTTTTATTTTTCAATTGTGAGAACCACTGATTGGTATGTTAAACAAATGTAAACAAGAAATGGATAAATCACTGAAATAAGGGAATGTACCTTAAGAAAGAATGTTTACTGAATGTTTTTTTTTTTCTTGTTTTTTTTTTTTTTTTTTTTACCTGTAGAGTGAGGGCGTTGTAACAAAGAATATATATTGGTCATTCTTATAACTATACCTATTTAAAGACGGCAAATTTTCACAAATTTGATAGATTTTGGCCATACCTTCATTCTCATTTTTGATTTCTACAAAAAAACTCCTGCATTCTTCAATAAAATTTAAACTGACCTGCTCTCTATTAAATCATTTACTGGTACATTTTATTTTCTATTCTGTGTTTATTTAATTTTTTTTTTTAAACAAGACATCTGCAATTTAAGGATATTATAACTGGAGACTTGCTCTTGTAAGACTGAATTTCTCAGTCGATGTTTCATTTGATGCTTTTCAATTCAGAATTCACATGAAATAAATGGACATGGTTTTACCTTGAGATCACATGCTCCTTCTAGCCTCATACATTTCTTCATTTAACTTTTATGTGATAAGGAACTTTTTGTCAACATGGTAAATATAGTTACAGCATTACTTTAGATAGGAGTGAACTTAGAGGGCAATAACAAACCTAAATTTTAGTCTTCATGCACTCATCTGTTGGCAGCAGTTTTACCTGTTCACGATCTTACCTCTGGGGTGGAATTTATATTATTGAATCTTATATTACAGACAGAATTAATATCTTAAAGACATTTGTAAAAATCTTAAATAGTTGTAGTACATATGATTTTGCCAGTGCAAGTGGAGTTATGTACAAGTTTTATTACTTGTATTATCACGGTGTTAAATAATTAATGTTGTGATATGTTAAGGGTAAATCATGGACATGGATCACGCTTGGCACCATGGGTGGCTACTTAAAATAATATACAAAAAAAAAAAATCAAGACTGCTTCAAAATAAACACATTTTTCATCATTAAATTTATAATTTAATATTTGTTAAGTAAACATTATCAGTGTTTAGAAGCTTGAGCATTTGTCGCATCATTCACTTATATAGGAGAGAATCTTCCTATGATGTATGGTAAGTGAAGGTTAAAATTCATTTTCCTTGTTGGCATTTCCCTCATCCGTTGGTAGTATTGTCCCATAAGACAATAAGCTAAATCAAAATAATAACATATGTCCTCCTTGAATAAAGAATAGATTGTCTACAGCAGCAGAAGGAATTACCTTATGGTAAGGACAATAAAACTTTTAAAATTCACTCCCTTGAGAGGTGTTGCTATCACATATTATAGCTACATTTTGATAGATAATAGACAGCAGGACATACAGGGCTCTAAGGAGAAATGTGACTGCCATTTAAAGTCAAGAAGGATTTCTTTTCTCCGATGAGGCAACATTCAAAATCAATTAAATCTGATTGGTCATTCCATCTGAAATATGGGAGATAGTCTAATGGTGCACCAATGTATAATGCTATTAGAAATTGTAACAAGTCATTTGCTTGTTGTTGTAGCCGCAGTCCTACCTATGTCTCGGATCACTCCTTATTGGGTACAAACTACAGGAATACGGAGAACATATTTAAAGTTAAAACAAGTGTACCTTCCATATATTAAACACATGTACAATATACAAAAAATACGGTAAGGTGAACTGTCCATTTAAGTACTTATATTTGTCTCTTACAGTATGTTTATATTTACTGTACCTCCACAAATTCTATATTGTGATTTTTAAGAATAAGAAGGATTTTCTAAACATACCATTTTTTTGATTATACAGGTTGCATATCTCTTGTAGACAATGGAACAAGGTCAGCACTCAAATCTTCAATGCAAAAAAATTGTAATTTATTTAAATAAACATAGTGACCACACAGGGAGCAGGGAAGGATGCACTTTACACGTTTCTCAATGTTTAATCATAAGCTAAGTTTCCTTGCCAGCTGGTAGAGCCCGATGTTAACCTCTTGGGGAGGTATTTTCCATCCCTGTGTATCCCATATACAGAAATCCATTATCCAAAAGTTTTGGGTGATTTTGCCACAAGTTGTAAATTCCACACACGCCTGTCAGATTGCAAGCGCACAACGATTTATTCAGTGTCCATCCCCTTGAGCTGTGATTATAGCCTTTCTACGCATGCTCCGATTCCCCCATGCAAACACGGCCACACAGGGTAATACAATGGCACGTGTGCAGGCCGGACACGGCTGTTACACAACATTGGCTCACATCACCGTTACAGCTCAGTAAAAGTGATTTTATTTGCTCTCTCTAAAGTATTGATACTACTGAATTTCATCAGTGCTGAGAGGGATTTAATATATCTTTCTATTGAAAATGATCCGTTATCCAAAATATTTCTGGTCCCTAGCATTATAATACTTCTACAAAACAGCCAATGAAAAAAAAACCTACAAAATAGACTCTAATATTTGAGTTTGCTTATGTGTTTGGGGTTTTGTTTTTTATTACAAGTAGGGCATTGCTTATTTCCAAACCATTTCTTTTGACATATTATCTTGGAGCCTACATTTCATCATCCTTCACTGGAAATGTAGTCCTTAGCAGGCAGCACTGATCATTGCTCCCTTATGATGCAACACAGTTGAGCTACACTGCTATTGCCTGGATTACCTATCCCCATGGTGCAGAACCCCTTTTTTTTTTGTTTGTTTGTTTTTAGTAAAATATGTGACTGTGGTACAGAAATGTTGGAAGTAAATCTCTCCTGTGGCTAACATTTCTTATCATTTTGCTGATGTAATTGATCTCCAACATCTTCAATGCAAGACATAGTTATGCTTCGAAGACTATACAGAAATATTAAACTCCTGAAACCGTAGTAAGAAATTGTACGTGATCAGCAGCTATTAAGAGGTATTTTCTCTTCATCTCTATTGATCGAACGATGGGGAAGTCTTCCCTGAAGCATATCACTGGCAGTCTATTGATGTCTTGCTAGGTTTTTCCTCATGCACTGTGTGTTTTTTTTTATTTGCACAGGAGGAATAAATACAAAACATTAACAGTTAGCAGCTGTCAGAACCAAGACAGTGGTAAGAGGCATTTGGCAGAACCGAGATAAACCTCTGATCCCTGTCACTAATATAGCGATCTCCAGATTTATAATTTGCTTGCGGTTAGCAAAAATAAACTATAGCAGAGCCTGCACTGAAACTAGTGTAATGAAAACAATGTATGACGGGAAAATACAAACAATGGCCAAGATCACTAAATCTAACATTTTGAGTAGCCTTTAAGACTTTTATTGACTGCCTCTTCAGAATGGCAGGAGACTGATAAGACATTATTTTTTCAAGAGAAGATTTGTTATCTCCATTCTCCATGGTACCTATGGATTATGTGGCCTCTTTCAGAGATCCAATGAAGAAAAATATGAATTCCGGTATATCCAAAGCGTAGCGGACAACTGGAACTTGTTGTCATACTGTAGTAGCTTTGACTTTTGTCTCTCGGGCATTGAAGATTTGGTTGAATAAACTACAGAGAACTTTGGAGCCTCATGTTGGCAGGTCCAGGATCTCAGTTATGTTATTAGGAGGGCTGTTTAATGCAGGTTCCTACCCCACGAAAGCAGACAAATATAGTGTCAACATGCTTGGTCTGACACGGTCAACCAGAAATGTGGGTCTATTTCAGGAGGCCAGACAATACAGACCAGTAAGAGAATATTGCAGGAACACATCTTCGAGAGGTTGCCAGTCTTCCAGCTCCTCCAGAGGCATCTTTAACATCTAACATTAAATTTGATATTGTTTGCCTTATCTAATTTTGTGTAGTTTATTGGGACCCCACCCTTCTTACATATTGCTTGGGTATTACCCATATGTAATGCTGCCATGGATAGCCAGGAAAACTGAAAATTGATTTATACTTACCATAATTTTCATTTCCTGGCTAAGATGCAAGACCGCATGGAATCTAGCCCCTCCCCCCACCGCTTTCGTCTGATTGCTTGTTACAAGACTGAAGGTTGAGGTGATCAAGACAAGGGGCCTATTGTCACCTGTCAATATATTAAATCTATTAGCTGAGAGGGGAGGAGCTATTCATATGTAATGCTGCCATGGATGTTAGGAAAATAAAATTATGTAAATATGAAACAATTTGTTACTTTTACTTCTGCAGAGAGAAGCCCACTAATGGCAGCAAGCTTGAATAGAGATCTTAATGACGTTAGGACGTACTATGCCGTCCTGACTTTAAGTGCCTTAAAGTCGTTAGGACGGCATAGTACGTCCTGTATTAAACAGCTCATTGCGGCTCCCCGCGATGAGCTGTTTTCGGATCAGCGGGATCCCACCTGTCAGATGAGGCCACTTTGCGTGGCCTCAGTCTGACAGGAGAAATGTGGCCTGTACTCAAAGCATTTCTCCAAATCACGCCATGCCCGAACTTCCGGGTTCGGGCACGTGACGTCCAGAGGTCTCACGATTTTTTTTGCAGGGACCCACAGGGTCTATTAAGACCCTGATCGGGTCTCTGCCAGAGTGTTCCTGGCTACTGATCACCTTGTGATCGGTGGCCAGGAACCAATCGTGACGTTTTGGTGCTTGCGTCTTTTGGGACGCAAGCACCTTGCGTCATAAAGGGGTTAATTGGGAAGTGCTTTTATATTATTTATGTATGAATTGTATTTTTATCTGTGATTTATGTATATATTTGGGACTGTCTAGTGCTTAAAATGCATCTTGCAAATATTTGTTTTCTGTGTGCCTGGGCAGTGCATAGACACCATGCTGCCTGCCACTAGACACCAGGGAATGCACGGCAATATATATATATATATATACATACAGCAAAAAGGGGGGTAAAAATTGAAAGGGTTCATGGTCTAATGTAGAACCTCCTGTCACCCAACAATAGTGACCAAGCAACCTTTGTTGGAATGGACTAAGGTGTTCATTTGTAATGAGATGTTTTTGGTGTAATGGAAATCAATGTGGGCTATTCACTAAAAAGTTGAGGAGGTGAGTTGAGATGAACATTTAGATATACACTGCAGCAACAAACCCGGTGGGTTTCCCCCTACCGAGTGAAAATGTTCATGTCACCTCACCTTTTAGTGAATAGCTCCCAATGTGCCTGTGAATTTATCTATCTCACCTCTAAACTGTACAAGACAGTGGACTCAAATATACAATTACATTGTAAAACATACCTAAGTACAATCATGTAAGGACTTGTTTCATCAAGCACCTGATCTGGGAAGTGCACAAACCAGGAACAGATTGTGCTTGGAAGGTATGTGTCCCATGATGCACTAATCTGAAACACCCGCAGCTTTATTGCACCTTGGTGTGCCGTAGAATTAACGGGACAATGATTTAGGTTATCAGGAAATATAAAACCTACTTTGATGTCCTATTTTCCATGACTTTTAAATATGTTAATTATGGGATTACAATGTGATGCAGGAAAATAATGTCTTAAAGGGACAATACCATGAAATGTTTTTTTTTTTTTTATCTTATGCAGATCTATTGTAATATTGTTTTGGGGGCAATTTTGATTTTTCATTACAATGTTCTTGTGTTTGGAGTTTGAGATATATTAGCCTTTGCGTACGCTACCAAGAATAAATGGCAGATTTCAATGTCTGATCATATCTGGTCCTCAAGGATTTTTGTGTGGCCCCAATCCTGGGGAAATAGCCTGTAGGTTCCATTGTTTTATATCATTCATTATTTTTGTCTGGACCACCAACCTACGCTTCTGCATGTTGTGGAGCCCTCCACATTGCACTCTTGGACAACACTGGTTTAGTGGATTGTACACAATATAATAAGCATAACTCCTAGATGGAGATTCACACTTATTTTTTTTGTTGGCACAACTGTAACAGTAACATAGTTGTTGTTTTTTGTTTTTTTTTATATATCATTCTCATGTAATAATGTGACATCTATAGATTTACTATATTTGTGTATAACATATGGGAAAGTTTCTATGTATATAGTTGATGTATAACTGCCAAAGGCTATAATTTATGATGTGCAGATAGGGTTGCCACCTGGCCGGTATTTTACCGGCAGACCGGTAAAAAATTGGCTTGCAGCCAATGTTAAGTCGATGGAGGAAGTAGCAAGGCCGGTATTTTCTTGCAGAAAAGGTGGCTACCCTATGTGCAGATTTTGTGAATGAACAGAGGTTTACATTGAAAACAAATGCTAGCAGCTATTCACAAACAGCTGTCTATGCCTGAGGTGTACCTTGAGGCAGGGACGGAACAAGTCCCTTTAAGGGGGCCCACTATGGTAAATTCAATCTACAAAATCTGAAGTGAAATGGCTAACTGTGACTGCAATACTGGACATTTTACTCGGTAAGTGTAATGTGTCCCCCTTCCACAAGACAATATTTTTCTTATTGTATGTAGCATTAAACAACAGCTGCATATGCCTGAGGTATAGCATGAGAGGTGTAGCATTAACACAAAAAAAAAAATTATATAAAAAATATATATAAGGAGCCCCAGAAATTGCCCACTACCATGGGATAAACATATGGAAACATATTATTGGTATCGAAGAACAGATCTATATAGGAGGGATCCACTGAATTTATGTACACACTAATATATCACACATCACTCTCTTTCAAGTCTCTTTTAAGTAGAGTGACTACAGGCAACCCCCTGCTCTAAGAAAAAAAAAAGTTAAAAATCTCCATAGTATTGACTTTGTTGAAGGATAGTGGCTTACTAAAGTGCAGACGGAACAGGAGGATTGAAGAAGTGAGTGAGGAAACACAATGGTGGGATCGAAAAAAATGTATAGTTGGGGAAGGAGAAAAAGGTGAGGAGTTGCTCTCACTTAATAATAGTATATACTGGTTACCTTTAATACAATCTCCACAGACTGGCTAGAATCAGCTAGAAATATGTAAGTAAGAGGTGGGGCTGATCAAACAACAAACACTTGTCGATGATTAATCCAAGTGGCCAGTATTCGGGGTGAATTAAATCCTTAACTTCCTTAGGGTGCTACGCTAATGTTGGATTATTATTTTTTGCAATAGCATTGCCTTTTTTATTTCTGTTGTAACATTGTGAAGAAAAATGATTCATATTAAAGTTGTGTTATTATAAGATGGCTCCCCAAGGAAGAATTCAGGATTTCTATAGCAAATTAGAACCTTGGAACAAAGTACTTTAAAAAAGAACAATCAGGAAACTTGGGCCAAAAACAATACCGAGAACCTGCACATTATTCAAGCGTGGCATTGTGATGTTTCAGATGGGACTCTACTATTGTGGACGAGCAGTAAACAAACATGGCCTTTGTTCATCTCCTATAGCTGTATAAACAACAGCAGATGCACAGACTACAAGGTTGTGTATCAAGAGAGACGCATCTTGTAATTGATAATTAATGAATGTTCCAAAGAAAACTAAAAAAGGAATGTGTATTCATTTTAATGCCAGCAACCCTGAAACATTTTTACAGTGGCTCTTGGTGCTAGATAAAAACAAGCATAATTTAATTAACCACATATCTGCTTGATTAAAGCAGAATATTGGTGCATTTAGAATATGCATTATATAAATGAATTGGGTTGTTTGTGTCTAAAGATTCTAATCAGTTCGTGGTCATCAAAGAACTATATTTATACTATATTAGTTTCAATATCTTATATATTTATTAGTTATTGAGAAAGGATTTAGTATGTATATTTATCTTAGAGGAGGGACTTTTTTCCTGTTCACTTCAATATATAATGCCATCATCTAACTAAGGCTAAAGTGGGAATAGAATGTAGCTCTGATTTTTCTTTGATACCAGACCCATATAGGCTCTGTAGTTAGTCATATAGTTATAGGCTGCTCAACGATGAATCCTTGAAAAACTATTCCAAGAAGACGAACATTTATTTTTATGTTTTTATTCCATACAAGTTAAAATCCTAGCAGTGGTGCTTTAGAAAGTCTTGCATGTCAGCAAAATTTCATAAAAACACACATAATGCATGTCAGCACATGGACTTAATCGTAGGTACTGAATACACAGTTTTATATCAGAAGTCAGGTATGTAGATTGCAGACACCTGAAACAAGGATCATCAATCAAACTACCCAATGACTGATACAATCATAATAAAAACAAAACACTGATTTAACACATATTGGCATTACTTCATTTTGTTGAAAGTAAGGATAAAAAGTAGACACATATACAGAGTATAAGTATATATAATAAGTACATATACAACCAAAGAGAAATGATTCTTCTAATACCCATCTAATATATAATAGAGCAGCAGAAATAAAAAAAAATTTTTACAGGTCCCATCCTCGGACAGGCAAAACAACTTGCTCTAATGCCTGACATTTAAATTAACTTAACCATTCAACTAGAAGCTTTCCTATGGGTAATTTGGCTTTCTTTGTGAACTGCACTAAGATGTTCTCTCGTGTGACATGTAAAGGATCAGCTCTGTGACCCACACTTGCACTGAGAGCAGGCGATGAGATAAATCACACCCTTAGTATTCCAGTTGATATAATATTTGTTGGGGAAAAAACTGAACCTGTCACTAGGGACCTAAAGAAATCTGTGATAACTGTGTAAGAACAGCAAATATAGTGTCAGCTCCCACAACGGAAGTTACTCCATACATTGAGCCAATTACTAGTGTTAAATTATGTGTATTTTAACATGCTGGATGCAAGTATGCATAGGAATCTGGTAAAACTCTCTAGTGTATGAGGTAATGAAAGTAACTTTAGATTGAAGTACCGTCAACTTGGCTACCCCCTATATCTGACTTTTTTTTCCTTTTGGTTTATACCATCAACTATGGCTCTCACCTTTTTGTCTTGTGGGGTGCTGTTTAGCCAGTACTCTCACTAAGGAGATTCACGTGATGTCTATATGTACTTTCTGTTGAACAATTCCTCTGCAAATGAATGAAATGGCCTCAAGGCCATGCCAAAATGAAGATGAGGTGAATGACTGAAGGAGGCATGTAAGATTGTGTTCCCAGCTGTGGGTTTTCAACATACCTACATAAAAACCCCAGAAATCCCAAGCAACAAACCCAAAAAGTTAAATTTGATCATATGAAATTCATGTGTAAACCTCAAATTCAAACAGTTGTTGTTAAAGGTAACTCATAAAATCCAAGGCTGACTCAGCACTTGCCTTCCACATGAAGATCAGATCGTCAATATACCTGGCGTACATCATAATACATGCACAATATCTTCCACCAATTTCTGTCTCAATTAGCTGTAATTGTCTTTTTATTAATTAGAACCTTTATCCCCTATAGCCACACTGCATCTTTACAAGTAGAAAGTAACCTCAAATAAAAAAAAAAAAAAAAAAAAGAAAATAAAATCACATCCTCCGAATATTCAGAAAAAACCCTCCGAATATGTTCACCAACCTGCAGACCTAGAATGTGTGGAATACATTAAATGAATAAAGGGAACCCATATCAACAACCCATAGATCACACACCATTTCAGTTTATTAACTTTTTGCAACAAGTGTTTGGTATCTTTCAAGTAACTAGGTAACAAAGCCAGCACTGTAGGTGGTTATCCTTCCATTGGCAGAGGTTTTCACCCAATAAAAGAGACAGTGAGGACTATTTATAAAAATTTGAGATTGGTGACAGGAGATTAAACTGTGAGGTTGACTTTTACTTAGAATAAAATAAAATTCTACCTTCCAACTCGACCTCCTGTTGCTATTCATTAAACAACCAAATTTGGCAGGAAAACCCACGGCTGATCCTGCAGAAGAAACATTTCCTTAAAGTGAGAATATTGACAAATTTGTTCACATCACAGATGGTATCAAAAAGATTAATGTGGAACGAGGGAGAAAAGTTTTGGGGGTCACCTGTTCCATGGGTTTGGATATCTTTGTTTCCTGGTTCCTTGAATACCCTGGGAATAAAAATCTGGCTTCTTTGCTAAATGGTCTGTCCAAGGTAAGATTTAGTAATTCCTTAGACTGCCCTTTTAGTACAAACGGCAATTCCGTCACATTAGAGTCTGATGAGATATTACGATGTGACTTTTTTTAGGCTGTAGCTATAGGCCACATCTAGATCATTGTATTCTCTGGACACTAATGCCTATTACTCTTCATTAGAGGTTTAGGCAACTAATGAATTACCACTTCTATTTGGTTAAAAAACATCTGTTGCCCATGTTTTGGTACACAACAATGTTATAAGCCAGTATTTTCCCCCATAATCCAAAACAGGAGTAGATCTGCTATTGATGGCTAGGAAGGAGGTTATGGGTGTTATATGTATATAAGTGTACGAAAGAGATTCAGCAAACTCGGTACCTAAAACTCATAATTTATCAATTCAATTTCTGGATAAAGGTAGAATGTACATATATAGTTCCTCAATGTAGTCTCAATCCTTACTTTTTTTCGTAACACTAAAATTTAATAAACCATGTGGCATGAATCATATTAATAAATTGAGGCAATAAGAGATTTGTTTTGACTCAGCCTGACGGAATTATTAATCCCAAGATGCATTAGCTGTGATCCTTTGTGTCCTCCAGTCTCCAGTCTTACTTGAAAGCACTTTAAAACATTCCCTCTATTAAATGAAATTCAGTATTAATCTATACGTGGATAATCATGTACCAGAGTGGGTCACATGTGCGTCATCAGAGCTGACTGCCCAATCGTAAGAGACTGCTTTATGTTTACACCTACAGACCTCTAATGCAAAAATCAATGCAAGACCTTTACACAGAGACACTTGTTAATATATTCCTTGCTTACATGTAGTGAATGCTGCAACACAAACACAGTGTTTCATTGCATTATGGCTCCTATGTGTTCATTCATATAAGACTGGATATACAGTATATGTTGTCTTAGTTCTTACGTAACACACATAAAAATGCATCACGATTTAATAAGCAGCCACACCAAGCAATAAAAATATTCATAAATATATTGAATGCTATTCAGCATTCTTTTGACATGAATAATACATTTTCATGGTGAATATAAAAATTAACTATTGACATTGGTCAGCAGTAGAGTTGAGCGGACACCTGGATGTTCGGGTTCGAGAGGTTCGACCGAACTTCAGAAAAAAGTCCGGGTCCGTGCTCGAACTTGACCCCGAACCCCATTGAAGTCAATGGGGACACGGACTTTTGGCCACTAAAATGCATCTAAAAAAGTCCTGGAAAGGGCTAGAGGGCTGCAAAAGGAATTAAAATGTGGGTAAGAGTAGGACAAGTGCCCTGCAAACAAATATGGATAGGGAAATAACTTCAAAAAAACATAAAATACATACAAATTAAAAATACTGCACTATTTAGCACCCAAAACTATTAGAATTTTTCAAAATGCGCTGTAAGCACAGTATTTGATGGTTCTATTTGACTCTCAGATATGAAGTGCACCGCAAGACGCAAATGTACTATTTACCACCCAAAACTATTAGAATTTTTCAAAGTGTAAGCACAGTATTTGACGGTTCTATTTGACTCTCAGATGTAATACATGTAATGCTATTGCTATTCTATAAACCGAAATAGAGTCCCCATTCATAAGAATAGGTCAATTGACCTATTCTTATGAATGGGGACTCTATTTCGGTTTATAGAATAGCAATAGCATTACATGTATTCCATAAACCGAAAGTCTATAAACCAAAAGACATTCGGTTTATAGACTTTCGTTTTATAGAATAAATTTAATGCTATTGCTATTCTATAAAAAGAAAGTCTATAAACAGAATGTCTTTCGGTTTATATACTTTCGGCTTATGGAATACATGTAATACTATTGGCTTTCTATAAACCGAAATAGAGTCCCCATTCATAAGAAATTCTGTTCGGTTTATAGATAGCCAATACCATTACATGTATTCTATAAGCCGAAAGTCTATAAACCGAACGATGTTCGGTTTATAGACTTTCGTTTTATAGAATAGCCTAGAATTACTAGGCTATTCTATAAACCGAAATAGAGTCCCCATTCATACGAATAGGTCAATTGACCTATTTGTATGAATGGGGACTCTATTTCGGTTTATAGAATAGCAATAGCATTACATGTATTCTATAAACCGAAAGTCTATAAACCGAATGTCTTTCAGTTTATAGACTTTCAGTTTATAGCCGAACCTTGAACTCCAACACGGACATACAGTGAAATGTCCGGGTTCGGGTTCGTGGCACGTACATCGTAATGTCCGGTACGAACCCGAACAGTGCGGTTCGGGTTCGCTCAACACTAGTCAGCAGTTATATAGATTAGCAGAAAATGTCCCTGTCAATTTAAATACCTATTCCACACTACACAAATAATGGAGACACTATCCAATACTTTGTTACAAGGGATGCGGCTCCCAGTCAATGTCTTCATTTTTATTGGATCAGCGTTAATTTTCATGTAATATGGTCAAAAGCATTTGCATATTCAACCGTTGTACACAGGGAGACTTTTCTCTGCTATTTAGAGAAGCTTGGAGCGCACAGTCTGTGGGCTTTACTTTCTCCATATATATACAAATTTATAAGACTTGAGACGAAAAATCGGACTAATGCTTGTCGAATAAAAAGTGCTGACCAGTTCGGCAATATAAATATGCTTTATTGCGGCAAATGCCACACAATTAACAGGGCAGATCCCAAACTACTCAGTGGACAAAAAGACACTTTCACTTCTTTCGACAAGCATTCATCCGATTTTTCGTCTCAAGTTTTATGAATTTGTATGTACAGTTCTGTCCAGCAGGAGTGCTGGTGAGATGAATTAGTGTTGAATTGATTCAGCGGATGGGAAGGACCAAGCGGTATATTTCCGGCATTGTTTGTTTTACTATAAAACACCAGGATCAAAGTCGACCAGGTGCCCTGGATTTGTCGAGCCCTGTATCAAAGAGTATCAAGCCAATTATGTTCTGGACATACACTTGATGGTTGTTCCATTACCCTTAACAGTTATTAAAATACGGATACAAATATCAATAATAATTTAATATAACCTATGACTTCAACGTATGACTTCATCTCTGTGGCCACATGGCCCAACCATGAAATTGTCTTTTCTAACTTTCCCTGTCATTTCTACGTTTCATTGTTAAAAATATAGGAGGTTAATGAATTATAGTGCAAACAAACAAAAGGTACCTTGGTAAATCAAGATATGTGGGATACCTATTATTTAGACCATGCACATCAGACAATGGAATGAGTGTGTATATTCCATAAGGGCCCCTGTCTCATAGTGGAAAGTCAAGGTAGATGCATTTACAGAGGAAGTATGGATGACAGGCACATTCATCAACACTGCAAATTGTATGTCAGTGCTTTCATGGAAGATAGATTTAGACAAAAATCCTACAAGCGATTGTGTAATATAATAAACTGGTAACTGGCCAGTCATGTGAACTGATGTTGGTTTCTTTTGTTTTATTATTCCCATTGTCATCTGTGATAATTTTAAGACTGAAAAATTACACTTGAAGTTTTGGTGACAGAAAGGTTGGATGTGTAGTTTCAATGCTTTGAAAATTTATGTCATTTTAGATAATAAACCCCTTTGGTCAGAGTCCTAATCACCTTTTGTTCAGGTATACCCAATCTGTAACGTCCCTTAGTATTTGTATATTTGGTTTATGCCATCTTTACAAAACAGCAGTTATGAATAATGAACACAATACCTTCAAGTGGATCTGTCGCCGTTGAGATTTTTGTCATAATAAATATAGCTGTATATTAGGAATTTTGAACTATTTTTCCTCAAACAAAATCTTTTCAAGCAAACAAAACTCTATTGTACTTTTTTTTGTGTGTAAATGCCACATAATTACTTACCTGTTCAGAGCTCCTTTTTTTATCAAGCTTCCTCCTGTAACGATTAGAAATATAAGCTTCCACCAGTAAGGTAAACATTTTGGAAGGTTATAGGTCTACTTTAATAAACCTTCAGAAAGAATCTCTTCAGTGTTAACTTCTCTAATATATAGGGGCCAAGGTCCCGGGACATGGCAGGGATAGAGTCACAAATTGCCGGTGGCATGTGATATTACGTGACATCACATATCTTCCTCATTTAGGCTACTTATGTGCTATAGTGTTACAACATTTAAACACAGTGCTGCTTGTGCACAGTTGTTAGACAGCAAGCAAGTCAGGATAGGCCCCAATTTGGCAATGGCTGTTGACAAACAAGATAATTCCTATTTTAAGGAGTGCCTTCGTTAAGTTGCATTTGTTTCCCAGAAAACTTGTGGCCCTTTAAAAAAGAGAATATAGTCAAGAAAATTTAATTTAGTCCATAATCCACCTGATTACATAAGATCAGCATCCTTTTCACTTTTAGATGATACTGTGTATTTATAAGTTAATACATATTACAAAACAGAAATGGCAAATAACCCTAAGCTTTCCGATCATCTGTGAGGGTACAAATAATGCGTACATTAATAAATGCATATACATATATGTGACTAACCAACAATTTACATGGCCTTTTGATTTAAGGCAAGTGGTTGTTGTAGCTGCAATATAATAATCTAATGATAGAAAATTATGGAATTGAGCACATTTGTTATCAGATTTCACACAGCATGGATAGAGAGGAATATTCCTATGCTGCTCTCTTCTTCTCCTGCTCTCCTCCAGGCAAGTGGTGTGATGCAAGTGGCACTGATAAAAACTGGGTGATTCTGGCAAGATGTTTGAGGGGAGAGCTGGCACTGACAAACTGGGAGCAAGGATGGCATTGACAAGCTGTTTGGGGGCAAAGCTTGCATTTACAAACTGTTTGAGAGCAAAGCTGGCACTGAGAATCTTTTGGGGGCAAGGATGGCACTGGCAAACTGGGGGTAAAGCTGGCTCACATGTTATACGTTGTTGTTTTACTGTCCTCACATTTATATGTACAAATAATACTTAATAGCAAGGTTTTCTCACTGTTTATGCTATTTTGAAAAGATTGTCTGTAAAAGAAGACTTTGAAAATAGTCTATCAATATGTTTGTATTTATAACCTGATACCACTATGGGAGATATAACAATTATTTGATATGTTCTCTGGCAGGTACCTTACATGTTTTCATAAACCTGGTATAGGCAAACTGTCTGGGGTCAATGCTGGCACTGGCAAACTGATTGGGGCAAGGCTGGCCTTGACAGCTTTTTTGGGCAAGGCGGGCACTAACAAGCTTTTTAAAGCCAAAGTTGGCACTGACAAGTTGTTTGGGGGCCAAGCTGACACTAACAAATTTTTGGTGGCAAAGCTAGCATGGACAAGTTTTTGGGGGCAAATCTAATACTGACAATTTGAGGGCAAATTTGACACTGACAAACTGGGTGGCACTGGCAAGCTGTATGGGGCAAAACTACCACTAACAAACTTTGTGTCACACTAACAAGCTGATTGGGGACATAGCTGAAACTGTGGAAAGTGAGGGTGTATGACAATGGCGGTGATGTGTTGCCCCATGGTCCCTGGTTATGCCTCTGAGCCAGTGCTGTATTTACCGCGAGGCATCCTAGGCGGATGCCTATGGCGGCAAATTTTGGGGGGCAGCACAGGAAAAAAATAAAAAAAATCCGGCCCTTTAAAAAAAAAAAAAAAAACCCCACCTCGCTTGCAGGCAGAGACGGAGGTGACGGGATCGGAAAATCCCCCCTTCACCATCGCTCTGTCTACCAGGCTGCACGGGGAGCCGAACAGGAAGCACAGAGAAACCTCCGTGCTGCCTGTTCGGCTCCCCGTGCAGTGTGCCGACACGGAAGTGCCGACAGTCACGTGACGGGCGCGCTGACGTCATACGCGCGCCCGGTCACGTGACCTGTCGGCACAATCGCCGGGAAGCCGAACAGGCAGCATGGAGGTGTGTGATGGGAGACAGTGTGTGTGACTGAGTGTGATGGGAGTCAGAGTGTGTGTGATGGGAGACAGTGTGTGTGACTGAGTGTGATGGGAGACAGAGTGAGTGTGATGGGAGTCAGAGTGTGCGTGATGGGAGTAGGAGTGTGTGACTGAGTGTGATGGGAGTAGGAGTGTGTGACTGAGTGTGATGGGAGTGTGAGCTTGATGTGAGTCTGAATGATGGGGCATGTCTTAGGTGTGTAACGTGGGTGTGCAGCTTGGGTAGGGGGGTGCCCGGATTTTGTCTGCCTAGGGCAGCACAAAATCAAGATACACCACTGCTCTGAGCACCATGGAAGGAATAAGGGACTGTTTCTCCTTGCACACCTTTCTGTAGTGTTATGTTCATAGATTAGGGCACACAAATGTATCCTAATGTTTTTCTCTCTCACAAGATGGCAAGGATGGAGTTTAACAATAAGAGGTACAATTTGCAAATAAATGACAAGGTGCAAGAAATTTGGAAAATATAGGTGAGGTCTTTATTGAGGCACCATAGTAGCTCTTGGTCCTTGATCAGATGTCCTGTCACTTAAGGAAGCTGCATCCTATTTGGGAGATGATCCAGGTATCCAGCCTATTTGGGAGATGATCCAGGTATCCAGCTTCCAGGAAGGATGGACTCATGGAACTGGCTGGCTAACTAGTGTCAGCGGGGCTGACTGGCATCTTGTTAAAACTAATTAGAAATAAACCCGTACATTTCCCTTTCTTCCCCAGTGGTTTCTTGGCTTGCAAGATGAAAAGAGCATTGTTACAAATGTGATGTTGAGTCCCAATCTCCAACTTCTACTAAGCATCAGTGACATTCAGTCCTCTATCACTCTCAGCGAGCCACATTCATGTGGAAATGAGGCTATTTGTAACAAAATTCATCGGGGGTCTTGTGCGCTAGACCCAAACATTGTGGAATATGGCGTGTGATTCAAATTTTCTGCAGCTGATTGTGATTTAATGAATGGAAAATGGCAATGTTTTCTGTCATTCAGCCATTTCTTGACACTCTACTCTACTTACCCCATATATCTTAATATATATCTTACTAAAGAGGTAGATATTAATCACCCAAGATATGTTATTACGGTTATTAATGCTAATAATAGTAATACTGCCAGTGCAGTGAATTGAGACAGTCTTATTTTAACCAATCATTATTTTTCAGCAGTGAAGGGCAAGGACATATTGATTACTTTTTAGTGCTGTGCCTGCTCGGTATCTAGGGAGATATCATGCAAATCACGTCCTATGATGTGTTTTTTCCCTTGTTCTCTAACTCCTTGAGTCACTTCACCTCTGTATTGTTTCATATTGTACTGAATGTCCAGCATTAGAGCTCCAACTATCATTACTAATGTAGTCACGAATTCAGTGGCAGACGTAAAGTATGTTTTAAGGGATAACAGGATTAAAAATATTCTTTCGAACTTGCGCGGCCCCTCCATCTTAGACTATTCAAACATCTTTGGCAATAAATCAATCTTCCTATTCACTGGATATCATGATAATGGTTATAGTCTGTTAGACAGAGAGGAGGGTAGAGTAAGGAACGCTTGCCATTTGATTTATATCTTTGAATTGCTCGGCATATAAACACCCTGTCTATGAAGGGGAATGTCATAGCTGAATTCTGAAGCATTGTCTGCCATTGGGATTATGTGGCAGCCAATTAATTTTATAGGTCACTGGTTGTGTCATTCAAGGTCAAATAACTTGCAAAAGGGCAAATCTTTTTTTAGTGCGGGCCTGTACAATTAAAACATGGAATAGGCTCTTAGTGTGCAAAAATGACATTATGTTGAATTTAAAGATTGCATCATATGATAGTCCGTTTGGGATAAAGATGTCCATTTTGGGATACTCAGTGTATGCTGCATATCTTTTTAAAACGTTTCAAAGATTGCTTACATGTCTGTGGCTTCCTCCTTCACAGACTCAGACTGCAATACACTTTCTGACATAAGTAGACAGCAGGGTAGTGTGCATGCTCATGAATGGAAGCTTTGGTCATTTTAAGAAGTAAAATGGAGATTATAGACTGGGATAAATGCCATAGAAACAAAAGTATGCTCAATACTGAACTGAACTCCAAAATTCCTGGGTCACAGATCGCTACCCTAATGGCACACATAGAAGGAGAGTGACAGGGGAGCACAATGTGCTATAACCTGCAATAAGACCTTGGACATGAATCCGGCTGTGGCATGGCAATTCCTAAATCAACTGTGTGGATTTGAACAACAGAATTAGATACAGTACCAAAAAATTGTACTGTTGAAACAGAGATGCCATCTTGTACCATCTGCAAACAACAAATAATAGTATCAGGTTAGATAGACTATGGAAATGAAAAACAGAAAACAGATGGCAAATGGGAGGATACAGCCCTGAAAAAGAATGAATGAAAATAAAATTACCATCAGAAAATAATAAAATGTAAAAGTAAAATATTTCAAAATAAAAATGAGTCCTGTGTTAGAGCTGTTAGTTCTGCTGCCATTGGTTTTGTCTGTGACACATTTTGATAGCTGCACTTAGTAGAGCTGCCAAGCTAAACGAAGCAGAGGGGACTTGAACCTGTAATGTATTTTTGTCTTTAAAATTCTATAGACTTCACATTCTTTAGAATTACTCACAAGAGCTATCTATATCTCTATGGCCAAGAACAAGTGAAAGTCAATTCACATTTTTAAATCGGGGGCCAACAGACATATCAAAGTTAAAGTGTAACATAACTAAACCCCATCTCATTTGTTTGAGGGAAATTAAGGGGACACTGCCATGTAACTTCTTTAAGACACTAAATATGATCAATGTGTATGTAAGATTTCATAAAATCAATCAATGTTATTTTCATTACATACTACACTCTTCAGAAGCAATTAAAATGTTATCTGGCATCACTTTCAACAAAAGTTTACCTGGCAAATGGCAATTTACCTTAATATAGTTGGTCAGCCAATCTCTGATTAATTTACTTATCTCTCTGACTTATCAGTTTTCAAACATCTGCAGAATGAGCCATAAAAGATAACACTACTAGCAATTTAAAGGGACATACACTCCCACTTCCGTTTAAGGGATAAATAGCAGCAAACAGTGCATTTTACATTACATTAAATGTTATACAAATATAATATGATCGATTCATTTGCATACTATAAAATGTTAACTTTTTTACTGACAAGCAAAAACGGATTCACACTGACATTTTACAGATCTTGTAAAAACGCTATTTGTTTAAAAAAAAGCAGCAGACAGACATTTTAATCGAATACACACATTGACACTTTGATTAAATGTATTGTGCATCAGTAGGTGATTCTTTTGAGTATGAATCTTGAATAATTGACTTGGCATATTAAAAAACCATTGTGTTACTTGTTACTGATAAAAAGGACAAGTTAAAATGAACCTCACTAATGTTAATAACACAATGAATATTTATTAGGCTAATGAACTCTTATTTGGAGAGATTTATGGCAATATCCTGTTGATGCAGGGTGACTGATAAATGACTGATAAATGCAGGCACTGTTCATTCTTGTAAATGTTTTCTATCCATTTCTTAGAATGATTTGAAGGTGATTTTGCACTATCCTTTGTACTTGCTTTCCGTGACTACTACTTTTTTTTTTTTTTTTAAGAGCGTCTTTCTTACTTTGGTTATCATTTCTCCAGATTTTTGTATTTTTTTTTTTATTGTTTCACACTTTTACTCTTTACTGGATAGTTCTTGCATAACTTTGAGATGTTTTGAACCATCATATTGCTAAAAAATTAAGAGCTGCACAGCCAGCTGCAGTTCTGGCATGAAGAATGCTTAAACAGCCATGTACTGTGATGGAGTTACTGCAGAGACAGCCACTTCAATGCTTTGTAGGTTTTTTACTGTAGGACATTAACCAAAACAAACAAACAAACCTACTCCTTCTTAGGAGACTTACTAAACAGAAGTGTTTCCTCGGTTCCCAGTCACAAAATAAATGTTTAAACAGTGCAAAGATTCACTCAGGTTCACTTTCACACTCTATTGGGGCTATTCACTATATGGTGAGTTGAGAAATCCTGCCAATCCTCTCAGGATTTCTCATTTGTTTTAAACAAAAGTCCTTTCCTTCCTTATTTGGTCCTTTGGGCAGCCCCTGGACCAAGGTACTTATTGAAGGGCTTAACAGGGGTAAGGACCCATGGCCACCTTCTAATCCCATTAATACATGACCGTCTGCTAGCCATTTGTGTGGACACTAGCCATCCCCATTTATTAAAGGGGGGCATTTACCTAGCTCCCAGCCCCATTTATCATGGATGTTTGTTATGGGGGGTAAGGGCAAGTAGCTCTGGCCCCTTGATTCATTTAATTAGGGTGCTGGGAGTCTAGCTCCTGGCACATTTATTATAGGGGTTATCAGGGCAAGTAGCACTGGACCTAGATACATTAAAATAGGATTGTAAAATACAAGGTCTAAATGGGGCATCCAAGAGGGGGCCTAATTCGACCTCCAATCTCAGACTTCAGTGAGTAGACCCCCCAATGTATCAATTTTTGTAGACAGCACAACATTATGTAACATAAAGTCAGAGCAGGATGTCATTTCTCTGCAAAGGAATTTAGACAAAATGGGAGTAATAGCAGTACAATGGTAAATTTGTTTCACTATAGATAAATGTAAAATTATTCACTTTGGAGAGAAAAACAAAAATGCTTATGATACGTTAAATGGCTGTGTGTTGAGTAAATCCTCTATGGAAAGGGATTTGAGTGTTCTTGTTCACACAGGACTGTGCAGCTGTGTACAATCTCAGGCAACTTGTACTAAGCTCCTGTCACGTATGAAAAGGGGAATAGGTCCAAGATATCAGTACTCAAGGGTCTGCTCCATAAAGAGAGGGTTGCGGTAAATGAAGACAGGAATTTCAAATGAAAGGCCAAAGTAGCTGAGTTGGAAGAAATTCTCACAACTGTTTTGTCTTTACGTTTGATATTCCTTGGGGTGGGGTCATTATTTTATGGGGCCAGTGGAATCGGGGGGGGGGGGGGGGGGGCTTTTTGAACATTTTAATTACATTTTTAAAATTTGAATTTCGATTTATCAGATCAGATCTGGAGAATTGAACAAGCAATTAAGCCATTTCTACTACTGTTGTCCAAAACTACAAACGACATAATAAATCACGTACTGTATTTATCTATATTTGTGCAGCTTTGATTGTTGCAGTTGTTTAATTGTATGTATGACTCAGAACATGTAACTAAACATTTCACTTCACCATATATTTTTAATCCAAATCAAGTATATCAAATACAAAACATAAACACCCCCATTTTCTCTGCAGTTAGATGTAGAAAGAAATACAGGTCCAATAAATATATTATTACATTCTTCACTTTGAACAGAAAATAAGAAACATTAAAGCGCATCCAAATATCATTACTTTATTACGACATCAGCAAATCTTTTCCTTGTGCACTTTATTAAAAAATGACTAGCATTCCCTGTGTCATCAGCCAGTTTGAATCTTGTGCTAGGAAGAGAGTAAGACATCACTGGCCTTTTCATGTTAGGAATAAACTCCTAGGCTTCCACTGTTCAGGGTGGTAATGACATCATTAACCTTTTCTCTCTTGCTGATAGTGGCAGGATAATTACCCTTTTCACTGTCAGTGATGAATATTGGGCAATTGATCTTTGCGGTAGTTTGCTACCAGCAAAATAGCAATGTGCTGAGTAGGAGTTTTCTTTCCTACTTGTTGTAACTAAGAGAAGGTATATACATTAGAACTTTGAGTAAAATAATAATAATAATGTGTTTGAACCTTGTGGAAAGAAAATAGTTTTTGTTTACTCATTTTATTAAAAGATGAATCATTTTTCAAATACAAAACCTAATAAATTCCAGGGGACCGATAAATAGAGCAGTGTTTCCCAACCCAGTCCTCAAGGCACACCTACCAGTCCAGGATTTAGGGATTACCTGGGTGTGTCTAAGGTGTTTTTACAAAGAAGAAAAAAAACACCTTAGAGACACCCAGGTAATCCCTAAATCCTGGACTGGTAGGTGTGCCTTGAGGACTGGGTTGGGAAACACTGGAATAGACAACAAATAAAGGCAAAAAAATATATACAAATAACAAGATGGCGCACATATTTATTTGATTCTCGACAGAACCTTTTTATAGATAGGGTTACCAACCAGTATTCAATATATGTGGCATCATATTTTGTAAGGGTATGTCATCCCAAGGTCCTGCTAACCATCCTCTAAGTATCTACAAAATTTGCTCTGAGGCCCATGTTATTGTGTGGAGGAAATCCTATTTATGGACAAAGACCTACTTTTTGGCAAAGTTTAACTCTTTATTCATATTGATCTGCATACAGGTTTTCTCTATTCTGGAAGGGAATGTGCCTTTGACCTGAAAGTAGGGTACCTTAGGTTATTTGCCCATAAGGAGGACCCAGAAACCCAGCGGAGAGGTTGAGAAAGCTGCATGACTAGAAGCTCTGCTATCTTGAAAATGGACAGTGGGTGGGATGTGCTGATATCAGTGCATACCTGCTAACATCATGGGACAGCATCATGGGAGTGTTTCACCCACAGTCACTTCACCAAAGGGTTGATCCCCAAGGTAAAGCAAGCCTTCAGGACTTCCTGAAAATCCCTAAGGCATTGGTACCCAGAACGCAGCAGGACGGATCACAGTGGAAAGTCAGATATATGCCAAGGTCAAAACACAGAAACTGACAGTGGAGTCATAAACAGGAGCATAGGTCAAAACACAGGAGCAGTCTAAAAAAACAAGGTGGTAGCAAAAAAAAATCGATAGCAAAATCGGCAAAAATTCAGCACAAACCTGGCAAGGTAATTGCCCCTCAGTTTGCTTTCTAATGTCTAATGAGCTGTGGTTGCACCACTTTTAACTTTTAAATACCCCAGATGGTAATGTATTGCATGTCTATGTAGGTCTATCTCTGTTGATATCAGGTGGGCTGATGAAATGGCACCAAGTGCAACTAAATTGTTTTTGCAATCCAGCTTACAGGCGATAGTAGAAACTAGAGTCAATTTCTCCAAAGACGGCCTGGCTAATAAGATTGAAACAATAGATGTTAAATTTGGCAACTGTGAATTTATAATAAAAAAAACTTACAGATGATAGAGCTGACATGGATCGTAAAATCCACCAATTAGAAGCAAATACTGCGGACCTTGAGGACAGAAGTAGAAGGAACAATTTGAGATTACGATATTTTCCTGAAAAAGATCAGAAGTCTGTGTTAACTTTAAAAACTGGGGATTAAATTATGTATGGGCTATAAAGGTATGTTATCTACTTGAAACATTTCCTGCAATGTATACACATAATTACACATCAAATATCATCCAGATATGTATTTACATATATTTAGGGCTGGCCTTAAGTGTTCCGGCGCCTTGTGCGGGCTTCCCCCGTGGCGCCCCCCCCCCCTTCTCTTTCACCCCCCTATGTATGTGTCTCTCTCCCTTCCCATGTTTGTCCCTTTCCTCTTCCTTGCCATGTCTGTCTCTCTCTCTCTCTCCCCCCCCTGTTCTGTCTCTCCCCCCCCCGTTCTGTCCCACCCTCCCCCTGTTCTGTCTCTCTCTCCCCCCCTCCTCCTGTTTTCTCTCTCTCCCCCTGCCCCTGTTCTGTCTGTCTCTCTCTCTCCCCCCTCCCCTGTTCTGTCTCTCCCCCCTCCCCCTGTTATCTCTCTCCCCCCCAGTTCTGTCTCTGCCCCCTGCCCCTGTTCTGTCTGTCTCTCTCTCTCACCCCTCCCCTGTTCTGTCTCTCCCCCATCCACTGTTCTGTCTCTCTCTCCCCCCTCCCCTGTTCTGTCTCTCCCCCATCCACTGTTCTGGCTCTCTCTCCCCCCTCCCCTGTTATCTCTCTCTCCCCCAGTTCTGTCTCTTCCCCCCTCCCCTGTTCTGTCTCTCCCCCATCCACTGTTCTGGCTCTCTCTCCCCCCTCCCCCTGTTATCTCTCTCTCCCCCAGTTCTGTCTCTTCCCCCTGCCCCTGTTCTGTCTGTCTCTCTCTCCCCCTCCCCTGTTCTGTCTCTCCCCCATCTACTGTTCTATCTCTCTCTCCCCCCTCCCCCTGTTAACTCTCTCTAGCCCTGTTCTGTCTCTCCCCCCCACCCCCTGCCCCTGTTCTGTCTGTCTGTCTCCCCCCTAACCCTTGTTCTGCCTCTCTCTCTCTCCCCCTCCCCTACCTTTGCCTGCAAAGTTGGATCCAGGGAGGGGGCGGAGCTAACCGGCTGAGAGGTGTAGCTCCACCCCCACCATGTGAAGCAGAGCACAGTCTGCATTACGGGGAGCCATGGGCAGCAAGAGAAGGTGCTGGTCGGGCTCCCCATGCTTAATGCAGGCTCTCCATGCTTAATGCAGGTTCCATGCTTAATGCAGGCATGGGGAGCCGAGCAGCACTTTCTCATGCTGCCAGTGGCTCCCCTTGAAGCAGACTATGCTCTGCTTCACAGGGTGGGGGCGGAGCTACACCTCTCAGCCGGTTAGCTCAGCCCCCTCCCCGGACCCAGCACAGCATGCCGAGCAGAGGGCTGGTGAGGGGGGATCTTTTGATCTCCCCCAGCCAGTGCCTCTACCAGCTTTTTTTTTTTTTTTTTTTACTTTTCTATTTTTTTTTTTTTAACGTGAGGGGCCCCCTGGGGTGTTGCGCCCTGTGCGCTCGCACAGGTCGCACATCCCTAAGGCCGGCCCTGGATATATTCACCGAAGGCCAATGTATTTGTCTAACTACAATAACTAGCCTTATCCAGGAAAGTCAATCTGTGGATTCATTCACAAGATATGCACTGATAGATACACTCTCTGGCTTATTAATATATACAACCATGCATTACTTTATATTATGTTAGGTTTTAATCTGATAGCTTCTGCTCTAACCACAGTCTAGAAAAATTAGTATACTGACTGACATACAATAACAACTTACATAAATATATATATATACAGTCCTGTGAAAACCAAGATTGTCCCAGGGAATTCTCAATCCCGGCGATTTGCGCAGTTTTAGCACGATCGGGGGTCACGTGACCCGCACAGTTCACTCTATGTGAGCTGAGCTCGCATCAGCCTGCTTTAGCAAGCCCTGCCACACGCATCTGCTGGAAGCAGGCAGGATGTGTGTGACAGGGCTGGTAACACAGGCTGATGTGAGCTCAGCTCACACGGACTGAACTGCACGGGTGACTTTTGTTTCTGACTTAAAAAAAAAAAAACTTTAATTAAAAAAACCAAACCTGTTGCCAGTGCAAGGAGGAGACATGGAGCAGGCTGGGCATATTACTGGGCAATCAGTTTGTGGCATATTACTGGGCAATCAGGATGGGCATATTACTGGGCAATTAGACTGTGGCATATTACTGGGCAAAACAGGCTGGGCATATTACTGGGCAATCAGGATGGGCATATTACTGGGCAATTAGAATGTGGCATATTACGGGGCAATAAGACTGGCATATTATTTGGCAATCAGGCTGGACATATTACTGGGCAATCGGGATGGGAATATTACCGGATTTGCTCGATTATAAGACAAGGTTTTTTTCAGAAAAATGTTTCTGAAAAATACCTCTCGTCTTATAATCGAGGTCGTCTTATAATCTGACCTCAAATTGAGGTCAGATTATAAGACAGGGATCCAGGTCCCCAGCAGAGCTGCAGGGGACCTGTATCCCGCTCTCTAACAGCAGGGGATGTCTGCGCGATGAGCGCAGACTACCCCTGCTGCCGCCCGGTACGAACGCCGGGACTTCTATGATGAAGCCAGGTACTTCCGGCTTCGTCATAGAAGTCCCGGCGGTCGTGCTGGGCGGCAGCAGTGGAGGTCTGCGTTCATCTCGCAGACATCCTCCGCTGCCCCGCTAGTCACCAGGGAGAATCGGGCAGCTGGGGGATGTCTGCACGATACGTGCAGACATCCTCCATGCTGCCCGACACGGCAGTCTATTATGACGAACCAGCTGTCCATCATAATAGACTGCCGTGTCGGGCAGCATGGAGGATGTCTGCACGTATCGTGCAGACATCCCCCGGCTGCCCCCACTAGCCACCATGGATTGAGTTACAGGTGAGGGGGAGGGAGGGGGCAGAGAGACAGGTTGAGGGAGGCTGGCAGAGAGACAGGGGGAGGGGGGGACAGAGCAACAAGGGAAAGGAGGGGGGAAGAGACAGGGGGAGGGGGGGACAGAGCAACAAGGGGAGGGAGGGGGGAAGAGACAGAGCAACAGGGGGAGGGAGGGGGCAGAGAGACAAAGGGAGGGAGGGGGACACAGAGTAACAAGGGGAGGGGGGGCAGTGAGACACAAGGGGGGAGAGACAACACTAAGGGGGGGGGGAGAGACAAAGTTGGGGGCAAGGGAAAGGGAGAGGCAGCATTGGCACATAAAAGGAAATAAAAACAAGAAATGCATTTTTTTTTATATAATTTTTTATTAAAAAAGCAATTTACATGTGAATATATACAAGTTGAACTTTTTTCCTATAGGGAAGTCTTATATTCAGGCTTTTAGTTTTTTTCCTAAAGGAATATAAGTTTGGGGGGTCGTCTTATAATCAGGGTCATCTTATAATCGAGCAAATACGGTACTAGGCAATCAGGATGGGCATATTAAAGGGCAATCAGACTGTGGCATATTACTGGGCAATCAGGCTGGGCATGTTACTGGGCAATCAGTTTGTGGCATATTACTGGGCAATCAGGATGGACATATTACTGGGCAATTACAGACTAGCATATTACTGGGCAATCAGGATGGGCATATTACTGGGAAATTAGAATTTGGCATATTACAAGGCAATTAGACTGGCATATTATTGGGCAATCAGGCTGGACATATTACTGGGCAATCTGGCTGGGCATATTACTGGGCAATCGGGATGGGCATATTACTAGGCAATCAGGATGGGCATTTTACAGGGCAATCAGACTGTGGCATATTACTGGGCAATCAGGCTGAGCATGTTACTGTGCAATCAGGATGGGCATATTACCTGGCAATCAGGCTGGGCATGTTACTGGGCAATCAGGATTGGCATATTACTGGGCAATCAGACTGTGGTATATTACTGGGTAATCTGGTTGTGGCATATTACTAGGCAATCAGGCTGTGGCATATTCATTTGCAATCTGGAAAAAAGAGTGGCATATTAATGGCCAGGCTAATAGTGGCATATTAATGGGAAAATTGACTGTGGGCAAAGTGATGCTGTGGCATGTTCTGTAGGGCAAAATAACATGTACTGAAGCAACGTGACACAGTGGCGTGTTCTGCAGGGGCAGTTCAATGGGGTAAAGTTACAGTGTGGTATGTTCTAAGGGGCAAATTGACACTATGGCATGCCAAAACGTGTAGGTGCCAAGTGCTGTGGGTACTGTATAGTGCTGTGTTAAGTTCTTTAGGTGCAATGTGGGTGCAGAGAAAGGGATAAAAATAAGAAATTAACAATTTTCAATAACATTTTATTTAATATTTTAATGTTTTTTTGTGGTCAGAAATGTAATATTACTTTGCTGAGAGGGTGGTGGGTGCATGGAATAGTCTTCCAGCATAAGTGGTAAGGAGGAGGTTAAGCATTAATGGGATAGGTATAAGGTTATCCTAGATATAAGATAAGGCCAGTAACTAATGAAAGTATTACTTTGTGAGAGGGCAGTGGATGCATGGAATAGTCTTCCAGTAGAAGTGGTAGAGGTTAAGGTTAATACAGTGAAGGAGTTTAACCATGCATGAGGTAAGTATAAGGCTATCCTAGATATAATATAAGGCCAGTAACTAAAGAAAGTATTACTTTACTAAGAGGGTAGTGGATGTATGGAATAGTCTTCCAGTAGAAGTGGTAGAGGGTAATAGAGTGAAGGAGTTTAATCATGTCTGGGATAGATATAAGGCTATCCTAGATATAAGATAAGGTCAGGCAGTATTACTTTACAGATAGGGGAGTGGATACATGGAATGGCCTTCCAGCAGAAGTGGTAGGTTCATACTAATATATGTTTTATGGTGTAGACACAGCTCTCTGACTGCAGCACATCTGCACAAGGTCTTATTATATTTCATGTAAAAGTGATAAAACGCACCTGCCTGATGTAGATATTGTGCTGTGAATGTATCTGTTGTATACCAAGGATCCTGGTAATGTTGGTGGGAACTTGGTGATATAATCTACACTGTGACAAGTAGGTGGAGTTGCATTATGCTAATTATATTGAGTGGGTGGAGATTTTAAGGGGGTGTGGTCAATTGGAAGATAAGCTGCAAAGTATCTCTGGAATTTTTTTTCAAATGTTGGCAACTACCGTATGTATATATACAATTTCTACTTATAAATATGAATAATGCATGACATATAACTACCTGTGTGAGATTTCCCAGGTGTCCTTCTCCTCTCTCCTCTCCTGTCACTAACTATACTGCTAACTATAACCCCAAATATACTATTCACAAACATTTGGTTACATGGAATCGTCTGTGATTGGCTGGTCTAGTTTGCCATCTACCCTGTGACTTGGGGCTACCCAAGATACAACTCTCACCTCCTGGGATTTTTCCCACGTGTGCCCAAGACAGTTATAGGACACACTACAGTCATAAACCTATCTTGATCTGATGTCTCTAAAGCAACTAATTTGTTTATGGCTACCCATACAAAGGAACTATGCTATTTATAAACACCTAACACACCTCCATGCATTCCAACACATACACATTCGATACGTCCTTAATTAAAGTATTATAACTCAAACTAAGGATCAAGATTCTGCCATTGGCCAGGATACTAGGCAAAAACACATTTCATATTCAAAATCTAAAATTAAACTTATTTAGTTATTTTAAAACTAATATTCTTACAAATATAAAATAACAATAACATGGCCAAAAATATTCGCTACTGATCACATTTGAGAAGCTGAAGGTTTGACAAATGGTTTTGCTTTACTGTATTTTAAACAAGCCTGTTTCGAAGAAATGCTGCTATTTTTAAACAAAAAGAAATATCTAGTTAGAAATCGTGTGCCTCAGCATAATTGTTCCCAAGATTCCAGAATATCCTTAAAATTACATATCATAAATGTTTCACCAAGTACACCTGGAAATACAGCAAAAAATGCTCATTCATTATACTATATTAAGTTGAATCCTCTAAATAAAAATGTGTTTTTTTTTATTATTACATCAAACTGCTTATTTTTAATTATATTTTACCAGGGTATGTTATCATGTTGACATAAAAATAAACAAGTATTTTCACTAAGTACATTTTTATCAATTAAATGTTGGATAATGAATGATGAAAATCTAATTTTCAAGCTATCCTTTTGTATTGAACATTGAAATCATTACATTTAAATATATTATACTTTACGTGTAAAGGAAGCTATTCATTAGCGCCAAACTGACAAGTGACCTGAAAAAATCAAGCATTAAAGAGGAAATACATGTTCATGCCCTGGCCAATAAAGACAGGGTGGCAACTTTTGGCCCATTGGGGAAAAAAAAATACAATTTAAGGGTCCATGATATTGATGGACAGATTGGATAGGAGGACAGACAGAGCAATGTATGGGCCCCAGTGAAGGTCTGCACTGATGGAAAATGGAACATATCTGGCCTGGGGATTTCTAACTTCTCCTAATGATCAAAGCCATAGCCTCATATGAGGAGGATGGCTTCTAGATGTATGCATTTAGAAAGGGAAAGAAGTGGACCAATGACCCATTAAAAAGAGTGTCATTGGGAGCCTTTCTTCCCCTACCTACCAATGCACAACAGACCACTTGTTTTTAGTTGTATTCTTTGCCATGGCTTGCCAGCCCTCCCTTTAAAACATAATTTCCTAGACATGAGAAATCAGAGAATTAATATCTGATGTGTTATAGTGTAAATGGTATATAGATAATACCAACCCAGCATTGAATATTATGTACATAATAAATAAAGCAGCAACCCATGTTAAAAACAAAAATATGAAACCTGAGCCTGGGGATCTTACAAGCAGGGCTGGAGATGGGGGAGAGAACAGAGGAGGGGGAAGAAAACAGAGATGTGGTAGAAGGGGGAGAAAACAGAAATGGGGGTGGTGGGGGATACAGATGGGTAGGAGGGGAGAGAACACAGATGGGTAGGAGGGGGAGAGAACACAGATGGGTAGGAGGGGGAGAGAACACAGATGGGAGTAGGAGGGAGACATAACAGAGATGGGGAGGAGGGGAGAAAACAGAGATTAGAGGAGGGGGGAGAAAACAGAGATGAGAGGAGGAGAGGATTAGTGATATGGGGAGGGAAGGAGAGATAAGAGATAAGGGGAAGGAGAGATAAGAGATATAGGGAGAGGGAAAGAGATATGGGGAAAGAAGGATAGATAAGAGATATGGGGAAGGAGAGATAAGAGATACAGGGAAAGAAGGATAGATAAGAGATATGGGGAAGGAGAGATAAGAGATATAGGGAGAGGGAAAGAGATATGGGGAAAGAAGGTTAGATAAGAGATATGGGGAGAGGGAGAATCATGGGATTGTGTGTGCGGGGGGTGGCACCAAAATGCCCCTTCGCCTATGTAGAAAAAAATCCTTCCACCGGCCCTTCTTAAGTCACGGCCATATCCTTAGAAAATGTATCCAGTCGTAGATTAATTGATAAGTTAAAGTAGAGGTTACTGGATATATACAGGTTTTGTAAATGTAAGTAAACATGTCATGTCATTCCAAAAAAAAAATAATAAAAAAATGAAGACAAAAAAAAAAAAAAATCAGAACTGAAAATTCCCTTAAAAAAAAAGAAAGCAAATATTAAAAGTGGACTTTGTCCAGACACCTTGGACAAAGAAAACCTTCAGTGGAATATACATATTTCTATGTGTCAAAAAAAAAAAATGACTTATTAAAAAACTGATTTTATTATGGTTTAAAGGTAAAAAGGTGACCATTTCAGCATGTTTTGTTCTGCACATTATGTTCTTTATTTAATACAGTTTGCATCTATGCATAATCTAAAAAGCCAACATAAGGAATAGCAGAGGTGGGATATGTGGTACCTGCCAATTTTTCTGCTTCATTATTTTTAGTTGGATAGTGATATATTACAATCATGAAGTTGGCAATAAAACATCTGCTACCTGTAGCTGCAATCACTACTCTGCTCTGCACACATTACTTACATGTTGTCTCTGCATGTCACTCGGTGTCTCCTGTGACATAACATGCAGTTATATGTAAGTGGACCTGTTTTTTTTTATAGAAATCATTTTAATACAATATTACTAACTGATTAATATTATTTTAAAATAAACCACCTAATATGTAGGTGGCTTAAACACAACTACCATGTTTTTCATTATGGAGTTAGTCACCATAGAATTGTACACCACCAAAAAAATGTTTAATTAACAAAAAACAAAAAAAACCTGTTGTGGCAGAATCCAAAAACTTAAGAGTAGAGGAGGAGGTAGAGCTGGACTGGAATGTGTGAAGCTGCAAGCATGTAACCATACATGCTTGAGCACATAACTGAGCATGCTCAAACATGTGCAATGGGCTGACTTGCACAACTTTGCATGGTTTCACCTCCATATAAGATGTCTAATATCAAGGTAGAGTTGGCAACCTTTGGGAACAAAAACAGTATAGTGTCCCATGGTGCAACTAATTCAGCGCGCAAATTATTGTCAGAGATAGACACAAATAACAGGTAGACAGATAACAAAGACAGGTAAAAATATGTTGAGAAACAAGACCTATGGATAGAAATATAGAAAGTGATATGTGCAGGGGACATTACAAATCAAAAGTGCCGAGCGGTATTAATCTCGTCAACTAAACATTTTCTTCTTAGTTTTCAAATTGTTTTCAAACAATAACTAATAAAATAGTTAATAGGACTAAAACTATGACTAAAATCTGTTGCAAATTTCGAAAAAGGTGACTAAAATTTTAGGGAGGGAATACGGCATTTACATATTTAGACTTCTGATTCCCATGGATCTTTTGCCAATGCCCAGTCCCTGACTCGGCAGCTGGATTGGCTGAGATGCAGGCTCCCTGGAACAATGCCTTGCAAACTGCAGAGGAAGTGGATACTCCTCCATCTGATTTATCTGTTACTGTCATGTGACTGTTTCCCCTCCCATCTCCCTAGCAAGTTAACTTAAAACTTTGTAACAACCTTTTCTTCAAAAAAATACCGGCCAAGCTACTAACTCCATAGGTGGTAACCCTAGTTCCCTTCCACTGATGGAAATTTAGTTGACTAAAAGCTACTGGAGATTTAGTCGACTAAAACTAGACTAAAACAAAAACAATTCAGATGAATAAAATATGACTAAACTAAAATGGCATTTTATTCAAAAGACAATGACTAAAACTAAATCAAAATATGCTGTCAAAATTCAGAGAGCAGTCGGGGGCATCTGCTTCCTGCTCCCCTTACCAGCCTCCCCCCTAATATATTTATTAACTGCACTGCTCCCAGATCAATGTCACAGCATTCAACACGAGGGGAGCTATTATACCTCAGGACACCAGATATTTATATCACGCATAAATATAATTTAAAGGAGATATATAAGTTTTTAAGTTTGCACAAACTAATTTTATTAAGAAAGCTTTTAAATATCAGTGGTTCAGAACCAAGATGCTTTTAGAAAATCAATCTATGTTACTTTTTATTTTTACACAAGTAGGAAAAAGATGATTATATGAAGATTTAAATTCAAACCAGGCACTCAGACGGTGGTTTTCTATGCTCTAAAATGATTTGCCGCTCTGCATACAGCTCTGTAACCATCGCAGACACTTTTTAAGATGCTATTAATGTACATGATAATTTTTGTTTGTCTGACTTTTGTATTTTTTCTGTGGTGTGATGAATTTTCCCTGGCTTATTTTTATTCATGCAATGCCTTCTTGTTGTCCGCTGCCCTTGAACAAATGTACTTTCTTTTAAAATAAGTCTATGAGATCAGGCTTCTTCAGTAATTAGATACTCTTACAGATGAGGGACAAGAAATGACATTTGGAGGCAATACATTGATGGCTGTACGCTGCTTTTTCTCTTATTCCTTTGACCCCTGTGAGCAATTTAGCAACAATGGATATATGTACATGTTTCTGTGCATGCATATACAAGTGTGTGTTTATGTACAAAAAATGCTCCTTGTAGGAACTAAATCACCTAAATATTGTTTATTCTGTGAATGTAACGAAAATAAAATGATCAAAAATGATCTATACATTGTGTTAGCACAATCACAAGCAAATGTATAAAATAAGAGAAAAGGTGTAAAATGTGTCTATACGGTCTCCTGTTTATGACCTTACCTTTGGCAGCTAAAAACAGCACCCGTTTAAGAAAAAAAAAAAGCTTGCCAGCAGAGGGGCTGGCTGGGGTGATCAAAATATCTCTCTGTGGGCAAGCAGGTAACTTGGATCTCTATGAGCTGATATGAACATCGACATGCTCCAAAGCTCACTCTTGCGCTCCTCGCATGTTTTCTGAGGTCAGAGCATCAGGGGTCACATGAACTGCTGGCACTCATGCGGGGGTGCAAGAGGCAGCATAGCAGAATGTCTGTGAGTCTAGGCAATGCACTGACCTCAAGCTGCCTACTACTAAACACCAGCGAGCTATGGGTGTAGGCTGGGGTAATTCCTGGGTGTGCAATGCAGGTGCTGGGGAAAGTACTGGGTTCACAATGTGGGTAATGGAGCATGTCCTGGGTGTGCAAGTTGGGTGATGGGGCAAGACCTGGTAGTGCATGTATGGGGCATGTATGGGGCAATAAAACATATTTTAAAGGCTAAATAAACAAATCTACTAAAAATACATTTTTAACGGTTAAGTGAACTGCAGAACTCAGGCATTAATAGCTGATTGGTCATGAAGTTCTCCTATAGCTGCCCTATTACATATGAACTGGCCCAAGATACATTGGACAAAAAAAATGCTTCATTATCCAGTTTTATATGTTTTATAGCATTTAAAATTGTACTGGCTCGTAACTGGAAGTAACCTCATAGCCTACCCTGGGAACAGGTGAGAAACCAGATTATATTACAGATCCAAATGGAAAAAAATCTAAGCAAAGCTTGTACTAACTCACCAAAGAATTACTATATGTGGAACGCCTGATTCATTAAGGTCACTCCACCCAGCTTAACATTGTTCACCCCTGGATCCCCTCTTCCTTGGGTAATGGTGATAGTTTTCTTTGTTTATATGTATTTATATATTTTTCTCTTTTACACTACATTTCAAACTAGGAAATGTGGAATGTGATTGGCTAATGTATTGTTTTTGTAAATGTATTTGGATAAAAATCGAATAAATAGTCTCAGATTAAAAAAAATTAACTGAGTGGTCAAGCTGGAGAATTGTTCTAAGAGATTAATGAGAGAAATATTGAGTGGCTAAATACTGGCATATTAAGTGGCGAAATACTGGCATATTAAGTGACAAAATACTGGCATATTGAGTGGCTAAATACTGGCATACTGAATGGCTAAATACTGGCATATTGAGTGGCTAAATAATGGCATATTGAGTGGCTAAATAATGGCATATTAAATGGCTAAATACTGGCATATTGAGTGGCTAAATACTGGCATATTGAGTGACAAAATACTGGCATACTGAGTCGCTAAATACTGGCATATTGAATGACAAAATACTGGCATACTGAGTGGCAAAATAGTGGTATATTGAATGGCTAAATACTGGCATATTGAGTGACAATATACTGGCATATTGAGTGGCTAAATACTGGCATACTGAATGACAAAATACTGGAATATTGAGTGGCAAAATACTGGCATACTAAATGGCAAAAGAATGGCAAACTACTGGCATATTAAGTGGAAAAATACTGGCATACTGAGTGACAACATACTGGCATATAAAGTGGCAAAATACTGGCATACTGAGTGACAATATCCTGGTATATTGAGTGGCAAAATACTGGCATATTGAGTGGCAAAATACTGGCATATATTAAATGGCAGAATAATTATTTACTGGCATATAATTGGGCATATAATTGGGTGAAATGTCTGTGGCATATTAAATGGCAAAATAATACTGGCATATAGAGAGATAGAGCATTGTCTGTGTGTCTAGATATGTATTGTTTTAGAATTGTACAATTGTCACCTTGTGGGGCTCCTGTGTGTCGCATAATTAATGGCGGTCCCATGTGTCGCATAATTAAGGGACTCTTTTGTGTGGCATAACTATGGGGCACTTGTGTGTGGCATAATTAAGGGGCGCCTCTGTGTGTGGCATAATTAATTGGGCATAAATAATGGGGCTCTGGTGTGGCAAAATTTATGGAGCTCTGGTGTGGCATAATTTATGGGGCTCTTATGTGTGTCATAGTTATAGGGCTCCTGTGTGTGGCATATTTAATGGGCCTGGCATTATTAAAGAATCTGTTTGGCATGGTATTGGAGGAAATCCAGGGGTGTGACATCATGAGTTACCGCACCGGGTGACACCAACCCTAGTGACGCCTCTGGCTTGTGCTATGGGTCAGCTCATGTTACACATACCAATAACAGTGGATCCCAGAGATTATCAATAGAAATGGGTTTTAATTTTGATATATTGGGATCCACTGTTTTTATTGTTTCACCTTAACCAGCACCTTAATATATGATATAATTCACACAGCCTTATGGGACATGCATTAAGGTAAAATTAGTTGGAGATCAGGTGGCCCAAGAGTAAGCTTTTGAAGCACAATGCATGAGCCAGTTGAAGGTTCCTGATTATACCAATCATATGGACTACTCAATATGCAGGGATTCAGATCCGAATCAGCACTCCGGGTCGTTTGGAAACTCAACCTTCAGAGGCCTTCGGATCAGGACAAGTTCACCTAGAAAACCATAGGTTTCCATTGATCCAATATGCAGCGATCACTCCTGAATACAATTCAGATTCAGGGATGAGTGGCACATTTCAACCATTTCAATTCTCCAGATCTGATCTGGCACATCACATTCTATCAATATGTGACGCCATCCTTTATGAAGAAAAAACAACACTAAACATTAAACAACTGACCCAAATAGTGGTGTCACCCAGTGCGGTAACTCATGGGGCTATATTCACTAAAGGTTGAGTATAGTGCAAGGAGCTTGACTTGGGAGTTCGACTTTCACTTAAAAGGTCGACCTCCAAGTCAGCATCCTCACACTATTCACTAACAATAACTCAACCCCCCGTTACCCACACCTCGCCAAAGTCTTTCTCAATCTCCTATTTCCAACTATATATATTGAAAAGCAATAAAAATTTCTAATCACTAAAAACCAAAGGGAAGTCGAATTGGGAGGTGAGTTGGACTTTGACGTCTAAAAGAGATGTAACTCTGGGGGTGGGGAGTACGCAGTTTGCCCCTGATGGAAGGAGACAATGTAGTGCCACCAGCAGTAACACCTGTCTGTGTTCTGAGCCAGAACGAAAGTAGGTCACAGCATTCTATCTCAAAAGGCCTGTGGGAAGTGTTGGCCAGCATCGGAGGATGTCTGTGCACAATGAGTAGTGCACATACCTCTTCTGGCTGCCCCCACTAGATAGCAGGGAGAGAGTGGGATCCAAGTTATTTTCTGGCTAGTGTTAATCTAGCAGCCTCCTACACTTTGACCTATGGTGGACCACCCTTCCCCCCTCATGTATGTCCCTGCTGTGGTCCTGTGATACATTCATACAGTGCACAATACAGTGAGCTTTAATGACAGTATGGCAGTCTGGGAGGAGGATTCACTTCCCCACTGTAGGGAAATAAAAATGGAGAGATGAGGAGCCATACTACCCAAAAGTAGAGGAGATGAAGAGGCAAACAGCTTACCTCTGGAAGCTAATTCAGGGTAATTACGGACCACATGTCCTGCTCCTCCACAGTACATGCACAGATTTGCATTTTTTCTTCAAGTTTTTTCTTGCGGTGGTTAGGAAACCATGAGTTAACACGATTAGCATGGGTTCCTCTGGGGAAGACACTGGTGGTGCAGTAACTAAGGACTTTGATATGAGGGGCGCGGAGGAAGACCAGAAAGAGAGGTATGTTCCATGTGGTGTTAGGTTTATGAATGGAGGAGGATAAGCCAAAGTCAGGAGGAGAGAGAGTAACAGAGTCCAGTAAACAATCCAATGGTCAGAAGCCGGGAGATCAAATAAAGAAGAGGGTTAGGGACTGAAGGCAGGGACAATGAGACACAAGGGAGCACTGTAATAAACAGATAGGTCATTCCAAGCTTGATAATGAGCGAGCACTGACTAAACAGTGCTTGTTCATTTTATAGCCCGTCAGGTAACTGGCTCTGCCCACCCTCCATTAGAGGATGCCCTACCCTGGTTAACCGGTATGGGGATGTGAGGAAGGTTCTGCCTCCTCTCTTCCTTTCCCCTGTGCTCTCCAATAGGAGTGCAACACTGGGCCACAGGACGAGCACATCTGTTCGGCACTAGCGCTCGCAAGGTGCGAGGAGTGTTTTACTCCAGGCCTACACCATACTGCGACCTTCACCGTGATTGAGTGGCCCCTCCAAGGGACACGGAAGCGAGAGCCAACAGTAACAGGTGGAGGAGCCCTGCAGGTGAGCTGTGGGGAGCCAGAAGCCTGAAAAAGGGTTGGTTTTAGGGTTAATATTAGGGTTTGTTTGATAGTTAGGGATTGGGGTACCGTTAGGGTAACAGGAGGTTATTTTCTTAGGGAGGTTAATATTTGGTTCTGACAGTTCAGAACAGCCACACTGAACTGTCAGCACTATAACAGCTGAGTTGAACTCACTGTGAACAACTGTCCTAGACCCTATTTTGCTTTGTTTAATAGGGATATTTTAGAGATCCTACCTCGGCTAGGTAGTGGTGAGGGGTAGGTAAGGATTTACTAGTAATTATTTCATTTATTTAAGGTGGGACAGACAGGAATTAAAGGATATATTTATTGATCATGGACTTGGGACATATTGCTGACCTCAAGCCTAGGAGGGCAACTATTTTTATTGTTAATGGGCTTCAGCCATGTTACCATTCCCAAGGGAACCATATGTTCATTTCTTCTGGGGCCATGTTCATTGCATTGCCCATGGGGCAAATTATTTATTTTATCAAGGGCCGAAGGCATGTGCTGGCCTGGCCTTAGACCCGGAGGAGCACAGCAATTATTTATATATTACTAACCGTGGGCATCGAGCGGCCCTGCGATCACTAGGGGCCATTTTTTTTTAATTCAATGGGGACAGTACCCTAGAATAAGTTGTGTTATTCCCTTAACACAAAACCAGTGCTTTAAAGCAATTTGAGATCCCAGTTTGCAGTTCAGTGGCACACTAGGACCTGGAGAAGATATATACAGGTACTAATAGTACTGTAATTCCATTGCAAACATTTTTTTTTTATTGGCTATGATTTACAGGATTAAAAAACATTTAAAAGCATAACAAATAAGTCCATGCTAATGTCACTGCTTCCTAAAGTAGACACTGGGAAAGAGAATAAAATAGCTTGTAGCCTCCAAAGCTTGATGCTGTTTGTCATATATGTAATGCCACTGGTAACTTGATATGTAGATTAAGTGCTTTCAAAGAGAAAGCAAAAACAGGAGACACCACAGACACATCTAAACCATACTTTTTTCTTTATTTATGCATTCTGCTAACACTATTCATTTGGGATTTACACATTTTGCATTATCTACATTCACAGTAGTATATACTATAATTAGGTTACAGTGTCCCTTTAAAAGCAGTCAACTTATTTAACTTGTTGTGGAAGCAAGGATGTTTCATGTCTTTATGGCATTTTTTGCTAAAATCTAGGGTTAGCAACTAGGGTTAGGGTTAGTGCTAGGGGTGGAAAAAAAAAACACTACTATAATGTGTTCTGAACCATACAAGATTCCACAAACAGTTGTGTCCTCAAGATGTTAATACATTTTTGTCAATCCTGTGACATGGTGTTGCAAAAAGTTATTTTTTGCATATTTTTGGTTGATATTCAGCCCTCTTTGTTATGGTGATATTTGAATACATTCTAAAAATGATTATAATGATTCTTTCTATGGAGAATTCAGTGGTCTGGATTTCATGATTTGGTTATGGCGTAATCTTTTTATAAATATCGACGAATGTATATTGCTGTTGGAGATGTGTCCAACATTTCTTCTGGAGTCAGTGCTATATTTTCTTTCAGTAGAGCTGTTGTTCTCGTTAGTTTTTTAGTTGTTAACCTTTACTGAAACATTTCCATTGTAATTTTTGGGTTTGCAAATCAACACTGTTTATTCCTGAAGGCTATGAACTTCATTGAGTTTCAGATTTTTTTAAGCATAATTATCTGTCTTGTAATTTGCAATTGCTTTTCAGCACATGAAATATTAATATTTCTAAGAAAATATACACAAAGACAAATAAGACTGTAGATGCCAGATGAATTTTAGCACCATTTGTCATTTATACTGCAGTACCTCAAGAAACTGATATAGAGGCACCATAAGGAGGGCACAATCCTGGGGGCCCGCTTGGCAAAAACAATTGAGAGTGCTAGGGCATGTCCTGTGGCTGGGGTAAGTCCTGGGTGTGCAATGCAGGTGCCGAGGAATGCCTTGGGTGTACAATGTGGGTGCTGGAGCATGTCCTGTGGGTGTAATCTGGGTGTTGGTTGGGGTAAATCTTAGGTATGCAATAAGGGTGCTGGCTGGGACATATCCTGGGTGTGCAACCTGGATCCTCTGAAAAGACTTGTAGGTGAAATCTAGGTGCTCTGGCAAGTCCTGTGGGTGCAACCTAAGTGCCCTGGCATGACCTATTGACCAACAGCTTTGTGCTGTTTGTAAAACATGTGTACCTTGCTATTTTCTTTACAAACACACTTACACCGTGTAATATTACACAGTAAAATCCATAGACTTACAGTAAGGGCAGTTTGAGTCACTCTAGGCACACATTCACAGATATTACCAATACTAGACATTACACCACCAGAAAAGAGCTTTTGAGATAAAAAGTAATACTCTCCGTTATTGCTGATCACAAATATTGAACACGTCATGCACAACAGTAACTTGCACCAATGTCAAACTGTGCTATCTCTGTTTTTATCACTGGTAACAAAGATACTCAAATGGATTAATTATGCAACCACTATGAGGTGTCCTATCGCTAACTTTCGTGCAAAATGTATATTTGTTCGACACTTGTTTATATCTATTATAACTTCTACTCTGTGCAGTGAGCCCCAAATAATGCATTCTTTAAAAAGTGAGAGTTTGCATTATCCATGGTGGCTGAAGGAGAAGCTCATCATGATTGGCCATGTACAATGTAGGGTCGGTTCGGGAAGATGACATGGTCATCTCACCTCAACTGACCTGTAAATCACAATTTTAGGTATTAGCCCTCAGTATATAATGCTACAATGTTATATGTGCATTAATTGGCAGCTACTGTCATTTGTACCTTTAAGAAATTGCAGTGTCCTATCAATTGGTAAAGATATGTATTAAACAAAAGCTGCTGCAGTGTATTCATTAGTGGTGAAGGAAGACTCAGATGTTTAGAAATACTCCATTTCAGGAATCCAGCTGATTCTTTACAGAAAATATCTTCATCTGATAAACTTGTGCTTTAAATGGAAATGTTCCCAGATGCCTCCATAAATCTGATGCACTGCCTTCTAGATTTCTGCACTTTGCATAGTCTGAGAAATAGTTCTTAAAGTGTCAGATATGAATGTATTATCACTAAATCAATTTTGAGATTTAGCTGCTCTGTGCACAGCAAAGTGCTTGTTCATATATATGTTTGCAGTATGTGCATCCAAGCTGAAGTGTGCCATATATCTGAATGTCTCATTACTTTATCCATAACAGTGATCCCAATGCAAATTAAGCAATGTGCTTTTCTGCACATCCCCAAATTGACATTTGCCTCTCTCTTAAGGCTCTAAAACATTACATAAGCAGAGGGAGTTACAAATATTTATAACGAGGCATATGGAATTCCAATGCCAAGAAATAAAACATTATTCATAAATAGGTTGAAACAAAGTAGAAAGAGGTTTTCATATAGGTTTACCACCTTAACACAAAACATGCTACCTATCACCTTTATAGACTTGGCATAAAAGATGTCTGCTGTTTAACAGAGCTATGTGGAGCAAAGGACATAGAGCTTTATGTTGGCTCTTTATGCATAACCTCCATTGAAACACACTCTGCCAGTCACAGGCAGGTAAGGTTAGTTTTCAGATAATACAAATTTTGAAAAGATGCATTCCTTGTTTTTTCCTTCCACTGCTCCCCTTCACTCCATTTCTCCAACCGTCCTTTCATTATTGCCCCCTTGCCATTGCACCCACGGAACCCAGTTTGCACCCACATAACTTGCCACAGCACCCAGATTACACACACAAGTCTTGTCAGAGTACCCACAAGTCTTTCCAAAGCACCCAGACTAAACCCACAGGACTTTCCAATGCATCCAGACTGCTTCCACAGGTCTAGCCAGGGCACCCAGACTTCAGCTATGGGACTTGCCCAGTGCTCAGATTGACCCTCAAAGGTCTTGCCAAAGCACCAAGGCTGCACAAACAGGTCTAGACCAAGCACCCACAGGTTTATCCAGAGCACCCAGACTGCACACGCAGGTCTAGCCAGAATACCCAAACTGCACACATAGATCTAGAAGTGGTGTATCTTGGTTTTGTGCAGCCCCCCCGCCCCCCCACATTGCACACCGACATGCCCAATCACCCCATTACATGCCACCATCACCCTCATTACACACCCCCATCACATCCATTACATGCCCCCACCACCCTGATTAATTGGAAGGAGCTAAAGCTTGCTGAACGGTGGGGGAGGGAGTGAAAATGTTTGAAGCACCAGAAGTGTGCTTTAACACCCTCTGGCAAAATGCTGCCCTAGGTGAGTGCCTTGTTGAAGATACACTTCTGAGGTCTAGACAGAGCACTTAGACATCTGCATTAGTTTTCGGACGAATGCACTTTCTTCCGAAAATAGCATTTTCGGCCATTTGTCCATGGTTAATAAATGAAAATCATTCGTCCATTCGTGCTATTGGCATTCTACAAAACGAAATAGAGTCGGTTTATAGAATACCAATAGCATTACATACATTCCATAAACCGACATAATGAACGACTTTCGGTTTATGGAATGCATGTAATGCTATGCTATTGCTATTCTATAAACCGAACTAGAGTCCCCATTCTTACGAATAGGTCAACTGACCTATTCGTATGAATGGGGACTCTAGTTCGGTTTATAGAAAGCCAATAGTATTACATGTATTCTATAAGCCGAAAGTCTATAAACCGAAGGTCGTTCGGTTTATAGACTTTCGGTTTATAGAATACATGTAATTCTACAGGGAGTGCAGAATTATTAGGCAAGTTGTATTTTTGAGGATTGATTTTATTATTGAACAACAACAACCATTTTCTCAATGAACCCAAAAAACTCATTAATATCAAAGCTGAATATTTTTGGAAGTAGTTTTTAGTTTGTTTTTAGTTTTAGCTATTTTAGGGGGATATCTGTGTGTGCAGGTGACTATTACTGTGCATAATTATTAGGCAACTTAACAAAAAACAAATATATACCCATTTCAATTATTTATTTTTACCAGTGAAACCAATATAACATCTCAACATTCACAAATATACATTTCTGACATTCAAAAACAAATCAGTGACCAATATAGCCACCTTTCTTTGCAAGGACACTCAAAAGCCTGCCATCCATGGATTCTGTCAGTGTTTTGATCTGTTCACCATCAACATTGCGTGCAGAAGCAACCACAGCCTCCCAGACACTGTTCAGAGAGGTGTACTGTTTTCCCTCCTTGTAAATCTCACATTTGATGATGGACCACAGGTTCTCAATGGGGTTCAGATCAGGTGAACAAGGAGGCCATGTCATTAGATTTTCTTCTTTTATACCCTTTCTTGCCAGCCACGCTGTGGAGTACTTGGACGCGTGTGATGGAGCATTGTCCTGCATGAAAATCATGTTTTTCTTGAAGGATGCAGACTTCTTCCTGTACCACTGCTTGAAGAAGGTGTCTTCCAGGAACTGGCAGTAGGACTGGGAGTTGAGCTTGACTCCATCCTCAAGCCGAAAAGGCCCCACAAGCTCATCTTTGATGATACCAGCCCAAACCAGTACTCCACCTCCACCTTGCTGGCGTCTGAGTCGGACTGGAGCTCTCTGCCCTTTACCAATCCAGCCACGGGCCCATCCATCTGGCCCATCAAGACTCACTCTCATTTCATCAGTCCATAAAACCTTAGAAAAATCAGTCTTGAGATATTTCTTGGCCCAGTCTTGACGTTTCAGCTTGTGTGTCTTGTTCAGTGGTGGTCGTCTTTCAGCCTTTCTTACCTTGGCCATGTCTCTGAGTATTGCACACCTTGTGCTTTTGGGCACTCCAGTGATGTTGCAGCTCTGAAATATGGCCAAACTGGTGGCAAGTGGCATCGTGGCAGCTGCACGCTTGACTTTTCTCAGTTCATGGGCAGTTATTTTGCGCCTTGGTTTTTCCACACGCTTCTTGCGACCCTGTTGACTATTTTGAATGAAACGCTTGATTGTTCGATGATCACGCTTCAGAAGCTTTGCAATTTTAAGAGTGCTGCATCCCTCTGCAAGATATCTCACTATTTTTGACTTTTCTGAGCCTGTCAAGTCCTTCTTTTGACCCATTTTGCCAAAGGAAAGGAAGTTGCCTAATAATTATGCACACCTGATATAGGGTGTTGATGTCATTAGACCACACCCCTTCTCATTACAGAGATGCACATCACCTAATATGCTTAATTGGTAGTAGGCTTTCGAGCCTATACAGCTTGGAGTAAGACAACATGCATAAAGAGGATGATGTGGTCAAAATACTCATTTGCCTAATAATTCTGCACTCCCTGTATGCTATTCTAAAAATCGAAAGTCTATAAACCGAACGACCTTCGGTTTATAGATTTTCGGTTTATGGAATGTGTTGGTCAATTGATTCATATGAACGAATAAAACGAAACGAAAATAATGAACGAATTTCGTCTGAAACGAATGCAGTAATGAATGAAATTCGTTTTAGACTAAATAAATAAAATTTTCGTCCGAATGGACGAAAACGAAACGAAAATTTTAGTTTTGCACATGTCTAGTATACACAGGTCTAGCAAGAGCACCCAGACTGCACAGGCAAAACTTGCTCAAAACCCAGATTGCACCGAAAGGTCTAGCCACATCACCTAGATTGCACACAGCCCCAAGACTGTACCCACAGGTTTTGAAACAACACCTATCTTGCACCCAGCACACAGATTGCACCCACCATCATCTGGCAGTTATTTTTTAAAATTGCTCAGTTATCACCCTTTATAAAATCTTAAAATTGTTCAGGCTTCTTGGCAAGTCAGACTCATGAGTTTTTACATATAACATACAGGACAGCATTCTCCAGGCACTTTAACAGGTTTCCAGCAGCTTTTGCTTTACACTGTAGCAACACAGTGCGGTTCTCCGTTAATGCACTTGTCTTCTCTCCGGCGGTCACCATGGCTTCTTATCTTACCTTTAGCATAACACCCAGCTGGGTCATGCATGGAATACACAGGATCTGTGGAACAAACCAGAGGAACACATTGCATGCAGAAGTTTACTGCTGTCTGATCAAAGTGTCATGAAGAATTCCATGCAGCTGCTGCTCTGTGACAAGGCATTTCTCATTGGCGTCTGTGATGATCCTCTCTTCCCATACTATATCGATGAGTGCACACACCAATGCCTCATTAAAAAATATTTTAGTGGTCAGTCCCGTTTTCATAATTTAGGCATAATAAGAATATAAACAAATACACTTTGAGGTTTTACAACAGGTAGAGTATTGGACAGGCTAGATGTCACCAACAACTTTTACATGCCTTCATTATTTTTTGAAATAAATGCCTTTGGCATCCAGCTGTTCATATTCAAGCAGATGTTGCAACGTAATTAAAAAACTGTTTCTGTCATTTTCGAGACAGAGGCATGGGCAGAGAAATACCCCTCCCTTGCAGGTATACCAAACACATAAGTCCAAAGAAAAAGGTGGTCTTTAAATACAGTGTATGAAAAAGTTCATTAAAATGTTTGTACATTGCAAACAACGCTAAAAGCGTGTAACCAAGTAAAAATAAGACACCATCTAATAGTGCATGCAATTATTTTATTTAGTTTAGTTAAAGTAAACCTGTGATCCAGAAAAGTCCTGAGATAATGCCTTCTGCAGCATGGCAGTGAGTATTCTCCAAGATGGAGGCATAATGGATGGGCTCAGAAGCTTCTCTTGATTGGAGTTCCTCCTTCACAACGAGCTCAGTGTAAGCTGCAGCAGTCTACATCAGGTAAGAAAACCACACAATTTCTGTATGTATGTGTATGTGTGACTGCTTAGGTGGTTGTGTAATGGATGACAATAAAGGTTTGTCTCTGAAACTGCTCATTTCTGGTAATAGAGGGATTAATTCTCTGAAATTGCTCCTATCTGGTAATAGAGGGGTTACATATCTGAAACTGCTCATGTGTGGTAATAGAAGTTTTCATTTTTTTTAAATTGCTCATGTCTGGTAAAAGAGGTGTTAATTCTCTAAAACTGCTCCGCTCCTGTGTTGTAATGACTGTATGTATATTATAAATATATTATTAAATCTGAAATCTACACATTTCCCAAGACTTCCTCATACTTTCTATAACATAAAATGTATTTTATGTATATGTGAATGAGTGTGTATGTAATATAATATACTCCTGTGTGTAATCTCATCTACTCCATACTGTGTCACCCTGCATGCCACAGTGCTTAGTGCATGGGCAGCACTACGCAAGTTCTTTGCTGAGGCATACTGGCAAGGCATAACAATGCCAAAAAGAAAAGATTTTTATACATTTACTAGCAATTTTGCTAGCCCAATGTATAGCCATTTTTTTTAATCCTCACTAAGTGATACCTTGTTATTTTTACACGCCAGGTTGACTTTATGTTTGTCAGCTCAAATTACTGTTCCTACCATGCTAGATAGCTGCTTAAATTAATATTTTATTGTGTTTATGATAATTATAGGCAGTTGTTCCTGTATTTATATTAATTTTATACATAAGAGGTACAACACACTTTAAATGGTGTTGGATTAAAGAGAAATACAGTTAAAGGTTAAAAAAGAAAGAAGGAGAAATAAATACATTTCAAAGTTGGCACTTTAAAGGACTCAACAAACAGGCAAGCAATAAAGAAAAGACAAAAATAAATGTGCAGCATAATATGTTAATGTTTTACACAACCGTCCAGATGTATTGCAATTGACCAGCCCGTAATTGAAACAGCTTCAATGACGCATGAGGCACTGCCAGGACTGCTTATTACCCGAATGTATGGTCAAAAATAGCTTGAATAAAGTGAAGAAAGTAGCCGAAAAGAACATGCCCCTCTCCACAGTACAGTGATAAAAATTGGTAAATACACGGCAGATTCCAAAATCCGCTGAGAGAAGTTGTAAAAGGCTTTACAATACAGAGTATGATTTCAGTTATTGGAGATATTGAGAGGTGACATAAGATGATCACTAGACTAGAGCGTGAGATTTGGGACTGGAGAGCCTATGTCAGGAAGGTAGTGAATAAGTACAGGAGGAATCACAGGGAAAAAGGACTCTGAAAATGAACCAAGGGTATACACCACTTAGCAGCTCAATACACAAGCACTGATTGTAGTCAGTGCTTGGTATCTAAGGGCTGTCAGGTGAACCTCCCTGCCTCCTCCAATTAGGGAAGTCCACCTACTCACATAGAGTAGCATGACACTCACTAAGGTGAGTGTCAGCCTCTTTCCACACCCCCGCTGTCTCCACCAATGGAATAGCACCATCGCGCATTAGGCCACGCCCCTCCGCCATCCAACTAACATAAGCATCAGCAACTCGCGGGACGCGAGTTACTAGAGTCCGGGGATGCGGCCTACCATGCGACGGCCTTCCCCTCCGTCGGCCAGCAACGGGAGTGGGTGCAGTTAAGTGACCCCGATTTTGTGGGAAACGGGGTCTGGAACCCCCACACAGAGCTCCTGGAGATCTCACCCATGCACCTTCCATATGTGCAAGGGTGAGATCTCTCCAAATAATTTTTGTGCAGTTAGTGCGCTCCGCATACATGTGCATGTATACTGCTGATAAGTGTAGCACAACGGATATGCAGGAGCCTGGAGTGATCTTTATGTGTTGAGCTGTGCAATAAGTTGATTTTGTTTACATTTAATAATTCTGCTAATCTTCAGACCACTCGGTTCTGAGCAGCACATATCCTGTTGATAGTGAATTTGGTAGATACTCCATCTCCATGGTTTAAATCTCACATAATGCATTAGATTGTAGGAGCAGCAGCTACTGACATTGCATGCCAGCACAGAAGGGGGGATATGATCAGAAAGCAGAGATACCAACTCCTCCTATGAATGTATCTGCCCAGAAATATGGCTGCTGTGTGCATAAATTGTATGTATGGCTTTTATTTAAATTTGCACTTTATTACCATAACATATGGATGTTTTCATATGTTAAAACTGAAGGAAGCTTGCACTTCTAACACTGCGATGATGACAGAGTCCCTTTAAGTTGAAAACTAACCTTTTGCATGCTTCAACCTGAAGATTGATGCTTCCCACAATAACAGCAGCTCAGGCAAAAAAATAAAAAGTCCCAAGCATCTTTTGGGAGGCAATCACTGGTCTCCTATAGAGAAACCCACTACACATCCACATGAAATAAGCCCCTGCTCAATATACAGGTTAAACACAAAGTTAGTTTGATGCCTGGAGCTTCTTTCAAATAGTTGTCCCTTATAAATTAAAGCCGATGTTCACTTACAAATCCTAGTTTGCTTTAAATTAGGACATTTAAGTGTTCAGATACAGATACGATTGGTTCTGCTACTGAGGCAATATAGTCAAACACTGTATTAGATTCAAATAAATTAGCTGAATACTAGTCCATCTTCAGGATTTCCATAGATTTACCTATTTTTGTAGCAGACCCAAACGCAACTAAGTGTAGGGTATAAATTGGACTGGATCTATCAAATATGTAGCTTGACAGATAAGCTCTCCTACCATTCAGGCATTTTTATTCTGATGAACCTGAGTGAGTCCAGCTTGATAAAATGCACTTTATATACAACATATATTTTTATTTATCTGAATTCAAATTAATTTATTGTATTCTATTGTAAGAACACTTTGCTCAAGTCTAGCATCCAGATACGTGTAATAATTATGTAAAATATTCATAATATTTACAGTATCTTGAGGAGGTTTCAAAGTTGTTTCTAGAGAACCCTAAGATCAGAATACCATCACTGATTCCATTTATCTTCTTTTCTGAATTTAATTTCTGTAGGGGAAAAATTGCAATAAGTAAACATAAGACAACATATAATAACGCAATTATTTGTTGTTAAAGTAAATCTGTCATCCACATAAATCCAGATATATATTACCAGAGATGTACCTGTTTCCACCTGTGATGGCTAACGTTTGACTTGACAACTGATGTAGACAGGCTGAGCATCGGGGCATTGTAATACACAACAGCTGTAACGCTAAAGGTAAGCTATCATTAAATTACTTATTTAAATAATATAACACGTGAGAAAACCATGACACAGCATGAATTGGTACATTGTGATCTGCGTGTACATGATTCACAACACATAGGGATTCTTGGATTTTAGAGCACCGCCTCGTCTAGTGTCACATGACCTTACCCAGTGTGCTTAGCGGTAGTGTCATGGCAGCTCCCTGAGACAGGAAATCAGCACATGTGTAGAGGTATGAAAGCTCCAGTTATATACTATAAATGATTAACATTTTTATTTTTCTGGATACATTTAAATGTTCCAATTACGCATGTATGCAGTCAGTGTACAGTAATCTTTGTCGGTATATATCCCGTGGAGATTTAGCTTACTAGACAGCCTGTACTGTAGTCTACAACATCTGACACTGTGACAAGGCATAGACATCACCTATATAACCCGTCAATTAGTTACACCCTATCAGTACATACTTATTATTATTATTATTATTAATATATAATGCACAGTGGCTCTGACTGCTTTTCCAAACGTCCAGTGTAATTATAATTAGACTTATTTAACTTATGATGTAGTTTTTTTTTATCAGTTCAATAATTGCAGTATGTAATTTATAGCCTGGAAGCTATCTGCATTCGATCATTATTTGAGCAATAACTATGTAAACATATCTCATGCATTAAAAATCTCTGAAAATAGATATTGTTTGTACATATCTAGAGAGGTGAAATACCAATCATATTTTGACTGTGATTTTCATTTCTACGATTTCCATGTAATGACTTTGTATATGGAATAAGTAAATAGGTTATTTTTTAAATAGGTGCAGGGGTCATAGAAAATGCATTTTCTTATATACAAATGAGATACTTTGAAGATACTTGTATTCTAAAGATGCAGTTTTTTAAAAGTAATTTTCTGTGGCATACATTGCTCTGTATGCAGGATTGACGATATAAACAATGTGTAAATCACATAAACTGTACTTTCTATATTGACTGTCGATTCATAACTGTAAAGCCTCGCATGGAATTATAGTGTAAAACATGAATTGTGCAGATGAATTAGGGTTTTAAACTAATGTTGACCAAGCTTATTACATCTAAACATTGGTTAAATTGATCTATTCATTGTGTTGGAAGAACAAAATATGTTCTACATGTGAATGTAGTGTCTTCTGTTAATGACATCACACATTTTCAACTGAAAGTTGTTAATTTGCATTACAAGCCACAAGATGATGTAATAAACAGGAGACACTGTGGACACTTAGAACACATATTCTCGTAATTTATGTAATCCTGCTAACTCAATGTATAGATCATTTTTTATAACATTTTATCCTTTACATTTTTAGCATAACACTATTTACGTTAATGAGTCCATTGTGAAGTGGGTGGGGGTGTGTGTGTATATGTGAAGTGGGTGGGGGTGTGTGTGTATATGTGAAGTGGGTGGGGGTGTGTGTGTATATGTGAAGTGGGTGGGGGTGTGTGTGTATATGTGAAGTGGGTGGGGGTGTGTGTGTGTGTGTATATGTGAAGTGGGTGGGGGTGTGTGTGTGTGTGTGTATATGTGAAGTGGGTGGGGGTGGGGGTGTATATGTGAAGTGGGGGGGGGTGGTGTATATGTGAAGTGGGGGGGGGTGGTGTATATGTGAAGTGGGGGGGGGTGGTGTATATGTGAAGTGGGGGGGGGTGTGTGTGTATATGTGAAGTGGGGGGGGGGTGTGTGTGTATATGTGAAGTGGGTGGGGGTGTGTGTGTATATGTGAAGTGGGTGGGGGTGTGTGTGTATATGTGAAGTGGGTGGGGGTGTGTGTGTATATGTGAAGTGGGTGGGGGTGTGTGTGTATATGTGAAGTGGGTGGGGGTGTGTGTGTATATGTGAAGTGGGGGTGTGTGTGTGTGTGTATATGTGAAGTGGGTGGGGGTGTGTGTGTGTGTATATGTGAAGTGGGTGGGGGTGTGTGTATATGTGAAGTGGGTGGGGGTGTGTGTATATGTGAAGTGGGTGGGGGTGTGTGTATATGTGAAGTGGGTGGGGGTGTGTGTATATGTGAAGTGGGTGGGGGTGTGTGTATATGTGAAGTGGGTGGGGGTGTGTGTATATGTGAAGTGGGTGGGGGTGTGTGTATATGTGAAGTGGGTGGGGGTGTGTGTATATGTGAAGTGGGTGGGGGTGTGTGTATATGTGAAGTGGGTGGGGGTGTGTGTATATGTGAAGTGGGTGGGGGTGTGTGTGTGTGTATATGTGAAGTGGGTGGGGGTGTGTGTGTGTGTATATGTGAAGTGGGTGGGGGTGTGTGTGTGTGTATATGTGAAGTGGGTGGGGGTGTGTGTGTGTGTATATGTGAAGTGGGTGGGGGTGTGTGTGTGTGTATATGTGAAGTGGGTGGGGGTGTGTGTGTGTGTGTATATGTGAAGTGGGTGGGGGTGTGTGTGTGTGTATATGTGAAGTGGGTGGGGGTGTGTGTGTGTGTGTATATGTGAAGTGGGTGGGGGTGTGTGTGTGTGTGTATATGTGAAGTGGGTGGGGGTGTGTGTGTGTGTATATGTGAAGTGGGTGGGGGTGTGTGTGTGTGTATATGTGAAGTGGGTGGGGGTGTGTGTGTGTGTATATGTGAAGTGGGTGGGGGTGTGTGTGTGTGTATATGTGAAGTGGGTGGGGGTGTGTGTGTGTGTATATGTGAAGTGGGTGGGGGTGTGTGTGTGTGTATATGTGAAGTGGGTGGGGGTGTGTGTGTGTGTATATGTGAAGTGGGTGGGGGTGTGTGTGTGTGTGTATATGTGAAGTGGGTGGGGGTGTGTGTGTGTGTATATGTGAAGTGGGTGGGGGTGTGTGTGTGTGTATATGTGAAGTGGGTGGGGGTGTGTGTGTGTGTATATGTGAAGTGGGTGGGGGTGTGTGTGTGTGTATATGTGAAGTGGGTGGGGGGGTGTGTGTGTGTATATGTGAAGTGGGTGGGGGTGTGTGTGTGTGTATATGTGAAGTGGGTGGGGGTGTGTGTGTGTGTATATGTGAAGTGGGTGGGGGTGTGTGTGTGTGTATATGTGAAGTGGGTGGGGGTGTGTGTGTGTGTATATGTGAAGTGGGTGGGGGTGTGTGTGTGTGTATATGTGAAGTGGGTGGGGGTGTGTGTGTGTATATGTGAAGTGGGTGGGGGTGTGTGTGTGTGTATATGTGAAGTGGGTGGGTGTGTGTGTGTGTGTATATGTGAAGTGGGTGGGGGTGTGTGTGTGTGTGTATATGTGAAGTGGGTGGGGGTGTGTGTGTGTGTGTATATGTGAAGTGGGTGGGGGTGTGTGTGTGTGTGTATATGTGAAGTGGGTGGGGGTGTGTGTGTGTGTGTATATGTGAAGTGGGTGGGGGTGTGTGTGTGTGTGTATATGTGAAGTGGGTGGGGGTGTGTGTGTGTGTGTATATGTGAAGTGGGTGGGGGTGTGTGTGTGTGTGTATATGTGAAGTGGGTGGGGGTGTGTGTGTGTGTGTATATGTGAAGTGGGTGGGGGTGTGTGTGTGTGTGTATATGTGAAGTGGGTGGGGGTGTGTGTGTGTGTGTATATGTGAAGTGGGTGGGGGTGTGTGTGTGTGTGTATATGTGAAGTGGGTGGGGGTGTGTGTGTGTATATGTGAAGTGGGTGGGGGTGTGTGTGTGTATATGTGAAGTGGGTGGGGGTGTGTGTGTGTATATGTGAAGTGGGTGGGGGTGTGTGTGTGTGTGTATATGTGAAGTGGGTGGGGGTGTGTGTGTGTGTGTATATGTGAAGTGGGTGGGGGTGTGTGTGTGTGTGTATATGTGAAGTGGGTGGGGGTGTGTGTGTGTGTGTATATGTGAAGTGGGTGGGGGTGTGTGTGTGTGTGTGTATATGTGAAGTGGGTGGGGGTGTGTGTGTGTGTGTGTATATGTGAAGTGGGTGGGGGTGTGTGTGTGTGTGTGTATATGTGAAGTGGGTGGGGGTGTGTGTGTGTGTGTGTATATGTGAAGTGGGTGGGGGTGTGTGTGTGTGTGTATATGTGAAGTGGGTGGGGGTGTGTGTGTGTGTATATGTGAAGTGGGTGGGGGTGTGTGTGTGTGTGTATATGTGAAGTGGGTGGGGGTGTGTGTGTGTGTGTATATGTGAAGTGGGTGGGGGTGTGTGTGTGTGTGTATATGTGAAGTGGGTGGGGGTGTGTGTGTGTGTGTATATGTGAAGTGGGTGGGGGTGTGTGTGTGTGTGTATATGTGAAGTGGGTGGGGGTGTGTGTGTGTGTATATGTGAAGTGGGTGGGGGTGTGTGTGTGTGTGTGTATATGTGAAGTGGGTGGGGGTGTGTGTGTGTGTGTGTATATGTGAAGTGGGTGGGGGTGTGTGTGTGTGTGTGTATATGTGAAGTGGGTGGGGGTGTGTGTGTGTGTGTATATGTGAAGTGGGTGGGGGTGTGTGTGTGTGTGTATATGTGAAGTGGGTGGGGGTGTGTGTGTGTGTGTATATGTGAAGTGGGTGGGGGTGTGTGTGTGTGTGTATATGTGAAGTGGGTGGGGGTGTGTGTGTGTGTGTATATGTGAAGTGGGTGGGGGTGTGTGTGTGTGTGTATATGTGAAGTGGGTGGGGGTGTGTGTATATGTGAAGTGGGTGGGGGTGTGTGTATATGTGAAGTGGGTGGGGGGGTGTGGGGTGTATATGTGAAGTGGGTGGGGGGTGTGGGGTGTATATGTGAAGTGGGTGGGGGGTGTGGGGTGTATATGTGAAGTGGGTGGGGGGTGTATGTGAAGTGGGTGGGGGGTGTATGTGAAGTGGGTGGGGGGTGTATGTGAAGTGGGTGGGGTGTATATGTGAAGTGGGTGGGGGGGGGTGTGTGTATATGTGAAGTGGGTGGGGGTGTGTGTATATGTGAAGTGGGTGGGGGGTGTGGGGTGTATATGTGAAGTGGGTGGGGGGTGTGGGGTGTATATGTGAAGTGGGTGGGGGGTGTATGTGAAGTGGGTGGGGGGTGTATGTGAAGTGGGTGGGGGGTGTATGTGAAGTGGGTGGGGGGTGTATGTGAAGTGGGTGGGGTGTATATGTGAAGTGGGTGGGGGGGGGGTGGGCTGTATATGTGAAGTGGGTGGGGGGTGTATATGTGAAGTGGGTGGGGGGTGTGGGGTGTATATGTGAAGGGGGTGGGGGGTGTATATGTGAAGGGGGTGGGGGGTGTATATGTGAAGGGGGTGGGGGGTGTATATGTGAAGGGGGTGGGGGGTGTATATGTGAAGGGGGTGGGGGGTGTATATGTGAAGGGGGTGGGGGGTGTATATGTGAAGGGGGTGGGGGGTGTATATGTGAAGGGGGTGGGGGGTGTATATGTGAAGGGGGTGGGGGGTGTATTATGAATTGCGTGTATGTTTGCGTGATTGTCTGGCTCCTAAAAAAATTTGCTGGCTCCTAGAATCAAATTACATTTGTCAAGCCCTGCCCTAGGATTTTACCCATGATGGAGCATACATCCTTTTCCACATTTTCCCTGTAGACGACTTAGGATATGTAATCAGTGAGTAACCAATACACGTGTTTTGGAAACATATTATTATAACTGTGTCATTTTAACGTTTCTGCCACCTCTGAGCCTAATGACACATTAACTTTTCAACATGGTAAAAAAAAAAAATTGACAAACATCATACAATACAATACAGAAGATCTTATAGATAGAAGCTAGATACCATAGTATTTTGTCCATGCTGGAGCATATATCCTTTTTCACAATTTCCATGTAGACGACATAAGATATGTAAACATTGAGTAACCAATACGCATGTGTTTCGGAAACTTATTAACCCCTTAAGGACAGAGCCTTTGAAACATTTTTGTCCTTTCTGGACAATGGCTATTTTAACATTTCTGTGCTGTTTGTGTTTAGCAGTAATTTTCTTCTTCGTCATTTGCTCTACCCACACATATTATATATTGTTTTTATCGGGACAAAAAGGGCTTTCTATGGATGCCATATTTTTGATCATATCTTATCATATTATTAAAAAAAAAAAATAAAATATGGTAAAAAAAAAAAAAATACACAAATTTCTTTGTTTTTATTTGAAACAACTTCTCCTCATCGACAATAGCGAACGAAAAAACATGCTAAATAGATTCTACTATTTCTCCTGAGTACAGGGATACCACCCATGCATAGGTTTGTTGGGTTGTTTGTGGGCTAAAATGCCAAATTTGTGAGGTGCAGTTTTTTGTTTTCCAACTTGAAATTTTTACATGCAGACAGCCTGCACCCATGTCCCATTTGGGACATATTTGAAACCAGCCAGTGTATTTTACCCCATCAACCCATATATTTTTTAAAAGTAGACACCCTAGGCTATCTCAAATGGTGGTATTTTAACACTTTCCATGCACTATTTCTACCACCAGCCTTTGTCAAAGTTTGTGGTAGTAATTTTTTTGTGTTTTTTTTTCACAAACCTTGTACTTCAGACATAAATTTACAGATTTTGGTATGTGTCACTGCCAAATAACACCCCAATAAGTGTTCAGAAACATCTCTTGAGTACAGGGATACCCCCCATGCATAGGTTTGTTGGATTGTTTGGGGGGTAAAAGGCCAAATTTGGGAGGTGAAGTTTTTGGTTTTCCAATTTGAAATTTTGACATGCAGACAGCCTGCACCCATGTCCCATTTGGGACATATTTGAAACCAGCCAGTGTATTTTACCCCATCAACCCATATATTTTTTAAAAGTAGACACCCTAGGCTATCTCAAATGGTGGTATTTTTACACTTTCCATGCACTAATTCTACCACCAGCCTTTGTCAAAGTTTGTGGTAGTCATTTTTTTGTGTTTTTTTTTCACAAACCTTGTACTTCAGACATGAATTTACAGATTTTGGTATGTGTCACTGCCAAATAACACCCCAATAAGTGTTCAGCAACATCTCTTGAGTACAGGGATACCACCCATGCATAGGTTTGTTGGGTTGTTTGGGGGCTAAAAGGGCCACATTGTGAAGGTGCGCATTTTCAACTTGGAATATTGATGTGTAGCCAGCCTGAGCCCATCTTTCATTTGGGACTTTTTTTTAAAGTAGGACAGTGTATTTTACCCCAAAAAGTATATATTTTGTAAAAGTAGACACCCTAGGCTATTTTAAATGGTGTTATTTTAACACTTTCCATGCACCAATTCTACCACCAGCCTTTGTCAAAGTTTGTGGTAGTCATTTTATTGTGTATTTTTTCCCACATACATTGTACTTTAGACACAAATTCACATATTTCGGTATGTGTCACTGACAAACAATACCACAATATATGTTCAGCAACATCTCCCGAGCACAGGGATACCACCCATGCATAGCTTTGTCAGCTTTGTTGGGTGTTGAAAGGCTACATTTGAGAGGTGCGCTTTTTGATTTTCAAACTTGGAATTTGAACATGTAGAGCAAGGAAGGGGTTAATAGCTCTTATAAGAGCCTTTGTAGTACTGTACAAAAAAATTAACCCCTAAAAATGCACAGACAAGAAAAAAATTTCTGCTGTGCAGTGATCAGTGGCAGGGAAGGGGTTAATACACTACACTATACAAAGGGTATGGCTTTTATAAAAGCCCTTGGGACTCACAATTTTTTTTAACATTTTATTTAATTTATTACAATTAAAAAATTATGTTATACAGATCTGTCTCTTTCCCTCACTAAAACTCAAGTGAGGAGAGGGAGGCAGATCCATATGGGTCAGAACAATATTTACCAATATTGATCGAACCAGACGAATGGTGATGCTCATCTGAGAAATCACCAAACCACCTTTGCCACTGATCGGCTGTTACTGATCGCTATACACGTGTTCAGACAGCTTCAAAAGGAATACACGTAATCCCCTAGTGGGTATAATTAACCCCTAGCGAGTCTGACAAAAAAAATGCTGATAGCAAAAAAAAAATCCTTCTGCGACTAGATTGCTCCATATGCGCTGCTTAGGCAGTGACCATATGCACTGCTTAGGCAGTGACCATATGTGCTGCTTAGGAAGTGATATACGGCAAGGAAGGGGTTAATAGCTCTTATTTTAAAAAAAAAATTACGTTAAACGTAGTCCCCTAGCGGGTATAATTAACACGTGACGGGTGTAATAAAAAAGTTTTAAAAAAATTAAAAATGCTTCTGCAGCAAGATTGCTGCATTTGCGTCAGATCTCTGCTTAGGCAGTGATCTACAGCAAGAAAGGGGTTAATCTCTCTTAAAAGATTTTTTTTTTATACTGTAATGAATTACAGTAAAAAAAATTAACCCCTAAAAAATGCACAGACAGCAAAAAATGTGCTGCTGTGTATGATCACTGCGTACACAGCGATCAATGGCAGGGAAGGGGTTAAATGGCTTTTATAAAAGCCCTTGGTGTTTAAAATTTTATTAAATATTTGTTTTATTATTTTATTTTATTTTTTTACTTTATCTGATCTGTCTCTCTCCCTTACTATAACTAGTAAGGTGAGGGAGGCAGATCAATACTTGTCAAAGGCAATATTTGCTAATATTGCCTTTGACAGTATGATAAGTGCTCATCAGAGCACTTATCATACATGCCTGCACACAGATCACATAGATCTGTTGTGCCGGCATCGATTGGCTCCCCCTAGAGGATCGGAAGTGAAATACTTTCACTTCCGATGCTCTTGCCATTAGAAGGGAAGCGCTGCCTGTATAGGCAGCGTTCCCTTCTACTGAGCCGATGGGGTCGCTCAGGAGAGCGACCACCATCGGCTCTGGGGCAGCTGAAGGTGTTGTTAAGTGCCTCGCTGGCGAGGCACTTTAACAACACCGGAGATGCTTAGAAAGCGAACGATCGTTCGCTTTCTAAGCACATGTGTGCAGCCGGCGCAGCCATTTTTAAATGGCTGCTACGATCACTCCGTGGAGTGATCGTAGCGCGCCCCTGCACTTTTGGGGGGTGTTGCACAATGCCTCTACCTAGAGGCATTGTAGCAACACCGTTAGAGTAAAGAAAGCGACCGCTGGTCGCTTTCTTTACTCAGTTTAGTGCATGACGTGCCAGGCACGTCAGCTGTCGGCAAGTCCTCGATTTGCCGTGACGTGCCTGGCACGTCATCTGTCGTTAAGGGGTTAATATAACAGTGTTATTACAAAGTTTGTGCAATTCATCTTTTTTTTTTAATAGTAAATTACATAATCAAATTGGTGGTATCTAAAGAAAACCCATCATATCCCAAAAACCCCCAATATATAATTTGTGTGGGTACAGTAAATGAGTAAGGAAAATTACAGCTAAACACAAACACTGCAAAAGTCTTTTAAAAAACCCTCTATCTAGCATGACCAAAAATGTTTTAAAGGTCTGGTCACTAAGGGGTTAAGTGAGATATACTATTTCTGAACCTGTCCCTGTTTTTCCCCCTGAACCTACCATAAGATTTCCCCATATATATATTTTATTTTTTTGTGTGTGTTATTTTTCTTCTTCATTTCAAGTATCAGGATGTGCAGATTACAGGGGTCAAAAAGCAGGTAGCAAGTCCCACATTAAAATAATACATTGTATAGAGATGGGATACATTCAAAAGAGTCTTAGACAAATAATGATACATGGCAAGTACAGCAACCTTAGTGACGGTGTGTGGGAACCTGTACAACACAAAATCAGACAGTGCTTGTCAACCCTAGATTAAAGTGGTTGTTTGCGGTGGGGCTTCACAACCATGTGGTCGATTTGTAGGACGGGGGCCAACAGGGAGTCAATACATTGAGAATCAGCTTTATAGAGAGCGAAGATCATTGCGATCTCGGCAGAGTGCGTCAGTCCACTGGGGGGATTTCCTACACCAGTAAGAGCGAGAGAACAGGACAAAATAAAGTGTTGCCGGGTCCACAGTAGTGGAGTGGGTACAGGAGAAGAATATCTCAGGGGCAATGTTTGGTGAACCCATATATGTTTATAAATAGACCCTCAATGTTGTTTACTTTCTACATGTTTGTGCTTCTATAAATTTACACTCGTGAAAGATCTTATAAAACTCTCTGGATTAAAAAAATTGTATTTTCAGGTCTCTCTGAATTATCATTAAAACATCACTTGACTTGGCGTAAAGCCGCTCATCATCCCACGCTTGCCGTATTTCAAATTTGTGTCAGTGTCTACTTATCTGGTCTAAATGTCGGCCTCTCTGGAGAAGGATGTGCTGAGGGGATTCCCAATTACTTCACAATCAGTGGAGTCTGAGACATCAGCAAATGCAGGTAAGTTATTAAAGGGACACTCCCACCAAAAAATGAAAAGGGTGACATAGCGCCTCCATTTTGTGAAATATAGTGTTTTTGGGTGCCACCCCCACCCAGAGACTTTACAGCACTAGGATATCACTTTGGGTCTGGGGTCACAGAAGGCAGTCTATAAGTCAGAATTCTGATCATTGAATGGGAGGGCATGTGTTTAATCAGGTCAATCTCCTCTCTTTGTGTTGGAAGGCAGGTAAATAAAAGTTGTACACCGCCACCTAGTCCTGCTCTCTATGATACACAGGAACCAGTAAGATAGCAGGGGTGTATCAAATGACATCATCATGCAGGCTTTGGCCATAGTTGTAAAGTGAGATTTGCTCAAAGAGTTTGGAGAATATTGCATCATTGGTATAATTCTCAAAATGGATGCTGGAGATAAACACCTAATTTTATTTGTATATGCAATAAATTCAAACATAGAAAAAAAGCAGTGGAATATGTTTTATATATGTGTTTTAAATGCACAGGTAATATAGTTCCATGTTATGTATGTGGTTGTGCCCCCTTTAAGTATGTGTAACTTGTTTACATACAAATTTTAATCTTGGGACAGAAATTTGAGATTTTACATAACAGATGTTTATTATGGAGTGTACAATTGTAACCAAACAACCCTTGGCACATAGCAGGCATTTATATTTACCATGATACTGGACTACATGATTGTATCAGACCTCTGAATGTACAAAACATGTTATTCTTTTACCAAAAAAATGATGTTGGTCAATAATTTCTTCCTCCCTTAGCTAACTGAAAACATTCCAACCACCATAATTTTCATGGGAAGTTTTCTTCTACTCAAATATTTGGATAACAGTTCATTTATAGAAAATGGCAAGTTATTGTTAAAGCAGGATTTTCTAGAGTGCAGCCCATGGGCTAACACTCTCCGATCTGACAATATGTTGCAGCCCAGCTGACTTAAAGGGACAGTCTAGTCCCCAAACTCACTTTGGTGCAAGATGAGGATTACTGGTGTATAGTGCACAGGCTTTCCTTCCAGCGTGATTTGATGTAGGCATTCTTCATAAATCACATTTTTAATATTTGACTCAAGTTCTCCCCAGTGATTAAATTATATAGACACTGATGATATAACGTGTTGTTTTTTTTTAGTCTCTTCCTGTGCTCCAGAAATTGAATACATCATGTGGACTCTAAGTAACATTGCTCTTGTACACAATAGGATCTCTGAACAGAACAACATCTCTAGTGATGTCAACATTGTCTGATGACATCACTTGAGAGACCCGATATGCCATTCATTTGAATTGCATTTTTCTCATTGGTTTCTGTAGTGTGCACAGTCCTGGTTTCTTGCAGAATGTTGTAATTTAACAATTTCATCTAGCTGTAATTTTTTTAATATTTAAAGCAATGCAAAATGTGAAACCTGCATTTTAAAGTACTTTGAAAGCACATTAATATTTGAAAGATGCATTTTGGGTACTATAAAGGGCAACTAACCTTGCTTCCTAGTCAAGGTCTACTAGTTGATCCCCTTTGAAAACAATGTGTAAATAGTGCAGACAGGAATATTTAAATCCTGAAAAATTCAACAAAAGTTTATACTGTGAATATAGAAAAAAAAAAAATGATATATACGTTGTGTTAGAAGAAATGCAAGCACATGCATAAACATGTTGTAAATGTGCCTTGTGTCAAAGGGGCATGTGTCATTTGCATACTGGACCACAAGTGGTGTCACTTGACATGATATACACCATAAGACGTTTGATTTGATTTGCTTGCAAATCTGCTAACACAGTGTATAGGCGATGTTTGATATTTTTTATTCTCTACATTGAGTGCCTTTAAGGTGATGAATCTGTTGTCTGACTTTGTCTGTAGCTTCTCTTTAAGCCCTGTGGTAAGCGCTGTGTAAATTTCTGGTGTTTAAAGGGACTGTATCACCTCAACAATGTTTTTACTGTGAATGTACAGAATGAAAATGATTCCCAACAAATGAACATTGTGTTGGCAAAAATGCACGCAAATGCCTAAATTAAGAGAAAATGCATTCTTCTCCAAATTTAGACATTTGCTTTCAGTTTTGCTAACACAGTGTACATTCACAGAAAAACAGTGTTTAGGTGATACGGTGCCTTTAATGTAAAATATAGGGGAAAATTGATATTTCATGGATCTTTGTTTACGCTACACTTTGAATGGAGAGAGTGCATAAGCCACAAAATGCATCGATTTAGAAGAAAAGAACATGAAACTAAATTTGATATTCTACAATAAATTATAACTTAATACCAAAAGTAATGATTGCATTAGATATGTGATATAATGATAGTCTCAGAGCTGGACTACAGTAGGAAGCCTACATTGAATTGGGTCTTAGCAAGTGTAGTAAACCAAAATATGCTTACAACTATATTGTGAATCACTCACTAGACCCATTTGGTGACATGTAATAGACATTGACAGTGCACTTGTCAGTTCCAGTGTGACATTCCCATCGTTTATAGCTGCGCTATTGAAGACTGTGCACCTAATTATTGCAGCTTTGTAAAACCTATGCTTACCACGCACCAGTTAAATCCCTTCAGCCAGCAGGGTTTCCTTTTGTTAATTAAATAAAAAAGTAACAACAACAAATCATTTCGGACAGGCAAATAAATCCTTTTTTGTGTTGTTTTTGTTAACATGCTAGACAAATGTCAAATATGTGCCTCAGGGCTCCATCTTTGGGCCTATTCTGTTTAATTTTGTTATCAATGTCTTCAGGGCCGCTGCAAGGATTTTTAAAAATTAACGCCCCCCCCCCCTCCATTATCATATTATTTTCCCAAATCATGACATCACATGTTCCACCCCTTTCTCAGCATTTAAATTAAAAGAGAGTTAACAGAGTTACATGTTGCAATAAAGCCCCCTATTAAGAATAGTGGAGAATAAGTACCATAACTTAAGCCATAGCTAAATAAACAAGCCTGTGTATTAAATTGTTTGCTTACTCCTACATTTTGCAACTTCATGGTTTCTTACCCAAATTTAGTTATTTATGCCCCACAATATGCCAGGATTTAGCCACCCAATATGCCAGGTTTATTCCCCTCAACATCTCAGGATTATGCCCCTCAATATGCCAGGATTTAGCCACCCAATATGCCAGGATTATTCCCCTCAATATCCCAGGATTATTCCCCTCAATATCCCAGGATTATGCCCCTCAATATGCCAGGATTATGCCCCTCAATATGCCAGGATTATGCCCCTCAATATGCCAGGATTATGCCCCTCAATATGCCAGGATTATGCCCCTCAATATGCCAGGATTATGCCCCTCAATATGCCAGGATTATGCCCCTCAATATGCCAGGATTATGCCCCTCAATATGCCAGGATTATGCCCCTCAATATGCCAGGATTATGCCCCTCAATATGCCAGGATTATGCCCCTCAATATGCCAGGATTATGCCCCTCAATATGCCAGGATTATGCCCCTCAATATGCCAGGATTATGCCCCTCAATATGCCAGGATTATGCCCCTCAATATGCCAGGATTATGCCCCTCAATATGCCAGGATTATGCCCCTCAATATGCCAGGATTATGCCCCGCAATATGCCAGGATTTAGCCACCCAATATGCCAGGACTTAGCCACCCAATATGCCAGGACTTAGCCACCCAATATGCCAGGATTTAGCCACCCAATATGCCAGGATTTAGCCACCCAATATGCCAGGATTTAGCCACCCAATATGCCAGGATTTAGCCACCCAATATGCCAGGATTATTCCCCTCAATATGCCAGGATCATGCCCCTCATTATCCCAGGATTATGCCCCTCAATATGCCAGGATTATGCCCCTCAATCTGCCAGTATTATGCCCCTCATTATCCCAGGATTATGCCCCTCAATATGCCAGGATTATGCCCCTCAATATCCCAGGATTATGCCCCTCAATATCCCAGGATTATGCCCCTCAATATCCCAGGATTATGCCCCTCAATATCCCAGGATTATGCCCCTCAATATGCCAGGATTATGCCCCGCAATATGCCAGGATTATGCCCCGCAATATGCCAGGATTTAGCCACCCAATATGCCAGGACTTTCCCCCACAATATGCCAGGACTTTCCCCCACAATATGCCAGGACTTTCCCCCACAATATGCCAGGACTTTCCCCCACAATATGCCAGGACTTTCCCCCACAATATGCCAGGACTTTCCCCCACAATATGCCAGGACTTTCCCCCACAATATGCCAGGACTTAGCCACCCAATATGCCAGGATTATTCCCCTCAATATCCCAGGATTATGCCCCTCAATATGCCAGGATTATGCCCCTCAATATGCCAGGACTTTCCCCCACAATATGCCAGGACTTTCCCCCACAATATTATTTAATAATCCTAAATCCTGGCATATTGTGTGGCATAATAATCATTATTATGCCACACAATATGCCAGGATCCTCACACCTTCCCTTACTCACCTCCTCTCTGCTGCTCTGTCTCCGGTGCAGGTCCGTCCGTGGCTGTGAGGGAAGCGTTGTGCGCTCCCCTCCAGCCAATGCGCATACAATAAAGTTTGTTTAAAAAAAAAAAACTTTACTGAATGCGCATTGGCTGGAGGGGCGCGCACAACGCTTCCCTCACAGCCACGGACGGACCTGCACCGGAGACAGAGCAGCAGCGAGGAGGTAAGTAAGGGGGAGGAATTTTTTTTAAAGCAGGGTTCCGGCTCCCCCAGCTAAGATGCGGCCTAGGCAGCTGCCTAGGTCGCCTTACTGGTGGCGCCGGCCCTGAATGTCTTGGAAGATGCTCCGTTCCCGACAATGGACGTGCCTGGCACGTCCTGTGGTGAATCAAGCGTTTTTCGCGATCAACGATCCAGGGTGAGGCAGGCTGCCTTGGAAACAAGAAGGATTCTTTTCCCCCCTTTCAGATGACAGTACTGTCTAGGAGTTTTGGTTTTTTGACCTTCTTGTGGATCAACTAATGTGAAAATATTAGAAGCACGTGTGGGAAAAAATGTTCAGTGTCTCTTTAATGTAATTATTTCCTGTTGCCATTGTAACAGTTGTATTTTATTATTCATATTGTTGCTTTTTATAGTAAAACACCTGCTGATCTATTATATGGGAGTATTGATCGTTACTATAGGTGCAAAGTTAAAACAGTGTTGTTATTTTGACAAATACTTTTTTAATAAAAAATTTATTTTCAAGAAATAAAATAAATTTGCGGTTACTGGACAGAGGTAGGACATGAAATAGGTTTAGGAAATATCGTTAAGACCTGGGCAGAGTAATGGCCCCAGCACATATGGTGAAAGAAACTCTCTAATCTAATTTTAAGGCTGTGTGCATGTAAAAGTACTATACTGAATAGAAAGGGGGCAGGATATTGGAGCAGCACTCCTGTCATTAAGTATAAGAGCCTGTTAGAAATAAGTGCTGATAACTTTGGCATTTGTTGTTAATATATTATTGTTATTAAAATAAGTATCAAACATATATCGTTCACTAGAATAGTGGTTTGATTTAAATAGCAGGGATGCGTACAAAAAGTGCCAGAGAGCCTTTGATGTTCGGGTCAAGGTTGGCCTAAGGAACATCTTAAACCAGCCTTCAACAGCATTAGAGGTTGGAAAATGCATGAATGCACATTGAAAGACATGAAGCATGCACATTCTCAAAGAGACAAAGACCGTGACAGCTAAGCAGAGTCCTGAAGTTACCTCAGTGTATCTATTGGTAATGGGAACAATGAAAGGCGGTAAAATAAAAATATTCCATCACAGCTATATTTAGCCATCATTTGAGTGAAGTGCCAGGATGAGGTGATACTAGCTTCTGAGATCTGCTATAAATATGTGAAAGGTGGTTACAGTAAAGGAACACCCTAGCTAAATAAATGAACTAATTGATGCATGTTAAAGTGGACATTGAAAAGAAATATAAAGTTATATTTAAGCAGCAAGTTCTTTTTTTTTTTGTTACTTTTGGAACTTTAGCTTTTGCAGGCTTTCTACTGAGTATCATCAGGTTATTTTAACTATGGATACCCCAGCCAATCACTGAGCTCTTACATAGATGCATTGTAAACATCCAAAATGCATGTGCTTGCCAGTTGCTCCACCCTTAATTTTTAATGGACAAAATGCTGTGCAATTCTAGAAAGTGGCACAAGCCTATCCCTTTGCATATTATTATGCAGGAGGAACCTAATTATGCGGGAAGACCCTAAAACCATATATTTTCCATATTAAAGATTTCCCTCTTTGTCCTGGTGCAGTATGCTGTTGCAAACAACTTTAGAAATCTTCAAAATGTTTTGTGCTCCCTCTTTTACAGCAGTGCTGACATTTTGTGTAATTCCTTCTCCTCCTGTATTTTTCTACTTCACCTAATTACATCACTATTGTTAGTTCAAGCTGTAAATACTGGGCTTTATTCATGAAATAGTGAATTACATTATATTTGTTTAGATCAGTTCCTCCCCCCCCCCCCCCCCCTCTGTCTGGCTGAGAGAGACATTATTTATTAATCATATTTGGGGTAGTAAAAAAACCTTGCATCGCGCAAAGGATCTTAAAAAGGATCACTAAACAGAGTGGCATCAGTCTCCCGGACATCCAAACCTATCACGATGCAGCGCTAATATGGCATGTTTCAAAATGGTTACTAGAGGAGAATAGTCTGGAGGAATGGTATTCATATGAGGCCAGTTTACTAAACTCCCCTGATCTCAGATTCTTACTATCACATGATAGGATAAATTACTTTATCTCAGAGACATAAAGAAAATTAAATTTTCTTTAGCCTACTCTTTCTGGAGCAAATTTAATAAGAAACTGGGCTTTAACCATATTTTCTTCCTAGAATCTTCCCTCAACTTTTTAGATAGGAATATACCAAAAATGAAGATGGCTAACTGGGCAAGATATGGTCTAACTAAATATACCCAATTGTGGGAGGGAAAAAAAACTTAAAACCCTTTTCCACTTTAGCAAAAGAATATCTATTATGCCCAGGAGAGGTTTTCGTCTATTTGAGAGTCAGAGTATATATACTGAGAGAATCGGGAGATCATACTGAGGGGAAAAAGATCCTTCTAGACAAGAAAAAAAGTCGAACCTTTTCCCCCGACGATATAGATAAGCCTAATGCGCTGTTAAAGTGGGAGACTAATCGGCTATGAGGTTGGCCTTGTAGATTGGCTAAAACCTATGATAGACCCTAGGAAGTCAATCCACTGCCTAAATCTGTTAGGACTATTATATAAAATCATGTATAGATGGTATTTGACTCCAGATAAACTAGGGAAGATGTACTCAGATGCCTCAAACCTATGTTGGAGATGTTCTAAGGAAGTTGGAACTTTTAGACATAGACATATATGGGGGACAAATCCAGACCTAGGAAAATGTTGGCACATAGTAAAGAATCTGTTAGACTCTTTTGGAATCAAAATTAACAAAAACTTTTGAAGCATGCATATTACATCTATACTGACCCAACATGACATAAATACCTAACCAAACACATCCTGGTTGCGGCAAAGATGCTTATCGCCTGCAACTGGAAGTCTCCAAATGTCCCAGTCTGGGAGAATGTCAGGAACCAGATAGGGTATCAACTCCAGATGGAGAGCGGCTTAATAACTGGGAAGCAGAGCAAGCTGCCTGAAGAGGCAAATAATATATGGGAGGCAGGAACCTATAGGGAGTAATTATATATACGGTATTTGCTCGAATATAAGACGACCTCCCAAACTTTAAATATTCCTTTAGGAAAAAAACTAAAAGCCTGAATATAAGATTACCCTATAGGAAAAAAGTTAGCTCTCCCTCCCCCCTGCGTTGTCTCTCTCTCCCCCCTACGTTGTCTCTTTCTCTCTCCCCCCCCATGTTGTCTGTCTCTCTCCCCCTCCCTCCCTCCAATGTTGTCTTTCTCTCGCTCCCCATCCCTCATTCCCCCCAACGTTGTATTTGACTCCCCTCTCCCTGGTGGCTAGTGGGGGCAGCCGGAGGATGTCATAGAAGTACGGACAGAACATCCTGGGCAGCAGCGGAGAATGTCTTCGCTCATTGTGCAGACATCCACCGGTTGTAAGTGAGGAGGATCCAGGTCCCTTTCAGCTCTGCGGGGCACGTGGATCCCAGTCGTATAGTCAGACCTCGATTTGAGGTCAGACTATAAGACGACCTCGAATATAAGACGAGGGGTCTGTCTTATATTCAAACAAATATGGCATTACTCCATTTAATATTCTTAACAAGACCCCCGCCACCCACCAACAGACCAACTCCCTAAGTGAACAAAATGTGATATATTTTATCAGCTCTTCAGGATCCTCCCCCCCTCCCCTACTCCTGACGGTTTATGACAAGGCTCAATTAATAATTTATTATAGCACTGAGACACTTTGTATTCGGCTCTGTTAAAGTTAGTCTCTGTGAGATATACTGTATTGTCTGTGATTGTCTATTGTGATAAATTAGGTCTTTTTTGTATACTGAGAAATTATTAAATAAATATAAAAAATAATAATAATAAATAGTGAATTACAGGGAATTGACAAAGGAGTTTAAAACTTAAAGTCAAAATAGCCAAGTTGGAAAAATAAACAAATTCGGCCGAATTGGAGAAAATTCCCTGGTCAACTACCTTGTTCATGAATAAAGTTGATTAACGTTTGTCTTTGCATTCACTCCTACTTCACTGTCATTTTTCCTAACATTTTGTATTGTCACTGAATGAGATTGCATCTCTTTATTGCAATCTCATTCAGTTTCTCATTCACAAATACTTTTATCCATTCCAGTTCATATGATATAATACACAGAAATGCCAGGAGGAGCAACAAACAGAAGCACTTAAATAAAAAAAAAAAAATGTTGGACAGAGTTTATGGAATACCTTTTTGGATGGTGATTTACGGGCATAACCTTCTTAAAAAAAAAAAAAAAAAGTATTTACAACAGCGAAAATATTTTTGAAAATTGAGAGTTTTATCCCTTTTTAATGCAGCATGATCCTACTATACTGGTACTTGAAGTAGACCTTTAGAGGACCAGTCAAACTTGATAATGACCTACTCTTTTATACATTCACTGAAGTAATTATACCAATATGTGCACATCAAGGACTTACTGCTACCCCGCAGAGGAAATGCCCCTTCGCCCACATTGCACATCCAGGACTTACCCATGCCCCATCCATGACCACAGTACCCTGGTGTCTAGTGGCATCAGCATGGTTTCTGTGCAATGCACAGACATCCTTCCATGCTGCCTCTCTCGCACTGAAATTTGAGCACTTGAAGGTCAAGTGACCCCTGGAGCTCTGACTTTGACTAGGGCGTGGGTAGCTCCAGAGGGGCCACATTGAAGGATGTTTTTTTTTTTTTTTTGAAGGGCCGGGTCCATGAGAGGTGTATGGCCTGTCACCTGCTGATGGGAGCCCTGGGCCTTTAAGCTGAAGGCTGGTAACAAACGTGAAGTTATGAGTGTCTGGATGACTCTTCATTGACTGCTTGACATGGACCTGAGAGTATATGAAGTGGCCGGCTACTAATAAGATTTTATTATAAATTCCTAAGTGTTTTTAGTATAATGTACTCCCAAAACATATTTTTAGTAGCCACGACTTACAATAATTTGCACAGCCCTGCAGATATCACATTTCACTCACTACTGAAATATACAGATGATCAGACACATGCTTTTTTCACATCTATTAAAATGAATTGAATTTGCTTTTCATGGTGTATAATACGCACGTTATGCAACTGAAAATCCAATAGACACTACATATAAGAGAGCAAGCTTTCCTGAGCAGTTGCAGCGACAGATAGCCAGCAAATAAACCATGTAATCCTTAGTGACTCGCACTTTGGCGAAAGCTGCAATCCATTATAGTGCCAGAGATAATCTGTAATTGCTTCAAGGCATTCCTTTATAGACATATTATTCAAGGCCTTTGTCGTGATGGCACATGCAAGTTCTGCTCTTACATTATTCTTGGACTCAATGAATTTATCATAATGCTATATTTGTCACATTGGTGCTTCAGAGTTACATATTGCAATAATAGATTTCTTATAGGGGCAGCTAGTGGAATACATCATGAGCACTAGTTCTTGGCTAAGGTCCAGTAAGGAGAAGTCACAACCTAATAAGTTTGACATGTACAAACAATGTACATGCACAGCTGGTGTTTTTTTTTTTTTTCTCAAAATGTTCAGTCTTTATAGGGACAGGACCATATTTACGTTAGACAATTTTTACATTTGTGAAAATGCTCCACGTAGATGTGTTTTGATTATTTTTCCCCCCCAGTTAGTTGTAGTTAAATGGACAGCATCACATGAACATTGTTTTTACTGTGCATGTAGGGTACAACAATTATTGAGAATGATCTGCACTTAGTATAGGCAAAACTGCAAGCAGATGCCTAAATTAGGAGAAAAATGGAGTCTCCTGCTTATGACATCACCTGTGGCCTGACATGCAAATTACACATTTCCCATTGAAAAGCAGTTCATTTGCATACGGTGCCTCAGGCACGTTTTTCACCTAGTTTAGGCATTTGCTTGCTAATGCTATGTATTGATCATTTTCTATGCTCTGCATGCACAGTAAAAACTATTTGCAGATGATACATTGCCTTTAATGAAATAATAATAAACGTTATATATACATGTCCCCATTTTGCGATCTCTGAGGACTTAAACTACCCCCATAACATGCACTGCAGCCAGGCCCGCCATCAGGGGGTGACGGGCGATACTGGCGTCCCGGTGGGCCTAGGTCACGCCAGAATTTAAAAAAATAAAAAATCCAATCACCCCCTGTTAAGCCGGTCCGCGGCTGTGAGGGAAGCGTTCTGCGCTCGCCACCAGCCAAAAAAAATAAATATGCGACCTGAGTTTCTCAGGGTGGTGGCGAGCGCAGAATGCTTCCCTCACAGCCGCGGACCTGCAGAGCACCGAGAGACAGCAGCAAGGAGGTAAGTACTGGGGGAGGAGGGTGGCACATAATGAGCATACTGAGGGACAAAATCCTGGCATATTAATTGGAAAATTCCTGGCATTTTAATTGGCATAATCCTGGCATATTGAGTGGCAAAATCCTGGCATATTGAGGGGCAAATTCCTGGCATATTGAGGGGCAAAATACTGGCATATTAATTGGCAAAATACTGGCATATTGGCAAAAGAATGGCATATTGAGGGGCAAAATCTTGGCAAAATCCTGACATGTTATTTGGCAAAATCCTGACATGTTATTTGGCAAAATCCTGGCATATTGAGGGGCAAAATCCTGGCATATTGAGGGGCAAAATCCTGGCATATTGAGGGGCAAAATCCTGGCATATTGAGGGGCAAAATCCTGGCATATTGAGGGGCAAAATCCTGGCATATTAAATGGCATGTTGAGGGGAAAAATCCTGGCATATTAAATGGGAAAAGAATGGCATATTGAGGGGCAAAATTCTGGCATATTAAATGGCAAAATATTGGCATATTGAATGGCAAAATAGTGGCATATTAAATGGCAAAAGAATGGCATATTGCGTGAAAATACTGACATTGAGTGGCAAAATATTACTCGCAGAAAACAGGATTGGAGTTTCTCATTTATTTTTTGGTTGTATCTGTACAGAAAGCCATAAATGCATTCATGCACACAGCGCTGTATTTAGGTTTTGCTCTAGGTTAGGGTTGCCATCTTTTCTACAAAAAAATACTGGCCATGCTACTACCTCCATAGACTTAACATTGGCCTCAAGCCTATTTTTTACTGGCCTACCGCTAAAATAGCCAGGTGGCAACCCTAGTCTAGGCCTGACCAAACTCATTCACCCCAACCCTCATTTTTCCTCAGATGGCACCCCATCCTCACTTAGCCTTTCCACTACAACAGATTGCACCAACATATCTTACAACAGTGTCTGCTTTTTTCCCCCACATCTCTGTCCAAAGAGCCAGATTGTCCTCACTTCCCTTTCCACTGCACCATATTGCTCCCTGGGGATCAAGTGGTAGGGTTTGCCACCCAGCCTGCATTTTACTTGGCTTGATGGAGGTACCAGCAAGGCCGGTATTTCTGTAAGAAAGGTGGCAACCCTATATAGTGGGGGCAGCCTGGATATCTGTGCATGCAGCGTAATACATTGTTAGTGCTGGCTTCACTTCTGCCCAAATCCAGTCTGCTCCCCTAGCCATAGGTCTAGTTGGCCCAGGCAGAACTGCAACACTACATGCATATGCAATCAGTGTAATTAAGGTATGTTTCTATACGATGTCATGGCATCCTTTAAAATAAAAGTTTCTGTTTCATGCCATTTTATATGTTGACTGTCCATATGTGTGGTATACAACATTTCTACAAAAGTATGTGCTTTTTGGGTGGCTGCATCAACGGCAGAGGTTAAAACTCCTGTTAAGTTAAACCAACATTCTGCTTTTGTATTGACAGAAATCAATTCCATGCTGCAGTTGCTCTTTGAAGGCAATTATGAAGGTGTCCTGCTTAATCCGCTTGTACAGGACATCTTTACAGCACCAACCCCAGAGGAGACGATTGACCTCTACCTGGAAAGGCAGATATCTGCATACCTCGATGCTCCTGCTGAGCTGTACAGTGACAGGTAATCTGCTTTACATAAGACAATCTGTAACCTGCTGTCATAGATAAGCACCAGAGCAAGATGTTACCCATTCCTTTCATATAGTTTGTGAATCACGTGTCCTATGCTCTTCCAAGATGGCTCATTGACCTGCCAAGTTCAGCTGGCAAAAAAGTTCAATTGCTAAGAAATAATTCATAAATATAACCAGACATCAAGTCTGAGGTAATCTGAACGAGTAGTGAAGAGATCTCTGTGCTATGACATCTGCACGGTTATTGTGTTTACACACTTTCTGGTCATTTTAATTGCCTAATTTTTTTTATAAAAAAAAAAATCTTTTAAAATATATGATCATACAAAAAGGTACAGACACTTAAAATGGTCTCTGTCGCCTAAACATTGTTTATACGGTGTAGATTATAATAACCTAAAAATAATCAAAACTAAATAAATCATGTTAGCAGAATTATAATCAAATGCAACATAAGAGAAAGGAGAAAAACATGCCTGTCTTATGTCTGGGATGTCTCTTGTATATGACATCACCTGTGGCATGTTATGCACGTGAACTACTTTTAAGACGAAATGTGTCATTTACAAAAAAAAAAAAAATCATATGTGATGTCATACAGACAGACACATTTTAAAGCAGTTGATCTCTACATTCACAGAATAAGCAATATTTAGGTGACAGTCCCTTTAAACAAACATTTTTGTACAATTTAAGAAGGTAAGCCTTGCATACAAACTTTCCTTTCCAGTATGGCAATAATAATACAAGTTAGATTAGCAGCTCCCATATGTCCAGTCAGTTATAGATGATTGATGCAGTTATTTCTTTGGCACCTGCTGGGTCTCTGAATTATTTACTGGGTTGACCATTCAATTTATTTTGCATTGATTCTGGTGGAACTTTGTCAGAACATTCTGAATTTTATATATTTTACAGTGATATTTTTAAATGACTATGTAATGTAACACAAGGAATTCTTAACCTTTTGAGTGGCATGAAGCATCAGTAACACAATGCACATGATTGCATGTAGATAAAATCTGACACTTCAGTAGCTGTCAAATAACCTTGTTTGTAATCCTCACTCAACCTGAAGTCTGAGCATTATGTATTTTTTGCCACTCCCACTGTTCTTTATCATATTTCCCATACCTGTATCCTATGGTTAGTTTATCTGAATTACCAGAGTGGGCACCACTTGTCTCACTACTAATATTACTTTACAGACTAGCATGATAAGAATGTTCACTGAATATCACTATTGGACCTCGGACTCTGCCTGAACAGAACAATGGAACAGCAAATTATCCCTAAATTACACAACAGAACCTCACACTTTCTCTAAGTAGCGCAATAGAATGCAGAACTTTCTCTTACTTTCACAAACTCCCAAATTTCTCTAAATAGCTTGATAGAACCTCATACTATCCTTGGATAGCAAGATTAAAACTCAAATATGTGTTTATTCTTTTGGTCGTACATAACACTATTTGTATTTTTGATTTATAGACAGACAGTGGTGTTTCTGCTAGGTGTTGGCTGCCTTCATCTTTTCGTGCAGAGTAACTGGACTGGACCATCTATCCTTTCAGAACCACAGGATTTCTTACCTGTTTCACTATTTGAGAAGTTCTCAGAGGTAAGTTGACCGTTTGATGTACACGTGACTTTACTGACACAGGTTATATTCTCTACTATGCATATATTGAACCAATGTGCTAACATTTTATTGTAGCGTATGACTTACACTTTGTTGTATGCTGCTGAAATGTATCAAATGTTGACATGCATGCATCAGTAGTGAAAAAGCAGCATGCCATCCTACATGTGAGTAGCCGAAATAGCCCACATCCAAAAGTGCAGCATCATACAGAATAATATAGAAGCTAATGCAACAGTGTAAGAAATCTATTGCATTATAAATTTATATTCATTCCACATCCTATGGCCTAGTGAACCCTGCAGCAGGCCATCCTATGGCCTAAGGAACCCCGTGGCTGGCCATCCTACTGAACCCCGCGGCTGGCCATCCTATGGCCTAGGGAACTCCGCGTCTGGCCCTCCTACAGCTTATGAGATTCAGCAACATGCCATCCTACATGGTGATAAACCAAGCAGCAAGCCATCCTATAGAGTTATGATGGCGAATGTTTTTGGGATCAAGTGCCCAATTTTTCTACATGAAATCAAGTTCCACTTCTTTAAAAAAAACATTACAGGATTCCGTGTAAGCCACATTATATAAATCAAGAAGATTTAGACTCTCAAGACTTACCCTAGCACCCACTTTGCACTCAGGGATTATCCCTGCATCCACTTTGCACTCAGGGATTATCCCTGCATCCACTTTGCACTCCGGACTTATCCCCGCATCCACTTTGCACTCTGGACTTATCCCTGCATCCACTTTGCACTCCGGACTTATCCCCGCATCCACTTTGCACTCCGGACTTATCCCTGCATCCACTTTGCACCCCGGACTTATCCCTGCATCCACTTTGCACTCCGGACTTATCCCTGCATCCACTTTGCACTCCGGGCTTATCCCCGCATCCACTTTGCACTCTGGACTTATCCCCGCATCCACTTTGCACTCTGGACTTATCCCTGCATCCACTTTGCACTCTGGACTTATCCCTGCATCCACTTTGCACTCTGGACTTATCCCTGCATCCACTTTGCACTCCGGACTTATCCCTGCATCCACTTTGCACTCCGGACTTATCCCTGCATCCACTTTGCACTCCGGACTTATCCCTGCATCCACTTTGCACTCCGGACTAATCCCTGCATCCACTTTGCACTCCGGAATTATCCCTGCATCCACTTTGCAATCTGGACTTATCCCTGCATCCACTTTGCAATCTGGACTTATCCCTGCATCCACTTTGCAATCTGGACTTATCCCTGCATCCACTTTGCACTCTGGACTTATCCCTGCATCCACTTTTGCACTCTGGACTTATCACTGCATCCACTTTTGCACTCTGGACTTATCCCTGCATCCACTTTTGCACTCTGGACTTATCCCTTCATCCACTTTTGCACTCTGGACTTATCCCTGCATCCACTTTTGCACTCTGGACTTATCCCTGCATCCACTTTTGCACTCTGGACTTATCCCTGCATCCACTTTTGCACTCTGGACTTATCCCTGCATCCACTTTTGCACTCTGGACTTATCCCTGCATCCACTTTTGCACTCTGGACTTATCCCTGCATCCACTTTTGCACTCTGGACTTATCCCTGCATCCACTTTTGCACTCTGGACTTATCCCTGCATCCACTTTTGCACTCTGGACTTATCCCTGCATCCACTTTTGCACTCTGGACTTATCCCTGCATCCACTTTTGCACTCTGGACTTATCCCTGCATCCACTTTTGCACTCTGGACTTATCCCTGCATCCACTTTTGCACTCTGGACTTATCCCTGCATCCACTTTGCACTCTGGACTTATCCCTGCATCCACTTTGCACTCTGGACTTATCCCTGCATCCACTTTGCACTCTGGACTTATCCCTGCATCCACTTTGCACTCTGGACTTATCCCTGCATCCACTTTGCACTCTGGACTTATCCCTGCATCCACTTTGCACTCTGGACTTATCCCTGCATCCACTTTGCACTCCGGACATATCCTCACATCCAGATATGCACTCCGGACATACACCCAGCATCCAGATTTGTACTATGGACATGCCCCTAAGGGCCAGATTTGCACCATGGACGTGCCCCCATCGGCCAGATTTGCACGCAGGACTTGCCCCCAGCTGCCAGATTTGCACTATGTACGTGCTCCCAGCGGCAAGATTTGCACGCAAGACTTGCCCCCAGCGGCATGTTGTCCTACATAGTAGAGAATCACAAATCATATTATCTCTGTAAATGCATTCTCTCTGTCTCTTCTAGTATATCACTCTACACCCAGAAACCATTCATGAGTTTATGCAAATCCCTGTTTTGCAGATGAACTTATAGTGGTTTTCAAAAATGATAAATATTTTATTTCAGTACTAAAAACTTTAAATATCACAGAGTCTGATTTATAAGAACAGATTCTCCTCCACTGGCCTGTATTAACACAGACTCTGATCATTAATAGTCTACACACACACACACAGTCAGCCAGCTAGCACGTAGGAGAGTGGCAGTAAGTGAATCATATAGAGCCTAAAGGCAGTGATAAGTATATTTGATGACTTGTTTGTTCAGGGAGATAGGACATCCTAGCACACAAGCATGGCTTAGCAGGTCCTGAACCATGTCGTCCGCTTTCCATATGAACCCTGCTGGAATAAAACTGAATTAACCTTATCTGTAAATTGAATGATCTCCCTTTTTGATGAATGCTCAGTGTTTTTGATTACACTTAATTGAAACTTTGTATTAGTGAAATGAGAATGATTTATCACTTTGCTCTTGTGTATATCCACAAGGTCTCTTCGTCTAATTTATTCCGAGCGAGCTCTATCCCTGTACCTTGTTTGCCAAGACTGGCGAATCCCCCATGAATAAACTATTGATAGTAAGCTGTAAAAATGTCTTTGGGATTAAAAATGAGGTATTTGGGAGGAGACCGAATTGATCTAATCAGCCTCGCTGGAAACAGAACATTTAAGTTATCGCACATTTGGTACAATGGGTTATATGTTTACCACGGACATGCCAGTTTATTGTTTCGTGCTAAGAATATTGTTAACTGATACAGACTTCAACTCTGCAGTTTCATAGTAACATGAATCAGAAATAGAGAGAGGTGAAAAGTTACTTTGTCTTTCTTGTGGCAAAATCTGTAACAATTCAAACGGTGGAAAGAAAATGTTGGCTTTTTATTCTATGCATGAATACCTTTTGTGTGTAATAATTTTTACTTGTGAAAATGAATGGGGTAATTAAAAATTGACTGTGCTAAGTATAGAGGTGAGCACTAATTGTGAAGATGTGAGGGTCTATCATCAGGTCAGCCTTTTTTTTGAGGAAAACGAAATAGCAATGTGAACAGTTTATTGAAAAGGTGGCACCAGAACCCTGGGTTTGCCATCACTATCCCATACTATACAAACGGATGCACAGATGTAATTATAGATATATGGTTTATGATTTCTTTCAAATCCCAGCTGCATTAACAGTATTTTAGCTCACTTGGGACATCATTAATAGCTGTTTGGGTATTAGGTTATACATTGAGGAATCACCAGTAGAGGACAGGTATTATATATGCTATAGAGACAAAAGTATTGGGACACACCACTTAATTATTGATTTCAGGTGGTTCAGTCAGACCCATTGCCACAGGTGCATACAATCATCTAGATATTCCACTGTCAAATATAAAAGGTATTAATGGAAAGTGGAAGCATTTAGGAACAGCAGCAACTCGAAGTAGATGACCATGTAGTCACCGAGGCGCATGGTTCGTATATGGTTCGCCAATGCTCTGCTGAGTTTTATTTATTTATTTAGAAAGTGTTTTACCAGGAAGAATACATTGAGATTTCTCTCGTTTTCAAGTATGTCCTGGGGACCCAGTCAAGAATGGAGTTACACATTTAACAGTAGATTAAACAAATAATACATACATACATACATACATACATACATACATTTATCCTATGGAAAGAGAACATACAGGGTAAATCATCATCATTATTAAAAAAAAAAAAAAAAAAAAAAATAAATAAATGAGAGAACAACATGTATTTATAGGAGTTTGTAAACTAATAACAGGTACAATCTGTTTTGAGGATTTGGTAAACACTCATTTTCAGGAATTTTAGACTAGATAATGATTTGCCATAATCTGAGAGACTATTCCACATATGAGGAGCTCTGAAAGAGAACGCACCTCAACCTGCTTTATTTTTGAAGTGATGGATCACTAGTGAGGGGCCGGTGCAGGATCTGAGTTTGTAGGATGAGCAGGGGGTAAGAGTGATCATGCCGCTCAGGTACTTTCCAGAGAAGTGGTTATGCACTAAGCAAGCTAGGTGGAGAGTGTGCCAGCTGATTCCATAGCTGAAGAGTTCAAAACTTCCACTGGCATTTCTATCCACACAGAAACTGTGCAGCTGAAGCTTCATGACATGGGTTTCCATGGCCTAGCAACTGTTTCCAAGTCCCACATCACCAAGTACAATGCAATGTGTCGGATTAAGTGATGTAAAGCACGCAGCAATTCATAAAAGCACCCCCTGTTGGTGTAATGGTTAACTGTTCCAATACTTGTGTACATATAGTGTATATGTGCCTTGCTGGTATTTGTTATCAATCCATAGAGAATAACAGCATTTTGCTTCTTCAAATCCCATCCGCAGTAACAGCAGAACGAGTGAGGGAATATTGAGATCTATAATGTGATAGAGGTTTTAAATGACAGAATCCTGTTTATAAAGAACATTTTATATGTATGCTGAACTTTTTCCATTAAAAAATGGACTTTTTGATTCAACTATTTGTCAAGCAAAGTGACAAGCTATTCTTTCCCAGCCTTCCTCTATAAAGCACGGTATAAAAATAAAACGCTTTTTAGTTGTAAAACTTAGAGAAAAAACATGTCAAAAAGAACTGCATGTACAAAATCCCCAGGAATATATGATCATAATGTAATTAAAGGAGCAGTGTAGCAAAGATTAGCTGTTATGATTTACCAGAATTTTGTATCCTTGTAATTGGACTTAACACATTAAATTGTTAGTATTCATTTATATATATATTTTTATTTATTTCTGTGGTTTTCATTTTTGACCACTGTAGGAGCACGTGTTCACTAACTTTTCTTGTGGATTGTTATCACAATGTGCAGTTTAAAATGCATTCTCAAGGTGTCATTGTCATCCACACCTTTTTGGATGACAGATCCATTTTTAAGAAGGGAATATCATCAGGCATTTATCTTATTTTATAGCTTCTGTTGGTAGAGATTGATTACTCATATATACAAAATGGTTTCATAGTACAGGAAAGGATCTCAGGACACCATACAGATGTCATTTTATCTTGTGGATGATAAAATAATATCTTGAATGAGTCATGTCTTTAAAGGACAACTGTACTCTAGTTTTTTTGCACATATGGTTATTTAAAAGTCTGCAAAGCAATATGTGTGCTCAATTCCCCGTGATGTAGTTGATTATCTGTCACCTGTCTTCCATCTTCGGACTGAAGCTCCTCAGAAGATGACCACTTGTCAGTGCAATTAAATAAGTTTTTTATTTGGTCATTTAAAAGAAAAGGCTTGAGCATGCTTATTGCCGTGCAGACTTTTAAATGACCAAATATGATGTAAGATAAGTGTGTTGTTGTCTTTTACGCTATGATTCCCTAATATACTAACTGCACTGGTTTTAAAAATATCCCCCAATTCACTACAGTGTTCTTAACTAGCTATTCTTCATTGAGTGTATATTTGTATGCGACTGATTAACTTTACACAGAGGAACTTCATGTTGGAGAAAATGTTGGAGATTCAGCCAAGCAGTTTAGCAGCTTTAAAAATAATAGGAAAACTTTTTTATTTTTTATTTTTAAGAGTTACCATTTTATAAATGTATCTGCCATGTGATTGCATCCTTTATAATTATTCTTTAGCCAGTATTTCTGTATATATATTTTTTAATTAGTTAAAAAAGCCTCTGAGCATAAAGCATACATTTCTACGTAAAGATGCATATCATTTTCAATTGCAAACATAAACAAGCTTAGGAAGGCTTGGGAGAACCAAAGAGACATTAATAAGTGCAAACCTTGTACACACTCTTTAAATCTCTCATCATGTTTGAATATTATACTCTATTCCTGCATTGCTTTACTAAGGCACCTAATTAACCCAGCTGCCAGCGTTCTCTGGGTTTCCATTCATAGCCTTTTATTGCATAAGTATTGGATTTGGTTCTTAATATAGCAACCTAATTGACTCTCAACTCTGTTTTTGTAGTTTATTTTTTGGTTTAAAATGTTGTTACCTTACTTGACTAAGGCTCTCGGATCTTTTATCACTATCATTCTCCTGAAAAGAAACACAGTGAGCTGCTAACATCTTGAATGGCTCAAGCTATATAATGTGTCATAATGATAACCATACTGCTTAACTATATCAATGTAGCGGTAATAAGCTTGAGGTGCTTGTAGACTTGAAAGCCAAACTGTTTTCCTTTCCCCAAAGAGTAAATTAATTTGCTCGTGCTTTTTTTTTTTCATTTTCTATTTTTTTTTTTATTACAAAAATAAACAAAGTTTTATATACATTACATTTCCACAACAACATAAATAAGATTCTTCTCACAGGCAGTTATGTACACCAAAAAGCAGGAATTAGGGGACACTGGCCCAAGTGTTAGGTGCAGAGCCGTCTGCTATACTCTGGCGGCCCTGTACATAGCTTCACTTGACAAAAATGAATACAACTTTAGACAAGACAATAAATCAAGAAGAGAGTGGCTCCATTTTTCTTTTTTCTCAAGGAGCCTTTTATGTGCTTTTAAAGCTCTCCGTCCAGTTTGACCACCTGCCATATTTCTTGCTTGATAGAATGTATTGCGCAGTAATCCCTCTCTCCATAGATAGTTAATTTGATTCTTACATTGCACCCACTTGGGTATTTTTGTTGATTTCCAATTTCTTATAACTATCTGTTTAGCTGCCAGCAATATGTGGGTGGTGATCATCCTGGTTTCCTTCGTCAATTTATCAAGGTTCATGTGCAGTAAGGCTATCTCTGTTCTCCTTTTTAACTTCATCCCGAGATTTATATCAATGATTTGAAATATTTCCTTCCAAAAGGCATCTAACATATGGCAATCCCAAAATACATGTAGTATATCTCTCTTACTCCACATCTCCAGCAGTTGGATTGCTCTTCGTACATTTTGGCTAGTTGAGTAGGGACTAGGTACCACCTGTTTATGGTCTTAAAAAACAATTCCCTTAGTGTTTAGGCAGTATACTGATTTATTTACTTGCGTTACTACATTGTTCCAGTCCTCTCGTGTTATTTTTTAAGTCCTTTTCCCATTTGGGTATTGCCGTGATTTCAACACTTTGCATATTTTCAAAAAATCTATTGCATTTTGCCATTGTGTGGTTCGTTTTATCTTTTTTAATAAATTTTACTAATTGATTTGCTTGTTCTGAGTTACTGGGAGGGAGTTTTTCCCTCAAGAAATGTTTAACTCGTGAATATGCAAATATTGCCCTGTTTTCTATCTGATATCTCCTTTTGTAGTGTCACAAAAGAAGCCATTTTTCCTTCCTCCAGTAAATCATCTATGGTTTGGATTCCCAGGTCCGCCCATCTGTGCTAACATGTTTCCCTCGAATGCAGTTTGAATATTTGGTGCACCCAATCCTCCTTTTTTTGGGGCCTAAAGCTATTTTTCTTTTATTTATACTGGGTTTTTTACCCACCCATATATATCTATCAAAAGATCTCTGTATCATTGTTAACCATGTATTTGGGACATTTAGGGGGATCATCCTAAATATATAGTTCCATTTTGGTAGTACATAGGCCTTCAGAACATTTGCTCTGCCCCACCATGAAATCGCAGAATTTCGCCATTCTTGTAAATTTCTATTTGTTTTTTTTTTATCAAATGCAAAACATTTGCTTCCATTATTTATGTGGGTTGGACACTACTATTATGCCTAGATAGGTGTATGTTTAGCCGATTTAAACCCAAAAGTTTGGGACGTCAGGTTTCTATCATTCATATGTACAAACTTAGCCGACTGACTTGTCCAAATTTAGTTTGTCATTAGATACTTTGCTGTATCTGTTAATTTCTGTCAGCACTTCACCTATTGAGTTAAATGGGTCTTCTATTGTAACCAGAATATCATCTGCATACATATTTATTTTTAGGTTTGCATTTCCCATTGAGACACCCGTGATCTTATTATTTCCCCTCTTAGCTATTGCCAGTGGTTCCACCGTGAGTATGTATAGTATCGGGGATAGAGGACAGCCTTGGCAGGTACCATTATTTTAAATTCTTTTGATGAGAAACTTGCTTCTTTAACTTTTGCCATAGGAAAGGTATATAGCGCCATTATTGAGTTGATGATAGGCCCCTCAAACCCAAATGCTCTCAAGATTTGTTCCATGAAAGACCAGTCAACCCGGTCCAACGCCTTTTCAGCGTCCAGAGCCAGAGTCATAAAAGGGGTTTTATTTTCCCTACACAAATCCAACACATCGATGATCCTCCTAATATGGTTAGTTGATTGTCTCCCCGGGATAAAACCCACTTGGTTTGATGTAGGCAATCACCTTTTTAAATTTATTTGCAAGGACACTGGCATATACTTTAATATCCGTATTTAAGAGTGATATTGGTCTATAGTTTTGTGCCTTTAACGGGTCGTTCCCCTGTTTCAATATGGGTCGTAATATTTGCCCTCAATAATTCAGCCCGGGCCTCTGCATTCTCTGATATCCAATTAAATGCGGCCGTGAGATCTTTACTAATATATATTTTTTAGTGCTTTATACAACAAGTTATTGAAGCCATCAGGGTTTTATTCATTTTCAAATTATTAATGTTGTATTTCTGAAATTTTAGGCAGAGCTACTGAGCTTAGGTAGTTCTTAATTAAAAGTTTTTAAATGTTTCTTCAATTTCATCTGGTGTCTGCACCAACTTTCCCTAATTTAGTAATTTGGTGATAAATCTTTTTTGTTGTTCCTTTTTCAGTTTATTTGTCAACAATTTGTCCGCTCTATTACCTTTATAGTAATACCTAACCTTCAGATATATAATAAGTTCTTATTTATTTTTATGAGTAGTTCTCTAATTTGCCTTTCTATCCTTGTTATCTCAGATGTTTTACTACTACAAGGATCTTTCTTGTTTTGTTCATTTACAATATTTAATCTTATGTGCAAGGCCTGAAGCTCTATGTTTTTTTGCAATTGATCCCATTTTTATCAGTTGACCATGGATCACACTCTTGAACGCACACCACGTTGTTGCTGTGTTTTCTTCCCAATTTGCTCATGTGCTTTGTTCTACTTTTGAGTCTACCCATGTTACTTGCCGGGAGTTGAACTAGCAATTGATGGACTCAGTGGCGTAGCGTGCGTTGTCAGCACCCGGGGCAAGGCAAGTAATTTGCGCCCCCTAACCCGTGGATTTTAGCACTCGAGTCTCTTCTACTAGATTAGTTAAAGAAACCCTTACCCCCCAAGCACATGTATTGTTTGTTATGAAAATACTTATGTAATTAAAGTAAAATGCATCTAAATACAAGTTTATTTTCCAACACTTTATTGAGTGCAAACATGCATTACACACATTCTCCACATTTTCAGCAGGTTTTAATCCTTCACATGTAAACATAGCAGTTTCAGAGAAACTGCTACGTTTACATTTGCGGTTAAGGCAGCCTCCAGTGGCTGTCTTCCGGACAGACACTAGAGGCGCATCTGCGACGCTGGAGCCTGGAGGCACATTTCGCCTCCATCGCGCAGAGTGTCCATAGGAAAGCATTGAGAAATGCTTTCCTATGGACACTTTGAATGCGCGCGCAGCCATGCGCATTCAGCTCCAGTGACGTCGGACGGGGAGCTGACGTCAGACAGGGAGGAGAGGTCACCAGCACCGAGGGAGCCTGGCGCTGGATTAAGGTAAGTAACTGAAGGGAATTTAACCCCTTCAGCGCCACGGGAGTGGGACCCTGAGGGTGTGGGCACCCTCAGGGTACTAAAGTGTCAGGAAAACCGCTTTGTTTTCCTGACATTATATTGATCCTTTAAGAGTTTAAGGGATTATTTTGGCCTGGGGAAGCCAAATGGTTATACACCTATGCTTTAAACCAGGAGTAGACATCCTTTGCCACTCCAGATGTTGTGGACTACACCTCCCATGATGCTTTGCAAGCCTTAATGGAGATGTAGTCAAAAAACAAAGGGAGTGTCAAAGGTTACCTACCCCTGCACTAAACCAAAAATATATAATACAGTTCCTACCCCATAAATATAATATTTAATGCTATGATATTTAATGCTCTCATCCAACCCCCTTCCCTCCACAGTTCCTAATAAATATATTACAAATATAATTCCCTCACCCCTGTAGCCCCACCTATTTACATTTCCTTCTACATACACACATATATATAGATTATTCATTAGGCCACAAATGTAAAAAATATAATCATTGCCTCATCTCAAATTCCCAAGTCAGATCTTTCCCATCCCCCCCCCTCTTCCCCTAATACACTGCTGACCCCCCTCCCCCTAATACACTGCTGACCCCTCCCTCCCCTAATACACAGTTGACCCCCATCCCCTAATACATTACTGCCCCCCTTCTTCCCTTCCCCAATACATTACTGCCCCCCTTCTTCCCTTCCCCAATACATTACTGCCCCCCTTCTTCCCTTCCCCAATACATTACTGCCCCCTTCTTCCCTTCCCCAATACATTACTGCCTCCCTTCTTCCCTTCCCCAATACATTACTGCCTCCCTTCTTCCCTTCCCCAATACATTACTGCCTCCCTTCTTCCCTTCCCCAATACATTACTGCCCCCCTTCTTCCCTTCCCCAATACATTACTGCCTCCCTTCTTCCCTTCCCCAATACATTACTGCCCCCCTTCTTCCCTTCCCCAATACATTACTGCCCCCCATCCCCAATACATTACTGCCCCCCGTCCCCAATACATTACTGCCCCCCTCCCCCATACATTACTTCCCTCCCTCCCCCATACATTACTTCCCTCCCTCCCCCATACATTACTGACCCTCCCCTCCCCCATACATTACTGACCCTCCCCTCCCCCATACATTAAATGACCCCCCTCCCCCACACATTAAATGACCCCCTCCCCTCCCCCATACATTAAATGACCCCCCTCCCCTCCCCCATACATTAAATGACCCCCCTCCCCTCCCCCATACATTAAATGAACCCCCCTCCCCCATACATTTAATAAACACCCCTCCCCCATACATTTAATAAACCCCCCTCCCCTCCCCCATACATTTAATAAACCCCCCTCCCCTCCCCCATACATTTAATAAACCCCCCTCCCCTCCCCCATACATTAATGAACCCCCCTCCCCTCCCCCATACATTAATGACCCCCCTCCCCATACATTAATGAACCCCCCTCCCCCATACATTAATGACCCCCCTCCCCCATACATTAATGACCCCCCTCCCCCTCTCCAATACATTAATGACCCCCTCCTCAATACATAATACAATAGGTCCCCCAAGCCCCTTTATTCTTACCTTTACAAATTCCACTTCAAACAGCTCAGGGAAGAAAGGCCGCGATGCAGTTTCAGAAGAGCCTCCGCCGCGCAGCCGCCGGATGTGACGTCACGCCGTCATTTGCCGCTCACATCCGGCGGCTGACAGGAAGTACCGCGCGGTTGTGGCTGCGGCCGCATAGGGCTAGTGCGCCCCCCCAGATATTGCGCCCGGTGCGGCCGGCCCCCCCTGCACCCCCCACGCTACGCCCCTGGATGGACTACAGGGCAAAGTGTACATGTTGGTCTGCTCACTCTATCACAGTGGAAATTTCACTTTTGGTTTGAATTGGCCTGTGCCTTATGAGAAAGCACTAGATGGGCAGCCAGTATTCTGGTCATCTGATTGTTCTGGTAAAGGTGTACCTGAGAGTGTAAGCCCTCTGGAATTATGGAGCTGTTCATGTAACTTCATGTGGTTGTTAGAATTATGTTAATGTAATGCATTTGTAATTGTGTTTGTAAATATCGCAGCTGTAACCAGAGGAAGCTCTACCTTTGTTCATGCTGAACAGTTACTGCACTTTGTGATGGATAATTAAATGATGTTCTATGGACCTTCACAGACTTTACCAGGGTCACTAATGACCTTGTATGGACACTTTGATTATCACTGGTTGTAACACAGTATCCAAGATGTGCATTGTCTTTATGAAAATGAGCTCATGTGTAAATACAATAATGGCTGGCACTGTCCAGCAGCAAGCAATGTTGTCAAAAGGAGAACTGACATCTACAACAGTCCTCTTTTGAGGTATCGTTGGTAAACTGTAATTATGTTCAAGTACAGACCGTGCTCTACAAGTCTGCATCTGGCTTCCCCTTATGACAGGGTAACAACTTAATGCTCATTTGCAAATCACTTACAAATAAATAAGGAAATGTGAACAATCATCCAAAAATCCTAGAGCCTGATTTTATGGGGCTTGTTCTACATCAGGTGCAATGCTTTTCAGCCAATGAAAGTGCAAAACCCAGGTGCCCACAACTCTTGATATAAAATGAATAGGATATTTTTACTCGCAAGTAAACTGCAAAGATCAAACATTGATAGCTGGGTCCAGTTTATATATTAGGAAAGTAGGAAGGAGTAGATGGGCAGAGGTGGGAGGATGGGCAGAGGTGGGAGCCAGAGCCTCAGAGAAGTTGCAAAAGAAGAGTTGCAAACGTATTGATATAGCATAATAAAACAGGATTAAATGGATTTTTTAAGGTTTAATCCCTCTCCAATGCCAGGTTTTTGCTTGTCATTTCATCACAGTTCACTTTTTGATGAAGAAACCTGCACGTCTTTTTTTGTAACCCTTATGTTAAGAATTCACCACTGACATAATTACATTTCATAACAACCAATTGTTATGCTTTTTTTTTTGGCACCTGTATGTATTTTTTCTTAGTCATATCATTATTAGTAATGTAGGAGGAGGTAGAACAGAAGGGCAAAGAGAGGACAAGAGGGATAAAGATGATAGTGGGGAAAAAAAAAAACGAAGAAAATTGTTGATGATGTGGTGGATGATGTTTAGGAAAGAGAAGGGATATAACACAAATTGATGTTTTTTTGAGAAAAGTCAACAAGAGGATAAGTAGGGATGCAAACCAAACAATGTTTTGAAATTATGCTTCTCCAGGATTTGTTAATAATTTACATGGGGAAGGCCACATGTTTATTTATGTTTCAAGCAGACTGAGTTTTGAATTTATTTCCTTTGTTAGTTTAAGGATCAGGGAAATTCAATATAAGACTTCAGCAAAGTGGTTAAGAAGGGAAAAAGACAAAACAAAAGATATAAGCAGCTACTAACTCTAATGGACAGTTCCCAGATGTCCTATGGAGTACATAAAGTAGAAGAAAAAAAAAGTATAAAATGAGATGAACAGATAACAAAGAATAATGGTGTATACTATAATATACTTATATATGAAATATAATATGTATCAATCACTTTAACTTTATACTTTAGTTTCAGGATCAGGTTGATGTTAAACTATAAACATGAAGGAGAATCGAAAAGAAGGAGCCATGACTACATATTTAAAAAGAACGTACAAAATCTTGTGTGCAATAACGGTTTCTTTCTACAATTCCCAACTGAAACACATTTCATTCCCTAAAATCAAACAAAAATCTATGTGCATCCAGGGTCATTGAACCCTTTATTCCCCATAAGGGACCTGCAGTGAATTGCAGCGAATAACCGCATTTAATGGGTTTTTGCAACACATAGGTTAAGCGTCACTAAAAGGGATGAAATATTAAAAAGTGTGCAACCCCAGGGTTTTCTTTCATTCTGTTTAATGAGGCAGGATACAGAAAAATGTCTGTTTTGAAAGTTTGCTCAGCTTTACACAATCTCGAAAATCTCATGCAATAAACAGGCAAATATATTTCTTCTTGAGATAAGGACATCTGAGTAAATATAAGGAGTTTGAGCATGGCATCTTAAAGGGACCCTGTCATCATTGGAACATTGCAAAAGCAACTATCTGTTATTTTACATGGAAATATACACATACATAGGTCAAGTGCAAGAAGTAAAAGAAGAGCCATACATTATGCAGAAATCAGAATGTGAGCAGACATATTTTTGGGGATATTATGCTGGCATGCAATACTACCAGTTTGCAGAATCAAGATCATCAGAATTACAGCTTGGGATCTTTTATCACTGTCTATATTGTTTCCACTACTTTTAATGTATAAGCTATATTCCTAAAAGAAAACACAGGAGACTCAGTAAAAAAAAAATTTGGAGTTCAATCCACCAAAAAACAACAACGTTTCAGCCCAGCACTGAGCTTTTTTCAAGTCTTCTACTTTTTACTATAAGCTATATTCCTTCCATTGTTTCATTTGCATAATGCATACATACATACTCAAAAAAAAAATAATTTCCTCTGTTGTGGTTTATACTTTTAGACTATTTTAAGTAGTTTTACAAACTATTTTAGAACTCTTATTTGATTTTGAAATAATCTGGTTAAAGAAATAAAATGTGCCATGAGTAAATTTAGACAACACAGAATGCAAACATAAAAATAAATAAATTGTATTTATTATACAAAGCTCTTTACTAAGAGTGCTCCTGGAAATACTGAGAAACTATCTAATTGGTTAGTGAAGATTATAGCTCAATCAGCCATACATCAATACGGTATATCAGCCATACATCAATATTCAAATCACATTGCAGAAAAACACAGCCAGCGGATTACCAAAAATAACCTTGGAGTTTAGGATGCATGGCTGGAGATGGTAAGGAAAGCGGGAAAATGATGCAGGAAACAGGAAGAGAATAGGAGAAAGTTTTGAAAATATATTAAAACTGATTGGAGAGAAGCGACATCACTGCTATCGAGGGGAGGACATGGTTTAGATCTGAAGTTTTCACTCAGCATACACCTCTTTGTGACTGGGCTTGGCTGTGTGTGGGTGCTGCCTGAATATATTCTATGTTAGCTTTCTAAAGATGTCATTTAAACGTACTGCAAAGCCATGTATACAGAATAGCATTCAGGCAGAGTAACTGCTAGAATAATATAATGGTACTCCCCGAGCAGGCAAATGCCTGATTCAGTAGCTTTCCATTTAGTAAAGGAACTGCTTGTTCCTGTCTAGAGAGAGCACAGTCACTGCATTCTTGAGCTGTAATGCCTTTTTAATGAGGCATCAGCCAGCAGCGGGAATACCCTTGTATTACGCAGCAGGAGAAACCCTTTAAGATATATTTTTAATGTATGATACAAGCTAAAATTAGAAGCTGCGGAGAGATGCAAAGATACATGGAGAAATACAAACAAAATAACTATCCGTTGTGCAGTACAGTAAAAGGATTTCCAGTCAATAATTGGTTATGTACTCACAGGATTTCCAATAAGCCTTGGTTTCAGAATGTTTTCCTCTTTGTAAACAGAATAATGTTTTCTGTAACATAATACCTCAACTCAGTTTGAATGCCTGCACATACATTTTTACATTACATTTCTAAGATTCAATTGTATGAAAAGAAGAAGGCCAAAACTAATTTAGCCTGTGCTCTCACAGCCCAAAGTATCCAGGGGTTTTCCTGAAGAACGCAACATATTTCTTATTATTTAGGGAGTGGAAGAAGGAGAGTTTATTTCCATTATTTATCTTTTGTTTCTTTTTAATTCCCATTTGAGATCTGTGAATCTATTCTCGTCAAGGTTGAAAAATTTAAAGTACTTTACTCTTGACTGCTGCTTCACTCACTAACCAGTTATCAAACGGTAGCTAGCTAGGTGACTATATCTGCAATTAAAGTAAAGTATAGATGTGCTACTACAGTTCCAAATTTAATTTAGACATTGGCATAGCCTACACCATTACAGAAGAACCAATTGCCCGTTATAGTCTGATCATAATATAGTATTTAATTATAATTTCTTTTAGGTACATAAAATGAGCATGCAATATTCCATAGACACATTAGATGTTCCAGTTGGTTCTAATCTGCCCAAAAAAAAAAAAACACTCATAACCATCAAAAAGCCTAGCTTTTGATTAATCGAATCAGAATTAAAGTATAAAAAAGACCTGCAAGTTTATTACAGGGGAAAAAGCTTGATAGGAGCAGTAAGTAGTTTAATAGCAGTTGAATAATTACACACTAAATATTAGATTTTTATAAAATGTCTATGCTGTGCGTGCCCTACATGAAATAATCCAAATATCAATAAAATCCCCTTTGAATGGAGATAATAAAATGCCCTCCACATCTTCCATACTGTATGAAGATGGGGGTTGGTTATATTCTCCAGGCTTAGCCATTGAATACATAAATAAGCTCAATGAGGTATATAAATGGCTACATGACTCAAGATGTGGTTGTTTCCATAACTGCCAAGTTGGCTCAGGTCATGTTCTGTGGCAAAGTTTGTACCATGTCATTAGTTTCACGCATGTAACATGAGAGATGCAGCTAGATTTTACTGGATGCCTTCACTTCCTCAAAATAGGTACAACTGCAAACATCATGGACTGGAAATGGGCACATTTGTGCAGGACATTATTTGGACTAAACTCTTCTTATATTTGGTCTCCCTTGAGTGTCATTTTCCTAAACTATCATGCTGAGCCTATTGGCATATGTCCTTAGAGACTGCACTGACATGGATGTCTGTTTGCCTCCTTCAAAAACTGTGCCGACGACTGAAAGATTGTCTCGAACTGCCTCACTGGCACCAGCCAGACATTTTGGATGGGTTTCTGCTCTTTTATGTAAACCTTGTAATAAAACATATGTCACAGTGAGGTTTGAGAAGAAGACTTGGAACAGAAATACCATATGATTACCAACAATGGTGCAGCTTCAAGTCAGCAGGTGAAGAAATTATAATGTAAAAAAGAAAACAATAAATAAAAACTTTACATACCCAACATGAAAGGTACCATTTAATCCAGTACCTTACTTCAACATAGTTTGACCAAACTTTGAAAGTAGTGCTAGAAGTACAGTAGTCCAGCTTCTTTCAGTCACAGCAGCTCATGGAGAAACCTTGCTGGGAGGTTGTTTGCAAAAGGTAAAGATAAATATACTTGTGTTTAATCAGGCCTGCAATTGATTTTGGTTACAAAGATTCACATCCTGTGGCTTTTAAAATTGAAAGGAATCGCCAGCTGTGAGTCAGATGAAGGTGTTTTAATATTCCAAACCCATCTCCCAGTATACTTTTCAGGTTCCTTGATCGGTCACATTGCTCGTTTAAATTGCTGCATGGGAAAGAGTTAGAAATATGTATCATTCAAATATTTTCCTGCTTCAAAAAAAATAAAATATATACATTTTCTTTAACATTAACTGCCTAGTCGCCTTGAGAAGAACTTGTATTAATATTTTAAAATTGAAGTTGCTGTGTTATTGCATTAATTGGCATATTATTGGCTATGGCAGACATTTCATGGAGCAGACAAGTATGAAAAGCAGGGTGAATGTATGTTTACTGGTGCTGTAGCTAATGTGGATGCACGTTTGCTTTCTGTGCAGATCAATTTATAAAACACAAAGTGTAGACTGCTGCGCCTGTATGTAAACGGGTATGCAGCACTCGGGCACCGCTAGTGTCTCACTTCTAGCAAAATAAATACAATACAAAGAAAAACGTGACCAGTGCGCTTCAACCAACACTACACACACTTATATTTACCCTTAGAACAAGTATGTATCTTGCAGTGTTGTACAAAGGGAATATGAAAAATAAAAGAATAAAACACACAATAGTGTAATATATCAAAGAAAAAGTGAAATAAAGTGAATGAATTGTGCCAAGTGGCCACTCACATTCGTCTGAGCAACTACTTGCTCAGGGATATCAGCATAAGGGAGCCCAGGGAAAGGGTTAATGATGTTCCGTTACTTCATCCATGAAGACTCCACAAAACACATGAGGAAGAAGGAAGGCAAGGATATTAATGAACACTGTTTAATATGTAATACAAATAAAACATAGAATTCTTACAGTTAAAATCTGAAGAGTCCTCAATTTCATTAAAAGCAGTAAAAATGGTAAAAATCCTTGAAAAAGAGTCCAGTGTTGCACATCCCTTGTTTCCTATAGCACACAACGCGTTTCTCCTCTTTGGTGAGGCTTTTTCAAGTCTTCCTTCTTCCTCATGTGTTTTGTGGAGTCTTCATGGATGAAGTAACGGAACATCATTAACCCTTTCCCTGGGCTCCCTTATGCTGATATCCCTGAGCAAGTAGTTGCTCAGACGAATGTGAGTGGCCACTTGGCACAATTCATTCACTTTATTTCACTTTTTCTTTGATATATTACACTATTGTGTGTTTTATTCTTTTATTTTTCATATTCCCTTTGTACAACACTGCAAGATACATACTTGTTCTAAGGGTAAATATAAGTGTGTGTAGTGTTGGTTGAAGCGCACTGGTCACGTTTTTCTTTGTATTAGATCAATTTATAAGTATGTGTGCTTGCATCATTTAAACTGCCAATCCCTTTTAGTTTACGTTCTACTATAATTGCCAGACATGGGATGACTAATCTTGTGCTGGATTTGCAGACTGACAAATTAAAAACTATACAAAATACCTCTTGGGATGTGCTCAGTTCAACTATAACAACTGCTATGGAATAAAGGGTCCAGTATATCCTAATAAATGAGGGTTCCGTTTGCAACACCCATGAACTAGTCGTCTTTAGTGGTTTCAAAAAATGGAATGGGCTTGTGTTTAATGCTAATGTATTTTTTCTTCTTGTTTGATTTTCGAAAAAAATGATAGGTTCCAAAAACTTTAAAAAACAGATGAAAAAAAAATGGGGTAATGCGTAGAGAACAAGAGTGGGGGACATTGTGCTATCTTCATGCCACACACCAGCTGTTCTCTCCTGTCCTGTATTGTAATATTAGATAATTGTATCTGCATAACGGACTGAATATATAATTTATGTGTTTGGTTGAAAATAAGCAATCTGAGTTTGGTTGTGGAATGGTAGGAAATCTAAAAATGAATTTAAATATCTGAAGGCAGAATTCACTGTTCTGAAACGGCATTGTTTTTTTTCCTGTGTTATTTTTCTTTCCTCTTTTCTGCAATGTTCCTATGTGCTATAAATTCAGGACACTGCTGGAGGCATCACTCAAATTTTATAGGAAGAGACAACTCGAGCTGGGTCTTCCCTCTGAAAACCTATTTTTATTTGGCTGTGTTGATGCTGGAGGGCATAAAGCAGGAGAGAAAGAGGAGAGATAGCTCGGGGAAACGTGAGCTGAGAGAGGAGTCTTAATCCTCTTGGGTTGTTTTCAAATTAAAGAATAGAATTGCTTTCCAATGATTCTGATGCCATTATACAGCAGACAAACATTTACCTCTTATCACCAAGGAGTTATCCATTTTCACGGACGTTTTTAATCACATTCATTACAGTTTTAGAAATGAACATTATAGTATAGACTTAGAGGGTACAGTTAGGGCTGACGGAGAATCATGAGTTTTGTAGTTTCCAAACATCTGCAGTGCCAAGGTTAGCTATCACTGGTTTAGGATAATAGTTTCCATGACACCAGCCATTTTTTTTCTCATAACTTCAATTCTGCTTAAAAAAAAGAATAAAAAAAAACTTCCCTCCCCTAATGACTATATGTATGAAATAACTTTCCCAGATCTCCATTTTTTTGCAGTTGAAAACTATATGCTTAAGTATTTTCAAGTACCCATAATTATTTTTCCTGCTGACAGTTTTGCCCCTATATCTTGTTTGGGTCAGGCCACCTTTAACCTCAAAATCTATCATTATTTTGCGCATACTGGACTAGAATGATCTGTTAATACCAAATTAGTTTTTTTTCCACTTTACAAACTTTTTAATGAATAATATTTTTTCTGACTTACATCACTGGACTGTTCTATGTTACTTAATATGTTTTGCCAAGCTGCCAGGAAGGTAACTATTAAGTTAGTTATTGATATTACCTGTGACGTCTCTTCTGCCAGTGTCAATGTCTTTTGATAGAATATATTCATACATTAGTCTGGCAATGCAAGAACCTACCAGTCACACACTCATCAGCTGTTTTATTCTGACTATAGAAACCTGTTGACTGCCCTAAGCACAGAGCTGCTGTCAGGATGTAGTGGCTGGAAGATTAGAATTACGGGTTAAAGATTTGATCCATCAATCACCCTGAGCCAAGTAGCAAAAATCACCGATTGCCAGAGAGGACTGTGCAGGACATACAGCGTCTCTGTAAGAGCTGACATGCATTTATTAAAGTGAATTTGGTATTAGCCACCTTTTCTTCAAAAAGATACTGGTAATTCTGTGGCCTACATATATTTAAAGGGACTGTGCCACCTAAACATTATTTGTGCTGTGAATGTAGAGAATAAAAAAAATATTAAAATGATCTGTACATTGTGTTGGCAGAATTGCATGTAAATGACTAAATTAGAAGACAAATGTGTGTTAAATGTGTCTGGAGTCTCCTGCTTATGACATCACCTGTGACTCAAAGGTGTAACAGACTTTTTTTTTTTTAAATTAGAAAAGTTAATTTTTTTGATAGCGATCTCTTTTGCGTTGGTCTTTTCCCATCCCATCAATTTATCATCTGAATATTCCTTCCTTATTGGTTATGTGTATTTTTACACCATTGTTTATTAACTGGTGGGTTTGATGGTGCTACACTGGCCGCATTATATTTGGCAGTACTGTCCTGTTCATTTGTGTACACAATGACCATTGTAACCCAAAATGGGATTACAAGTTTTGACCATGTCTAAATCAGATAACTGGAGTATAAACTATGTTAACATACAGGAAAAGCTGATACATACTGCAGAAACTAAACTTATGCCATAATTTAAAATGAGAGAATTCTCAATGAATTTTATGGTAAAACACTTCACAAATAAAAAAAATAGCATAACTAATAGTGTCCTGGTTATTTGTTTAAAAAAGTAAACCTGGAATTGACTCGGTGAGCTAGCAAACAGTGTTTGTTTATTTGTTGGTTCTCTCATGCATTCGACACAGAGAGTAGTGAGTACAACACCACTTCTAATGAGCTACAATACTATCCAGGGGAAAAAAAAGATTTCTTCGAGATTTCGCAAACTGAAGTATGTGACAGACCCATTTAACACGTCTTTAATGTTCCCATCTAGAGATGTAGTACACTGCTTTATTCGAGAGCCACTTTTTATACCTAGATATTAAGCAACATGTTTTTAGATTAGAATGTGTTCCTTGTGTATAAAAGGCCCCAAGTCATTAGTTGTAATAACAGTAATATTTTATCATTTGAAGCATCTACACTCTAACCATCCGCTAACCTGGCTTCAATCACATTTATCGGATTGATCACAAAATGTGTCCATTTCTGACAGTGCCTCCCTCCCTGTTCTTGTCACGTGAAGTGTACCCCAAGGCTCCGTAATTGGTCTGCCAAACCTCAACTTTACACATGAACGCAGATGACACCATAATCTAAACTAGCAAAGTAAATCTACCACAGCTTGAGACCGTGCTCCAAGACCAGTTCACAGAGGCAGAAAGTAGATCACAGACCACAAACATTTCCTAAACACCAACAAAACTGTCACAATGCTCTTTGGAACAGAACCTACATTACATTACATTACATTACCTTTTATTTATATAGCGCCAACAAATTTACGCAGCGCTTGGTACAGAGCATAGAAAGGGAGTTACAAACACTATTAGACAAAAACATTTTCACACTAAAACATGAGGTAGAGGGCCCTGCTCGCAAGCTTACATTCTAGAGGAGATGGGTAACATGAGACACACAAGGAGAGTGTGAGGCAGAATGAAAAGTGGGAGAGATAAAAAGTAGTTTATGAGAACTGAGTCACAAAATCAAATAACACACTGACCGCAGTCTGTTCTTTTTAAATTTTTAGATATGTGGCTAGATATCAATCTATCTTTTGGCCTTGACATTGAAAAACTTATCAAAACTTCATCCAAAACGAGGTGTCCTGTACATAAACACATCCTACCTAAGTCCCACAGTAAGGAAAAAGATTGTTCAACATTGCTAATGCCAGCTGTTCCCACCTCCGATCCACTACCAGCACTGTATTTACTATACCGCAATACAAAAAGTGGCTCAATGCTCATTTTCCTACAGAACACCGCAACTATGGAATAACCTTACAGACACCATCAAATCTTCCCCCAGTGTAAATTCCCTTAGGAGATCTCTGTCAATATATCTCAATACATAATGTAATCATGGTTAATTACATTTCTTGTTTGTGTTCTGTGTTAAATTTGTTTATTTATTTTTTAATATTATTTATTATTTGTAATATTATTTTGTAACCTATAATAACAATACAGTGTTCATGGACCCAGGACATGATTGAAAATAAGAGAAATCTCAGTCTATCATTCCTGGTAAAATACTTTTATAAATAAATAATAAACAAATACATACAGCAGAGGGCTGGCAGCTGTTCCAAAAACAATTTAGTTGACCTTTTTGGCACTTTATCAGCCCACCTGATGTAATCATAGATAGACACATATAGACAGGAAAGACAGATTTGCTGAAAACGAAAGTACAGAGATTGACAGGCAAGCAAGACAATTCGATAAAACGATCGAAAGTGGGGCATTTAGAAGTTAAAGGTGGGGCAGCCCCAGCCCATTGAGCAGCACAAGGGGTACTTGCCCACCACACCATCTTGAGAACCCTCCTCTAACCCCATGGGGGCTATAACTTGTCAATAAGATCAAAAGGTCGATTCGAGCACTCACCGGTTTTAGACAAAAGGAATATCCGTAATATGATGGTGAAAAAAAGTTGTAGTATTTTTTTCACCATCATATTACGGATATTCCTTTTGTCTAAAACCGGTGAGTGCTCGAATCGACCTTTTGATCTTATTACCTTACCTGCTGAGTCCACAACACATTCAGAGCACCGCCTGACATAGGAAATATACCCATACACTGACGGGTGGAGCCGGCTATCCCCTTAAGGGGAACACTTTTCTTCGGCTATAACTTGTCATGGATTCATTTTCATACATTTGCATAACATGGAAAATTATTCAACAATTCACAATTGCTATGGCAATTTATCACATGCTGCTCTTATCTGAATAGTGAACCTGACTCTGGGATGTAAAGTATTTCATTTTAACGTAGTGAGCAGATAAGCCAACAGCACCCACTGTTTAGAAACACTGATCCTGCTTCATTCGGAGTGAAAGCAAATTCTGTACAATTCCCATGATCCCTGGTATTTGTAGTCCAGAAATCACTGTTGGACTGCAGTTGGAGGTTTGGATTCTATTGCAGTCAGTAAGGATATGATTGAGCCAGATAGCCACTAATATACATGTTTACCTGCCCCCTTCTCAAATGTGGGATGGTGCTAGATCTAAAGTAAAGCCAAAACGAAGACAAGGCACATAATTAAACCTTCTGGGGAGATGCTCTATTGTAATCTGTGTGAGTTGCTGTAGTTGAACACAGAGCAGGCGATTGCATTGGAATTCTTTTATCTCTGTGTAGCTAACATTGAGAAATGGTTTGTATTGCCTCGTGTTTTCATCCCTGTTTAGCTGTGTTCATGTTATTTTTCTTCTAGAGCAAAGCTATGTGCGCTGCAATTCTGAGCACGCTTGTTCTTGATGGAGAATCAGTCTACAGTCTGACAGCCAATCCAATCTTCTTACTGCTGGCCAGAGTAATCCTTGTGAACCTCAGGAACAAACTTACAACATTCCAGGTAAGAAATTATCTGTGCTTATATACGGAAAGTCATCTAACTGTGAGGAAACCCTTTCTATTGATAGCGTTTGTTGTAAGTAACAACCTCATGTTGTCATCCATAGGTTACACCAACTCCCATTATGCATAGCCAGCTAAAATCCAAATGGGTTGATCCATAGCACATAAAAATTTACAAGGAAACTCAGATCAACCTCAGATGGGGGAGTAATGAGAGTTGGTGGACAGACTAATAATTTGACATAGTTAACCAGACCATTTTAACATACGTTTTCAAATTACAGAATGATTCCCTGTGTGCAGCACTCTCAGTATCTTACATCTCTTGAACATGAACATGGGGGGCTACTCTTCTGCAGGTTCTAGGATTGATTTAAATGTTTTTTTCCCCTTTCCTTTGAATATTAAAGTGCTCTCTCCTGCCATCAAGTGGATAGAATTCCAGCTTTTAAAGAAAAGTCTCTGATAGCCAAGCATATATACCGGTAGTTAAAATTCATATATCAAACATACTTTGGTAAATGCAGCTTTACCTTGAAATACAGCTTACATACATATTTAACTATACATGTGCAATTACAAAGTTATGTGAAAAATATTAGCAATATTTCTTCAAATCAAGCATGCGTATCACTTTTTTCCAGGCTTCAGGACAGCATAGGCCACACTTTATAATTAAGAAATACACAAAGGGGTCAACTGTCTGTTCTTTATAAAACAAGAATATCATCTGCACTTTCCAATCTCTCCCCAGCTAATTAAGATTATCACTACCCTATTAGTGATAAAGTACCTGTATCCTCAAAGCCATTTTCCTGTTTTACCGAATCCTGCTTTTTTAAATGAATTATTAAAACAACCTACTTATGTTTAGGGCACTTTAGTGTATGTTGCTGTAGATATCCCCTTCTCAGTTGATCTATTTAGGCTTTCACAACAGTGGAGTGCTGTGGGCAGTATAATTGCATGTACAGATTTCACAAGCATGTAGACATATTGTGATGTCAGCCAAATAATATAAGTGTTCACAGTGGTTTTGTGATGGGATGTGGATATAGGCAGTTCAAACTCCATTACATACAAACATCCAAGAATACAACTGGCTCTGTAGAGGAAGAATGTTATTTATTTTAACCTATTAAATCGCAAGACACAGGAACAAGTGGGGAAATGTGGACAAATGACTTATGTAATCACAGCTTAAAGTATAAAATACACGTTACATGGTGCATTACATATCAAAGAGTAAAAATGGAGCTGGTTTCAAAAGGCCTTTCTGATGCTGAAATTGAAAGATGGCCACTGGTGACACAGTCACTAAATATTTGCCTTTAATTGAAGCTCCTGGGCCGTAAGTAAAAAATATTCTTATCAAATGTGTCTTTATCAAGTGTTATAATAATGATTTAGTGCAGTCAATTGTATCGTGATGCGAAACATGTTATCTTTTTACTAGGAAGAGCAGCAACAAATCCTGGATTGTGAAGAGAGAGCATCTTGGAGATAAATGATTAAAGACATCCTTTTTAATACATTTGTTCATATAATAAGCATTTGGGATGGGAAAAAGGCAGAGCTTCTTAGTGGCCCTTAAAAACAATTTCTCAACAGTGTAGTAGTCAAAGAGTTAATGGCAGAAAACAAATTGCGATAGTGTTTTTTGATCCTATATGAGCAAAAGGATTTAAAATCTTGCTGCATGCATAATCCATATGGGAAGGAAGAGTATATAAAGGATACATTTCTATAGCTCTGACTGATCAATGGATGTGTCAGGTGTGCATATTACCACTATTATGGCTCCAATAACTATCGAGAGGTCAGAATGGAAGGAGCATCAGTCAAAGAAATGCTTTAAAAGTAATGTATACTCAGTGTGAGCACAGCACTTGCTGGCTTTAAAGACATATTTTACAGGCATGATACCAGTGATTGTGTTCTTTAAAATACACACCATTGCTTGAATGTAAATTATGCTTGTATGCACAAATTCCTATATATCTCTAAGGAGAGTCAGGTATATGCTCTGCTCACACTTGCATGGATCCCCATTGGTAAGCATGGGTACTTCAAATTAAATTTTTACACTTTCTATTCACACATAAAATACCATTAAGGAATCTGTATCCCTATAAAGGAATCTGTATCCATAAAGGAATCATTTTCAGTTGCTCGCTGCCAGACTTTGTTCATTTTCCATCTAAAGAATATGTGGAAGTCAAGATTATAAGACAAGTGCTCAGTAGAGAGGCATTAAGAGATCGCCAACTAGATTCATTGCTGCCATGTTTAGTTCTGTTAGCATGACCCACAGATAAGCCTACAAACACTTTGTGAAATAAAGTAAGTAGCATTGCTACTTTATAATAGTATAGCAGTGTTTCCTCTATGAGAGAGGCAGCCAACATGTGGCCCATCTGACCGCAAGGTGCTACACCCAACTGACCTAAATAAACATATTTAACCTTCCCTGAAAACATATAGATTTTTTTTTTAAATAACTTTGATTTCAACTGTTTTAAGCTTTTTATTACTAAATACACATATTTTTCTTTGGCTAGTGGGTTGTTCTTCAATGTAAATAATATAGCCCATACACACATGCTTTTTTTGATACTTTGGCCCATTTCAGAAACAACTTGGACACCCCTGCTCTAAGTTGAACAATCCAGAACACATTGGGCTTTATTCATGAGCGAGAATTCAAGAGAGAATTGCAGGGAAGAGTGTGTACATTATTGAAAATATGGAAACAAAATGGACATGTGCATTGAAGTCAAATATGCATCGCCTGTACACAATGTATACCCACGTCTCCTCACTGAGACACACTTTTTCCTTCCAAGTGTCATTAGATAAATTATTTTTGAGGCGCCTGCATTGCATTATTCTCCTGATATTGATTATAGTGGGAAACCTTTTAATTTCTTAAGACCTCATGAAACCTTATCAAATAATGAAGTTTGCCCAGTTTTATTTCAATATGATTTTGTTGTAAAAAAATGTTTTGTATAAATGCTTGGATTCTTTATGCAAATGCACTCGGAGCCCAATAAATCTCAGACTAACATCTTTTGCTGTAGAAGAGAACTTCCTGCCCAGCCACATCGCGCATGTTATACTGCTTTAATTTTCTGTGTTTGAGTATGTTGCCTAGTCTTAAAAATAATTATTATAATAAGACATACCAAAGAATATTCATAAAACTGTTCTTAAAAATTCTATGGGAGAAAAATAACACCAGTATATTAAAGGTTATTTTAGTACTTTATCTATATACTAAACTCCTATATTAATACCACATATCAAATTATTTGCTTATGTTTCACATACGTTTATAATATACGTGAATTTCCCTGTATGTTTTTAATATTAATATTAAATAAAGTGTCCCTGTCCTAATCTAAACACCATAGATGTATTTGAAGTATAGCTAAAATAATTACTCTGGAAAAGAATATGAACAAATAATTATCAATAGCATCATGTAATGTCCCAGCCCCTCCAATTATTAAAAAAAAAAACCACATGCTCACAAGTTTCCTTCCCTATTAAAGAAAGTCCTAAGCACTACTAGAGGGTCTACTCAATAAAGGGAAGTCCAGGGAATTTGGATGGGATTTTCAAACTTTAGGCAATCCACTTTATGTATGAACTATATACAGACCTCCTATTATAATGTACTGGCAGGTGATTATGATGTACTGGCAGGTATTATGATGTACTGGCAGGGATTATATTACACGTGGACATTTGCTTATATTTCTAGGCCCAAGTAGCCAAGTTACAAAAAATGTTTCAATGCAGCTGAATGGGAGAATGTTTCCAACTCGGCTACTTTGGCCTAAAGTTTGAAATTCTCTTCTTAGTTCCCTCCAATTTTCTATTTATTCAATAGATCCTTCTATTTTTTATACTTAGTATGATGCCTGGAGTGTCCCTGTAAGGATGACTCCGTTAATGCATTCCCCAAACTATTCTGAATTTCACTGAGACTCATGGGAATCGTAACGGCCCAGCCAAGTACGGATAACCAAATTTGTAGGTATAATTTAATGACGTTTGGCGGACTAGAGCGATCGAATAGCTGAGCTAGAAACTCAGATGCCAGGATTCCCTAATTTGAATCTTAGTAAATCAAGCTCTTTATGTGATGAAGAGGGCAGATACCAGCTAAAAAAAATGACACAATGCATGGCTATGAAAATGTAGATTGCTATAGGCAGGCTGGCTCTCCCATAGAACATGCTATAACACGGTGTGTGTTAAAATAGCAGTGTGTGTTTAATGAGCATGGCTAAAAATTGTGAAAATACTTTTATTCCATTGTCAGGCACAACAACAAAAAAAGACTGTCTATTGATGTAGCCTTGGAATCTAACGGGCCACATGCAGTCTGTGACCTACATGTTGGACAGCCCTGTTTAACATATGGTGTATTGATTGCTGACTTATCCTGTTGTAACACTGCAGCATAGGTTACATAGTTAGCGTAACCTTCTTTTAATTCTTGCTATTATTGATTGTTTTCCTTCTAGTTGTTACCGTGGTGGACTCTAAGATGTGTGAGCATTCATCAGCAATTACTGGAGGAGCGATCCCCTGAGCTGTGTGATGTAGCAGTAACCTGCATCAATGAAGGTAGGACGGCCTTGCTCAGGCAACATCTTGTAGTATTATGACAGAGATTGCCATATTCCTGTACCAGTATGCATTATATCCTCCTGATTAATGTTTTCAAAAATGATAGCTATTTTCTATACTGAGAAGCATTTAGTTCCAGAGGCCATGATAAGTGACATTAGTTAAAGAGACAGTTCAAGCGCACTACAAATAATAGCTTGGTTACATAGGTTTTTGGACGGTCATTATTAATGTAATGAGGTAACACATTAGGAACGATGGGCATTTTAGACTGAAAAGAGGCTACACAAAAACATTTTAGGGGCGGGGTTGCCACCTTTTCTTAAAAAAAAAAATACCGGCCTTGGTACTGTCTCCATAGACTTAACATTGGCCTGATGCCAAGTTTTTACCGGCCTGCTGGTAAAATACCGGTTAGGTGGCAACCCTATTTAGGTGTCACATCAGGGGCTTCCAGTTGAACATCAATCACTTACACCACATGGATAGGCAAAGGTGTCCTTGGCAAGGTCTATAAAGGTCAATACAACACCATTAAATTGACTGTCACAAAGTCCAGTAAATTTCCACCATGAACAAAGTAAGTGCTTTCCTCTGCCCTAGATATTATTATTATTATTATTATTATTAGGTAAAATGTCTGCTTTAATTCTCAATCAGTTTAGACTTCTGGTTCGACTGCCTTTTCTTATATATATTATCTCTTTAAATATAGCCGACATTAATTGAGAGATTACCAATTATTGCAATCAAAGCAGCTGGTGTTTTTTTTCTCTTGTGCTGGATAACAAGGGTGCAGAGAATCGAACCAAAGAAGGCAGAGAGGTTAGCATTTTCAAGACGTCCATTCTCTTGAGGCATAATTAAGGGAGATGGAGAGCTGACTGTAACAGAGATCAAGTAAGAGAAAGATGATATATAAATATATATATGGCTGTGTCTGAACAGAGGGCTCGGGGAGAATTTATCATATTCTGCCTTACTAGAACAATATTTGGTGATGACTTGACTGTTCTATAGATTACACTTGAATTACTAGCATCTTTTTTTCCCCTTTTCCTTTCCTCAAGATAATTATGTCCGCAGAAGTATCTGAGATTTATTGTGCTATTTTCTAGGTCCTGGCAAGTTTTTTTGCCAGCTTTTCTGTGGAATAGTTCATATTTTACACATCCTTTTAGATGTATAAAAGCTGGTGGGAAGCCAAGAGTTTGGTCATGCAGTGCAATGATTCCTTATCCTTTAGTAATAACTCTTCTCTCGGTGAACTTCTTGTTATATATCGTCCTCATGATTTAGCTTTGATGCGCGGAAGAGGGAGGAATTGATCAGAAAACACAGATAAATATTGTCCAACATGTATTTTACATAATATTGTGTTTGTCCTAATGTGACAGAATCTGCTTCTATTGTGATATCCAGTCCTACAACATCACAAATCAGAATTCATTTTGTTATGATTTGGGAAATGCTATGTGTTTAGTATATATTTAATTTTTCTATCCGACACACTGTTTCTCAGGTTTTTCCAACATGTACCTTTAGTAACCGTAACTTTTAGATATTCTCCAAGGAGTATGCTTATGCAGAGATAGCTGGAACATGATCATCCTCAGTTGTTCAGTCATGAACAATCCTGTGGGGGGTTACTAAACAGTAGCTTGCAGTGAATTAACAATTGAGTTTCAAAACTTAAAGGGAAAAAAACATAACTGAAAAATAGGCGAATGCAACTCTGTATTCATTTCACTGCATCTCACTAGTTAGTGAACAAACTGTAGCACGGGAGGGCTGGCATCTTTTGGCTTAGGAGGTCAAAACCAATTTAGTGGCCCATAGTGCAACTTCATCAGCCTACCCTTTATACTTAAATATAGACACAGATAGACAAATATGTTGACAGATAAGATATCAGCATTGATACAAGACAATTGTATAGAAAGGTAGACATTGCTATTGGGGCATTTAGCAGTGAACACTGGTCAAACCCTAGTCCTTTTAGTCGTGTTAGAGGGCAGCCCAAGCCCTTGCCAGCCCTGCCCTGAACTCAAGCGGATGGGAGAAAGGCAGCAGGGGGGAGACAAAAAAATAAAAGGGAGTTAGAAAGTAACTCAGTAAAATTGTAGGGCATTACTATAAAGATGGTGGATATGAAATGGGAAAGGGGACATAAAAATATGCATGTGGGAGTGGTACATGGACATGTACTTAGTATAAGGATTGATTTATATAAATATATATTTTGTTAATATGTCCACTATTTGATGGTATCACTTTGTGGCACAATAATCACATCACATATTCACTATTATAATAGTTAATTTCTAGGTTTCTCAATATGGTATCACAGACGGGTGACAGCGTGGACACATTTAAAGCACATTTATCAACTTAGACATTTAAGTTTTTAGCGAATACAAGGTAGAGATTATTTTTTTATGTTGCGCTTTTACACTACAAAGAATGTACATGTTTCAGGGAATAAAAAGCATCCTGGTCAACCTACTTCTGTTCCCCGTTTACTCACTACTGATTACTCTTTGCTTTTCTCTCCACTAGTTTCAAATTAAATTTATTCCACATTATTAAAGTTAATATTGTTTGTAAAGGTGCACTAACCGAAATGAATTTAAAAAAAAAACACACACCAAACCAACTGAAATGGGGGAGGGAGATAAACGACGTGACAGGACAAATTTAGTGGTGGGTTGTGGCCCACAGCTAGCACATGCACAACAAATGAAAGGTGGATGGGACTGAGTGACTCATTGACAAAAAACAATTACCTGTACCACTCTTAATTAGGTCCCAACTAAACCAATTGTTTAACAGAAAGCAATGAAACTGAAAATTGTCTCTGTTACAAATTGTCTTGTTTTTTTGTTTAGATGTTTCTTTATTATTACATTTTATTAAAATTGTAACATAGACTATGTCTAATAGATTTATACCGTAATAAAGAACGGTATAAATCTATTAGACATAGTCTATGTTACAATTTTAATGTCATTTAACAATTCACAATCCAGAGACTGTCTCCATTCACTTTATGCTATATACAAGCATGGAACATTTTTTCTGCCTTCTTAATTACACTAGCTTTTGGGGTTTGGTGCCTTTCTCTGGCTGCAATAGCTGGTTTTTTTTTCTGTGGACAAGTAAAAAACCTTATATTTAATCCCCCCACTTTCTTACCTGTGTTTCCTAGTGTCTCTCTCTCTTTGAAATCTCTCATGTTTTTGTAGCCATCACAGTTGACCTTATGCCACTATATGTGGCTAATAAAAGTAGTGCAAATTGGCTGCAGAATGACATCTTTAAAGAAATTTGAGGAATACCTTATTATCAGTTTAAGGTCATTGGAAATTTGCAGGATATACATGTTACAGTAGAGTAACACACAAAATAGTATGTTAATGGTGTGTTACTCACAGTGGTGAAATCAAGCAGCTATCCTCAAGAAAAAAGCCACACAATATGATGTGATATTCATAGGACTTTGGAAAGAATTTGCTGTGGGTCAGATGGCAGGGCCATAGATGTAAAAGGATATCTTAATGAGGATATCAAAAACATAAGATATAACCACTCCTGATTTGTTCACTGGTATCGTGTATCTGCTACAAAATGACATGCTAGCTTAACATGGGAAAACCATTTACAGATGACGGCACAATGTAATCATTGTGGATTCATAGATGAATCTGAATATAGTGTTTTTAGAAAAACAGGTCAAAAACCCAAATTAAACTTCTATGTCAGAGTCAGAACACATGAAAAGAAATGCGTACACGCTCACTGATAGTGTAAGACATCTAGTCTTAGATACTGATCCAATTAGTATGACACGTTCATACATCTGTCAACAGTCCCGATTTGTGAGGTCTGTCCCACTATCCCGCTTTTCTGGACATAGGTGGAGTCAGACACCAGCGAATGCTTACCGCACAGTGCGTGTGTGCAGTAGAAATCCTGGCTTCAGATGCCAGGATCTGAACCCATCACAGGACACTGACAACTGGTTCTGCACATGTACGATAGTCCTGTCAGTCACCTCCTAATAACCAGAATCTTAATAATACTAACCTTCTTTGCAAACCCGCAATGCTGTCCCACGATGAACTGGCCATCGCGCGAGTGGTCGAGGAGAAGCAGCTACATCCACTTTTCTTAATACTTATTTGTAGGAGAGAAAAATATTTTTTTCGATTTATTCCTACGTGTCTGTGTCTTTTCACAGAAAAAAATGCAATGCTACCAAATCTACAAACACAAAAACATATCTCCAAGCAAATCTTTTTTTGTTGTTGTCTCTATAGAGGATTTGATGTTATAACTTCATTATTTTTTCAACTATAACACATGCCTCAGTGTTATATCCTAAGTTGAATTATCACGAAATGATGAGCAAGGACAGTAGAGGGTGATAAGAAAAAGCAACAAAAACAAAAAACGGTCTCTTGGTTGGTGTACAATTTGTCACATTAACTGCAAATTTGGCTATAGGCACTGCGATTTGAGTAGACAGATGGATAGGTTTTGGAATGCCTAGTCCTTGAAGCCCAGTGTGAGGGAAAGCCAAGGAATTTTTTCACAGCTGTGAACTGTAAGCACTCTCCTATCTCTAGAAACATTATGTCACGCTCTGACCACTGCCGACACTTGCTCTTGGCAAAAGGAATGATACTCAGACACTGATAAGGTGCTGTGAATTATATGTCCTGGGATTTGGACCATTTTGAACCACCTTGTGTAATAATCTAAGGATTTCTCTTTTTATTTTGGAATTCTTATAAGAGATTATTGTCTATGATTTAACTCTGTAACATATTATACAAAACTCCACAATCCTGCACGGATCCAGTTTTTATGTCTTCAAGTGAATGATGTGGATTCTGCACGACTGCTACACTAAAAAAAAAAATCCACCAGGCAAATTGTGTTAATGTTTTTTTTTTTTTTTTGTGTGAACTTATTTTCTCAACAAACTTCAGAGAAACACCAAGGTTTGGTTTATACTAAAAATCGATGTTTACACACTGAAAATGGCATGGAACTATAATTGATATTCCCACATGGATAGCGTTAGTTCTATGAATAATTATGCTATGCTGCTGCTTCACCAAGACGACCATTACTGTGCAGTGATAGAAGGACAAAGGGGCCTGATTGTTGCAGTGCATTTGATTTTCACACTGGTTGACTGGAGGAGTAAAATGCAAAATCAGGCATCAATAGCTCCATCTTGCCTACCTTTCCAGCTCAGCTAATAATGCCTGATTATTTTCACTACTTCATATAATGACACTATGGAACATGCTAGGCATGTCTAGGTTGATGGTGTTAGTATTGAGAGGCACATCCTTGCTGAAGGCTTCTCTTCAGATGTCGAAACTATTCTTTTTTTTAATCAAATATCTCTTTATTAAGATTTTCAAAATAATTTTTATAAAACTTTATCAAAACCTTATTCATATCAATCCAGTTGTAAATATACTTCGAACATTAAATTACATAAAATATCGACATTCATAACCCCTCCAAAAAACAAACAAACAAAAGCAAACAGGTTCTCCTTCCACCATGTTACCCTCTTGATTCAAGGAATGTCGCAATCTTGGAAAGGAACTTCCCTCATCAAATATTTCTCCAGAAATCTCCTCTCCAAAGCCGGATTAAAATCTTTATTGTAGGTTAGAGGCATCAGTCTGGATATTTCCCATATAGGTTCAGCCTTGCCTTAAATCTCGTTTATAATTTTATTGTGTTTCTAACTACGGGATGGGTCTTATCTAGGGTTGCGACCTTTTCTTCAAAAAAATTCCGGCCCTGGTACTGTCTCCATAGACTTAACATTGGCCTGGAGCCATTTTTTACCGGCTTGCCGGTAAAATACCGGCCAGGTGGCAAACCTAGTCTTATCAATCAAAGTTTTTTTTTTCCCTTTGTAGCCAAGGGGCTACCTCTATCGGTTCATTAAAAGCTTCCTGTTCCAGTTTCTTCAATCCTTTTATTATTATCCTGATTTGTCCATTTAATTAATCTGTTCATATGCACAGATATGTAATACATTTCAATGTCTGATAAACCCAGCCCCCCAATCCCCCCCCTCAATCCTTTGGTCTTATCAGATATGGATATCCTAGTCTTGTATGTTTCATATTTTTATATTTATCAAAGGAAGCTTTAGAGATGTCTAGGGGAAACTAATCTTATGTCTACATTGGCTGAATATTAAATAATAGGTATAGTATTTTTGTGATGTGCATAACCCTTTCATGTCCATTCCCTGAGTCTTCAATTTTTTAGCCTTTCTCCAATCTGGATAGAGCCACACATTGTTCAAGTGGAAACCTATAACCCCAACGACAGTTATCAAACAGGTTTCACCTTGATAGTAGCAGGTACTTTAAAGTCCTGGTCTAATGTACTGAACAAACAAATGTCCTTAGCTCATGATTTTATTTTCATTCTCATTCTGATCAGGGCCGGCGCCCCTGTAAGGCTGCTTAGGCTGCCGCCTTAGGGCGCGGAAGCAGGGGGGCGCCAGCGCTAGGGGAAAAAAAATGCCAGTAGAGGCACTGGATGGGGAGATGATCTCCGCCTCACCAGCCCTCTTCACCGGAGTGGAGCACTGTGGGAGGGGGCGGATCTCACCGGGTGCGAGGTCCGCCCACTCCCCATGAAGCAGAACGGCGTCTGCTTCACGGGGAGCTGAGCAGCATGAGCTCTGTGTGAAAACCGATGCCCTGCATCATCACTAAGCACAGGGTGCGCGAGCAACACTTGTCACACAGAGCTCATGCTGCTTGGCTCACCGTGAAGCAGACGCCACTCTGCTTCATGGGGAGGGGGAGGACCTCGCACCCGGTGAGATCCACCCCCCCAGGGTCTGTCAGGGGAGGGGGGGAGAGAACAGAGAAGGGGAGAGAACAGAATTGGGGTGGAGGGGGAGAGAAAACAGGGAGGAGAAGGAGAACAGAGATTGGGGAGAGGAAGAGTCATGGGACTTGGGGGGGGGGGGGGGGGGCTAAATAGCAATTTCGCCTGTGCAGCAAAACATCCTTCCACCGACCCTGATTCCCATTCCTAAATATTTTCCTCCCTCTCTGCTTACATATTTGACAAACACACACCAATAGGAGCGACCAATGTATGCTAGGCCATCTCCGTGAAGCGGCAGTTTCACAAAATGATTCCCCCACAATTTTCTTTTAAATTAAAAAGCACATTATACCAAGACTAAAGTGAAATATTAAGGGAACTGACACACTTTTATTTTTTAGGCTTTAATCCTTCTTTAAAGTACCTGCTAATTTACTAGAGGTGAATACCCAGCCTTTAATACCTACAAAATACATGGCTTAGGAGTTATATGAAATTTCTATTCTAATATGTAGCACGTTATGTAATTAATAGCAGTGCAGTTCTGACTACACACCACGAAGTATAGTTTAATAGAAGCCATTAATTAATGTAGATGCTGACTACCTCATTAATTCCTAATTTTTATATGATCACAACTAACCTTTACTCTTATAAAAAGCCCCCGTATTGCATTATTATGACACCAATTACACATGCAATGCTGAAAGCAGTACATTTATCATCTTCATACTTTTTAATTGCATATTCAGTAAATTGGTACCTCACAAAATAGATGAAAAATTATAAGATAACTTACCAATTATTTTTATTCTTATTTTTATTACGTCACCCCAGCACAACCCCCCCCCCCCCCCCAACTATCAAGTCTTAGCCGTCTTCCTAAGATGTAATTTTAAATTTCTAAGGAATTTTACTAATACCCCAAGCTCATACAGTTAGGAGTCCAGTTTTACAATGTTCTGAAATACTATTATTGTTTGTATACCTGACACTGATTGCACATTCGCCAATGGAGGTTTCTTGTTCTCCTGTTTCTCAACTGGAAGTGGGAACAAAATCTCAGCCAACATTATTTGTATACAGGAAACGCATTTTATCATGCACAAAATCCCATCTTGTAATCCTAAAAACATTTCTAAAGCCCACCATGCTACCGTACCCTCAGAAAAAGGAGTATCATTATTCTTCAACGACTCCTTATCTATTACCCCTCACATAGTCGAATACAACCTCAAAGGAAGATACATATGGATAAAAAAAAAGCGAATATATTTTATGTGCAAAACTATTTTAACACTTTCCTCCTTTTGCAATGTACTAAACACATTAAACCAATCTGAGTATCTGTGTCTTAGGATGTGATGAAGAGACTCCATATGGCACTGAAATTATGAAAATACACTATGTATAAGAATTGTTGATTTTGTTGTATTATTGTGTTGTGCTGTCATCTGTGCAGAAAATGTCTGCTAGACAGCATTAGGCATATGGTGCATTTTATCACGAATACATTTGTTTTAACCGCAGCAGAGTAATTTCTGGTAGCAGCAGACAGTCACCTGGGTTTTGTGTAATCAGAGATCTAAAAGGAAATAAAATGGCCCAATTCTACTGACCTGTTAGCGTTTGGAAGTGAAAACACAACTTTTCCTCCAAACTTGCTGCAGATATGATTCCATTTTGGCATAGTTGACATGCTAAAAGTTTGTGGTTAGCTCGATTTGTGTTTGGGATTGTGTTGTGGTGACATCATTTAAATGGCACTAGGCTTCCACATCCTTGTCTTTCTATGTTATTGTAAGTTTATATCCCAATGAACCCAGCCAGTTTCCCCAGTACAAACTAATTAAGGTGACTGTCACTCACTTCTTCTTTCCAGGTCAGCAAGTACAAAACACATTCTCCCTCAAGGTAGCCTCAAAATAGTGACTTTCTTTTCCCTAAAATAATTTTGCCCGGGTTCAGGAGACTTAAGTGCTGTCCTCCAGCTATTTATTTGTATTTGCACGTTTATCGTTTTGAAAGTGATGGGAGTTGAAGATCAAACCCAACCTATTAGGTATTGATCAACTGAAAATCATGTGCAAACTTATCACCAAATAAATAATGCATGGGAATCCATAATTACAGGCATAGATCACAGGTCGCACCCCAAAGGCCAGCCCACCATAGCCATGTGTTGTTCCCCAGTATATACAGTGCCCATGCCATCTCCCCCCAGTATATGAAGATCTCCCCTCCAGTATATTTTTGAGTTAAGATATAGCTTTATCTGCATTTATACTAACGTGATCACTATGTGGTCAATGATTTAAATTATATTCCCTACCTGAAAGAGTGACCTTGTCATCCATACTTTAGTGGATCACCGGTTTACATATTTTAATCTTGTAAGCCAGTGGTGAATACTAACAAAGGAATCCTACTGTTCTAAGCAACTTACAATAAAGAAATCCCTTGACCCAGGTTAAGTGGATCATTTGTCCTGGAAGTATCACAATCAAAATGTATAATATGGTTTTAGTTATGTCACCACTTGATTAATGCTATGAGTTTTCGTTAGAAGTACTTTCACTTCATGTTTCTACATCTGATATCCTGTGGATATATCCATATCATGGCTGCACAAATGTACGCACATATACCATAAGTTTTTTTGGTAATATGTCATATATTTATTTTTTTTAAATAATTTGAAAAACAACAAAGTGTATCCCAGTGGAAAAATAGGGAATTCGTCTTTTGTACTGAGTACCCTGAGCCTGTTTAACTCTTTTAGAAATATATGATGTATCGTTAATTCTATTGCAATAGAAAGGAAATCAGCTAATTTACTATATTTACCATACCTCCCAACTGTCTTACTTTTGGGACTGCTATCCCATGGTCCAATGCCCGAGTGGGAACACGGTATGATGAAAAGTCACTAAGATCTTCATCTGATGACTATTTTAGGGCCATGTCAACCTTTGGTGAATTATCCCTAAGTAATATTATTGTACTGCAAATACCGGATATTTCACATAAAAGAACTGGACTATCTTATGACTGATTGACAAAGTATGCATACGCTGTCCCAACCTTAAGTATGCTTTATATCCTATGAAAAAAGTCATAGATTATTTCCTTTCTTTTCTAATATTAATATATTTTACCTCACTAGGATTGCCATTGTTCCAGTGGAAAGCAGTTTTTATCAGAAAGAAATGGATATGTCTGATTCTGTGTGATTAAAGCTGGTAACTCCTCCTCGACACATGACGTGCTTTGTGGGCAAGAGCTTCGGAAGCGTGAATCACCACTGCCATTACTCTGTTGTAATTGTTAGACTGTTAGACTGCCCCTAGCAGCAGTCATCAGTATTACAATGTTAAAAAAAACAAAAAAAACAAACACCCCACAATAGTTAAGGTTGATATCTAGGGTTAGGTTTGGGGTTGAGCTGATCATTGGTGTTGGGGTCAAAAGTAGGTGAAAATTCTTAGGGAAAAAATGCTACTTTAGGTATAGAACTTGCAGAAAACATGTAAACATTGCTTATTTCTAAACTCAGGACAAATATTAAAAACTATGTAGAATGGGTTTGTAACGGTGTATAAGATTTTTCAAAAAACAAAGGTTTTTTTAAAACATGTTCATCATATGTTATGATTTTTTTTTTTATAGTAAATTGTAAGATATAATGAAAATTATGGTATATAATATTATGGACAATAAAACCAGTATTTAATATAAATAAACACAAAATAATTCCAGCTAAACACACAGATCACAGAAATATAAAACCAGCCCCTGTCACAAGGGGTTAATGTTGAATTCAGTCTATTTTTAGACTGGGTTTCAAAATGTGTTTTCCTTCTTAGGATTTTTGGATTTAAAATGCTTGGTCTCCAAACGCCCTTTTAATTGTGAGGGTTTTGGTGGCGTGGACATTAAAAAGTTTGTGGTTAGCTGGATTTCTTTTTGGGATTGGGCTGTGATGATATAATTTAAATGATGAACTGGATTGGAAAGAATGTAAAACTAAACAATGTGGATTTTTCTGTGATCGATGTTTAGTTCCTCCATCATATGACTGACTTTTATTAAGCTGGGGATGAACAAATTCCCATTTCTGGGACTGTCATCAAACCTGTTTGTGGCTTGTAAAATTGATTGTCTGATTCCCAATTTTTTTTGTCTTTGTTACTAACAGTTCCTGGATACGTGGAATGGCTTTCCATTCTAAAGGGCGGAGGCTAACCAGATATTCTAGAATGTTTGAGTAACAATATGGTTTTCCTAAATAGAAACTGTGGTAGTTTTATTAAAGGGACTCCACTTAAGCACGGTTTATTCCAAGAATGTAGAGAACAACAAATTTAAAAAATGCAGCAACATTGTATGTCTATATTGCCTGCAGTGTGTTCTAATTTCTGTGCTGTCGTGTGGTTATGACATCATTTGCGGCTTGATATGCAAATTAACTACATTCAGTTGGAAATGTGTAATTTGCATTACAGGCGCATTTGTTCTAATTTGTGCACGGGACATTATGTCAATGTGGCATATTGCTGTTTTACCAGATTGCTTCAACATTTCAGTGGGATACCACAGCTACATCTACCATGCCCTCTTGTAGATCAGGTAAACTCTTGTTTAAATTTGATTACTGGAATTAAGTCCATACTTGATAAGTAAATGATGGTGATAACCATGTGTAGTTGATCTGATAGGTGCCAACACCATCAAGGTGCTTATATGATGATATTACCAGTTTATATAGGACAGTTTTTAGACCTTGCCCTTTTATTACTTCTTACATCTGTTACCTATAATCATGCTTTTAAACTAAATTCCTTTTCTTCTATGGCACAGAAGGGTTAAATTAGCAACACCTTTATAGAAGTCGTGTAGGAGCAGCAGGCAGCTGTCATTTTATGAGTTTCCAGAGCTGAAATATATATCACATGTATCACGTATGGGCCAGAACAGCAAACTATTTGCACATAAGACAAATACCATGAAATCACCTCTGAGATTGCACTTTTCACTTAAAGATCTGTTTTCGTTTTCCTACAAGTTTTCGTTAAACAAGAGCTCTCAAGTGCCCTCCTGCCTGACTCCTTACGACAGCGATAAATTCAGACAATGAAATGTTCGTTTTGTATGATGGCAATTACCAGAGACAGTGGAGACCTGGGTTAGTTATAGGTCAAGTTACAGACCTAGATTTGCAGATTGTTTAATAGTACTTATTCTTTGAACATTTGCACATAGAACCTAGTAGACAAATGTTTGTATTTCCCTATAAAACCCCTAAAATTGTGTATTGTGTGAAAATGTTTGTATGTATGATGCTTATGGCTCTATTTACTAAACCCTGAGTATTTAGTCAGGCACCACCTCAGATACAGCTTCTTTGATCCTTGGTGAGTCGAGTTCCAATGTTCTTCAGTAGAGTTCATATCCATCGGTGTGGTATCAAAAGAAACTCATAATTTTCTCTAGAAAATCTTTTGTTATTATGGATAATTTTTTAGAAAAAACAAGAAATTGTTCATGGCCTGTAGTGAAAATCATCCCTGATCCATCTTAGGAATCAGGAGTTTGTCGTCTAGAAGTTTAAAAGGTGAACAAAGATCATACATTAACAAGTATACAAGTACTGCTTTCAATCCCCATCTCCCCATCAACAGGGAAATAAGTAATAGCTTGCCTGCACATGGGAGGGGGAACGGCTTAAACAGAATCTTTGATAGAGATTGCTATGGAACGCCTGCGCTAAAGAGGGACTTAACCCTGAAATTTAGATTTAATGAGGAAGATGGCCATTTCTTCTTGTAGTATGTCCCAGCCAATTGAAAAACTGGAAGTGAAAAATCTGGACCGGAATTGTGTGTGCACCATGTCTCTTTGGCATTGCGGGTGCACACTGCACGGGGGCTTTCAAGCCCCATACAAACAACATATGAAAAGGTCCCCTGGCCTCAAGACCATCTCTCTTTGGAAGGAGTGAATTAAAGCTCCGCCCCAAAATGAAGACCTGCACCCAGCCCTACAAAAGACTCCGATACAAAGATGCTGGTGCTCAGTTGTTCTGTGGCGTCTAAAGTGTTTGCAACTCCTCAGTTATGCTCCTTTGACTCCTGTACTTCACTGCTTGCACCGGTCCAGAAGTCTGGTGTCCAGTTCTTCTCCATCCATTGGTCTGGTATCCTGTGTCTCTGCACCCAGAAACATAATGTTCAGTTCTTCTTCATCCATTGTTACGGTATCCTGTGTTTAATGCATCCAGAAGGCTGGTGTCCAGTTCTTCTTCATCTATTGGTCCAGTACCCTGTCCATATCCTTCTTTATTGTCCGCCTACTTCTTATTCTCCCCATACTAGAGTTGTATTCAGTTCTATCCCTGTGCTCCAAGGTACTATTTCTCACTGTGTTGGTAGTGGGCCTTCTGTAAGGGTGAGCTATATCCTGACAATGGGATCCTCAAGCAAGATTATGGCCTTTGGCCTTTATTCATCTGATAATAGCTTGGCCTCCCTGTTGGAAGTGTGTTCTGGGTCACAGATGACGCACATCAATCAGAGCTGCTGTTCACTGAGAACCAGTTCCATTATATGGCAGCCGAAAAGTCTCTGTAGGACTTCAGAAATAAATTATTGCTTTTGAACTGCACTTCCTATGAGCATCATTCAAAATTATTTTCTAAAATTCAAAATTAAAGTCTATTTTAAATAGACACAAATTATCTTTTGCCTGATTAAACCATTTAGTCCCTCTTTAGTATTTGTTATTAAAACAATTTTATACCACTATGTGCCATTGGTATTGTCATTAACTTGATATCATGGCTCAGTTATCAAATTTCTATTCTTGTTTTAAATAAGTCTAAAATCATACCATTCTGTCTGTCTTTATTTCTTCTTGTAGCTTAGTTAAACGCTCTAGCCTACACTAATTATGTATGTCTATACATAGTTTTTTATGTATACAATCAATGGATAATTGACTATCCTCTACTTTTGTTCTCCTTCTCCATAATGTATTTTACATTAAAAAGATAGATTTTAATCTATTAAAGCCCACGTGTTTTGACACTAACAATGATGTCACCACAGCTGCACAACGTTAAATACGTAGCGCCGTCCTGTATGTCTGCAAGGCTGGTATTAATTATATTTCCACTTCATTTTTCAAACACACATCCATAACATGAAGGAACTACAGTAATCATACAATTTCTATACTTATATACCTTTCATTTGACCCTCCCCACCACCTTTGTACTTAGTGTGGACTTTAGAACTTGTGTTTGTGTGTTAACCTAAATCTTTCTAAGTAGATTGCAGATCTTTTACAAAAAGTGGTGTGTTCCGAAGTTCTAAATCTCAAATATTTTAACGTTGCTAGACATCTTGGGGAGAATTCAAGTACAAATATGATGGAAATCTGCATAAAAGTGGGAAAATAAATAACTAACTATTAGATTTTTTTTTTACAAATACTCTGCTTAACACTTTTATAATGGAGTGAAGAATTAGAAATATTACCATCTGATTGCTCATGAATGCCAGCAGCCTGTCCAGTATCATTTTGGCCAACTCATATTTTATTTCAGACCAGATTAATTCTCACTTGTGGTCCTGTGATAGAATAGGGCAGTGAAAGGTGTGATGCCTTTGTTGTCATTGCAATAAATAAGTAGATCCAGATCCGCACACAAAATATGATGGGGTGCCGAGGTCCCGGGACGCCACCCGAGTCACCAAGTAATAGGAACCACAAGGAGAGGAGGTGTATGCAATGGCCATGCCATTAAGTTGATCATATGCAGCAGACACCTCTGTCTTGAACACATGACAATTGGTGTAAAAAAATCATTAATTCTTCTTCCGTGACCACCAGTATTTGACTGTGCGTGCTTTGTGGCCCCATGAAAAATCACCTGAGAACTTGTGTGCTGGAGCACTCGCTTGTTATGTTTAGGTGTAACTATTGTGGTTTGCTATAGTCTTAAGTGTCCAATTTCTTGGTTATTGACCTGGGAACTTGCCAGCAGGTTTTATCACCAGGAGAGCCTACTGAGTTAACTGGACAGTATGTTGACATCTGCAATTGGTCACTACTTGTTAAAAAGTTTAATGCTGTGTGCGGCTCATAGTTATGACTAGGGTCTTTTATCTGTGGATTGCATTCTAGACTCTTGTTCAATAACATTCGAATAACTCCCAGAAACACATGATTTAGAAAAATGTGCACAGTTTGCAAATTAGTGTCTCTAAAGAGAGAATATTATACAAATATAGAGTCTGCGTGTTACAATGTATCAACATCTGAAAGTGTTACTGTTTGAGTGATGGGTATGTGACATGTTGAATAAAGTGGGTCTCCTTTGACAAGTGTCCCAAAAAGGTGTAAAAAGCGTGAGAGAAAGCGTGCCAAAAACACTGCCACATAATAATCACACATTTAGGTTTAACTAAACACAGGATTCCAGTATTCTTTCATTTCTTTGTTAGAATAGCCTTAACTAGATAAACTTTCTCATGCTTTTCCTTTTTTTTTTCACAGTTCAAAAAATTGAGAACCTGTTTCTGGAGGAAGAAGCCAGGGGCCTACTAGTGCAGCTATATCTTGAGTGTGAATACTCCTGCCTCTATTATTATGACTATAAAAATGCAAAGGAGTACCTCCACAGGGCCAGAGAGATGACTAAGCTACACGTTAACCTGACTGGTAAGTCATTTATTTGCACTATGTTCTATTGTACTTTTTTTTGCACATGGAATTGCTTGTTCCTTAAGCTATGTGTAACATCTCCAAAACACACACAACCAGGCAGCACATGCCAGGGAGGAAATAAATCCAGAAACTGGTATTGATAGTCTTATAAAAGTGAAACTGTCATTCTCCCCAATCCTCCCCTCGCTGGAAATATACATCTCAACCTACAGTATAGCTAAGAAATAGATGTAAAAACACGATAACTAGTAAAACGGTTTAGTTATTCCCAGGTTCAGGAGGAGGAAGAGGAAACCAGGTCAGCCCAGTACAGGTAAAATAATAATTATTTGGACTTTTCAACAGAAGGTATAGCTCTGCTGATCTAAAACAAAGAAATATCCCTTAATTATTTTAAGAACAGGATAATAATGTATTCTTTGTTGATTTATTCAAAGCCAACGAAACGAAAATCTCAAAGACCCCAGACCCACTTGGTTGTTAAATTCCAGTGGAGTCATTAGAGACATGGAATTCGGAACAGGGTAGAGAACTGCTGTGTTTCTGACCTTGCAGCTGAACACTATGAGAGTTACATTCAAAGATATTAAAGCTGACCCTTCATCTGAAGATTTCCTTATCATAATTACAATATTGTTATCTATTTTCACCTAACCAAGCTGTAATACACTTAGCTATAATTAGCATCTGGATCTCTGACTACTTCCACTGTCAAACTTGCAACCTTGGATTTGTATCACATTTTCAAAACGCTTCTCAGAAACAATTATTAAAAAAAAAAACTATATATCGGAACCTGGCATTTGCTCGGCTGTGATGCGTGCTCCCAGCATTCCACTGTGGAGGAAATGAAATATGGCATCTGTACTGTAGAAAAATAATTAACACTTTTTAAAGTATTGTGGGATGCTGTAAGATATAAGATAACAATTTGGTGTTTTTTGCAGCTTTGTAAAACAGTCTCAAATTACTTGCTATCTATAATAATGCCAATAATCCATAAAAATCTGTGACCACGTCAGCTCTAATAAGAGTAGCATAGGATTTGCTTCCATAATATATTTTCTATTACATTTTTGCATCCCTATAATTAATAACTATTTTATGTTATGCATTAATTTTTTTAAATCCAATTTTATGCCATTTATTATAAAATACTTGACTTGGTAAAAGTGAAATGATTTATTTTCTCTGTTTTGAATAATCTTTTCAAATGTGTTCTATGCACACATGTATTATTTATTATATAAGTATTGCAAATTGGCTCAGCCACCTGGTCAATAGCATATTTACTAATGCCAAATAATATCTGATTTCACTGCAGTGGAGCTATTTTGAGATGTCATTAATGTTTGACAATCAATAAAAATATGTGAAAACAAAAATCCATAAAGGTGTAGATTCATATATCATTAAACCCAACAATAAAACTTGAAAAGAAGTCCAGAGACAGACATGGAGAAACCTGAAGATGGGGTTTCAAGAAATAACAGAACTTTTTTTTGTACCAACAATAAAATGAGGGGAACAAATAAAGTTATAGGCACACTGACGAAAAGAAACTGGAAGTTTTTGCAATTAGTGTAAATTGAAGTCCACCTAAGTGAACATTAAACAAAACACTATACAAAATAAGTTATACATAACACACATCATTGAAAAATATCAAACCAAACAATCAGACCAGGAATGATTGTATCCAAAATCATTATTCAAATGAATATAAGTAGGTACAATGTTTCAGTTTAGTCTAATCAGAGAAAAGTTACTGGAGGAAACTACTTTGCTTAGTTCTAATAGGATTGTTACACTTAATTAATTGAAGCCCATGTTTCAGACAACTGAATAAACAATTATCCAATATGGGTGGGATATAATATTCATCTGCAACATATACCTTAATATGTAGGTCGACTAAGTTATGGCTGTGAAACAACATACAAATACAATGCTATATAATAGCTTGATTAGTACCTATATTGTCATTATAATTTAGATCTTAAATAGAAATCTGCACAGTAAGTTGTATTTCTTGTTAGACATGAGACAGATGCTGGTGCCTTTCACATATATGAGGCAGATTAGATGGACCGCATAATTCTTATCTGCTGACACATTCTATGTTTATATATATATTGTACCTAAATTTCATACCTTATTCACACTTAGAACTAATGTTTATGGATGTGAAATTCCACCTGCATAAACCAAAAGGGGACAAATATTTATTTTAATGCTATATGAGTTGATTGATGTCTCAATCTTCATTTATATCACAAGGATTTTTTTTTTTAAATGTCTTTTTTTTATATTTTTAACGGATGTTATGTTTTATTTAATCCCCCACTTATATAGTGTTCACTTAGGTGGACTAGACCAATTTCCGCTAATTGCAAGCAGGTATAAATACTTCTGGTTTCTTTTCATGACTGTGTCTTTGACCAATAGCTTCATACAAGTTCAGAACATGTTCAGCATCTGGACCTTTTGCTGGTAGTTAAGCCTGGCAAATGTATAAAGTTGATATACTGCATGTTATTCCTAAAGGAATAATGGGTGATTCCGCTGAAACGGGGACCACAGAAATACAGCATGTTAAAGCTCATCAGCTAATCAGAAGCCTTCCCATCACACCCAAGCAGTATTTTCAAACCAGCCAAGAGTAAGCCATATTATTTAATTAATCAGGGCTTGGGGCATATCACTTCCAAGCCTGTTCAGGCCATATTATTTATTTAATCAGGCTTGGGGGCATAGTGCTGGCCTGTGGCCCCAGGGACATTTTTTTTTTTTAAATGGCTGCAGGCATGGTAGCCAGCCCACAGTCAATTGGGGTCAGTTTTTTTTTTTCTTCAGTGGAAGGTCACTGGCCCCAGGGGACCAAATATTAACCCCTTCAGGACAGACCCTTTGAAACATTTTTGGCCATTCTGGACAATGGCTATTTTAACATTTGTACTGTTTGTGTTTAGCTGTAATGTGATGCTGTGTAAGATCGTTGCATGCACAGCTATCAATGGCAGGGAAGGGTAAAACACTGGGAATGGCTTTTATAAAAACCCTTGGGTCTCGCAATTTATTATAATTTAAAAATTCCATTATACAGCTCTGGCTCTCTCCCTCACTAAAACTCAAGTGAAAAGTGGGAGGCAGATCTCCACGGGTCAGATCAATATTTACAAATATTGATTTGACCAGGCAAATGGTGATGCTCTTCTGAGAAGTTACCAAACTGCCTTTGCCACTGATTGGCTGTTACTGACCGCTACACATGTGCTCAGACAGCTTTAAAAAATAATGTTAATGTTAAACGTAATCCCCTAGCCGGTGTAACATTTAAAAAAAAGAAAATGCTACTTCGGCTAGATTGCTGCTTAGGCAGTGATCTACAGCAAGCAAGGGGTTAATAGCTCTTAAAAAATATTATTAAATATTGCCTTTGACTGATCATGCCAGCACACTGATCACACTGATCTCCTGTGCCGGCATAGAACAGTGCCCCCTAGAGCAACGGAAGTGAAAAAAAATCACTTCTGATGCTCTTGCCAGTAGAGGGGAAGGAGAGCGACCACCATTGGATATCTAGTGAGGCACTTTAGCAACACCAACAGTGCTTACTTCCTAAGCACTCGTGCAGCCGGCAGCTACGGTCACTCCGGTAGTGATAGTAGCGTGCCCCATTGGTCGCTTTCTTTGCTCGTTTGAGAACATGGTATCCCAGGCACGTCATATGTCACAATGCCTGGCACGTCATATGTTGGGAAGGGTTTAAACCATTTTGTGAGGGGAGGTGGGGATATCAGGGGACATTTTTTAAGCTGGACCCTCTCAGTGGTGTAGATAGCACTGTTTGTATTCCCTACAGTACTGAAATGGTTACAATGTGCAATCAGTGGCTGTGTTAAGCATTTAAGTTATGTTTTATTTTTTTGGTGTTAAACTAACTAAAGGTAAGATTTTTTTGCCAATTAATTTTTATCGGCTGACATTAAATCACTGTTTGTGTGGTAATTTCCGGCATTTTTTACCTGCTCTGCGAAACATCCATAGAAAGTATGGAGGTTTTTAGTGGATGCGCTAATATTTTTAACAGGTGTGGTGTTAGCGGTGGGCATTAAATCATCAATGTCCGTCAATTTTTCCACTAACTACAGTTTTTGTGATACCGGAGAGCACTGTATCTATCTCAATGTGTGCATGGAATCCGGGGATTTTAATAAGTACAGCCAAGACACTGTGGTAGATCTTATGATGTTTTGAGTTAATTGAACATGGCAAAATTGAAAAAGAAGGGCCTTTTGTGTTGTTCCAAAATGTACATGAGTTAGAGGCCAGAATTCCAATCTGTGAAATGTTTTGAAGAGCTTGAGGGAAAAAAATCACGGTTGGTTAAAAGCAGCTGTAGGAATCTAAACATCATGTATATGATGACTAAAGGCATGGTTACTTAAAGATGGAAAAGACAGGGAAACCTGCTAAAATGTCCTTTTATTTGTAAATGCTGCCTCTTATGAAAGCACAGACGCTGGATCTATGCTCTCAGTTCATGCCGATGAGCTGTAAACAAAAATCAACAAGTTTCCTTTCTTTACAGCTTAGCTCCTAATGCCAGATTTTTTCTATTGCTGTCACGGTCACCTATATTGCTATTTGCTGTATTTTATAGGTCCATAGTTGCAGCTCCACATGGTTGAACCATTTTCCACCATGGTATCGGGTAATGAGATGATTGTATGGCTTCTATTAGATACAGGCATTATGACTTATAAATTGTGAGAGTAGTTGAACTTTTGCATCTCCTTCCTTTGAAATGTTTAAGGGATACTTTTACACAATGCTGTATTTACCGCGAGGCATCCTAGGCGTATGCCTAGGGCGGCAAATTTTGGGCACTGAAAACAAAAAACAAAAAAAAAACACCGCGCTTGCAGGCAGAGACGGAGGTGAGAGGGGATCGGAAGATCCCACTCACCATCGCTCTGCCTGCCAGGCTGCACGGGGAGCCGAACAGGCAGCACAGAGAAACCTCTGTGCTGCCTGTTCGGCTCCCCGTGCAGTGTGACATGGAAGTGCCGACAGTCACGTGACGGGCACGCTGACGTCATACGGGCGCCCGGTCACGTGACCTGTCAGCGAAAACTCCGGGAAGCCGAACAGGCAGCATGGAGTGACCATGCTGCCTGCCACTAGCCACCAGGGAAAGGTAAGTGCTGATGGGAGTCAGAGTGTGTGTGATGGGAGTCAGAGTGTGTGTGATGGGAGACAGTGTGTGTGTGATGGGAGACAGTGTGTGTGTGATGGGAGACAGTGTGTGTGTGATGGGAGACAGTGTGTGTGTGATGGGAGACAGTGTGTGTGACGGAGTGCGATGGGAGTCAGAGTGTGTGTGATGGGAGACAGTGTGTGTGATGGGAGTCAGTGTGTGTGACTGAGTATGATGGGAGTAGGAGTGTGTGTGATGGGAGTAGGAGTGTGTGTGATGGGAGTCAGTGTGTGTGATGGGAGTCAGAGTGTGTGTGATGGGAGACAGTGTGTGTGTGATGGGAGACAGTGTGTGTGTGATGGGAGTCAGTGTGTGTGTGATGGGAGTAGGAGTGTGTGACTGAGTGTGATGGGAGTCAGAGTGTGTGTGATGGGAGACAGTGTGTGTGATGGGAGTCAGTGTGTGTGACTGAGTGTGATGGGAGTAGGAGTGTGTGACTGAGTGTGATGGGAGTAGGAGTGTGTGACTGAGTGTGATGGGAGTAGGAGTGTGTGACTGAGTGTGATGGGAGTAGGAGCTTGATGTGAGTCTGAACGTTATGTGTGATGTGGGGTCATGAAATGGAGGTGATGGGGCATGTCTTAGGTGTGTAACGTGGGTGTGCAGCTTGGGTAGGGGGGTGCCCGGATTTTGTCTACCTAGGGCAGCACTAAATCAAGATACACCACTGCTTTTTTGCACATTGCTTTAATTGTATCGTTTTATTTCATACTGAAAATATATGACCGATATTTATGTGGCATTTTGTATTTTAGTCGACTTTTTTTAAAGGGAAAAACAGTATGGATTGTGCCAAAATGTTACTCAACGGTGAGGACTCCTCACAATATGATTTTCGTATTGGTTGTTTCTGAGCTATCAAATGGTCATGTAAAATTTTTTAAGCAAAGTTGAAAACTTTGTATGATTTAAAGAATATTCTTCTCCCCTTGTTTTGTGAAATGTAATGATTTTCAGCAGCATAGAGCAGTGGAAAGATGATAGGGCCCATGCAAACATATATACGTCTGATCTAAAGGAGCAGCAGGTGCACTCAGCGCCGCCATCAGAAATTTCAGGGCCCCTAACTGAAAAAAATTCTGCTCCCCCAATAGTTTATCCATTAATAGCCACTGATAATTTGTCCATTAATAGCCACTGATAATTTGTCCATTAATAGCCCACTGATAATTTGCTCATTAATAGCCCACTGATAATTTGTCCATTAATAGCCCACTGATAATGTGCTCATTAATAGCCCACTGATAATTTGTCCATTAATAGCCCACTGATAATTTGTCCATTAATAGCCCACTGATAATGTGCTCATTAATAGCCCACTGATAATATGTCCATTAATAGCCCACTGATAATTTGTCCATTAATAGCCCACTGATAATTTGTCCATTAATAGCCCACTGATAATGTGCTCATTAATAGCCCACTGATAATTTGTCCATTAATAGCCACTGATAATTTGTCCATTAATAGCCCACTGATAATTTGTCCATTAATAGCCCACTGATAATTTGTCCATTAATAGCCCACTGATAATTTGTCCATTAATAGCCCACTGATAATTTGTCCATTAATAGCCCACTGATAATTTGTCCATTAATAGCCACTGATAATCTGTCCATTAATAGCCTAGTGATAATTTGTCCATTAATAGCCCAGTGATAATTTGTCCATTAATAGCCCACTGATAATTTGTCCATTATTAGCCCACTGATAATTTGTCCATTAATAGCCCACTGATAATATATTGGCTGCGGATGTATGCGGATCTGCCGGCTTCTGCCCGATAGTGATTGTCTCTGTGTGAGACAGTCACACGGGCAACGAGGGCCCACGGGGCAGCTGCTTTGGGCCCCCAGGAATGAATAACCCTGTTTGCCTACATTTTGTTTTTACATTTTTTTTTTTTTAAGGGCTGGGGACCGAGCAGGTATATCGCCTGTCCCCCCCTGATGGTGGCCCTGGGTGCACTTGTATTTGCTTGTTGCTGGTGCAAAAAATTGCCTCACAACTGAGGCTGTCCTCTTTGAACCAGTTCTTCTTTCTTCTGGCCATATTGTTGCTATGATCACAATTACAGCGATCATATGTCTCACACGACAAAGTCAAATGTGCACGATAAGACACCATTTGATATGAATAGGTTAAAGGGAACCTGCCATATGTATATTCTGTTTAGCTTTATGAATAGTATAAATAATTATATTACAGATATTTAGTTTTCATCTTGTTATAAGTAAAATATTATTCAAGAACTTTGAATGACACAAAACATCACTTATTACTGTTCTTTAACTCAGCATTTTCTATTGCAGTCTATAGGGATTCAATGACATGAGATAAATTAACTCCAGTCATTGAATAGACCCTATTATCTATTTTATGGCTTTTTTTATGCAGATGTTTTAAACAGATGTCTATCAGAGTAAGATAGATGGGTCGGCCAGTTCATTCACTCAAGGTACTATCTAAAAGATGATGCTGATTAAACTGTTGTTCACAGCAGTGATTCTTAAACCTGTCCTCAAGGAGCCCCAACAGTCAAGGATTTAGGGATTACCTAATTGTGTTTAAATAAGAATATGTATAACACCTGTTACGGTTTCCTAACAGTTAGGGTAATCCCTTGAGAACAGGTTCAAGAAGCACTGGTTTAGAGCATGTAGTCTGAGAAGATTTAACCCCTTAGTGACTGGACTTTAGGAATATTTTTGGTTGTTCTGGGCAATCACTGTTTTAACACTTCTGCATTACTTGTGTTTAGCGGTAATTTTCCTCTTTCTTTTTTACTGTACCCACACAATTTTATAATTTTTTTTTTTTGGGGGGGGGGGGGGGGGAACAAAGGCATTTTGTAGATACCATTATTTTGATCAAATATAATTTACTGTGAAAAAAATGATAAAATATTTTACTCATCTACAACTAAATCTTGGTAATGAAATAGATTATATTTGTCCTGGGTTTAGAAATGCCCAGTGTTTGCATGTATTTTGTGGAAGTTATAGAGCAGTTACTAGTGTATTGCTTTGTCCTAACCATTTTCTCCTACAGCGACCTTTTAACCCTAATGCTAACCCTCGCTATTAGGCAACACTACCTGAACAAGCACTGATCACTTCCAAAGTTCTTCTAGTGTAGCACCATGCTGCCTTTCAATATTGTGATCACTCTGGGGCCACATATAGGCGCTGCTGAATGCTTTGACATCGAGGCATTACAGGAACACCAGCTGAGCATAGGAAGCGACCGCTGATTGCTTCTTATGCCACGTCTGTCAATTGTCATTAACGGGATGTTTTCCTGTGACATGTCTGGCGGGGTTAAATGGATTTTCTTAAAAATATTGGACGTAAATAGATCTAGACACAATAATATGCCAGGAAAACCTAAGCCATGAAGTCCCAATTCTAAATTGCTTCAAAAACAGTCACAATAATTCATACTGCGCTTCATGTTGTGTCCCTCAAAGGCATCGGGATGCTTGATATGGCAGAACCATCATGAAATTGTCCCTAAAGACACTTGACAATTGTTCTCAACGCTTGATTGATGGCATGGGTATGTCATGCGTTAAAGATTGCAAAATGTGTCCGTGGATTGCATCCCAAATCGCATCGCTGGATGCCTTAGGGCTGAAGCAGTCCAGGAAGTGCTGATCAGGTGCCCTCCAGCATATGTAATCTCTGTGACAGCAAATCAAAGGCATCACATGTGCTTAGCTGTCACACTGACACTGCCTGACTTGGACAGTAATCTTCTGGCAAAGAGACAGTTAATGTGTCCTCAGGTTCTCAAAGTTTTACAGGATAATTAAAAATACCATATATTTTGGTCACTGGCCAATGCAGTGATCATGATCGGCAGTACATGAATATACTAAAGTATACTTTTTAAAAAAAAAAATATTTTCGTATTATTGGATGATACTTGCGAATATGGCAGATTAAGGAAAATTGTCAACAAAAATCTAATTTAGCCCTTACAAAACCAGTGGCATTCTTCTATTTAAGGGGTTAATTATTTAACAGATAATGCACGTTTCATACTTATACTACATAATGGCATAGGTTTTGCACAGCATTTTATAATTTGCTTTGGCTGCTTGTATACGCTTAATCTGTCTCTCTTCGAAACCTTAATAGTCCTTTGTATGCACAATGTGTTGCTCAGGCTAACTTCCAATAGCATAATTAAGCCATTGTTTATGTAAAGTAACAAAACAATCTGCCTTTTATGGAACTTTTTTGAATAGAAAGCCAAATTGTATTGTTAAAGGTTTCACTGGTGAATATCGCACAAAGGCTGATATTTTACAAATACTTACAATTGGGTAAGTCATTATATTGTTCATACACTTATATTTTGTTTTTGTTTTTGTTTTACATCATTTTACCTAGTTATACTTCATAAGTTCTTTCACTCTTTGATTATTTTTTTTACAATTCTTTATTTTGTTTATTAACATTGTTGAACAGAAAAAGCTGTTATTGGGTTAAGTATAATATTCTTGTTCATTGTTATTATGGAACACACTCTGATTGTACAAAAATTCCTTCTTAACATGCCAGGCATCTGATGAAGGGAGTTCTGTTTTATTAAATGTTATGCTTGGTAATACGGAGAATTTATATGTTAATCCATTGGAAATGGTTAGACGTCTCCACTTTGGTCCAGATAATGATTACTCACTTATTCATTTATTCAACCTACCAACCATTCAGTTACATGATGCAAGTTTCCCGTAAATGATTTATTCAGTTTGATACAGCCTGAACTTCATTCAATGTACACAAGAATAGATTTCCTGTATATTCTTTACATGTTCCAATCTATTAAAGGTATAATTAGGATAAAAAGGGATAATTACTACAAAGGATTATGTTGGTAAATTCAGTTTGTTTTTGTTTGTCGTTAGATGTACCATAGCTTCATCCTTAACAATCAATCTCTTGAACCTTTGGGGACAGATATAGCACTTCACTCCATCAGAATTAAAGTAATTTTACTAAAGCATCTGCACATGTTTATAAACTATGAATTGCAGTGACCGTTGCAACAAAATTAAAAAAGGTGTGTCATTTGTTTAGGATTTTCTTGCATATAATGATCACAAAGTTATAATAAATAGGCCAGTGGTGTTCAGAGGGTGGAATTTCCCAATGATGAGAGAGAAAACCTAGAAGTTGAGTAATAATCTAGCTGCTGGGGAAATACACACCATGAACAGAAACTTTCACAACCACAAACAAATGTCACAAACCCCACATTTCTGTACTGCTGCTAGTGTGTGGGACTTAGGATCAAGCTAAATTGTGGGCAAGTCAACCTGTAGTTTGGTGGGTGTCGTTAATCTTTCTAGAAGGTGATTGAAAGCTGGTCATGGTATAGACACTTCAAAGGAAGAAACAAAAACAAAACGTCTCCCTTAACTAAAGACTAATCCTGCAATATGTATTTTTCCAAGTTTAGATGAAGGGACGTGCAGAAGTCTTACTGCTAGCAAATTAATACACTCACCTCTCTTATAAGGACCACCTCTTATTGTATGGTAATTTTCCTTTAAATCCAAACTCTAGTTCTCTAAATTCATAAAAATGCCTCTGTAACTCATAAACAATGATCCGATCAGAAAACGTTAACCTTGTTGTACATTAGAACAACATACAGTGTATCTGATTTATTAAGACTGACAAGTAACATGAATAATTGCCTAGGATTATGACATTGCTGCTTTTGTTACTGACCTTCCACATTTTGCAGATTATCAGGGAAGGTCACACTGGGGCCTAGGTGTGTAGTTATAATTGCTATTTAAGTTACTTGGTATAGGCTTGCTGTATCTACACCTAGCCATTCTTCTAATTAGAGTCCCAATTAAATTATTTGCCACCCTCCCTCCATCCCCGCTGCTGTAGATAGGAGCCTTGCTGTTTAGGAAAGAAGTGTATTGTTGATCCTTCAAGCAAATCGCATACAGCATTGACCTGACTGCTAGATCTTCCACAAGGGTTTTCAGGACCCTGGAGAGCCATTTGAATGGTGTCAGATGGATATAGTGATACATTAGCTTTACATTTCACTGTCACAAAGTATTTGCACCTGTCTGATCATAATTAGTCAAGACAAATTGCACAATCAGCTGAGTATGCTCGTTATGCTTATTTAATTTTTACTGTAGGTAGATGAAGATTTATAGACGTTACAGAAATAAAAAAAAAAAAATGTGGTAGGGCAGTGCTATATCAGCAGTAATGGCTCCAACATGAAGATTTTCTATTTATGCTGTCACTTCTGACATTCCTGACTTACCATTCCCTGCTCCAGCCATTTTCTGTACAAGTAAACCCAATAATATGTTTGTATTTTTTACGGACAAGACGGTTCAGTGCCATTTACCAGTTTGTAAAAACCTCTGATTGCCTGTCCTCTGTATTTTCCCACTACACTGAACAATATTTTAATTTATAACCCATTAAATGCCAGATGAGTGTGCAAAACACAGTATGGACAGATAATGGTGCTATTTGTAACTTCTAAGCTTTTTGTATGGTCTATATCAGGGGTGTCCAACTTTATTCTGTGGTGGGCCACTTCACCAAAAATGTATGTGTGCGTGGGCCGCATTCATTTTTCATTCAGAGAAAATTATGTGTGTGTATGTATGTATGTATGTATGTATGTATATATATATATCTGTGTGTATATAAATGTATATATACACAGTAATGTGCAGCATGTGAGTGTATCACAAACTCCACCTCAATAATACCGTAAAACCCCCCAAAAAACTTCATATTAAAAATACACACATTCACACTGACACACAGACAGACTTACATACAGAGACACACATACATACTGAGTCACACTGACACACACATACACATACCTACATAGAGTCACACTGACACACAGACAGACTTACATACAGAGACACACATACATACTGAGTCACACTGACACACACACACTTGGACACAGAGTCACACTGACACACACACTTGGACACAGAGTCACACTGGGACACACACTTGGTCACAGAGTCACACTGGGACACACACACACTTGGACACAGAGTCACACTGGGACACACACACTCACATACAGAGTCACACTGGGACACACACTCACTTACATACCGAGTCACACTGGGACACACACTCACTTACATACAGAGTCACACTGGGACACACACTCGCTTACATACAGAGTCACACTGGGACACACACTCACTTACATACAGAGTCACACTGGGACACACACTCACTTACATACAGAGTCACACTGGGACACACACTCGCTTACATACAGAGTCACACTGGGACACACACTCACTTACATACAGAGTCACACTGGGACACACACTCTTACATACAGAGTCACACTGGGACACACACTCGCTTACATACAGAGTCACACTGGGACACACACTCGCTTACATACAGAGTCACACTGGGACACACACTCGCTTACATACAGAGTCACACTGGGACACACACTCGCTTACATACAGAGTCACACTGGGACACACACTCGCTTACATACAGAGTCACACTGGGACACACACTCGCTTACATACAGAGTCACACTGGGACACACACTCGCTTACATACAGAGTCACACTGGGACACACACTCGCTTACATACAGAGTCACACTGGGACACACACTCGCTTACATACAGAGTCACACTGGGACACACACTCGCTTACATACAGAGTCACACTGGGACACACACTCGCTTACATACAGAGTCACACTGGGACACACACTCGCTTACATACAGAGTCACACTGGGACACACACTCGCTTACATACAGAGTCACACTGGGACACACACTCGCTTACATACAGAGTCACACTGGGACACACACTCGCTTACATACAGAGTCACACTGGGACACACACTCGCTTACATACAGAGTCACACTGGGACACACACTCTCTTACATACATAGTCACACTGGGACACACACTCTCTTACATACATAGTCACACTGGGACACACACTCACTTACATACACAGTCACACTGGGACACACACTCACTTACATACAGAGTCACACTGGGACACACACTCACTTACATACACAGTCACACTGGGACACACACTCACTTACATACAGAGTCACACTGGGACACACACTCACTTACATACAGAGTCACACTGGGACACACACTCACTTACATACACAGTCACACTGGGACACACACTCACTTACATACACAGTCACACTGGGACACACACTCACTTGCATACCTGTCCAAACACACCGTTTTTTTTTTTTTATCGGGGCTTACCCCTCCTCTGCTGTCTCATCACCCTGTCTCTCTCTCAACTCCCCCCCCCCCGTGTCTCTCTTTCCAAACCCCCCCAAAGTGTTTGGCCACCGCTACCCGCGCACCTGAACTGCATGGGCCACTTCTCCCCTCCCTCTGACCCCTGTGCTGGCCTAACGCGCATGGTAGAGGAGGGGTTATGCGCACTTGACTGTGAGGAGCTATGTGCTTAGTTCCCTGACGCTCCGTCATGTGCGGCCAGCAGTGGCAGGTGCGGCTACCGCTGCTGAGCTCATGCGGGCTGCGTCTCGCTGCCCAGTGGGCCGTATGTTGGACGCCCCTGGTCTATATTAAACTGCCTGTATAGGTTTTATATAGTAGTAGGGAGGAAAGGCATATATTTGCAACTTTTATACCCACTCTGACTTTTCATACATGTACATTTAATGCCAAAATAAGATGACACAGTGTTGTAGCACAATAAAATGATATACAGTTTATTTCCATTTACCACAAATTTCTTGAACACATATTAGTGGAATGGGGTCTGTCTTTTTGGTTGTAAACTTTTTATGGACATGTGCTGTCACTAACAATACACTCCTACTCACGCGTTTATTTTTGAATACTAAATGTGTTGTTCTCCACTTAAACCCTGTCTTTGCAGTCACTAAGATGGTTAATCTTTAATCATGTTGGTAAGTTACATGTATGTATATCCTTCGACCAGCATATTGTGAGGCTCATCTAGACTTGAACATCCTGCATGGATATATAAGGCTCTTCCAGGCTGATTATTCTGTGTTCACTCTTTCCACGTCTCTCTCTGTGTTTCCTTGCTTCCTTTAATTTTTCTTTTGCTTGCTGTGTCCTCTTATGCTTGCTGTGTCCCTTTGTGCGTGCTATGTCCCCTTCATATTCTGCTTTTACCCTATGCTGGTTTTACTATGTTTCTTCCTCTGATCTGTTCCCGGTTTTCGTTTTATCTTCTCTGCTTCTATATAATGTGTGGCACCCATTTCTGCTCTGTGGTTCAGTTCCAGTCTGTGCAGTCCCAGGTTTGTTCTGTGTTTCTGTTTAGTCCAGTTACTATATTTAGTTATAATATGCAGGGATAGTGCTAGGACTTGTCTAAAATGAGGAACCTTTACGCTGGTTAGCAAGCTTATAATTTTGCGGCCATATATCCCTGTCTGTTTGTAATGACTCCAGTTATATAGTGCTTGTTTCCATAGTGGAAATCATTTGATTGCTTTTGTTTGTTTCGCTTACGAACAGGATTGTCAAACTGCAGGCCTTTAACTGTTGTTGCATTACATTTCCTCTGTCACCCAGAAAGCCTGGGAGATGTAAGAGTTTGATAGCCTTGGTTTAGAGGGTAGACATGTTGACCCTAGTCTTATGTCAGACATCGGACACACTCTTGTTATAATACTGCTATAATAACTCTGGAATATTTAAGGTTGGTTGAATTCTAGGGCCTTAACACAAAAGCACTTACACATAGTTAATAGTCTCAGTTTTGTTTGAAATGGGCTATTTTGCACTAGAAACCAAATGTAAAATTGTTTGGAAAAAGTAATAGAAGCCAACAATAGCAAATTGTACTTTCCAGGGACCCCACACTTTAATCAAAAAGAACAGCACCCTTTAACATAGTAGTATAAGCATCAGGCCTTTTTATACCATACATTCAACACAGTATTGTGATCATAGTAGGGATTACATGGTTAGGGATTACAGAGTTATGGTTAACGCCTGCTATAGGTCTAGCAGCAGGACATTACCTGGTAGGCTCCTCATCCTAGCCTTGTATAGGTTATGTTTGAATGCCAAATGATATGGCTTCTGCACCCAATATTAATATTAAAAACATTAAAAATGATCTATACATTGTGTCTATACATCTATACATTGTCTCCTGCTGATAACCACATTATGGCTCTAGAACTTTGTGCGAGACAAAAACTTCAAACATAACCCTTTTCCGTACATGTGAAAAGTCATTGGCAATTTTGCAGTATTTTGTAACAACATAATGTAAACATGATTCACATACAAAAAAAGCAACCATTGAAGCAAATTGGGGGGCAGACAACGTTTAAAGGCATCATCAATGCTACAATATATGTATTGTAGCACTGTATTTCTGTTTAGTAATGAACCACTTATTTGATCACTTCTATCATCAATTATGGTGCTGATTCACTGAAGAGTAAGCTTAGCTGTTACTTCTGTTCATAGTCATACTTGTTCATTTTGTTGGCTCAGATTCATACTATGGTTGATTCTGGGAATTGTAAGTCTAACAGACCAAACAGAGATTCATCCACATGAATAACAGGGGGATGGGACAGTTCATCACAGCCTCCTCACCAGAGCCTCTTGCCTGCAGCCTCTTGCGCGATGGCCAGTTCATCGCGGGATTGCATATAAGGTTAGTATTATTAGCATTAAGGGTTTAGGATTAATATTAGGGGTCAGTATTAGGGTTCAGGGTTAGTATTAGGAGTTAATATTGGGGTTCTGGTAGGGGTTAGTATTATGAGGTAGTATTGGGGTTGGGGGTTTAGTTTTAGGGGTGTTATTTTATTAGTGGGGGTTTGTGACATTATTTGTAAGCTTTAACAATTCGGCGCTGAAATGTCCTCGCTTACACTGCCATGGTGAAAACAGCCACATTGCCATACGTCACTGACAGTTCAGCACTGAAACTGCCGCGCTGAACTTTCAGCGGTGAAACAGCCAAGATGAACTATCCTAGGCGCAATAACAGTGGACCTGCTAACCCCAGGAGCCCAAACAATTCTTGGAGCTGTCCAACACGAAAACCTGCTGACAGAGGTTTCCATCAGGATGTGTTTGTGTAGGCAACCCCCACTTAGAGAAAAAAGCTGTGTCAAAAAAAAAACAACATACCGTATTTTCCGGCGTTTAAGATTACTTTTTAACCCAGGAAAATCTTCCCAAAAGTTGGGGTCGTCTTACACACCGGGTGTCGTCTTTTTACTTACCTCGTTGCTGCTCTGCAGGTCCGCGCGGCTGTGAGGGAAGCGTTGTGTGCTCCCCTCCAGCCGTGCGACTTCAATAAAGTTTGTTTAAACTTTTTTTTTTAAACAAACTTTATTGAAGCCACGTGGCTGGAGGGGAGCGCACAACGCTTCCGTCACTGCTGCGCGCACCTGCAGAGCAGCAACGAGGTAAGTACTGGGAAGGGGAAGGAGGAGGGCAAAATCCTGGCATATTGGATGGGGCAAAATCCTGGCATATTGGATGGGGCAAAATCCTGGCATATTGGAGGGGCAAAATCCTGGCATATTGAGGGGAAAAATCCTGGCATATTGAGGGGCAAAATCCTGGCATATTGGAGGGGCAAAATCCTGGCATATTGGAGGGGCAAAATCCTGGCATATTGGAGGGGCAAAATCCTGGCATATTGGAGGGGCTAAATACTGGCATATTGAGGGGCAAAATAGTGTGTCTCAAGTTATGTGTCTATTGGTGTCACTGTGTATGTGTAAGTGTGTCACTTTCTGTGTAAGGGTGTGTGTGTAAGTGTGTCAGTGTAAGAGTGTGTGTGTAAATGTCACTGTAGGAGAAAATGCGCGTTGGAAGAGTGGTAGTCTTATACAGCGAGTATATCCCAAACTCTATAGTTTAACTGGAAAAGTTGGGGGTCGTCTTATACACCGGAAAATACGGTAAATATAAAAATGTGCCAGGGTCCCCAGCCAGCTTCCTCTGGTTGAGCTTTTGTTTTTAACCTCTCCCTCCCAATTCTATCTAGATTGGGAGGCAGGAGGAACACGAGTGTCGTAACTGAACACACAGTGTTAAAATGCACATTGTCATTGTCTTCAATTGTTGAATGTTGTGTTAGGTAGCTGAATGTTTATCAATGTATATAGCATACTGCAGAGTAAATGAATGAGGCTGATATCCATAGATTCATTTTGCAGTCCCGAATGTTATTGACTGTAGTGTTTCGACTGAATTACGTATAACTAAATATGATGAATTATGTGAAGACATAAAATTCATAAAATATATTCAGATTTTTGAATTTGTGTATGTTTAATGAAAATATATTTGGAAATGCATTTTTTTTAAAATCTGAATTTTAAGATGAGAATGTTTTGTTGTAAAAAGGTTAACTGAAGCATCGCTTGCATGAGTGGTACAGACGCTGTATGGTGTCATATCATGCAGTATCAGCACTGGTCACATGTGGTAACTACAGATGCATGCATCTCATCCCTTTGCACCTTACATTTCTCCTTTTGGCAATGGAAAGGTTAAGTGTGTCTCAGTGGCGCCGGTTTTCTTCCTGTCTGTAGTAGATTGTTTTATAGAAAAGCTCGATGCAGGGAGTTCTTTCCTGACAGCCAGAAATGAATGTGAAATGTGTCTTCATTTCCTCTAGGTGCTTTGGGAAAACGGACACGATTTCAGGAAAACAACTTGGCTCAGCTTGTTTTGGACGTGCAAAGGAAAGGGGACTCCTTCCTACGCAACGGACTGACGCCAGCTCCGACCCCTGTAGACAGCTTGCCAAAGGTAGGGGGAAAAAATGTGTGCCTTCATGTTCATTAACATTTAATACACCGCACATTTAACACTTTATCAGCTTATGTGAAACGTGCAGCCCACTAGCTGTTGTTGGATTGCAACTAACATAACCTTAAGCATAGCTTTGGCTGGTTGATGGTGATGGGAGATTTGATTCAACACTAGGCGGAGAGCCACGGAAATCCTAACTTTGGGTTAAGCAGCCCCCTCATTCTCTATATGTGCATGATGATCACATTTGTAGTAAATGGCTTAGTTATGTCTTCACATGTCATTTAGTTTATAGATGAGCAAGATAATGCCTTTCTGATAAATAGCAGAGCTTTCTTAAGCTAAAGCATGCTTAGATAAGATCTAGGCTGTATTTTATTTGCTGGTGAGGAATTAATGCCGCAAAGAAAAATATGCAGCGGAGCACAAATACAGGAAAAGCTGACTCGTGCTCCAGACTCGACGATAGTCTTGGGGATAGTGGCACAGATACCCAGAAGGCTTAAACCTGGAACTGTTCCGAACCAGGCTAGTTCCAACCTATAAATTTACATCTATTCTAACAGACTTGCTGACATATTCCAGAAGCACAGTAATTATTTTTCAAGATATTCAAAGTTTTTTTTTAGAAAATTAAACTGGTCTTAAACTTGGCAAGATACATTAAAAGACATAGCTATGCTCCCCCCCCCCCTTTATTATTAAAGTGGTAGGCTGTCTCAAAATCACAGAGAAACATAGAATGTGCCTGCACAAGAGCCTGCCTGTAATGAATGCTCAGACTAATTTGTTGCTCAGTTTAGCCTTATACAAGGAAAGGAATATGACCATGTTTTTTAATATTCATGTTTGAAAGCCAATGACCAAACATTGTATTTATTGTATGTTCCACTTCTAATATTTGAAAGATATTTAAGCCGCTATATACATCCAGCTAGGATTGTTATTGATATATTGTAGGGAGGCAGTTATTGTGCTGTGCTCTGGTGTGATATCACAGTCTCTCACTGTGGAAAAGTGTTCAAAGCTTGAATTATACCAATAGCGATACTATTGATTAGAGTTTTCCTTTGATATATTGTTTATTTCTCATGGCATTTTCTCATCACTAAATAAAATCTTTTAGAAACAGTGTCATACTATGACGTCACTGTGACATCACCATACATTTAATTTTAGTTACAAATACTGGGCTTATAGTGGCTTTTGCCAATTAGTGGGAGGCAGTGAAGGCTTGATGGCAGAAGGCAAGGAAGAGAAGCAGAGCAGATGAAATATATTTGACATGTGAAATTTGTAAGCGCAATTTAGGGTGGATAAAATATTTTTTTTATAAATATGCTCAACCAGACTTTCATATCATCATATCAAAATCATATCATCATATCAAAATATGGTGATTATGGACTTCAGATGATATTTAGCTTGGAATGTTTCGAATATTTAGTATAAAGATTACAGTACATATAGATATATATGAAGTTAAATCAAATAATATTTAATTTTATATTTTTATTATTATTATATATCATATTTGTTGGAGTCGTGACAAAGTTCAAAATACCAGATGCTAACAGCTGGAATCCTGCCCCTGTTCAGTAGTTTAAGGTCACACTAGTGTTAACCATTTAAGTGCCATAGCGTACAGGAGAATTTTTTTTAATGAAATGCATTGCTTGCACCACTACCATTCACAGGGTTTAAGGTAATTAGATGAGGAAAAGAAAGGCAAGATGAATAGACCAAAAAGCTGTTGAACAGAGCACAGTCTTCATACCTAGGGAACTATTCACTAAAATGTAACTGAAAGGGAATTGCAAACAACAGGCTTTATTAACTGTGTTGAGAAGAGAGGTTATTTGGAGACCCTTTCCAAATGCTCTATTAATGTCTGATGTTTGCAGTTCACTTGTAGTTCAGTTCTACGGACTAAACCCTATGATCACCTTGGCTGATGGATATTCACAATCCTTGGAGCGCATGTGCTAGACTGATTAGCATTTTTCAGATACAGAGTAAGTAAAGAACTGTTGGATTTAAGCCTCAGTGGTTCGGCATAAGCCAAGAAAATTGATTTTAAATTGTCCATGATTGCCATCCTTTTCACGCCATTACCTACCTTATAATATACCGATCATGTTGACTGAATTGCTGTAATGGGATTTTATACCTATAAACTTTGCATTCCTACAATTCCCAGGGGTACTTTTAAATATGGAGAGATACTGTTCTGCTTGAGCACTACAACGAGCGCTATGTAGACCATTATAACATTAACGATATGAGCAAATAACAGTGATGTTCAGAAACTACCTTAGAACATTATTATGCAGTGTAGTCATTCCCCTGCAGCCAGGGACTCTGGGTAATGATATGCAAATGAACACTGTAGTATTCCATTTTCTTTTTCCTTCACAGTGGACAGGTTTCAGTCTATGCTCATCGTATAACCTAATTTTACAGCAATACATTATTAGCAACCATTGCAGACAAGGGTAGATAATGTTTTCTTCAAAAAAACGAAAAAGGGGTAATAATGCTAACTTTTGGAGTTTAGCCGAACGTTCCACCTCCTTCAATCATAAAGAAAATACGTTATTTAACCTCATAGTGCAGGTTTTGATTTAACAGGTGATGTAATTATTTTATCGCACCTGCTAAATAATAGAGGCATTTCGTTTATACAGGGGAAACTTTTTCAACAGTTGAACATAGTCTGAAAACCGTTTTCATTACTTCCTCATTGGAATGAACTTGAGGCCAGGTTAACCATCGCTCTGCTCTCCATCTCGCATGCCACCACATTTTGAACATGCACAAATGCTTAGAGAATGGCATTTCGTGAGGTTGTGATGGGAACTCTATCTGAGCCTGGAGTTTGGGATGAGCTCTCAGACTTTAGTGAATAACTCTATAGTATTGTGTGTATATTGATCAGTCAGATCTGACCCTCAAAAGTCCATTAAAAAATGTTAGTTTTATTTTGCGATATTATTAAAAGTCTGCTGCTTATTAGTAGGCAATCAACAACTGGCTGGAAGTGAGAAATGTGAATACTTGTAAGAGAGGTGCAGAGTAAAATGTTTGACATAGCACCTTGGTTTTGAAAGCTTGCAATACAATTCTCGGCTAATAAAGAGTATAATTTTAACTTTAGTTGTTTCCTGTAACAGAGCTAATACTTTATATTCATTGGTTTATGTAATTATTTTTTTATAACGTGTAACCTAAATAACACAAATTTGATTACATTCTAAAAATATCTATTCAATTATGAATTTTTCACAGAACCATGAGTTACAAGATGACACTGTCCTAAATAAAGTCAAACTCGCAGATCCAGATCAATTCCAGATGCCTGATCTGTGTGCAGAAGAGCTGTCCGTTATTCTTGGAATTTGGTAAGAATTTGATTTAGAAAATCTATTTTTGTTGCTGTTTTTTGTTTTGTCATTGTTTGTAAATTAACCCCTTGATGATCGTTTTGGCCCCATTGTACTATTCCTGACAATACATGTTTCAACATGTTTCTATGGTGTTTGTGTAAGCTGGTGTTTGTGTTTTTTTTCCTGTAATTTTTTTTTTTTTGCTGTAATTTTCCTATTGCTCATTTCGTGTACACACTCACATTATATATTGTGGGGGGTTTTCAGTAAAAAAATATGATGGAAAACATTTAAAAAATGTTTTTTCTAACCTTTACTTGAAAACTCTTTTACACATCTACAAAAGATAATGAAAAAACGGTTAAATAGATTTTAATATTGGTCCTGAGTTTATAAATACCCAATATTTTAAAATGTTTCCTTTTTTGCAGGTTATAGGCCAATAAGTACAACTAGTACATTGCTTTTTCCTAACCATATTTTCCATAATTACCTAGTAATTATGTAGCCCTAAACATAGGCCCATTTAAAATAATAAAACCTGGAAGGGTTAGGGGTTACTTTGGAAACATTGGCAAGCTGTCCATACTATAATTAGTCTTTTCCTGCCCCACAATTGCTGTGAGGCAGGGAGAGACTAAAACTGTCAAAGCATGGCACTGGGACATGTTAGTTTCAGCCTGATCATGGTATGACTATGGGGATACATTGAATGTTGGCAAGTGAGCGTTTTACCTGGACAGGCCTGTCATGTACTATGATAGCAATGATTTAATATATATAGTATTTGATCATTTAGGTATTTGGTATGATTCATCCACACATTTTGTTTTGAGATGGCTTGAATTGCAAAAATAAAATAAAAATAAAAGATAATATTTTGGGAGACTAGTCGATAATATGAGAGATTAGAGAAATTACCCTCAATAACTATTTAGATAACCTGCTGATATAGACATTTATCAACTGTTTGTCTCTTTGGCTGCCATGAATTGACACTTTAACTGGTTCCATTTGCAGATTATTTCTTAAATTGACAAGCTAGGAAATTAAAATGTACTACCTTAAAAATAGCTTGTGCCTATTTTTACATTAGCCTGGTATGGAGCTAAAATGCTCTTTACTTGGAAGATGCACCCCACTTTTCGTCATACTTTATAACCTTTATCCTTCAGACTGAATTGGAATTGAGATGTTAGTATGAAGGTTTCAGGAAATCAGAGTGAGTAAAAAAATTAAGGTGTGTCACAAGGTTATAATGAAACAAGATGGGCTAATAAAGGGGTGATGAAATTAGAGCTATTGAAAAGTGGGCAGTTGTAAAGGGGTAGGTAAAATAAGAGGAGGGGTGCATAGATGAAGATTAATAAAATATGAGGGACTGGTGATGTGGAGAAGAGGTGTGGTAGAGGACAACCAAAGGAAGTGGCACAACCTATGTCTAAGTGCCTTTGACAAAACGCGTCAGGTGATGGTTATCTTACGCTGCTGCTCTGTATGGCCATTGGATTATTTTAACCTGTTGAAATAAATTCAAGTTTTATTTACATCATACCCCCGAGGATGATGCAGTTTTACGTTTGAAGGTCCAGATGTGTGCCATATTTATTTTTCGGTGGAGTTGAGGAGTTATAATACTTTGCTTTATGACTGGTCGAGGAGCCCCAAAGATGCCCTTTAGTGGACCTCATTACAGTGCGACTGAAGAGGAGAACAAACTGCAGCACCCATACTATTGTAAACTATGTGTAAGGCTAGAGGAGGGGGCAGTATTGTAGATCATGGAAGATTACAAGAACACAAGATTTTTACAGCTAATGGATGCATTAGTACTGGTCTCAAAGGTTTCTGATTGCGACCCTGTACATGCCTCAGATTTAATTTGGTTCTTGGACATGCTTAATTAGTGTGTTTAGCAAAACTGTCAGCATGGTTCTTGTTCCAAAGATAGTCATTGAATGTGAGGGCATATTATTTTTATTTTGAAAATAAACTAAAATGAGTTGTTTGGTAGGACATATCCTTCACCCTCCATGTGTATTTATTAGGTATCAGGCCTGACAGCTCTAGGGAAAAGCAAAAAGCACGTAATGTATTTTCCAAAGAGTATTAATCTGTTCAGCTGTAACCTTCCTTTTCCACCAGCCTTTAAATCTCCGAAGTGTTAAAATAGGAAAAAATAGCTATCTGTCCTCGGCAAAACATGCGTTTTCTGTTCGGAGTTCCCTTTGACTTGGAGTTTTCCATGTGTTCACTCAGATGGAATCATCTGTGGCTTGGCAGGCTGCAAGGTGTGGATTTAATTATTTAGCCTTAGGTTATGTAACAAGTTCATAATCATGGCTTCATATTAGCATTGTACATTAACTCTGTGTATACCACAGTAGACCAGTAGAGAACTGCACGTGTCCACTGCTTCATTCTCCAATGATTAGGCTCTTTTTAGACTACTAGGCTTAGGTTGAGGCTATACAATATTTTAGAGATTTCTTTGCAAACATATCCTTTCTTGAAATAATTATGTGCTTTAAAATATTAATAGTAAAGCCTCATAACTGAACTAAAAATGTTTTTGTTTTTTTTAACAATAATTTGTCCTTAAATGTATGCTAACTTACATTTTACAATCTGGTTTGTTAACTGAGGCCAAATAGGCACTAATACTGGTTTCTTGCAATAAGTAGCTTTGCGGCTGTGAGGAGTGATTAATTAGATCTCTCTTATCCGGTAGTCAAGGTGTTACATTTAGCTTCTAAACTGCTATCATACGATATGTTAATACATTTGCTAACCATATGCCAGAACAATATAATAAGACCACATTGCCACCATATATGCAAGTCTTCCCTGCTTTATAAACTGTCCAGTCTGCATGGTCAATTTCCAGCAACAAGTCTTTTCCCCATTTCTCAAATGCAGGAATTTTAGAATCACTTTGTATTTGTCTTAATAGTTTCACACATTTCAAGGGGCTTTTTTCCCCAGTGTGATTTGATGCAGGCATTCTGCATAAATAACATTTTTAATATTTGACTCAAGTCCTCCCGCAGTGATTACTGTGCATGTTTACTGCAGGTGCAGCAGAACTGATTATATAGACACTGAGCATATAAAGTTGTGTTTTATTTAGTCAGTTCCTGTGTTGCTGGAAAAGAATACACTGTGTGGACTATAATAGACTTGCGCTTGGACACAGTGGAATCTCTTAACAGTGCAACATATTGTCTGATGACAGCAATAGATAGACCGCATACTCCATTCATTTCAATGGCATTATGCTCATTGGTTCCTGCAACAAAAAAAAAAAATGGAAAACTTTTACTCAGCTATTGTGGGCAGTATAGTTTCTTGCAAACTGTTGTAATTTCACAATTTCATCTAGCTGTAAGTATTTTTCAAGTACTTTGAAAGTACATTAATATGCATTAGCATTTAGAAGCTGCATTCCGCGCACCAGACAGTCCCTTTAACCATGTCTTGTTCAATTCTATACCATCTTTGTCCTTTATAGATCGTTTTCTGGGTGTTTAACGCTTGATAGTATTCCTCAATGTTTGGTATTCCCAGGCCGCCCTGCTTAACCTTTTTCTGCAAAACCTTTGCATGAATATGCGGGTACTTACCTTGTCATATAAACTTTACCAGTGGAGAGCATATCAAATCAATCTAAGCTTTCGAGATTCCATGTGGGATCATTCTAAATAAGTATATCCATTTGGGCACCACATATGCTTTAACAATGTTAATTTGGACCCCCCCCCCCCCCCCCCATGACATAACAAACAGTTTCCTTGAGTTGTTTATTGGTCTATATTAGAAAAGGTAAAAATTGAGTTATACTGAGCCATTTTGATCCAAAGCCACCATTCGAACGATGGGGTTTGTATAAAGCGTCATTATACTATCTAAAATCCTTTCTTTAAATCCGAATCTCAAAAATAACTTTGTTTATAAAAGCCCAGTTGACCCTGTCAAAAGCCTTTTTCAGTGTCTAAAGACAGGGTCAACATGGGAATGGCACTCAATTATGTCAATCAACCGTCGGATATTATTGAAGGCTGCTTGTCCAGCCAGGATCACAGCTTTAATCCACCAATATTGAAAAATATAATTTTATATGCACATTTAAAAGGGCAAGAGGCAGGTAGCTCATAACTGAATCAATTTTTTTAGACCAAATGCATTGAAGGCCATTACTAGGTCTCCTCTACTAGTTATTGAAGCCATCTGGGCTCGGAGCTTTTTAGAAGTTGCTCATATAGTCTACATTCAGCTCTATGAAGTTTATGTTGGTCCTTAATATCCAAAGCGACCATATCATGATCTGACCAAGCGGTATTTACAATAATAATTTTATCTATTCTCTTGGTAAAGCTTGGTCCTGATAATATGTCAAATGGGATCTAGAAAAGCACGTAAAATCCTTCTCTCCTGGATGGAAGATGCACCAGAGGTACATGTTGTTTCAATAGCCCTCTAAACCTTCTGGCATTATTATGGACATATTTCAGAATAAAAGGAAGGAGTTGTCCAATTATATACACAGGCACGGAGACTAGCAGTAAAGCTAAACACACTCAGATTGTCCTTATATATGCAGCACTTTGTTCATCTACGCATTATATGATATAGGCAAAGCAAGTAGGAAGTCAATTATACAAGATAATCTGTACATTAACTGGGTGATTAAAGCTCCCCCTCTGTGCACAGCCGTCGCTAATGCCATTATCCATATATGAATGCAAGTCAATATAGCCAAGTTTAGCAGGGTTGCACAATTAGTAGAGGACAAAAGCAAGCCACTATTGATTTGGATCGAAGCAAACTTTGCTTTATTGTCTATCTACTCCTTAAAACTGATCAACTAATGCGCTCTCCCCTAGAAGTAATTCACACCGGAGACAAAGTTTCTGATCAGTGAAAAACCTGAGGCCAACCTTTATTTTCCAGAGTGGGGGATTCCTTTTAAAGCAGGAATACGTCACAGTACAGTCATAGTTTAAAGATACAATATACATTCAGCAATTGGCTAAAAGTTGGAGGGGTCTTCTTTAAGCCCACCCTACAGAACGTGATGTCATCTTTATAGAGTTCTCCCACCACATTCCAGCTCCATCTTGGTTACACGATGGGAGGGGAGGAGTGAGTAGTTTACTGTTACTTTAACAGTGATTCACGTGGCATGTGATAACTTGTACAAGAGAAAGTGGGAGGAGTTAGTACCGGAAGCTGGTCTTTATAAGAATGTGTTACATGAGACTTGCTCCTTAGCAGGGGGGAAGGGGTAGCTTGGATGGGAGGAGTTTCCATAGGAAGTAGCTTATTTGAACACATGTGTAAAAGATTAAACAGACAAAGGAATGCAATGCTTATACGTAAGCATCTGTAAGAAATCATTATCTTTTAGGGAAGTGTGCCAAATAAGACATAAACACAAATATATAATAGTAAAAGAGACATTATATCCACAACACTATCGCAAGGGGAGCAAGATAAACACCAGCTACAAAGCCGCAATCTCTTATCCTTTTGAAACAGAGGGGTAAAATTCAGCGCTAGATCCGTGACCAAGCAGCACCAACCTGTGTGTATCTCTGCAAACACACGTGAAAAATATGCACAAACAGTAAACAGGGGTGGTAGGTGCGCTGGAGGTCTTACACACACAGAATTATGTATATTAAGAAGAAATATAAAATTGCCTTAAATATCAGTAAACTTCATGGGCTGAGGATATAGGTGATCTCACCAGGCTCAGAACACAAAAAAGGACAAAAAACATAGTGCAACTCTATACACAGTGTAGAAACTTATATACTGAGGTGGTGAATTGCACTCACAAAAGTGAATAAGGAAAAGAGCTTATCTGATCCAAATGGGATGATTCCTTCAGTTCTTCTTACTCAGTGACCATATGTGAATATGATGGCAAAGAAGTGAAGATGAAATCAGTATATGATAAAATACAAACAGCTTTAATAAAACATAGTATCTTACATATAGGGAATTGAAAAAACAGCACTGCAGGTCTTCCTTTTCAGGCAGCAATCAGCCGAATCAGTCAACAAATCTGCAGCAAATAAAGGAATCCAAAACTTGGCAAGGCTGGAACTGGATTAAAATCAATCAATGGTGTACAGTGGGTCACGCAACGCGTTTCACCTTTCCTCAGGCTTCCTCCAAGCGTGTGACCACTGTACTATGTGAATTCCTTAAATATCCGAAAATCGCGGGCTTTACTTCCGGGTGCGTGACGTCATGGCGACTCCGTCGCCAAGCGTGATCTTCTGCCAAAACATCGCGAGATTCGGCCGTCGGCCATTTGGTTGGCTTGGTTGGCAACATGATAAACACATAGAATGTGCAGAGGAGAGAAAGAACGGTTTTACAGTCTACCTGAAGACTTAATATTCTATTTAAAAAGCATAATGTACTTTAGCTTATGAAGCTTCCTGCTATATACATGTCTGTGCAGCAAAGATATCTTTTGAATATTATTATATAAAAAACAAATAAATAAGGTTATAAAAAATATATTAAAAAATATATATAATACAAAATATATATTACAAGGGTGTTTGCTCTATATATTTTAGGGACATTTTCCAATAATCAGCCTTATATTAAAAAGTGAGGTTTTTCTTATAGAATTCCTCTATTAAAGATACTTTGTATTCTGCTGTGTAATACAACCGTATTTTAGTAAGCTTAAAGCTACCGTACATATGCACACCAAAATACACACAAGGCATATATATATCTTAACATGCAGGAAAGACAAGAGAAGCCAGATAGAAAAATTAATAAAAACAGGGGAAGTGGGGGCATATTTTACAGAAAATTGTGCAGATCGAAGTCTGCATTGAGACCCTTTGGAAGAAGGGTATCTATGTTGAAAACCCATTTCATTTCTATCTTTTCCATTTCTTTGATGTTATCCCCTCCCCTCCAGTATTTTTGTACCTTATCGATCGCCCAAAATTTTAGACCTTTTGGGTTCTTATTGTGCTTCTCTAGAAAATGTTTGGAGAGGGCGTGCTGAGTAATGCCTTTCCTAATGTTTCTAACATGCTCCCCCATTCTTTTTTTAAGGGTTCTTGATGTTCTGCCGATATATTGTAGTCCACATGGGCATTCGGCAAGATAGATGACATTTGTGGAGGAGCATGTTAGAAATTGTTTGATGGAGAATTCTCTTTTATTAGAGAAAGATATGTACTTATTTATAGGGTATTTCTGTAATGCCGAAACTTTACAGGCTTCACAGACTTTACATCCGTAGAAACCTGCTTTTTGTGTCATAAAGTGTATTGGATTTTTCTTTTTTTGCTTTTCAAAGAAGCTCTTTGTTCATTTCCTTTTTAGGTTTGGGGCTCCTCTAAACACACTTCTGGGTTTTTCAGGTATTACATTTTTTAAAGTATCGTCTTTTAATAGAATATCCCAATGCTTTTTAACTATTCGTTTAATATGTGTCGATTTATTATTATAATCGAATATTAGAGGAACCTTGGGCATCCTAGAGCTTTCTGTTCTATTCTTGGGTTGAACAAGTGTATCTCTTTCTATTAACTTAACATTTGTTATAGCTTTGTCTAAAATTGGGAGTTCATAGCCTTTCTCCTCAAATCTTTGTTTGAGAATATGGGCCTGTTGTTGATACGTGTCAAGATCTGTACAATTTCTTCTCAGTCTTATACATTGGCTCTTTGAAACCCCTTTCAACCATGGTGGGTAATGGCAACTGTTGGATTCGATAAAACTATTTGTGTCTACCTGTTTAAAGAAAGTTTTGGTTTTTAGAAGACCATCCTCTATATATATTTCCAGATCCAAAAATTGAATATTAGTCTTACTACATACTGTATTAAGAACGATATTATTATCATTATTATTTAGAGATATCAGGAAGTTGTCAAGGCTGTTCTGATCACCTTTCCATATAAAAAACAAATCGTCTATATATATTTTATATAGGACCAGGTTCGCCTCCCAGCCATGTTCATACACATACTGGTCCTCCCAATTTCCCATAAATATATTTGCATAGCTGGGGGCGACTCTGGTCCCCATCGCTGTTCCTTTACATTGTAGGTAAAAAAACTCCCTAGAACCAAAAAAAGTTATGCTCTAGGATGATCTTTAAGCCCTCTAGGATATACTTTCTCTGTGTTGGGGTCATAAGATTTCCTTTCTCAAGAATTTTATCTACGGCTAAACAACCTTGGTGTTGATCAATGATAGTATAGAGAGAGGATACATCACTCGATACCAAAATATAATTATCATCCCAATCTATAGATTTCAGGAGGTTAATTAAGCTTATTGAGTCTTTTAAATGGGATCTTAGATTATGGACATAAGGTTGTAGGACAGGGCTTGACAAATTTAATTTGATTCTAGGAGCCAGCAAAAATTTTTAGGAGCCAGACAATCACGCAAACATACACGCAATTCATAAACACACACACCAACCCACTTCACATATACACCACACACACACACACACCAACCCACTTCACATATACACCACACACACCCCCCACTTCACATATACACACACACACACAGACCCCAACCCACTTCACATATACACCCCCCCCACTTCACATATACACCCCCCCACTTCACATATACACACACCCCCCCCCCCACTTCACATACACTTATACACATCACACACATGCACATATACACCTCACATATACACCCCCCCCCCACTTCACATACACTTATACACCTCACACACATGCACATATACACCTCACACACATGCACATATACACCTCACACACATGCACATATACACCTCACACACATGCACATATACACCTCACACACATGCACATATACACCTCACACACATATACACCTCACACACATATACACCTCACACACATACAAAAGTTGATTTTTTTTTTCCCCACCTGTCTTAAGTTGTGAGTGCTGGGTGTCGTCACTTGTCAACCCAGCACTCATCCGAAATAGCAAGGAAGAACGGCTGCAGCACGAATGTTCCTTCCCTGCTGCCTTACCTCATTGCAGGGCTGGGGAACATTCGTGCTGCAGCCGTTCTTCCTTGCTATTTCGGATGAGTGCTGGGTTGACAAGTGACGACACCCAGCACTCACACGCGCTGCGCGAGGGGGCGGAGCTTGCCGTCTGTGCAATCCGCACAGACTTCTCGCACTGCAAAAATCCACGAACACACGAACGGCAGCAGCAAGGGGGTCATGTAGGGAACGGCACCCGGGCGCCAGGCTTAATTTCCAGGTCGCCATGGCGACCTGGCGCCCAGGGTTTGTCGAGCCCTGTTGTAGGACCACATCTAAGTACTCTGACAAATTTGAGAATATAGATCCTATGCCAGATACTATAGGTCTTCCAGGGTGATTTTTTTGATCTTTGGGAGGAAGTATATTGTTGGGATCTTAGGGTGTACGGTATTAATATAATCGAGTTCTTTCTTACTTAGAAAGTAATTCATTTTGCTCTTATCTAAATAGGATGATAATACTTTCTTAAATTTGTTAGTTGAATCCTCGCCTAATATACTATAAACTTCCGAATTGTTCAGATGTCTATGTGCCTCTGTTTTATAGTCATCTCGAGATAGAATGACAATGCCCCCACCCTTATCAGCAGGTTTAATGACGATATTTCCGTCTTCTTGTAGTTCTTTGAGAGTCTGCAGTTCCCTTTTGGTGAAATTTTGTGTGTCATATCTCGTGTATTTGATTTTTCTAAGGTCGTCTACAACCAATTTTTCAAAGGTGTCCAAAACACCAGATTTATAAGTAGTAGGATAAAAGGTGGATTTTTTCTTTAGATTAGAAATGATAATGCCATTTGTATCCGCATTTGGGTTGGTGTTATTTTCCATGGTGGGCTTTAAAGCATAAAATCTCTTTAATGTAGCCTGTCTGACAAACTTATTGACGTCAATATATGCTGCAAACATATTGAATTTCTTTGTCGGGGCGAATTTTAAGCCTTTACTGAGTATCAACATTTGTTCTTGGGATAGGATTTTCTGGGACAGGTTAAAAATGCCAGAGAAAGAAGGAGTTGTTGTTTTCTTTATCTCCTTTGCCTTCCTTCTCTGTACCAACTTGCCCCCTCGTATTCCTCTCCCTGAAGGAAAAATCTTTTTTTTCTTCTTTGATTTGGGGATCTTTGTGGTCTTGGTGGGATTCTTTGTGCTCTTTGATCCAAATCTAAAAAATGGGAATTTTTTGTGTCTTGTGGTAGGGGTTTTAATAACCTGTGGTTGTGGTCTAAAATAGGGGATGTGTCTCCTAATTGTGAAAGGACGTGAAATCTATTTTGTTCTAGAGTAGTATTTTCATTTGTAGTGAGTGCTTGTGAATAGGAGACGTTTTTACGTACTTGTGCGTTTATTCCCTCACTTATATTAGTGAGTCTACTTTGGATATTGGACATAGGTAGTGTCTTAGGTGTGTGCCTTTTTTGAACAGTGCTTTGGTGTGTTGGATAATGTTTTTGCTTAGGGCTATAGTGGGTAGTGTTGTGAGAAAAAGGGGTGGTGTGTGCCTGAAAATTATTTGTTTGAGAATAAACTCTAGTCATTACTTCTTTTTTTATTGTTACGATAATTAGTGGGTTGTCTAACCGTGTTGAGCCTATAGTCCTCTTTATCCCTCAGAAATTTTTTTACTTTAATTTGTTTTGTCTCAGCTTCCAATTTTTCAAGCTTTTCTATAATATAGAGATCTCTTATCCTGTGTCTTCTTCTTTAGCCTATCAGTATAATACAACTTGAAACCTCTTGGTGTGAGATCCTCTGCAGCTGCCCCCTTTAGCGGAAAGCGGGCATTGGTGAATGCGAGACTTCTAATACTTTATCCCCCACTTGTTCTGTCTGTTTTCTGTGACTGTCCATGTACTCTCTCTCCCCATACAGCGCTCAGCTTATACCTGCAGATCCCGTGATGCTCAGCTACATGCATGCTATATCATCATCGGGGTCGGACTGGGTATAAAAAAAATAATTGTATACCAGCCCCATAGCATGAAATCATTATACCAGCCTCATAGCATGACATCATTATACTAGCAACATAGCATAACATCATTATACCAGCCCCATAGCATGGCATCATTATATGAACCAGCCCCATAGCATAACATCATTATACCAGCCCCATAGCATAACATAATTATACCAGCCCCATAGCATAACATCATTATACCAGCCCCATAGCATAACATCATTATACCAGCCCCATAGCATAACATCATTATACCAGCCCCATAGCATAACATCATTATACCAGCCCCATACCATAACACCATTATACCAGCCCCATAGCATAACATTATTTTTCTAGTTCATGAAAGAGAAAACCATTTCAAAGCACATTTGAAGAGTGTATTATTTATAGATAAAACTGATATATAACCCTGCGCCTAGGGCAATATATGCCCCCAGTATGTACACAACGTTATATTAAACACAGTGCCCTAATATAATCCCCATGCACATATTTAAGTACCTCAGTATGTACACAAGGTTATAGGAATTGCCCTGTGCATGGGGTATATATCAGAGCAGTGTGTGAGATTTAAACTTGTGAACATACTAAGTGGATATACTGATTTACCCCAGCACCCGGACTGTCCTCATAGAACGTGCCCAACCAATGGCCTATACCAGCACTCATATTGCATTCACAGGACTTGCCCCAGGCAGGACTTACCCTAGCACGTAGATTGCACTCACAGGACTTGCACCAGGCAGAACTTACCCTAGCACTTAGATTGCACTCACAGGCCTTGCCCCAGCTAGGACTTACTCCAGCACATAGATTGCACTCACAGGACTTATCACAGCATGCAGATTGCACTCACAGGGTTTACCCCAGAACTCATATTGCACACACAGGACTTGCCCCAGCACCTAGGACTTCCCTCAGCTCACAGTCTGCACTCACAAAACTTGCCCCAGCACCTCAGAAAGCCGATTGCAGTTACATGACATGCTCCAGCACTTAGAATGCACTGACAGGACTTCCCCCAGCACTCAAGGCAGAAGAAAGCTCCAGCATCGTGTTGGAGGGAAAAGGCGGCCATATCGCATTGGCTGCTAGAGTAGTCTGGCACACAGCAGACATTGCACTGCTACTTTTTTGATACACACAGACATAAACCCTTACAGACAGTCACACACACACACACAGTTACACATACATACAGAAATACACGCACACTTACACTTATAATTACACAGACACACCTACAGTCACACTTACAGACATACACAGTCACAATATCAGACACACACAGTCACACTTACACACAGTAACATGTACACTGTCGCACACGCAGACACACATATATACACAGATTTTTTTATTTAAATGCTTTTTGCAGGGAGGTGGCTCTTTCAGACCAAGCGGAGAACACACATATCCAGAAACACACACACTAACATACAGTCACACTTACACACAGTCGCAGTCACACTTATACAGACACACTTACATACAGTCACACTTACACACAGTCACACTCACAGACAAAAAGTTACACATTCACACTTACAGATACACATGCAAACTGTCACACACGCAGACATACTTATACATACACACAATTTCTCGTATAACGGCAGAGGCAGGACACCGTTATTAATTTTTTTTCCTGAGCGTCGGATGTCACCTACATCCAGCGCTCAGACAGTCTCGGGGGGGGGGGGGGGGGCAGAGCACTCTTAAAGCGGCCCCATCGGCTGTGTCCTTAAAGCCGCCCCAGCGGCAGAGTCCCTAAAGCTGCCCCGGCAACTGGATCCTTAAAGCGGCCCCGGCAGCCGCGGCCGCGTCCTTAAAGCGGCACCAGCGACCGCGTTCTTAAAGCGGCCACCACGGCCGCGTTCTTATCACCTTCTTCGGCCCCCAGCGGTATCCTGGTAGACCAGTCCGGCCCTGGTCATCATGACTATCCCTTGCCAGAAGGTCTACTCCCTGCTGCTTTACCACATTCAAAAGGTCACTGTGTGCGGGAAAAACCCCCCACTATTTTTGGTCATTGCCCTATAACTTGCGGAAAAACATGGAAACAAGCATATTTCTAGACTCTGGACAAAATTTAGAAACTTTAGATGGGGTCTTTTTTAATTATTGTATTTATGTAAATCAGCGTTTGGATCAAATTTAGAAAAAAGTGTTTTTTTTATAACTTTTTCATCATATTTGATGGGTTTTTGTGTAGTAAATTCTAAAATATGATGTATATAATGAAAGCCCTTTTTATGACGATAAAACCAATATATAATTTGTGTGGGTACAATATGTGAGAAAGAAAAAAATAACAGCTAAACACAAACAGCCCATTTCACAAAGGGAAAGACAAGGTCAAAAGATCATGTCACTGGGGTTAACAATAGTCAGTTTGGTAAAGTTGGCAGGTTAATGTAATGATACCCTTAGTTGAGTACTATGTTACAGTTTTCATTTTCCTGTGCTTAATATGGTTACAAATAATGCAAACATTGTTTTGTATTGGATGCACAATATGTGCAAAATACAGTGTATATACCTATATGTTCAATAAATAAGTTACATTTAAAAAAAGTATTTGCTTTTTTTAGTATATGCCCCCAGTTGTGTCAGAAACAGAAATAAGTTTCTTAATTAGAGCCAACACATATACCAATGCTTGTTAATATTAGAAACTGTGCCATGCATTTTTCTAATATCTTCAAATTTTTCCTTCAGCCAGTGCGTTGTTCCTAGAAATAGTGGGTCTTTTTTTTTTAATACCAAACAAGCTTTTGAATTTCCAATGTCTTGCAAGTTCTGCTGATTTGAACTGGTTAACATGAAAACATACCTATGCAAAACTACCGCAGGTCAGGCTTGTACTTAGTGTTTTTTGAGATGGTAGAAAACACTTTGTTTGCATTACAGTAGGCCTCTGTACCACAGATAGGGTTTGTACATGTGATATGATCAGGTTTGATCTGTGAAGCATGCAGCATTTGTGAAGACTGATATTCATGGAAATATACGTATATCCCATTTCAAATAGTTAGCCCAGATGGTCTATGGTTGGCTGAACCCTCCTCAGTAAGATTTTAGCGGGAGATATGCTAACACTTTCAACATTCATCCATTTATGTGGATTCCTGACTGTTACTATGCAGCACTGCTTTAAAAGCACAACAGAATTAAAAAGTGTAAAGACATTGAACCAAAGATAGACGTGAATTACTGGATAACACATTCACAAAATAACCTCATGACAACATTTGTAATCTACAAAAATATTGGTAAAAATAAAAGTCCTGTAAACGCCTAACAATTATCGTATTTTTCATAGAAATTCATTAACAAATACCACAGCTAATAGTTAAAAGTGCTTTTGGATATCAGATTACAAATACATTTAAATTATTGGAATGCAGTGTTATAGCAAAAGTGACAGATGTGTATTTTATTGTATTCATATAATGTGATTTTTATGTTTGCAGATTTTAAAAATGTAGCTTCCTTGTAGTCATTACATATTACATATTTGTAGATATGTTTTTAAAATAAATGGTCTTGTTGTTTTTCAATGAAGCTAAAATAGCAGATTAAGAGTGTTACTTTGTATGAATTAAGTAATTTGAAAACAAACAAACAAACAAACAACTAATTGATGGCAATATGCTTTCATAACGAGCGGTAAGATAAGGCACCATGGATACTTAACAAAAGGAGTTGAGAAAAATTACCAACTTTACCTGACTGATATCTCAGTTCATTACATTAATTTACCACAGCAAAAGGCAAATAATGATCTAATACAGGGGTCCTCAAACTACGGCCCGCGGGCCACATGCGGCCCGCCGAGCACATTTATCCGGTGACATAATATTCCTGGGCATCTGACTGGCATAATTTTCTTGGGCTCTGACTGGCATAATATTCCTGGGCATCTGACTGGCATAATATTCCTGGGCTCTTACTGGCACTCTATTCCTGGGCATCTGAATGGCATAATATTCCTGGGCATCTGACTGGCACACTATTCCTGGGCATCTGAATGGCATAATATTCCTGGACATATTAATGGCATAATATTCCTGGGCATCTGACTGGCACACTATTCCTGGGCATCTGACTGGCACACTATTCCTGGGCATCTGACTGGCATAATATTCCTGGGCTCTTACTGGCAATCTATTCCTGGGCATCTGAATAGCATAATATTTCTGGGCATCTGACTGGCATAATATTCCTGGGCATCTGAATGGCATAATATTCCTGGGCATCTGACTGGCACACTATTCCTGGGCATCTGACTGGCACACTATTCCTGGGCATCTGACTGGCACACTATTCCTGGGCATCTGACTGGCACACTATTCCTGGGCATCTGAATGGCATAATATTCCTGGGCATCTGAATGGCATAATATTCCTGGGCATCTGACAGGCACACTATTCCTGGGCATCTGACTGGCACACTATTCCTGCGCATCTGACTGGCACACTATTCCTGGGCATCTGACTGGCATAATATTACTGGGCTCTGACTGGCATAATATTACTGGACTCTGACCCGCATAATATCCCTGGGCATCTGACTGGCACACTATTCCCATTGAAATACTGGTAAGTTTGTTGATTTAACTTTACTTCATTTTAAATATTGTATTTGTTCCCGTTTTGTTTCTTCACTTCAAAATAATATATATGCAGTGTGCATAGGAATTTGTTCATAGTTTTTGTTTTTACTATAGTCCGGCCCTCCAACGGTCTGAGGGACAGTGAACTGGCCCCCTGTTTAAAAAGTTTGAGGACCCCTGATCTAATACTTTAGTTGTTTGCAGAAATCAGGGCCAGCGCCACCTATAGGCAAGGATGCATTTTTCCCACAGGGGCTTGTGGAGAACCGGCTAATTGTTGCTGCAACGGGGGAAGGTGGGGTGCAGACTACACTGGGTGCGAGGTGAAGGTCCGCCCACACCTTGTAAAGCAACGCCATGTGGGTCGGTGAGGAGCTGCAGGAGTATCAGCTCTGTGTGTGTTAAACGCACACAAAGCACAGACAGTTTTGACGGACATAGTGGAGGGGGGGGAAGAGAGACACAGAGAGTGGAGGGGGGGAAGAGAGACACAGAGAGTGGAGGGGGGGCGAGAGACACAGAGAGTGGAGGGGGGGGCGAGAGACAGAGAGTGGAGGGGGGGGCGAGAGACAGAGAGTGGAGGGGGTGGAGAGACACAGAGAGTGGAGGGGGTGGAGAGACACAGAGAGTGGAGGGGGGGGAGATACACGGAGAGTCGGGGGGGGAGAGACACGGAGAGTCGGGGGGGGAGAGACACGGAGAGTCGGGGGGGGAGAGAGACACAGAGTGGAGGGGAGGAGAGAGACACAGAGAGTGGGGGGGGGGGGAAAGGCACAGATGGGGGTGAGAGACACAAAGAGTGGGGGGGAGAAATACAGAGTGGAGGGGGAGAAAAAGAGACACAGAGTGTAGGGGCGGAAAGAACGAGAGACAGTAGAGGGGGGAAAGAGAGAGAGACAGACAGTGGAGGGGAGGAAAGAGAGAGAGAAAGACAGTGGAGGGGGAAAAGAGAGAGAGACTGTGGAGGGGGAAAGAGAGAGAGAGAGACAGACAGTGGAGGGGAGGAAAGAGAGAGAAAGACAGTGGAGGGGGAAAAGAGAGAGAGACTGTGGAGGGGGAAAGAGAGAGACTGTGGAGGGGGAAAGAGAGAGACTGTGGAGGGGGAAAGAGAGAGACTGTGGAGGGGGAAAGAGAGAGACTGTGGAGGGGGAAAGAGAGAGACTGTGGAGGGGGAAAGAGAGAGACTGTGGAGGGGGAAAGAGAGAGACTGTGGAGGGGGAAAGAGAGAGACAGACTGTGGAGGGGGAAAGAGAGAGACAGACTGTGGAGGGGGAAAGAGAGAGACAGACAGTGGAGGGGGAAAGAGAGAGAGAGACTGTGGAGGGGGAAAGAGAGAGACAGACTGTGGAGGGGGAAAGAGAGAGACAGACTGTGGAGGGGGAAAGAGAGAGACAGACAGTGGAGGGGGAAAGAGAGAGAGAGAGACACAGTGGAGGGGGAAAGAGAGATAGAGACAGACAGTGGAGAGGGATAGAGACAAACACTGGAGGGGAGGAAAGAGAGAGAGACAGACAGTGGAGGGGGGAAAGAGAAAGACACAGACAGTGGAGGGGGGGAAAGAGAAAGACACAGACAGTGGAGGGGGAGAGAGAGAGAGAGAGATAGACAGTGGAGGGGAGAGAGACAAACAGCGGAGGGGAGAAAGAGAGAGACAAACAGCGGAGGGGAGAAAGAGAGAGACAGACAGTGGAGGGGGAAAGAGAGAGAGACAGACAGGGCAAAGGGAGAGAGGGAGACACATTAAGAAATGTACTTTTCTTTAAAAAGAAAACAATACTGTTGGCTTGTGTGTATGTGACTATCACTGTGTGTGTGACTGTCTCTCTGTATGTGTGAGATCTGTTTTTAAATGGATGCGGATTGATTTCATTGTGTGGCTGCACCTGCTCTGTATAATGCCAGTGTTCTATCAAATTCCTCGAGCAAATTCTACTGCACAGGAGCAGTAGAATTTGCTCATTGCGCACCACAGCGCATGCGCACACAGTTACGGCTGTCAATCAGCCGTAACTTTGGCAGAAGTGCGCATGCGCGAGTGACACACACCACCTCACGCCCCCTCGGGATCAGCTGCGGTGACAGGGAAGTATAAGCATTTTACTCATTATTGTCATTTACTAGCGTAGCAAGCAATTGGTAAAACTTATATCAGTTACATGCTACACTAGTAAGTGGAAGACACACACGGGGGACAGAGGGGGACTTCTTGATGGGAATTGTGATCGGCACCTTAGGCTCCTGTGTGTCCCCCTCTGTCGCCCGTGTGCGTCTTCCACTTACTAGCGTAGCATGTAACTGATATAAGTTTTACCAATTGCTTGCTACGCTAGTAAATTACAATAATCAGTAATACGCTTATACTTCCCTGTCACCGCAGCTGATCCGGAGGGGGCGTGAGGTGGTGTGTCCCCCTCGCACAGGCGCACTTCTGCCAAAGTTATGGCTGATTGACAGCCGTTACTGTGTGTGCATGCGCTGTGGTGTGCAATGAGCAAATCTACTGCGCCTGTGCAGTAGAATTTGCTCGAGGAATTTGTCAGAACAACGGCCTTGGCAGGTACATTGGTGAATAAGTTAGCAAATGTAGAATGCTATTAGATACTTACATTTTAACGCATACATTATTATAATTTTATTTAACCTTAATATACATTTAAATCATTGATGCCTAAAATGTGGTATATGTAGGCGGGGCGGAAAAACAAGGTTTCGCCTAGGGTGTTAAAAATCCTTGTACCAGCCCTGGCAGGAATATAAGTATAAGTAATTATTTATCAGTGGCAGAAAGATTAATAATCTTTATATAGTTATTTGATTAGAGCCAATTCACTGCTCACCTCCCAGGCACGCAAAGGGTTAACGGCAGACCTAGATTGGGACCATAAAAAAAAGTCAGTTGACATACTGAATCTTTATTCTAGTCAGGTAGTGGCACACAATAACATTTTAGAAACCGCTAGCGTATGGTTTTGACGTTGAGAGATGTGTTTGCTTTTTTTGACATTGTTATCTTTGGCTTTGGCTATGCTTTAGTGTACTGTTTGCCTCATGCTGATGTTTGCAGGCTGTAGCCGCTGTATGAAAATAAGTGTTTAAGGTGAAAAGCTCTGCTTCATTTTTTCCATAGCAGACTACAAAAACAAATGACTGCATGTGTTTGAGAAAGGTAATGTGTGTTTAGATTCGGTGTGCATGCATTTTGGAATGCATGTGTGTAGATTTATATATATATATATATATATATATATATATATATATATATATATATATATATATATATTCATCTCTTTTTATATGTAGGTTTGTAACATCTTAATAATAATTATAAATCAGTCAGAAACACTGACTTTGATACATATCTAAAACTCAAAGTTGCACTGCAACATTGAATGCTCTATCAAAAAAAAAAAAAAAAATGTATGGGATGAACTAATTCAGATTACTGATTGAAGATCTCAAGTTAGAAGTTGTAATTTCAGAACCGGTCACTAAAACATTAAAGTATTTTTGGAAGACAGTTGGGTATACCTTTGGCTTCAACGGCTTCTGGATTGTAGATGTTCCTTCCCATTGACTGCTAGGCTCTTCTCTTTCAACACTGGGTGATCCACACCCATATACACAAGGTAAAAAATAGAAAAAAATTGTGGAATTTGCAGACGGAACCACCAGGCGCAGCATGGATTTGCCAAAAAATCAATTAATTGTTTATTTAGTGTAAGTGGCACATACAGGATAGCATATTGACAATTGCCTTACGCGTTTTGTGCTGTATTGGCACTTAGTCATAGACATATTCACTGAATAATAAATGGTGGCACATTTAATAAGTTGTAAAATGGAAGTAACAAGGTACATATGTTTCAGTACAACCCTTGGAATCTTGATAAATGCGGGTTTGTGATATATGTTCTCACCCTGTTGTGTCACAGCATTGATTTGGTCTTTGAGTAATTAGAAAATAGATACAGGTTGATTATCGCTTACTCAAAATGTGGAGCATTTTCAGCAATAAGATGTATTAAAGCCTCTCAGCACTGATACCGTGCTATCAATGCAAATAAATCACTTTTACTTTTATGTAGCTGTGATGTGAGGCATAATTGCCATTGCACTGTTGGCGCATCAGGCCTACACAATTGCCATTGTATTACCCTTTGTGGACATGGAAAATCTGAGCATGCATGGAAAGGCTATATCACAGCTTTGTCCTGTGTTTATTAAGGTTTATAATGCATGGTTTTGTATTAGATGCACAGTACATACAGAATCCAGTGTACCAACCTAAATGTTAACAGTTCAATAAGTGTGTTAATTTTAGGGTTGTTTATAAAATGTATTTTCTTTTTTTAGTTTGCCACCAGTTGTATCAGAAACAGAAAACTGTTAACTAGATCCAATACCAATATACCAATGTTTGTTAATATTACAAACTGTGCCATGCCTTTTTCTAACACCTGCAGGTTTTTCCTTTAGTCAGTGCATTGTTCCTAGAAATGTTGGGCTGCTTAGTCTTTGAAACTTAGTAGTATCAATTGCTTAAAGATGACTTAAATGGACTGTCTAGTTCCCAAAATGCATTTTCGAATTAATTACAATTGGATTAATTTTCCAATACTTTAAAATGCATTTTTACATTTTTCATTGCTTAACAAATAAGCTACTTACAGCTAGATGAAACTGGGAAATTTCAGTTTGCAAAAAACAGGACTGCCCACACTAGCTGAGTAAAAGTAATTGTTTTTTTTTTTTGCTGCAGGAACCAATGAGAATAACTTTATTCAAATTAATGGAATTTCCTGTCTCTCTAGTGATGTTAACAGACAATGTGTTGCACTGTTAAGAGGTCCTACTGTGTACAAGAGCATTTTTATCACAGCCCACACAATGTATTCAATTCCAAGAGCACAAGAAGTGACTAAATGTAACAAAACTTTATATGCCCAGTGTCTATATAATCAGTGCTGCCAATCCTGCAGTAAAAATGTGGAGTATTCACTGGGGAGGGCTTGAGTAAAATATTAAAAATGTGATTTATACAGAATACATGCATCAAATCACGCTGTAAAAAAAGCCTGTGAACTATACAAGAAGTAATCTTCATCTTGCACCAAAGTGAGTTTGAGGACTAGACTGTGCCTTTAAAGGGACTGTCTCGTGCCTAAAATGCGTCTTCCAAATTTTAATGCATATAAACGGATATTCAAAGTACTTTAAAATATATATTTTACATTTTGCATTGCTTAAAATATGAAAATCTTACACTTATAAGAATTTGTAAAATTACAGCAGTTTGCAAGGTGCCAGGACAGCCCACAATACCAGAGTAAAAGTAATTTACTCAATTTCTTTTTTGCCTCATGAACCAATGAAAATAATATCCTGTTCTCTAGTGATGTCATCAGACAATGTGTTTCACTGGAAAGAGATCCTATGTGTACAAGAGCAAGGTCACTTAGGTTCCACACAATGCATTCTATTCCACCAGCAGAGCAGCAGAGGAAGTGATTAATTAAAACAAAACTGATACATGCTTAGTGCCTACACACAATCAATGTGGCAGTACCTGTAGGATGCAGGGGAGGACTTGAGAAGAATATTAAAAATGTGATTTAATCAGAATGCCTGCTTGACCCCAACGTTAAGTATATGGAGGTAAAAAGTGGGAAAGAGGATGGTTCATCCATACACATGTGGTGGCATTGTTATGTGACTCAGACATTATGGAAAAATGCGGGGAAAAAAATAGTTGAACTAACTGGCATAGCTTTAGAATACACCCCTATGGAATATCTCCTTCTATTGAATTATCCTAAAATGTCTGAGGAAACATCACAGATGAGTATGCATATAATTTCAGCTACACATTTCTCAATAACAAGAGCTTGGAAGACATCAGAGCAACCCACAAAATGGAGGCAGGTGTCCTGAGACAATATACAAGATATAAGAGAAATTGGATTGCACGGCAAAAATTGATAGAGAAACTATAGGGGAGGACCCAGGGACGGCGAGGGAACACAGCTGAGTAGAGACTAGACCCGGCCCCTGGTCATCACACTGCATCAGAAAAATAAGCTGTAAATACACTATAAAATTATATGTAATGTACTGTTTGTAGGTCTTTGTAGTCTGTATTTGTAATGTGATTTATAGAAAAGTGTAAGCTTGCTATAATCGATAAATATAATTCCATTAAGAAAATCAAATAAATAAATTTAAAAAAAAAAAAAGGCTATGGAGGTAGTAGCATGGCCAGTATTTTTTTTTGAAGAAATGGCGGCAACCCTATGTTGAACGTATAAAGGTTATTAGTATATGGTTGCCACCTTTTTGTAAAAAAAAAACAAAAAAACAAAATGGCAATTATGCTGTTGCCTCCATAGACTTTGCTTTGGAAGAAAGCCAATTTCTTTTACCAGCCTCAAAAATGTTTTTTCAGACTCTGTAGGTGGAATTGCCTTTTTAAAAGAGAGCTCTACAGTATGTTCAATAAAGTTACTGTAGTGGATCTTTTGTTCTGCAGCTGTCCAGCATTCTTGGAATCAGTTGAGTAGCTACAGCCTTTGTAAAGACTACAAAGCATCCTCTTCAGTCTTGTCTGCTGAAGAGAGGACAAGGCCTAGTCAAGTTGTGTTAGAAGCGATTGTTCCTGCACAAGTATGGTATTCAAGTTATCTGTGGGAATGGAGAGATTGCCTTCAGATAACAAAGCCTTTCACCATAATCAAACCCATTTGCTGTTAGGTTTCATGTTACAAACCTTTAAGAATCATAACTCCCTCATTTAAAATAAATTGGTGTACCAGAGGTAGAAATGAAATGCTGCATTTAAGCAATCCCATGTATTTGAGCTTTTGAAAGCCAAACCATGCTTTTTAATGTGCCTTCAATTCCATGACTTGGAAAAAAACACATGAAACACTTTCTTTAGAAGTTTTTTCCCCCAACAGAATATGATAGAATAACATTGAAACTGAATTAACTCTTAAAAAAAATTAGTCATGACAAATCACAAAACTCAAATGAATGAGGAAAATGAACCTGCAAAAAATATATAGCTGTAAATCTAGACCAGACTCTTTATATTGCGTTTAGATTCACAATATTATATAAAAAAAAAAAAAGTTGAATTATAGTAGTTTAGTTTGTTATATGATGCTGTGCATCATTATTTAGTCAGGGTTTTATTTTTATTTTTTTTGTTTACTAGACTTAATCAAATTGTAAGCAGCACACTAGTTCTTGCTTTTCATGGAACATATGGAAAAGATACATGTGAGCATTTCCACATGAGAAACAGACATTAAATTTCATGTGACATTATTCAGCATGAACAGACTTATAAATTGCTCTTTGGAGCCAATATAAAAAAAGATGGATGTTATTTATAATATCATACTTGTTATTTTCAAGTAATTGGAATTTTCATAATCTATTGTACATAGTAGTTATAGTGATAAATACTTCACTGCTATTTCCTGCTAAAGGAACATTGCACCTTTTTAACTCTTGCCTCCTTAATGGGTTGTCCCGGGACTTTGAAGTAAACCCGACATGTATCTTAATAGATACAGGCGGGTTTACTATCTGAGACACAGCAGTTTCTGGTTAACGCACCCCACTCAGACTGCTGAATGCGAGGGTCTCATGCACCCTCATTTTCGCATGGGATCAGCAGGGGGGACCATGCAAAAAAAAAACAAGGGTCTCTCTCTACGCTAGAGTAGTCAGCTGGCTGCCTCCTATGGATGCCGGATCAGGCTGCTGCAGCTTACACTGCTCTCCATGATCTTCACTTCAGCTGTCGATCCAGGACATGTGGTCACCTACTGTCAATCAGAAAGAGGGACCTTTTTGAAGATGGCTGGGAGTATTGAGTATACATTGTGACAAATGTACACTAAAAGGAAAGGCAGGATCTTGTTTTCTTTCTCTGGTGGTATCTTAAGTCACTTAATTTTAAGACCTTCAGAAAAGTAGCAGTTCTTATGTCTACAAAGGTCACACTTGAAAGTGCACTTGCTGTCTATTCGTGGGATAATTTTCCACTAGTGCTTTGGTCAGCCACTATTGTGTGAATTGAATTAGATGAATGTTTAATGCCTTGTTTTTTTTCAACGAAAGGGGACCGACTGGAACTTAGTTCTAGTTCATATTGGTGATAGCAAAAAACTGCAATGTGTAGAATATTTGTATTATCTTGTCAGTGAATGTAACATATAAACTGGAAATCATTTTTTAAATGTTGTTTCATCTTTGTTTTACATTTTATTTCAAAAATGTTATGTCTGGTTAACATAACATGCTTGGGAAAATTTATGGAGAAAAAAAAAAACTCCTCTCCCTTTACACAACTTTCATTCACACTGTAGCATCTTTATCTTATTCATGTTCTCAAAACACCTATTTCTATTCTATTCAGCAAAAAATTAATTGGTTAATTCCAAATGGCAGGCATTAGTGTAAATCATTTGGAAAGATGAAGTTGAAGAATTTAGTGAATAGATTCCAGCATATTTTCCTCCCCTATTGTCTTATATCATCACCAATCTCATCTAGAGCACAAACACTTACTTATCCCTGGCATTACTGTTGCATGCTGAGTAATTCTACAGTAGATTCCCAATATTATGTTAAGACATTGGAAAAAATAGCTCCATTTTGTTCAGGAGCTATTTCTCAAATGAAGATGGTTATGCACTTAATTGAAGACAAAAATTAAAATTTTCTCTAGTTTCATTTATTTACATAAAATACAATATTGACTTTTGTTTAAAAAATCTATCCGATTTAAAGGATGACTGTCGGCAAAAAATAATTCTGTTTAACTGAAAGATTGCATCAAATGTATGCCTTTTAAATAGAAATAATTTAATGAATGAATATAAATAAAACGCCTTACTGTGGCTACTTTGCTTGTGTATCTCTCACAGATATCTTGGGTCAGATCTTTCTTCATCTGACCCAAGATTCTGCCATCTGATAGAACTATACAGGCACAAAGGGCTCAAAAATTTACTTTATTTGTATTTTTTAATTAAAGCATTTTTATTTAAAAGGCCTACACTTGAAGCAATCTTAAAGTTAAGCATAACTATTTTTTCCCCATATACGTGCTTTAATGGAAGACCAGTAAACCCCCACCTACAATCTTACTGATTAATAAAAAACCTTTTAAATTATTTGTTATATTTTTTATATATATATATATATATATATATATATATATATATATAATATATTACATAATACACCAGTGTGTGGGTAAAACAAGAAGATAATTTATTGCACAGTAACAAAGTGTGTATACACCCACAGGATCGGATAAGTAGTGTTGTCGCATTTCACACCCCGCCCACCTTAAACAGCCAGGCACCTCTGCCTGGTCTCATAGCCCAGTATAAATTCCAAGCCCAATAGACTCAGTTCGCAGCTCCGTGGAGCGGCCCCAACCCAATATATCAACAGATGCCTCACACAATTACCTTGCTCCTCCCAAACGAGCAACATGATTGGAAGCTCAGGGAAGAAGCGTCAGTGGATCGCAACCGATTTATAATGGATAGATAACCTTTATTAGAGAGGTCCCAAAGCTAATGGATACCCGGGTACCCCAACCAATATCCTCCCTTCTCCCCAAACAGCGACGTGATCAGTTGCTCCAAGTAGAGCGCGGGCTGGGCAGCAGGACATGGAGTGCCAGGGCCAGGACAGGTAGCTTCTCACCATTGCCTTCTCCCCAAAGATCAACGTTATCTAAAGCTGGGAGAAGGCGCGTCAGCCTCCAGTATTTTTAGCCGATTGCGACAGACTTGTGATCTGCTCTAGAGACCTGACCATTACACCAACAGGGACTTTTATGATATTGAATTCTAAATACATAGACATTATGTATATGTATATAGTTACATAATTATAACAGCTGCCACTCTTCTGGAAAGGCTTTCCACAAGATGTTGTGTGTCTGTGAGAATTTTTGCCCCTTCATTTAGTAGAACATCCGTTCCAGTTTATTCCAAAGGTGTTTGATGGGGTTGAGGTCAGTGCTCTGTGTGGGCCTGTCAAGTTCTTCCACACCAAACTCATCCAACCATGTTTTTCTGGAACTTGCTTTGTGCACTGGGGAATAATCATGGTCCAAAATGTCTTGGTATGCCGAAGAATTAATATTTCCCTTAACTGAAAGTAAGAGACCTTGGCCAACCCCTGAAAAACAATGCAAGTGGATGTTTGGAAATGCTTCAGCGGTTGAATCAGTAAAGCACTGACAACATTTACGCACCATGCTCTTCAGCACCCTGTAACCCCACTCTGTGATTTTCCGTGGTATTCCAATTCATGGCTGAGTTGCTGCTGATCCTAAATGCTTCTGCTATAAATCAGGGGGAAGTTTCACAAGCTGACTTTTTGCAAAGTTGGTACCATATCACAGTACCAGGCTTGAATTTACTGAGCTCTTCAGAAAGACCCTTTTTTTCACAGATGTTTGTAAATGTAGACTGCATTTGGCTAGGTGCTTGCTTTTATACACCTGAATTCAATAATTAAGTGGTGTGTTCCAATACTTTTTTCCATACAGTGTATTACTTCCAAACTTGTTGGTGCAATGTATTTATTATAAAACCGCAATGCCATCTAGGAAACCTTTACCGTATCTTTCTCACACTGCCATGGAAACGATTAAATTAAGATTCCTCTAGACCACACATGCTTAATACTTATGGTAGGTATCTACCTGAATAGTCAATTTTAATTCACAAATTATATTTTGGAAGTACATAATAGAGGGTGTTGGCGATCTGGAAGTGTTGTCCATATGTTACACAAACTCCTAATCATTTAGAGTAGTAAAACCAACTGTAATTTTGTCCATTTGTGAATATTGTTGTTGAGATGACATCATATTGGACCGACAAATGATTAATTAGTATTCTACCACAAAGCTATGTTATGGAATGATGAAAATGTCCCATGGGATGCATTAAATGCTGTTTTGGTACAGTCAGGAGAAGATGTTATACTTGTAGACAAATCACATTGGGTTTTTGCTTGCAGTGGTCTGGTATCACAAGGGTGTCTATTTGTAATAACAAACAAGGTCCATTACAACCACATCAATCTCTAAGATGTAGGCCCTGTGAGATCGGATCACTGTGATAGTGATCCCTGACATTCACAAGTGATGATGACAGCTTTGCCAGACGCTGATTGCAGCCAGACCCTGATCGTAATGAATTGGCTAAAGACTGAAAGCCGTTTTAACATATGAGTGAGATAAGCAAATGTGACATGCCCTTGAAGTTGAAAAATGAGTAGTACTGCATGTGGGAGCTGAATTTATTTTAATGGGAGTGGGCTCAATACCACACTCTGCACAACTTATTTTCCCTTGTGTATTTTTTTTAGTAGTTGATTATAAAGATTTAACCACTTCAGTGATTAAATGGGCTAGAGAGCCCAGTGGTTACAGGTCAATAAACCTGATCCAGTAATAAATGTCTCTGTGTACTTATGGTAGAGTATTGCTAAGTGTCCTATGCGTATGAGTATTATTTATTCTATTGTACATAAGTGCTTCCTTACAACAAACACCTGAAAACCCATACCAATTGACACAAGTGGTCAAAAAAATAAGCATGCATTTCTCTGGTATTCAGCCGTTGGCCTCATGAGGTGGTCTTCAGTTGTCACCCCTGCTGTTGAACTGGTCATTGTAAATGTGGATAGCCCTAGTATGTAGCCGTATGTTCCTCTGCTTTCAGTACCCACTCTTGAAATGAGGGAGAGGTTGTGGATTTCCAGTGTAAGGGGGTCATCAATTTTGTTGTAATTAGCAAGTGTTTGCATGTTGATTTTTTTGTGGTGTTTAATGGAGTTGTTTGTGGTGGAAGAAGTAGATGGTTAATTCTTCCAGGAACATTTTGACCCATGTCCAGAACGGTTGGAGCACAACACAGATCAACCATATGTGTAAAATGGTGCCACTTGTTAATCCACAGCGTTGTCCCATTCTTTATTTGTGATTGTTATCGCTTGTTCCGTCTTCCATTTATTGTTGTAATGTTGGTAGGACTCATCTACTGAGGGGATTTGTTCTTTGTACAGTTGTAATAAACGATTTACTGGCAGCATAGTTTGTGTGCAGATGTGCTCGGCATATATGTTAATTATGTTGTTGTAATATCTATTTTGTGAAGTGCTTGAGTTGTGTGTATCTTAGCATTGTTAGGAATTAGCGGTGTGTCTGGATCCAGAGTACAAAGACACATGTGGTCCATTGGTCACTTATGTCTCACATTTGCCCCATAGGTGTGAAGTTAAAGATAGTGCCAAATGTGCCATCAAGTCCTGGTGGGAATAAGCTGTTGTCTAGTATGTGGATAATTGGTGACGGGTATGTAGTTAGTGGGGAGGTTGAGAGTCAGATATTGAGTGTAGCGGAGAGGAAGGGTTGCATCTTGGCTAGTGGTCTGCTAATGTCAAGAAGTCTGGCAGAGCTAGTCCTCCTCTGGAGATGGTTAAGCATGTGTAGGACAGTCTGGGACGTTGCAACTGACTGTTTGATAGTTCTGAAGAAGTTATTTGGGTGCGTTATTGGGAGTTTCTGAAAAAGATAAGAGCCTATGTAAGACATTAATTTTGACTGCACTATTCCTTCCTTGCCAGGTCAGAAAGGTGAAGTCCCATTTTGTCATGAAGGTGTAAATGGTATGAGTGAGGGGCGCAAAGTTAGAGTTGGAGAAGTAGCTGGTCATCCAGTTATTTGAGTTTAGCAAAGCACCAGTGGAACGAGAATGCTTCCTTCAGTGCTGCTGTGACCGTTAAAATCTCAGATTTTTGTATTTTCATTTTATGGTTTGAGAGGGTGCCGAATATCCGAAATTTTGCCATGATCACTGGTGAGGTGATTTTGTGTTGTCACCTGTTTTTTTATGTGAATGCGTTGGGATCGTGTTCCATTTACCCTTACTGTGGCAGAGGGCAAATTGTAGAGGGCTTGTATCCATTTAATTATGTTCGGTCCTAAGCCCATTTGTGATAGTATTTTCCACAGGAAGGGCCACGCTACCCTTTTGAATGCCTTCTCGGCATCAGTGGACAGGAGTAGCATTCTAGGGCCCTCCCTCACACGACATCAATTGCGTTATGCAACCAGAGTGTGTGCTCCTTGGCCTCCATGCCTGGCACAAACCCAACCTGATCTGGGTGGATCAGGGAAGGTGTATAGCTTTTAATTATGAGTGCCAGTATCTTGGCTAGGAATTTGTTGTTAGAGTTTAGTAGGGATAAAGGCCTGTAATTGTGTGTGCGTTTGGGGTCTTTCCCTTCTTTTGGTATTACAGTAATAATGGCTGAAAGTGTATGTGGGTCAAGTTTGTTGCCTTGTAGTAGGGAATTAAAAAGGTCAGGGAGTTTAGGTGTCAGAGTATCTTGAAATCTCTTGTAATATGTCAAGAGGAAGCCGTCCGGTCCATGGCACTTGCCTGTGGCAAGATAGTTTGATCTCATGTGCTAATTCTTTTGTAGTGATGGGTTCTTCTAAGAAATTTGCCTGTGTGTGAGTGTGCAGGAGATAGCATTCATTAGATATTTGCAGGGCCGTCTTTAATAGTGATTGGACCCTGGGCAAGCATTTGCTTGGGCCCCCTGGACCCTGCCCCCTCCCCTGCATGCAATCCCGCCATCCATCGCGATGTTACCCCCCCCCCCCACACACACATATGCCATAATTGTTGTGCCATTCAGATGCCAGTAATATTGTGCCATTCAGAGCCCAGTAATATTGTGCCAGTCAGAGCCCAGTAATATTGTGCCATTCAGAGCCCAGTAATATTGTACCATTCAAAGCCCAGTAATATTGTGCCAGTCAGATGCCTGTAATATTGTGCCAGTCAGATGCCTGTAATATTGTGCCAGTCAGATGCCTGTAATACTGTGCCAGTCAGATGCCTGTAATACTGTGCCATTCAGATGCCTGTAATACTGTGCCATTCAGATGCCTGTAATATTGTGCCAGTCAGATGCCTGTAATACTGTGCCAGTCAGATGCCTGTAATACTGTGCCATTCAGATGCCTGTAATACTGTGCCATTCAGATGCCTGTAATACTGTGCCATTCAGATGCCTGTATTACTGTGCCAGTCAGATGCCTGTAATACTGTGCCAGTCAGATGCCTGTAATATTGTGCCGGTCAGATGCCTGTAATATTGTGCCAGTCAGATGCCTGTAATATTGTGCCAGTCAGATGCCTGTAATATTGTGCCAGTCAGATGCCTGTAATATTGTGCCAGTCAGATGCCTGTAAAGCCCCCCCCCCCCCCCCTAGTACTTACACGAACCTGCTCCGTCCCCCCCGCCGGATTTCTCCTCCGTGCAGTCTTCCCTCTTGCACGGGAAACAGTCACCGGATGTGACGCGACGTCACATCCGGCGTCAGTTTTTTTTTTTTTGGGTCGTCGCATCCATCGGATTCGGCTTGCTGGAAAAAAGCGTTCACAAGCGCAATGCACTGTGAACGCGGCAAGCAGGGGCTGGGGGGCCACGGGACAGCTGCCTTGGGGCCCCCCGGAGTAACTGGGCCCAGGGCAGCTGCCCCGTTTGCCCCGCGTTAAAGACGGCCCTGGATATTTGTCATGGATTCTTGATTCCATGAAAAATTAAACCTGCAATGCAAAAGGACAAAACATGTCTTCTCTTGGATGAAAAATATATTGCACCCAAGAGACACCTATTTGGAATAGTCTGGCCAAAACCATGTTCTTCATTTGTGAATTCTTAGCTTAATAAAAATAATATGCGCGGTGTGCCAAACGTATGAAAACTTTTACTTTTTCATTTTAGAAAAATTGCTAGGAGATGTGGTGTCTTAAATATATAACTGTGCTGTGCAAACTTAGCATAATGATTTATGTTTGCAAGAAACTGAGTCTGTCAAAAACTAAATTAAGGCCAATACTTCCCACACTTTATATGTTTCTTTGCAAAGTGATTAAACCCTTGAATGTACATGCTGCCTATGGGATATAACATCCCCCCCCCCCCCCCCAAAAAAAATAGTTTATTTTGATATTGTTTTAAATACTTTTTGTTGGATTTTAATATCTAGTTCTGTGAATTGTCAAATGGTTTAGTAATATAGCTTCTAAAAATCACTTTTGGTGCACATAACTTCTATCAGTTATGGAAGGCAAATTACAGTGAAGGAGTTTAAGTGTGCATGGGATAGTCATAAGGCTATCCCAGGTATAAGATCAGGCTAGGGACTAATGCAAGTATTCAGAATACTGGGCAGACTAGATCGGCTGAATGGTTCTCATCTGCCAGCACATTATATGTTTCTAGTCCCCAATAAAAATCAGTGCAAGTCCAAAGAAGGAACCCAGAAAAAAAGCAAAACTGTTTTAAAGGAATATATAGATCTGGATACATTATGTTATACAGTTTCCCTGTTGAATTACAAATTAAGAAAATAGATTTTTAATAAGTGCATTCCCCAAAAAATCTCATACTCGTTTGAAGGGATACCCCCACCAAAGGTTTTTTTTTTTTTTTAATTTTGCATAGTTGATTTGATATATGTTTTTTGTTTTTGTTATGCAATTTTATGAAATATTTTACTAAACAAGTGTGACTGGGCACTGCCATTTTGTGAAATATAGTGTTTTTGGGTGCCACCCCTCAGAGACTTTGCAGCACAAATTTCTTGGGGCACAGATTGCAGTATATAAATCAGAATTCTAACCATAGACTTGCATTGAAAAGAAAGGTAATGTACCTATTATATCACAAGGGGGTGGAGTTATGATCCTGTTTTATGAGGTCAATCTCCTCTCTTTGTGTTGGAAGGCAGGTAAAAAAAAGTTGGACACAGCCACCTAGTCTTGCCCACTATGTTACGCAGGAGCCAGTAAGAGAGCAGGGGTGTATCTTTTGACATCATCATGCAGGCTTTTGCCACAGTTGTAAAGTGAGACTTGCTGGAAGATTTTGGAGATTGTTGCATCATGGGTAAAATTCTCAAAATGGATGCTGGAGATAGACACCTTATTTTATTTTTACTTTTATATGCAATTAATTGAAACATAGAGAAAAAAGGTACAGGCACAGGTAATCTAGTTACATCTTATGGAAGTGGTAGTGTCCCTTTAAATTGCAGGGTTTTCTTTCATCCATGGATAGTTGGGGGTTTTATTGACATGATATATTATCAGTAAATGTTTTAAGATATGCCACATCAAATGACTGGATTTAGGGGATAGCCCATATATAATTCATTATACCACTTCTCAATCAATATTGGTAGAATGGTATATAAAACCAATACTTATCCCACAACAATGGAAAAATGCATAAAGCCCTGCACATTATTGTGCAGTGGTGGTATAATTCATAATACAAATACCTATCATATAGTAATGGGATTACTATATTTCTATCACTAAGTCTACCTTTGTTTTTCGGTAGTGTCTGTATATCTGTGTCCCAGTTGGCTAATAACAGAATAACTTGAAATATTTCCAATGCATATTTTTAAAACCTGAAAATCGTATACCTAGACGAATTTGTGAAATTACAGCAGTATGGAAGAAGCCAGGACTGCCCACACTAGTAAAAGTGATTTTGCTTTTTTTTTTTCCTTCAGGAGCCAATGAGAATAATGCCATTCAAATGAATGGAATATCCTGTTTCTCTAGTGATGTCAACTTGCAACACGCAACTTGCACCAAAGTGAGTTTGGGGATTAGACTGTCCCTTAAAATGACAGTCCAAACTCACTTTGGTACAAGAGGAAGATTACTGCTTGTATAGTGCACATCCTTTTTTTACCAGTGCGATTTAATGCAGGCAATCTGCATAAATCACATTTTTAATATTTGACTCAAGCCCTCCCTAGTGATTACTCTGCATCTTTACTGCCCACATTTAAATATCTTTGAGGCTGCATTATAATTTTATCCCTTCCCTTTTCCTATTTAGGCAAATATATTTCTGGAGAGTTTGGCACAACGTAACCGATGATAACTACATAAGCTTTTTATAATTTCTAGTTCAAAGTACCACTCCTTATATTCTTATTACATGTACTAATTTCTTTTTCAGCACATACTCTACACATTGTAGCTTTAGAACATTACTTTATATTAGAAAAAAAGTGGTTTGCTCTTGTATTTTCCATTAATTAATTTGAAAGTCACCAGTGTTCTCCCTCATCGTTCTTTCATTCAACATGAGCATTGTACAGTCATTAAGTCTTATGTCTACATTTTGCAAAGTTGGCTCATGTTGCAACATTCTTTTTTAATGAAGGTTAAGTAATTTGTATTTAAAGTAAGATTGCTAACTAGACAGAGTGGAATGTGATTAGAAGTCAGTTGCACAAAAAGTACAAGATGATGTAATGCCCTTTATATAAATTATGTATTGTTATAAGATATGTAACCTTTTAACCAACTTTTGCAGAGGTAAACATAGAACAGAACATCAATCTACAAAAAAAAACTTGAAATATTACATTGTGAAAAGTGTTTAGTACTGTTGTTTTTAGAATACATTGTGTAGATGGGCTTTTTATTTTTGAGACATATTTAATATGCCGTCCAAAATAAAACCTGATTTCGATCACAGAATCTAATACCTATATTAATACTGCATTATAGGAACTCCATGACCTAAATACTGTTTGTAATGTGAATCTAGAGACAATTGTGGTGGCAGAATCTCTGTTGCTGTAGGTTACTGTATAAATTTCAAGAAAATTGAGAACATTTGATAAATACTGTCTCTAGTTAAAGACACGCGTGGCTGAAAGGACAACTCAGCATGAAATAAAGATATGTTTAATTGAAAGATTGCATTAAATTGAAATACTTTAATGAAAAAATCAAATAAAGTACCTTATTGAGCCTTCTTTGCTACACAGCTTTATCAAGTGGCAGTCATCTTGGGTCAAATAGGTCAACTCTTCCTTCATCTGAACCATCTGAACCAGCATTTCTATTTAAAACACCTGCATTTGATGCAGTCTTTGATTAAACAGAAGTGTATTTTGAGTTGTCAGTTGTCTATTAACCACTTTGCGACAATTGACATTGTTAGACACGAGCAGTTAGTGACAAATGATGTGCCGGGTTGTCATGTGGTGAAACGAGCATAAGTGATCAAATGTTGCTTCCTATGCTGAGTGGTCATTGCGGAATTGCATCAACATCAAGGCATCTAGCAACACCCAAATTTGCAACCAGGGCGCAAGCAGCATGTCGTTTCAATGTGACATTGTAGTGGAAAAGCTTTGGATCACTTCCGTCACTTTGACAACGTTGCTAGACTGCCTCTAGAGGCAGTCAACAACATGCAGTTAAATACCCTTTTTTTAACACTAAAATGTAGGGCTAGGTCAAAAGGTCGCTGTAGAAGAAAATGAGTAGGAAAAAGCAATTCACTACTTTAAAGGGACAGTCTAGTCCCCAAACACTAAGGATATTCCTATTGATTACATTATGTGTACTTGCACTTGTACACAGCAGGATCTCTTAACAGTGCAACATAAAAAAATAAAAAAGGAAATAACTTTTACTCAGCTAGTGCGGGCCGTCCTGGCTTCTTGCAAACTGCTGTAATTTCACAATTTCATCTAGCTGTAAGTATTTTATATTTTAAGCAATGCAAAACGTTAAACATGCATTTTAAAGTACTTTGAAATCTCATTAATTTTCATTAATTGGAAGATGCATTTTGGGCGCTAGACAGTCCTTTTAAGTTATTGCCATATAACATGCAAAAAACAATTTTTAAACTCAGGACATATATAAAAATCTATATAGCAGGTTTTTTATTTGTGTTTGTAGATGTGTAAAAGATTTTTCGTGTAAAAGAAAAAGTTTTTAAAAATCTTTTTATCATACTTTAGATTTTTTTTAAATCAAATGATATAATATGAAGAAAATAATGGTGTCTAAAGAAAGCCTTTTTTTGGCAATAAAAGCATAATATGTACGGGTACAGTAAAAAAGACAAACACTGCAAGTGTAAAAACAGCCATTGTCCAGCATGATCAAAAATGTTCTATTAGTCTGGTCACTAAGCAGTTAATAATACAAATTAATTGCTGTAATGGAGAATGTGTAATTTGCATATCAAGCCACAAGGCTTGCATGGGGGTGAGGGGTTTGAATGGCCAGAGAGAAGTATACTGGATATGAACTTTGGGGACTAGACAGCCATATTATCTATGATTCATAGATAAAATGTATTTATTATGTTATTATATTACTATTTAACACTCTAGCATTATACAAATTGTTCTGCAACGTCTTGGTTTTTAAATTCATTCCTTTTCTCCTATTGAGTATTCCTATGAGCAGTGGCAGACTTGCTAGGGTGTCAGCTTGCCCTATGGCATGCCCTGGGCCTTTAAGAAAAAAGAAAATAAAATTGTAAAAAAAAGTATTGTCAAACGAGGCAGCTGCTCAGGGCCCATTCATTCCTGGAGGCCCAAAGCAGCTGCCCAAAAGGCCCACGCTGCCCGCGTGACTGTCTCACACAGAGACAGTCACATTCGGGCAGCAGCCAGCAGTCTGCATACAGCGGATGCGGACCCAGCTTTCTGTCACAGGGGGGAAGAGGTTTTATCAGTGGCATATTAATGAGCAAATTATCAGTGGCATATTAATGAGCAAATTATCAGTGGCATATTAATGAGCAAATTATCAGTGGCATATTAATGAGCAAATTATCAGTGGCATATTAATGAGCAAATTATCAGTGGCATATTAATGAGCAAATTATCAGTGGCATATTAATGAGCAAATTATCAGTGGCATATTAATGAGCAAATTATCAGTGGCTATTAATGGACAAATTATCAGTGCCATGTTAATGGAAAAAATATCTTGTGGCATATTAATGAGACAGTCTCTTGCATACATTCTTGACATGTCACTTCGCTCCTGCGATACCACGCTACCGATCTTACCCTCTCCCCCCGGGCAACTCCGCCACCCAACCTGGACATGGCAGTACTTTTTTGGTGGCCCCATCCTTTTTTTGGCTTCGCTGCCAGGTGGCCTCCTCTCCTTTACTTACTCCCACTTAAATCTATTGATTTATTCTCTTTCAGTATATATTTGTGCCTTAATCCTCTCTTCCATACTCTTCCATTTGAACAGTTCACTTTAAGTATAGGACTCTGCACTATTTGTTTGCTCTGTATTCCTTACTGTTATGACAAGTGTCATGACAGCGAACATTATAAGGTCGACAGAATAACAGAGATTCTAATCCAAGAAGACGCATTTACAAAAGGTTAAGTGCATACAATTTCTCAGTGGCAAACCCATATTTGTGATATATTTGTAGATTTTTTTCTTATTATTTTTCTTTAGTGGATTTGATATACACGACCCCAGGTCTGTTTGTATTTTATCCTTCAACCCATTAACCAGTTTAGTAGACCTTCTCTGAACTCTCTCCAAAGTATCAATATCCTTCTGGAGATCCGGTCTCCAGTACTGCGTACAATACTCCAAGTGAGGTCTCACCAGTGCTCTGTACAATGGCATGATCACTTCCCTCTTCCTACTGCTAATACCTCTCCCTATGCAACCAAGCATTCTGCTAGCATTTCCTGCTGCTCTATTGCATTGCCTACCTACCTTCAAGTCCTCTGAAATTATTACTCCTAAATCCCTTTCCTCAGATGTTGATATATGTTATCATAGAGGTACAAATACAGTTCATCATTTGGCATGTGCAGTATACTATTTATGTGCCTATTTCTTAAATCTCAAGTTCTAGTTCACTGAAATTACAATATTTTTGTAACCAAACGATTTGACTATATGTTATTTAAAAATGTGAACTATAATATTCCAATGCTTCGGTATTTATGTTTCAAAAACCTTGAAATGGCAATTGTTGTACTTTTATATTTTTGTGAATGGCTGTGTAGATACCAAATGAATTTTAATTAAAATTAATTAAAAATATCCACCATTTATTTAAAATAAAAAATACAATTTCAGAATTAAATTATAACAATATGTATTTACATTTAGTATCTACTGTATACTGCCAGTAATATGTACACTGTAATTACTAAAAATATATATATAAAAAAAATCACAACAATTTTAATGGTACCTTTTTTCCACTTGCGGATTTTTGTGAAAATTGTATTTAATTATTTTAAAAAAATTAAATTATAGCCTTATAGTTGTTGGTGGGCCCCTTATGTCTCCTGGCAACCAATATTTTTAGAACCAGTCCGCCACTGCCTATGAGCTCTGATTAGGACCTGTCTCTGGTGCTGCTCATTTAGGTTTGTGTTTCACATATACTTTATACCCATGATTAAGCCTGTATAGATGAAACCTGTGTGAGGTGACTGGATTATTCAGTTTACATTTTGCCTCTGCATCTTGTTTTTACAAAGATGAAATAAAGGATTATGTTTTACACATGAAGAACGAGTGAGTTAATTTCATAGATTTATGGGGAGCAGCCGTCTTTCCACGAAATACATATAATAAATATAGAAAATATATGAAATATATATATAAATATCAAAAAAAAATCTTATTATTTTTTCCATTATATATTTGTTGTGCTCCACATGCACAAACTATGAATTTTAATATTATTTTATTTTTATTTTAAACTTAAATTGGATTGGTTTTGCAATAAGGGCCATGGGCCACAGAAACAATTAATTTAATTCAGCCTAGCTGGGATATAATGTTGTCATTACACTTTGCATTACTGCCAGCAGGTGTCACTAACTGACAGTCACCCTTGTTACTTGAATTCCTTCTTCCAATTACTGATATGATTTCCTGCTAAATATTATTGTTTATCTATGGATAGCCACTGACAAATTAACTACTTTCTAGCCAGCCTCATTATATGAATATGCTCCCCCCAGTTGAAAAACTACAATGTGGATGTGCTGTTTTGCTAATTTTGTGTATTGATTATGCTGAAAGCTAAAATGCTGAGATAATCAAACTTGGTCCCGTAATTGTATCACACGCTCACATAGTACAGACGACACACAACCAGAGGCAAAGTGGTCTTATGCAGCAAGACCCTTAAAAATGCGCTGCAGATAAAATGAAACTCTAATGTACTGCATGCATAAGGATGTTTTTATTCCCTCATACATGAATTCATTGGGTTTATTAAGTATACTTAAAAACATAAAAATATGATATCTGATAAATTCTCTTCAGCAGTCTTTCTGTGTTATCATGTCCCTGTTAAATGTACAAGGGAAGACAAAACAATGGCACACTACTATTTGGCAGAAGGGGGAGCTACTCTGAACCATTTTAAAGATGGTCCTAATTCCAGCTCTGAAAAAGGGGGTTAAAAGTACATGTAGAGAACTGCTCAGATATTTCTATAGCTATTGATCAAAGCAGTGCGTCACATAGAAAGTGTGGTGTTTCATTGCATCAGTGAGTTAGAATGAACACGCCAGCTAAATACACCTTGGAGGATTAGTGATTGGCATATGTTATGGGAAGTTCTGGATACACATTGGCGTGCAAGGGATTGTATTCTTTTAACCACATTGCCTTTTTATGACATCATTGTTTATTTCTTGTAGATGAGACATTTTTATTTTGTATGCTTAAGTTTATGCATTTAGTCTCTCAGTATATGTGTATGGACATAAACCTACAGATGTGCGTGTGACTAATATGTTTGTATATGTTGAATATATGCATTGTTTATTGGTAGTTATTAAATAGTATTCAATTTGACCTCTCTCAAACTCCACTATATACAGAGTGAATATTTTTAACCCATTAAAGGACAACGGTCATCAAAATAACTATCTTCCCCTTACTGACATGGGCTGTTTTAACATTTCTGCTGTATTTGTGTATAGCTTTAATTTTGTATTCTCATCTTCTATACCCACACAAATTATATAATGTTTTTATCGGCATAATTATGGGACGATACCATTATTTTCATCATATCATTTTTGTTTTAATGTTTTATTGATAGCAGGATAGCATATATGATAAATGATCAACATTACAAAGACAAGTACAGAATAGGAAGGCATTACATGGTTGGCTTAATCAGTTATAATGATAATGTTATATACTGATGCAGTTGAACATTTCATAAAAACAGCAATAATAAAAATAAGTGCTAATCCGACTCTACATTAAACTAGCAGAAACGAAACAAGCAATAAACCTGACTCCAGGTCCAGAAGTTAGCTGTTTGTCATAACTTTGTCTTCATTGGGGTTGGCAACCAGAATATAAGTGGTTAAGCCGCATAAAAACATATGGAACTAGAACGGGAAAGAGAGCCCTCGTTGTATAATCAGTCTGGGGGTGTCAATATGTGGGTCAGTTAACTATCCAAGGGAATCGGGTGATTGCCCAGAAGTAGTTGATTCATATACCAGGGGGAGTTTTGGAAGATTTGCTTGATTTGTGTCCTTGTCTCTATGGGTAGCACAGCAATATAAGGATTCCAGTCCATGAAAAATTGTTTAGTGCGTAGGGTCTTGTCATTTTGGGCAGTCAACCAACACATTCAGAACAAAAATAGGAGCTTCTCCTTGAAACAGTAAGAGAAGGCTGCCATCAAGATACGTGCCAATTTTATGTGCGGAACCAAAAACTGTGAAAGCTGGAGTAAGTGGCAGGCGGATCGCTAATGTATTCGCATATGAATTAATGTTTTTGCTTGAATTGGCATACACATTTACAGTGCCATAGACAATGATCCAAATCCGCGTGTGGGGAGCCACCTCCATGTGTCAGGATAAGATGCGTTTATTGCTTTACTCCTGGCAGGGGAAATGTAAGCCCTATGAAACAGCTTAAAAAACGTATCCCGATATGATGAGGCCTTTATTACAGACATCATTGCGTTGTAAGCTTTCAGTATGGCCTCTATGGACAAATTAGGTAAAAGAGTGTGCCATTTTTTGGGACCTGTGGATAGATTGTCATAGTCTAGCGTCCTACGTAGTATCTGTCTAATGTCAATCGTACGCATCCGCCTGTGCTGTGCCCTGTCAAACAAGTCATCTGACAGGTTATCCCAATCCTCATCTGAGAAATGGGAGACACAACTAGTGATTAAACTTGGATACAAGCATAGATAAAAGGGGTGATTGGTAGAGAAGGGAATTTATCTTTGATGGCAGTCAGGGGTAAGACAGATTTCCCCGTCCGACATACCAAAGGGTAAATAAAAGTTACGTCGGCGGTAGCCCAGCATGTGAAGGGGTATGCCGCAATCCCATGGGTTACGCAGGAAAGGGAGAAATTTGGAACTTGTGAATTGTAGATGCAGTTTGATTGTCAATTGCTACGCCTGGAGCGGCCCGAATAATAGTGGGCTATTATGAGCATCTTGTGGCAAGAGACCCACTGGGGTGTGCAATAAAACAGTGATGTTTAGAGCTTGGCAGAAACCCTGGTAAGCATCTGTGTTGGTATAGTAGTTTTCTCTTGTGACCCAGTCTATCACGTATCTGAATAGCGCAGCCAGATTATATTCCTGTATGTTAGGTACATTCAGTCCCCCCTTCAGTGTGGGTTGCTGGAGATTACGGTTTCCCACCCCAAATTAAATGAATTAAATGCTGAGTTCAAGCGTTTCAAATCTTTGTGTTTCAATAAAAAAGGTAAAGTCTGAAGTGGATAAAGCAGGCGAGGGAAACTGATCATCTTGATCATCATCATTAAATTCCCCTCCCACCACGAACGGCAAATCTAGTAATTCTGAGAGTTTGTTGACCAGGGACACGTAAAAGTCTGGGTTAGAGTATTTAGGGGCATAGATATTTGCCAGTAACATTTTTTAATCATTGATAGTAATTTCTAAACTAAGATACCGCCCCAGGGTGTCTACCATACTATTATGAATGTCATACGAGATGTGTCTACTGAGCACAATAGCAACTCCCTTCTCCTTCCATTTGTAATTAGACATTACGCAGTCTGCGATCCATGAAACTCGTAGGACAGTGGGACAAGAACAAGACCACTACACTACCACTAGAACACGACATCTGGGTGCAATCCTTTTAGATGGGCTGTGATTTTTTTTCCCTTTATAATGGGGTGTTTAAACCATTAGTGTTCCTAGATAGTATTTTGAGTTCAGTTTGATGATGTGTGCAAATAATGGGGCTTGTACGTGGATGGGTATCAGCCAATACCCTCCCTGGTCTGATATTGTGGAATGAAAACAACATGTTGGATGGATCTCCCCTTGTCCCAGCAAGCGTAGGGGTCAATCCCTATGGCTCTGGTTGTGAAGAGTGGGTTGGTCATTGGAGACAAAACCCAAGATTCAAGTAAAAATAAAAACAGGTAACAGTATAACATGAAAGTGCACAGTAGGAATAAAATTCATAATTGGAAATCGGGCGGGCTGCCCCCACTGTCTGGAATATTTTTCAAAAACTCTGTAGCTTGCTGTGGCGAGTCAAAAAACTCATCATGACTGTTTAGGTATATGCACAGTCTAGCCAGGTAGATGAGGGCAAAGCGTATTTTATGAGCAAAAAGAGGCTTACAAATTTGCAAAAATTCTCTGCATTTACCAGACTCTGCGGCCAAATAATCTTGAAAAATCAGCACATGTTTGTTGCGGAAGACAAGTTCCTTATACCTGCAGTATCCCGCCAAGACCGCTCCTTTGTCGGCAAAATTCAAAAATCAAGTGAAAACCTGTCCTGCCCTTGAACTTTTGTCCTGAGATTCGGGGCCAATGCGGTGGGCTCTCTCGATAAGTAACCTGTTATGTGGTTTGTTCAAACGCAAAGCTTCCAGTAGTCATTGTTGTAGCATGTGTGCAAGGTCAGTCGAGTCAGTCCCAAGAGACGCAGATTATTTCTTCTCCCCCTGTTCTCAAGGTCATCCACATTCTCCTGTAGTGCTAAGATCTACGATTTTTGGCTCTGGTGTTCTCTCTGCAGATGTTGAGACGTTTCCTCATGTGTTGCCTTTGTTCAAGCTCTGTTATGCGGGTTGCATTTGCAGCAGTTAGCGTGGAGACTGCTTGGTTGCTACCTTAAGTTCTGCACATCTGGCATCGATAAGAGGCATAAGGGTTTTAGTGACCTCCAGGGCCATCACCATGGCTTGTGAAGAAGATGAGGCAGTAGATGAGGAGTTCATTACAGCTTCAGGTGGTGGCGAGCGTCTGCGAGTAGGAGAAGTGACTTGTTTGCGTATATCCACAAAGTTGTCCATATTTTGACTCATTCCACACAGTGGGGTCGGGAGGGGCGTATAGCGTCGGGACAGGGTTTTAAAGATGTTCACATGGCACCATTCTAGGCCCTCGTCGCAGGAATATATTTGTTGGGTTGCAAGTCCTCCAACGGTCATGGTAAAAACCTGCGAAATGCGGGATGGTACAGCAAGGCAGGTAAAAACCTCTCTGTCGCTCCGTCGATAAGCTGAGTGAAGTTGTAGGCCAAAGACCTTCGACGCTCACAGCAGTCTCCTATGCTCGGCAGGTTGTCATTGCAGCACTGATCGGGCACTCTGTTGGAAGGCTGCAGTGGACTCAGCTCCCAGTGATGTCAGTCGGGTATTGCACTTGCAGACTGCACCAGAAGGTGTTCTGTCTGGAGATCTTCTGTCCGATGATGTAGAAACTGTCACTCCCTGGGGGGTTGGAGTCTGGACAGGATAGTCTAAATCACTCTTAGATGCAGAGCTCCACAAAAGTGCGACCGGCCATGTTGACCCTTGGCCATGCCTCCCAATAATCATATTTTTATTACAGAAAAAAAATCATATGATGGAAAAATTAAAAAACTAAAACTTTTTCCTAACATTGACCTGAAAAATCGTTTTATAGTTACAAATGGTAAAAAAAAATCCCACCTAAACAGTTTCTAAATTTTGTCCTGTTTTGAAATGTCATTGTTACATGTTTTTTCTGTTGTTTTTTGTCAACTATAGGGCAGTAACCGAAAGTTGCAGTCCTAACCCTATCCTAAATCTAACCATTATCTTAACCTTAAATCTTACCCGAACTGTAACTTTAACCCCTAATGTAACCCTAGATGTAAGGCTAATTTAGCCTTTTTTGTGTTACAATATTGCTGACTACTGGTTCTATCTGCCCTGCTAATGCTTCTGTGGACCTGTTGGCGTTTCCCTTCTTGCCCCTCTCTGGATGCCCATGTTTTTTTTATACTTTTATTAAGCATTCTTTTTTCAAATGCATACACAATGTAATCTGCCAATAAAACATAACTTCATTTTTTGCCCGTGGTTGTACTTTGATTGAAAGACAATGAATGCCTTCATAGCAGTCTGGTTATTAAAAAAAAAGTATTTTATGCTGGCATAAAATATTACTGGACAAAATAACATTGGACTAAGTAAGTGAATATATGTAAGAAAAGCAAGTAACTTTTAGAATTGTGGTTCATAATAGAGTAAACTTATGGACAGATTTATGATGATGGCATTGAACATATTGTTGTTTCTTATAAAATGAAGATATGGATGATATGTACAATTGTATAAAGTAAACGATTTTAAAAGGGTTATCTTGCATTGCCTTTACAGATTGATACAATCTTTAGTACTGAATTACCTATTAATTGTTTCCCTTTCATTTACAGCATAGATTTCCAAAAGAACAACCCAGTGCACAAGTTAACCGAGGAGGAATTGCTGGCTTTCACATCAGTAAGTGTCATGTTGCAGACAACATTTCCAACATACGGATTCTACACTTATATGTAAAATAGCTCATACGTTTGCTAACATAAAGTATACATAAAGGTCCATCTTCAGTCTGCAGAGAAAAAAAAAAGGACCATAAAATCTTTCAGGATGCCTGGTTGCCTTTCCTCTCTGTCAGATCAGGCCTTAGTGTAGGCCTGATTTCACAGAAATGTGGGGCAATGGTGCTGCACTAGCGGGAAGAAGGAAACACGTGTATTTATTATCACTGATAAAACACCCTTTATTTAATAAATGTATGTATTTTTATGATAGTTGTCCTTTAACCCCTTAGTGACAAGACATTTTCACCTTGACTTTCCCTTGGTGACAATGGCTGTTTTGACATTTCTAGGGTGTTTGTATTTAGCTGTAATTTTTTTCTTTCTCACATACAGTACCCACACAAATTATATGTTGTTTTTATCGTCATAAGAAGGGCTTTCATTAGATACCATTATGTTCATCATATCTTATAATTTACTACAACAAAAATCATAAAATATGATGAAAAATTAAAAAAAAAAACACTTTTTCTAACCTTGACTTAAAATATAATTTACACAAATAAAATCATTAAAAAAGACCCCGTCTAAATAGTTTCTAAATGTTCTCCCGAGTTCAAAAATATGCATGTTTCCATATTTTTCGGTATTTTTTTTTGCGAGTTATGGGGCAAAAACCAAAAATAGTGTTTTTTGTTTTTTCCCTATATTGATCTTTTGACCCCAACCCGAACCCAAAATGTAACCCTAACACTAAATTTAACCCCAACTCTAATCCTTATTATATCCCTTAATATTTTTTAACTTTAATTTAATTTTAACCCTATCCCTTATGCTAAAAAATATTTAATTTTAACCCTATAGGCTAATATAGCTAAATAACCTGTTTTTAAATAATTAAATATGTATTTTAAATATTTTCCATTGCAATGCTACTAAACTACCACTAGGGGCAGTCAAGTAGCATATTCAGAGCGACGGAAGTGAAGTTACTTTCACTTCCGAAGCTCAGACCGGCAGAGGGCTTAGCCATATTGACGGAGCAGCATGCTCCGTCAATATGGCTCCTCACGATCGCTCCGTGGGGCGATCGTGGGGGTCCCAAAATAGAAATTTCGGTGCTGGCTATTGCCTCGATGTCGAGGCAATAGACCAGCACTGTTAAAGCGGTTTTTGATCGCGAAAACCGCTTCATTCACTGCAGGACGTGCCAGGCACGTCCTTTGTCGTTAAGGGAGTTTCTCCCAGGACGTGCCTGGCACGTCCTTTGTCGTCAGAATGGTACTGTTGTTTTTTTTTTTTTTTTGTTTTGTTTTTTTAAAACATAGTAGTTCTAACTGTATCATGTCCATTTCACAGGCATATTTACGCCAGTGTCAGAAATTTTGTAATAAGCGAGGGTTTTACAGTTAGTTTCTATTGACAGAGCTACTACTACTGAATATGTAAACAAAGTATTGAGACCATCCATATGCTTAACCAACTCTTATGAAAAAGCCCTTTAGTATTTAGTTAGATTTTCATTCACAGCCAACTTCAAAAAGTCATTCATACTTAAGGACTTAAAGACGCCAAAACAATTATAATTTTATTCACAGCTGTTTCCTTGGCTTGGTTTTGAGAATTCTGCAAATAGTGATACTGTAATATAGCTTGGGGTGGTTAGGATGCATATTACATAATAGTTTATTTTACACACGTGCAATATGTGTTTTATAAATAAATAGGTATATGGTTATATTATACATATCATTATAATGTGTGTGTGTATGTATGTTTGTGTGTATGTATAAATATATATATATATATATATATATATATATATATATATATATATGTGTGTGTGTATATATATATATATATATATATATGTGTGTGTATATATATATATATATATGTGTGTGTGTATATATATATATATATATATATATATATATATATATATATATATATATACAGGTACATACACACTACATAAAAACACCTATATTAGATTAACTTTTTGATTTATTCACGTTATGGCCAAATGATGGTCAACCCACCACTGTATAGGTCCACAAATATGTACAGTCCATTGTTTTTATGGCATGTGTGCAAAGATAACATTTCTTTAATAACAAATAAATTAATTACTGAGGTAAAATCTGCAGAGCATTCTATATTGTAGAGTTCACAGAAAACAAGGAAATTAGCTTTTGGAAATGTCATCTGGGAGAGGGACTTTACTTTCCTGGTCTTTACTGCATTATTAGATCACAACATTTGGAACGAAGTTCCTGCCAGTGCAGGATTTTTCTTGTTGTTCAGTAATGTGATCAGTCTAATTTCTTGCTGGTACATATCAGGAAACTGAATGAATCACTGTAAAAATAACCTATATTGTTTTACACAGACTCCCCTGCATTTCAACTGCATTCTCTGTTCAATATTACTGAACATATCTGCGTAGTTTCCCTTTGGGTCAGCCAAGCCTAACCAGTTATCACGATTATTTTAATTTCCCTTTATTGTTAGTGATGTGTTCAGTTTTTCCTTTGATACAGGTGTTATGTTTCATGGTTTAATGCTAATTGATGTTGTTCTAATGGGCAGGACTTTTGTTAAAAGTTAATACAAAACTGTGTAACGTTACATAAATACTATTACTTTAAAAGTTTCCACAATTATTTGAGCAATTACATGCACTTCAAAAAAACAGGATTTAATAGCTGAGAGAGATAGTGAAGTCAAATGGGTCTCAGTAAAATTCGACTTTGGAGCTTGACTTTCATTTTGAGACCAATGGCCATATTTATCAAGCCAAAACTGGTGCTTTTTCAGGAAAAAGGTACTAAAATAGTAGGAATTTTCATGGAAACCAATGGAATATTATGTCAGTTTGGTCCAAATTTAGGACTTTTTTTTTTTTAAAAACACCTTTTTTTTTGCCTTGATAAATCTGGCCGTAAGTCAAATTTGGCAACTGAGTTTGACTTAGAAGAAGAAAAAAAAAAAAAACAGATTTGAATCTTCCCCACTGGAAATAATAGGAGGCAAAATGATTGAAGCTTTGTTTGAGACTAAGTCAAAACTCAGGTGCTGAAAATGAAAGGCGTCCTCCAAAGTCAAATTTTACTGAATAACATCTCTGCTATTGATGCCTGATTTCTGCAGTTAATTATGAACCTGCTCACTACAGTTCACTCTTTACTGCATACATTCTCTTATATACTTGAAACCTATCATTCTTAGATCTTCAAAGAAACATCTATGTATTATAGATGGATGTTGTCTTCTTTAATTTGGATTCACAAAATATAATCATGGTTATATGAACCAAAAGGGCTGTAATCTGCAAAATAGAGGCTAGAAATAGTTTGAGGGAGATGGAAAGAATTGTGACTTACGAGGGGGTGATGACCATTATAAAAGTGGGGAAAGCAAGCTGTCTTGAACACCTCTGTGGCGGATGCATTGTTAGTCTGGAGGGAAAAATTGTGACTTAAAATTACTTAACTTACTGTTGTCAACTTTTCACGTCATTCTTGGTTAATGCATATGTTTTTATTGTGCATGTGCAGTTTATAAGTCAGTACTGCACATTGCTTTCTTGTAAACAGCAGAAATGTGACATTTGCATACTAATTGTAGCTCAAGAGTTAGTAGACGTCATCATTTCAATGGTTCATTGCTTCAACAGCTGTGTGTGTGTGCGCAGTCATCTTTTCAGCCTACATGTGGATTGGCAAATCTGCAGGCTGGTTAGATGGTTGTCATACATTCACCTAGAACATCATGAAGGTATCTGCAAAAATAAAGGCCCAAAACAGATTAAATTATATTGGGCATTGGAAATAGGACCTGCATACAGTGAAGCTAAAAAAAAACATTGCTTATTGTGATTTACTGTTCTTCTTTGCAAATTGTTTTCCAGCTATATAAAAATATTTAAAATAAACCAAAAGTCACACACCATAAAAAAAAAAATAATAAGCAGCTGCAACAAATCCTTGGTTAATCTTCACCTCCCACAATAAAAAAAACATGTAAGCAAAGAAAAAGAAAGTGTGCTCTGTACTAATCACATACAAAAACAAATGTGAAATTACACATATAGGTACCACTTAGACAATTTCTCAAATGTATGGAGAGGTACTTTGGAAACAGGTAAATTAGAAACAAACAACATAAAAAACATAATAGTGTAGCCTATTAGAGTTCGTCAAGTAGATACAGATAACAAAAGGTAATATCTTCTCACATTTTCTAGAGAAAATAGACTTGCTTTGGTTGTGAAAATCTCCTCCTCTTTATTATATCCCCCAAGGCGTAACAACAGTGGAATGGGGCAACGAGGGATTCTACAGGCAGTATACAATCTAAAGCATGAATGTGTAGGCAGGGCAGAGATGAAACAAACAGAAACTTAGGGCCACTTTTAGTGAGCCAAAACAGGTGCTTTTTTTTTTTGCTTTTTTTTTTTTTTTTAAAGTGCTAAATTTGGCCCTAACTGCCATAACTTTCCATTAGTTTCAATAGTTAATACTTCCATTTTAGCACTTTTTCCTGAAATACCATCCTATTTTGTCTTGAAAAATACTGTCCCTTAGGCAGCAGAAATGTAAATGCAGAAAGGGTAATCAATGTCAAACCTTACATTAAGGATAAAAGTAGTCCGCTAAAAGGCAATCTCCATTCTCTACAATACAAGATACCGCACTCGGAAGTCCACGCTGATTCATATTACCTTTTATAGGCTGTATCTATTTGATGAGCACTGATATACAACACTATCAATGGTTTGTCTGTTGCACATTTGAGACCTGCTACCAGTTAAGCGCTGTAGATGGTACCTATATGTGTGATTTCACACTTGTATTTTTGTGTGATCCGCCAGCATTTACGGTTGCTAAGGGAAAATGTTTCTTACAGGCTGGTGCACCATGAAATATATTTTCCTATATAGGTCGATAAAGATTTAAACAGACATTTTTGTGTATACAACATTGGCCATCTTAGAGTCTGGAGCCTTATATAAAGCCCAAGAATGTTTGTACCATCAACCTACCTTAAATATGTAATGTTTGATTTTATGACATCATCATTCAATAATATATGTGTGTGATAAGTATTTAGCCCTTTATATTAAAACTTCAGACTACACTAATATGGAGTAAACTTAAAATTTAGCTTTTTATCTGATTGTTAATAGAACATGGCCAGTGACCAGCCAAACAGCACTACTAGGGTTGCCACCTTTTCTTCAAAAAAAAAAAAAAAAAAAATACCAGCCTTGGTACTGTCTACATAGACCTAACATTGGCATGATACCAATTTTTTACCGGCCAGGAGGCAACCCTAAACACTACAGGCCTGGTTTTGCATTACAACTAATTAACGGTGTCTGTGTTGTAGATCACACTTGCCAGTATTAAAAATATTATGATGTAAAACATATTGGGGACACTTTTTATTCCCTATCTAACTGTCCATATAATGCTAAGGAAACATTTTACAGAAAACATCTTTTGTTTGCCATCATTTCATTACTGATGTTGATTTTCTAGGGTTTGGCTTAGTTTATTGTTTTGAATGATTTCAGCCTATCTCTCTTAATAGTTGGAGTTCACTTGTGCCCAAGAACATATGTTATCTGACAAATAACATGACAGAAAAAGGTATTGAATGTATATATGGAAAAGTATATGCTTTTTCACTCCACTTTCAATGACTGTTCATTGAAAGACAGAATCCCGACTGACCTGTAGGAAAGCGATGTCTCACTTAGTACAAGGTTGTCCAGTTCCTGTTGAAGTATGAGGTAATCCCTAGTCTAGAGGCCAGCCATTTAGATTGATGATCTGACACTTAACATTTAGTTGTTGTCTATTTGAAAATAAATGGCCTTTGTGCATAAATCAACAGAAACAACATTCAAGGGGTGTGTGGGTGAATGAAGAAACTTTAAGCAAACACAGCATCTACTTATTTATTAAGAGTTTCCACCAAGAAAGTGCCAATACAACACGTAGCTGTTTATTGGTAAAAAAAAAATGAAGAAAATGTTCTAGAACTCATGTTCAGACATCTTACTCTTTAAAGGGGCAGCTTCAACCTACCGTGTCCAAAATAGCTTTTAAGATTGGTGTATCGTAGCAGATAGAGTGAAGAAAACAGAGCAGACCCATATTATGAGTTTTTTCTCTATTGCTTCCTGTCTCTACAACTAAAACTAAGTCTAAAACTAAATATAAAGTGTAAGTTGAACTGAGTGAGGTTGATTCCACAGTGACAGCACTTTTTTTAAACTCTTAGGACAGAGGATTTTTTAGACTTCTGAAGTTTTTGTGTCTAGCTGTAATTTTAATTTTTCATGAACCCACACATATTATTTACTGTTTTTATCGCCATAAGAAGGACTTTCTTCAGATACCATTATTTATCTTATAATTTACTATAAAAAAACATAATATATGAAGAAAGATTTAACAAAAAAACAACCACTTTTCTAACGTTGATTTAAAAAAAAATCGGTAAACACCCTATCTAAATAGTTTCTATTTGTCCTGAATATGCCCTGTTGTTCCGTTGTTTTTTTGCACGTTATGGGCAAATAACCTAATGGAGCCTTTTTTCCCCCATCAAATTTACACTACCATGACTTTTTGACTCAAGCCCTGATGATCAGCTGAACCCTAATCCTAAACTTAACCCTAATGCCAACTCTGACCCTTAGTCTAACTCTAGCCATAAGCCTAACTTTACTTTAACCCTTATAGTAACCCTAACTGTAAATATTATTGTATCCCTAGATTTCAACCCTAACTATTGCTTTTTTTTTTTTAGTTTGTAATAGTACAGATTGCCGTTTTATATGAATGCTGCTGCAGAGGAAGCTATCCCACCTTCTGTGTACGCCTTCTCACGTATGTCACTCAATTTAGAGGCCCCTATTAAATTATTTTAAATGTAAAACTTATAGATTTGTCATTTGTTTTGCCTTCAAAATATATGCATTTGACATATATTAAAACTCACAGTAATGTGTGAGTGTATCACAGATTCTCTGAATAAAACTCTTAAAAAACACCTCACATTACATGAACACACATGCACACATGTATACACATGCACACACACAGTCACACTTCCACACACACACACACAGTTATACTTACATACCCACACACTCACACTTACACAAACACCCTCACATACAAGCAGTCACACTTACACAAACACAGTCACACTTGCATACACACATAGTGTCACACTTACACACACTATCACATACACACATAGATTTACACTTACTTACACACTCTCACATGCACATATAGATTCACAATTACATACACACACACACACACACACACACACAGTCACACTTACACATACACACACACACACAGTCACACTTACACATACGCACACAGTCACACTAACAAACACACACACACACACACATATATAGACTGCTAAATGAAAAGAAAAAAAAAACATTATTTTTTTGGGTCCCCCTTCCTGCTAATTTACCTTTTATCTGCAGGGAGGGGGGGTTGTGGCTCCTCCTACTGCTGCTGCCATTTCCCTGCTTACATTGGCCGCAGGCTAAACCAAACACTTGTGCAGCACGAGGGGAGCAAGCTCCGCCCCCTTGCAGTCTGACCTTGTTGGAGCCCCGGGTGTCAGTGGATAGCTCAGCCTGCAGCCAATGTAAGCATGTTGGACGCCCTGGAACTAGGTGGAACTGCCTCTTTAAAATCAGAATTACGTTTTCTCTACAACAATTTACAATGTGGGATTTTAAACCTTAAGCAGGACATTACCTTAACATGATTTTTTAAAATACTTTTTTTTTTAAGTTCTTCATCGAAATAAGCACTTAGCTAATATCTTGGGAGCAAGCTACTATATTGCTTTGTAATCCTTTAAGATTACATTACAAAAATAGGATGCATTAGGAGGGAACTAGAATAGGACCTAGGATTTTCATATGTGACATTGTACAGGGATATCCCCCAAATTAGTGAGGTTGATCTACATCATGATCCAGCTAAGCCATGCAATCATTTTGACAAATGACAGTTAGTAGATTTAGGGCTGTGTGTGTAATAGTTTGCTGTAAAGTCTTGCTTTGAAGGTCTGTGTCAGCAATGGCAGCATTACTGATGGCAAACAGGTTAGTATCGCTACACATTAGTATCGCTACACAGAAGTAGCAGTAAGTGTGTATAAATGGAGCACTTTATAAATCAATATGAAGTGACAGCATAGTCTTGGCAGTTTGTGTCCCTTTGACCTTGGATGTTGTCCAAAGGAAAAGCTTCCTTAGATAAGTGTGCTATTTATTTAGTGGTTCTCCTGTCAACCTTTTTTTTGTGTGTGCTTTTCCTTTGTTGGCCCCATGAGTGTATGGAAAGGGTGTCAAGATTTCAAAAAGGGCAATTGGTAATAACATCTAATTCTGCATCAATGGGCAATGAGCTATCCCTCCCTCTACCCGTCATTATATTTAATTTGCATATAGGAAATAAGATGGAGGCGCATGTTTTATTCACGAGTCAGAAAGTTTAAGACATCTCAAAGTATTATTGTAGTTTAAACACTTTTTTTCATAGATATGTGGAATTTAAGGCTTTACATGAGCTTGTACAGTAAGCTAGTGTTTCTCTGGAATTAGGATAACTAAAACAAATCTTTAATCCAGTGAACAATCCCCTTTCAAAGCATGGCTAGGGAGCAGTATATGCTTTTTATACGGACGGTCACTTGTACATATTGACTGTGAATATGGAGAAGAAGAATATAGAAATTGTTGCTATCCATTGTGTTAAGAGAATTGATTCTAAATGAATACATTTAGAGTAAAATGTGTTTTAAATGTGTTTGCAGCGTTTCCTGAATTTGAGTCAGCTGTAGAATCAGAAACGACATGCAGCAGTTATACCCTACGCGTAGGTTTTATACCCTACTCGTAGGTTTCATACCCTACTCGTAGGTTTCATACCCTACTCGTAGGTTTCATACCCTACTCGTAGGTTTCATACCCTACTCGTAGGTTTCATACCCTACTCGTAGGTTTCATCTGTTGTTTAAATTCAGTTTTCATAAAAGCTGTGTAAACAGCTGACCATATAAGACTCTGCTACTGGGAAAGTCATTTACTGCAACACCTAGCTCTGAAAGAAAAGTATGTTTATTTGTTTTACTTGTTAAAGATTTAGAATGTGTCCTATTTATGCAATAGAATAGGTACATTTTCGCGGACACCAAACGGCATCTCTCTGTGTTTAGGTGTGGTAGTCAAACATGGTAATGGGTTCACAAAGCCTGGCAAGGTAACAACTCACCTCTAGGAGCTCTTTTGCCAAGTTGTTGTGGCTACACGCCAGGCATCAGGGATGGGGAAATATTTGGCTATGCTATACAGTATCCTCGAGTCACTTAGGAAATGTATAGAGAGCAACAGGTGGAGTAAAACCTACAACATGATAAAGATAGGTCAAACCCAGGTATGGGGGGAAAGGATTTTTAGTTTTAATTGATGGCCATAAAACAGTTTACTTGGAACCACATCACAGTACTCCATTTGGCAACTAACTAAACCTAAGCTGAAACAGCTTAAGCTAAGAAAAATATTCTTATCCATACTGGGATAAAAAGAATAAGGCAGGTAAACAAATAAACAAGGATACAGTTAGGGCGCCAGGGAAAAAACAAACAAACAAACAAACAAACAAGCAAGTCAGTAGATCAAGGCACAGCCGTAGCTAGTTACTTTTCCACCCAAGGCAAGAATTGTAACTTGTGCCACATTGATCAAAGCACCACCTTTGAACTATCTGTCCAATAAACCTGTGAAGAGGAGCTTGAGAAATGCAACTATGCTGATTCACTTAACCTCTCTGTATCTACGCTACAATCAGTACTGTCTTAGTCACCCCACAGCGACTATCTACCCCATGTATGTCTTCCTGTCAGGTACCCATATCGTCCTTGCATAAAAACTACAGTTTTGGTCTCTGCACCCATTCTGTCCAAATTGCTCATTTGATGAGAGTTCTTATTTGCAAGCCAATCAACAGATGGGCCCCTTTGCAGCAGGCTATAGCACAATGTAGGAAAAACAAAAGATGAGTCTGAACCTCGAGATTGGAGATTCCTTGTAGATTCTGTGCTCTCATCTTGAGAGCAGGGTTGTTTCATGATCTCGTGACTTATGTGTTTACTGGCTCTTGCTGTTATTCTGGAAGCCCCCTGCAGGTTTCTGTGCCCGTCTAATCAGCAGTATGCTATTCTCTGCCTGTTCCGCTGTCTATCTCTTTTATTGCACAAGCGCTAACCCTTGGGCTATGTAAACCTCATCATAGCTGGTGCATTTTGCTAAACCTCCTTGGATTTGATTTGCCTTGTGTTGGTCCTGATTACCCGGTTTTGACTTGGCTACATTTTTGACATTTTCTACTCTCCACCTAACCTGAAATTTTGATTCTGTGACTCTGCCTGGATATAACTCGTGGAAATACTAACAAGAACTCTGCTGTCGGCCACTAAAAGCAAGGTGCTAACCCTACACAGTGCTTTGAGTCAACTGCTACTATGGGTATACTTAGGCGGGTGCACAGGGTGGCAGCAGTGACAGACGGGTGCATACACAGACTTCACCTTTGCCTTTCAGAGTGTCTGGTCACATCTCCTGGTGCTCTAGCTATGAGAGGAATGCAAGAGAGCAGGAAGAACACGCAGACCCCTCCTCTGTTTCCTCCACCAGTTAGTGTCTGGTCACATGACTTCCCCACACACTGAGAAACAGGAGGGTGCAGGAGACACGGTGGAGGAGCAGGTCGAAAATCAGAAAGATACTGGACTACATATTTACATATTAGTTAAGGTTAAACAAATACTTGCGTCCATCAAATTCAACCCTTTTCCTATTCCTTGTTTACCATTGTTGGTCAAAAATATGTGTGCAAATAGGGAAAACATTTCTTCTCGACTCCAAATGGCAATGAGATTTCTCCTTGGATCAACAAACACTACATAAATACTAATGCCTATACCAACATACATGGCCCTCTTTGTTCTGCTTTGTTAAAAAAAAAGTATCCAGACCATCTAATGTATGTGATAGCACCACCTCTTCAGGCACTGAATTCTATACCTTTATTGTTTTTACTGTAAGGAATCCCTTCTCCTGTGTAGACTTAATCTACTTTCTACAAGTCTTAGCGGTTGACCTCTTGTCCTTTGTACTGTTCTGTTAATGAACAGAAAGCCCTTTGTATGGGCCCTGTACATATTTATATAACATTATCATACCCCCTTAAAGATGCAGTTTCTCTAGCATGTAGAAATATAAGCCTTTCCTCTTAACTTAAACTTTCCATCCCGCTTATTAGTTTAGTAGCCCTCTGCTACCTTTCTGTATTTCCATAATGTCTTTTTTTAGGAAAGGTGCCCAGAATTCAGTTGCATATTCAAGGTGTAGTGGATTGATCGAGGGTTAGCGTGAAGTGTTAGTGTGCAATTTATCCCTCAAGAGGAGCCATGTGCATCATGTGTCTAAGCATGCTGGCCATACACCTTAGCAGACATGTACAGCTCTATGTAGCAGACTGCCAGCACTAAGAATATTTATATTTAACAGTGAATGATCTGGGAAGGTAATGCTAACGCATACAATTAATAACCATTAGTTGCAATGTATCCTTACCTTTTAGCATCATGAACATGTTCTGCAGTGCTGTGCACTGGCTCTCCATACAGATTTAACCTTTTAAGTGCTGGTGGGCTGAGCAACCACTCCTTTCTGACACTCTAAGGGTTAATTTGGAATCTAGATACAGACTAATATCTTATAATGAAGACTTATATTATAAGTATGCCTTATAATTTAAAATATTTATATAAACATATAGGTTGGTATCTTCTGGCCTCATAAGACAGACCTGTACACTGTCCTGGAGTTAAAGATACAGTTCCTAACCATCACTTTGTATCCTGATACTTTAATAATTTTTTGCACTGGAATTTGAAAATGTGTATATATAGTATTTGTATTGTGTGCTGTACATTTTTATTATTATTTGTTTTTGTATATGCTGCAGTGCTATATGCTTCTTATTTTCCTTAATGTTTCCTGAATTTCCTGCCTTTGCTAGTTAGTGAATTCACTGTGGTTGTCTCATTCACAAGCTGATTATTAAAATATATATATATAATTTTTTTTTAAGTTATAATTTTATACTATTAGTTTGTACTTTTGGGTAAAATAGACTGTTCATATGGATACCTTTATACCATTTATTGTCAATATAGGTGTGTAAATATTTCCATATTATATGTATTATGGGGTCGTGCATAAAATCCGGTGCTGAAAAAACTTTAGGGAGAGTAAAAAAAAAAAAGTGTGAATGCTGAGATCTTAAATGTAACGGCAACTGCAGACAATTACATTGAGCAAAGATAGCTCTTCATCAAAATGCAGCTTTTTATAAATAGCTTTTGCTGACATTGGAACAACTCAAAAGTACGGATGTGTGGTGGACATGGCAGAAGTTGGTGTTATGCACTGGCCCTCGCAGACATTGTGCCATTATTTGCACAATTTCTGCATTGAGCCAACTTCTATACATAACTTCCAAACATGTTAACTCACTGGATGCTTAGGAGAATGGTGAACGGGTACCCAATCTCCTGAGCAACCCCCCGCCTACTGCCCCTGCACCTGGACTCCAGCCCGTTCTAGCAATGATGTCTGTTACACCTTGAAGAAGATCATTGCAGAGTCTGGTGTGTGATGTGGCAAATAACACCAAATATGTGCATCAAATGTACTGTAGATTTTACAATAGATAAATACCAGTTGTTCATCTATTATTGCACTTTTTGTTACAACAGCAGTTTTACAAAACACAGTAAGGCATACCTCTTGCTACTTGTAATGTAATTGTATCTGTGGTATCTACTGAAAACAATGGTGGTTAATTTTCTGTTTTGAATAATGTTCTTATCTTATTTCCAAGGTCTATTATCTTTTCAATCATTATAATGTTACAACCGTTTGGATCCACCTATTCCTAATTTTTCTTCCCAGAACTTGGACCACATGGAACTCTGTATACTTGATCGGCTTTATAAAAATAGAGGATATCATTTAAAGCAACCAGTGACAAATTCTTTTGTAGTAATTTGCTGGTCTGGCTGAAATATTTTTGGTCCATAGCCTTTTTGCAGCAGACTGCTTTAGACTTTTTTTTTTTAAGCTAGCCAAATACATCCTTAACATCTGCTCTGTTAAGGAATGTTGAGGATTGTTTTAGGAACTACTGATATGGAAGAACACCAAGTACTTTTGTGGACACAAAACATTTCTTACATGTCTTCCTAATACAGCTCTCTTGGCTCATTTAGAGGCTTATTCACAAAGGACCTCGCTGGCCCAGGAAAAGTCCCACGTCGAAGAAATTGTGAACAATCTTTTTTTCTTGTGGTGTACACAAAATGTAAGGGTTTAGAAAGATACAAGCTTTTTAGAACAATACTCTAAATAAAAGATGAAATAACAGACAGTCTTCCTATTATGTACAGATGAACCTAAATATCATACAAATGCAAAAAGCAATATGAGAGGCGCACATCTAAGGTTATAAAAAGTGGATCTGGAATTTTGCCACAGACCGATTGGCCTTAAACCTTCTCTTTTTTTGCATTATATGAGCTTGCTGCTCTCCTAATGGATTATTGAATAGTTTTAGTGTTAGAGTAATGAAACCAATGATTATACTAATGATTATCAAATTAGCCATAACTGATTAGGTAAAAGATTCCACAAGTATATAGTGTACTTTATTCTGAAAAAAAAAAAAAAACATTATGAAAAACATTCATACAACTAATCTAATATATAGCCAAGGCAGCTCATGGGATGCATGGAAAAACCTTGCCTTGGATGACTATTTGTGCTTTGCCAGCAAGATTCTCAGATGCTCACTATCTTTGCATCTAAGTAAATACTATAATAGTGTTGGTTTTGGGTTACCATTCCGTTTTAAAGTAGTGATTTCACAACTCTGATCACTATCAACACAGCAGATCCCTCATACCATCCTGAACTGGTGAAAACATTGTCTAGAATCAATATATGCTGCCACCAGCAATAACTGATCTGCAGCCTGGCGACTGGCCTGTTTGAATGGAATTCTACAGGATTTTGCCATGCTTTACTGACCAAGAAAGGGTTTGATCTATACATGCTTTACTATCACCTGTTGTAGTGGAATGTGATTTCAGTTTATAAACCAAAATAATCTCATACAGTAGTAGTAGGGGATAAAACAAATTAGGCATACTTATACAATAAGTTGAAAAAGGGTTGCCCCCCGGCCGGTATTTTCTCGGCAGGCCTGTAAAAAAAATTGGCATCAGGCCAATGCTAAGTCTATGGAGACAGCAGCAATGCCGGTATTTTTCTGAAGAAAAGGTGGAAACCCTAGTTATAAAATCTCACATTGTGAGTGGTCCTTTATATTTTCTTATGGCCAATATAACTTTATGCTTATCACATACATGCTTTATTTTGTTTTCAATGTATCTCCCACCCTCCCAGTGATGTAATATGTTAGTACTATTACATATATGCTAATTTTAGACTTTCTGCCATAAGTTTTCCTCCCTAGAAATATCCTCCTCTCTCCTGTGCATCATTGAAACTTATCATGTATTTGACGTTTCTCCTATCCTTTATAGTAGCCCATTCCACCATGAAGCACAAGGGGGCTCTATTTTCAACACTTTCCCTTGACTATCCAGCAAAAATGTAACAAAAACACCTAATTATAATAGACATACTTGTTTAGATTGTCTCTTTTTGTACATTGTTAGAAGTTGAAAGCACAGCCTTGAAATAATGGCTCTTTGATGTAACAAGTTTTAAAATCCATCAACACTTGTCTTTGGTAAATCAACGCATTTGAACTTGCCAAAGAATCTCCCATCATATAACTTCCTGGAGTGCCTGGTAAGAATTCAAAGAGAAACACATGTTATTGTTTATATTGTCCTTTAGAACACTGTTACAGCCATGGCACATTGTACGGAAACCCTTGTACCTCTTTATAGATATATTTATTGTACTCAAACTTAGGCAACACATTTGCCATTATATGGTGTGGGCAAGTTAATATTCTTCAAAATGATTAATACTTGAGTGGTACTGATCATTTTTTCTTATAACAATTTATTTCATTTTTCACATCCTATCACAGAACCACAGTATCACAATTTATTTGATCTTTTTCTGACCATAAATCACTTGACCTTTTCATTACTTTTTTCTCACATCAATATCACATCACATCACTGAAGTATCACTATTGATTGTTTTTTCTCAGAAACCACTCCTGACCCTATCAGGTTATATTTATTGTTCATACAAATTCTTTCGTTTTTTTCACTTTTTCCCCGCACATGCATTTATTACACAGTTTTTCCCTATTTATGTATACACAACCATTTGTCTGATTGACATTTAGCACATTTTTCTTAGATAATTTGGGCTATCTCCTGCATTATAGCATGTATTATAAATACACATTTTCCTTCCACGGGCTGGCATGCTGTGGTATCCAGCTTAATTTTCCTCCTTTCTTCTAATCTCATATCTCAGACTTTGTTCATTCGGGCTGGTGTCAAAATTCCCTACTTGCCCGAGCCGGGATCTGTGTACTAATTTATTATTAATTATTCAGAGTAAGGTGAATAAGATATAAATACATGTACCGCTCAAGTCACTTATGCATTTATGGCTTTTCCTATTAACTAATTTCTTTGTTTTTATTCATTTAGCCAGTATTGGTTTATTTATTTATTTTTACATGCCCCTGCTCGTTGTTATGGAACCTGGGAATTTTCACCATTGGCCTTTTTATTGAGTTCACACAATGGGTTAGTACTTTGAGCACATCCCTGTTTGATTGTTGATTTGGTATTTGGGATCATATGTTCTGTTCTCTAGACCAGTGTTTCCCAACCCAGTCCTCAAGGCACACCTACCAGTCCAGGATTTAGGGAATACCCAGTTGTGTCTAAGGTGTTTTTTTTTTCTTATTTGTAAAAACACCTTAGACACACCCAGGTAATCCCTAAATCCTGGACTGGTAGGTGTGCCTTGAGGACTGGGTTGGGAAACACTGCTATAGACCAACAGCTGTTAGTGGCTTAGACCCACCATCCTTTATCCAAGTGCATATAACCTGTGCACAGCAGGAACTTTCCATTCCGCAAAAATCCCTTGACGAATTTACTTTAAGTTGGGGAATACAGATTGGTTTGTGGGGCTGCTAAACGTGGACATATGACCTGTATAAACTAGTCATGTACATTCTTGGACTGAATTTTGTCTAATGTGCATTTGCACACCCTCAGAACTATTAAAGCCATTTCAATGGCTTAGGTGTTTGGATCATAAAAGGCCAAAGAATAGTTCAAAGCGGGGGCTTAAGAAAACCAACATCATTCTGACAATACATAAGAAGGCAGGTAATTGTATCTTTATATTATCTGATGTTATAGCCATATAAATGGTTCAGATGCCTGGCTCATAACAGCCACGCAAGATAGTTGAAAGTGAGGGCTTAAAAAATCCGACAGCACCCTGACAATTCCTAACATTTCGTTTAGTAGCCACAGCAGGTTACAATACACAATGGGGGACATGTATAAAAAACCTCGCACTGCAAAGTTTCACGAGTTTATATAACAGCGATTGCGGGTTTTCCCCCAACACTTTGCAGTGAGGGAGAGAGGGAACTTCATCAAATTGTGTTTGGTGGAGGTCCCCCGACACAATTCGGGGGCTTTTCAGTTCCTGATTTTTTTTATACTTGTGCAACAAGCGCCAACACAACCTAAATTAGCTTAGATAGCGCTGGCTCCTGTGAGTCTGCTTTATACATTGGCGCACACACAGATTGTGCACCGTGTTTATACATGCCCCCCAGGTTTTTACTATCGCATTTGCTGATGCTTATCCTGTAATGTGGACCTCTGTATTATGTACGGTATATTGTACCTGCTCTGGTGATGTTTTTAGTGGTGAGCTCATCTGTACTACGTAGTTTAACACATAATCTGGTAATATTTGGCTTATGCAATACCAGCTACATATCTAATGAAGTAAATCATTCTCTAGCTCCCATCCATCTGACGCAACCAATTGTACTAAAGCAGTTTTGAGGCTGCTTGTGAGATATTAGCAAGTTAATATTCCCACTTTTATGGCTAATTAGACTTACTTATATCTGCTTTCCTGCTCCTCTCTGTTAATGCTTTGAGTGTTCTACTACAATATATCTTTCCTCTCTCAAACCTTAAAGGGACTATATCACCTAAACATAATTTTTACTGTGAACGTAGAGAATAGAAAATGATTGAAAATGATCTATACATTGTGTTAGCAGAATTTCAAGCAAATGCACTTCTGTGTATTCCACGTTACCAGGGCAGACAGCTAGCGATTGGTGCTACTAGGGGAGCAGCAGGTGAAAGGCAAAGGACAGAGAGATACTTAGTAGACAACTATGGCACAAAAATAAGGTGTTTAATTTAAATATTGCATCATCTTAGTGATAAAATTAGTGTTATGTACCCAGCAATTACAGCCTTGCAGACCTTCAGCATTCTAGTTGTCAATTTGTTGAGGTGAGAGACGAGGTAAGAGGGAGGGGGGGGGGGGGGGGGCAGAGAGAAACAGGGGGGGGGAGAGACAAAGACAAGGGGAGGGAGGGGGGAAAGAGACAGAGACAAGGGGAGGGAAGGGGGAAAGAGACAGAGACAAGGGGAGGGAGGGGGGAAAGAGACAGAGACAAGGGGAGGGAGGCGGGAAAGAGACAAGGGGAGGGAGGGGGGAAAGAGACAGAGACAAGGGGTGGGAGGGGGAAAGAGACAAGGGGTGGGAGGGGGAAAGAGACAAGGGGTGGGAGGGGGAAAGAGACAAGGGGAGGGAGGGGGGAAAGAGACAGAGACAAGGGGAGGGAGGGGGGAAAGAGACAGAGACAAGGGGAGGGAGGGGTTAAAGAGACAGAGACAAGGGGAGGGAGGGGAAGAGACAGAGACAAGGGGAGGGAGACAAAGAGAGACACAAAGGGATGGGGAGAGAGACACACAAAGGGAGGGGAGAGAGAAAGGAAGGGTGGGGGAAAGAGATAACGCTGGGGGGAGAGACAGACAACACTAAGGGGGTTGGGAGAGAGACAACGCTGGGGGGAGGGGAAAGAGAGAGGCAGCATTGGCACATAAAAGGAAATAAAAACAAGAAATGCATTTTTTTTATATCATAATTTTTATTAAAAAGCACTTTACATGTGAATATATACAAGTTGAACTTTTTTTCCTATAGGGTAGTCTTATATTCAGGCTTTTAGTTTTTTCCTAAAGGAATATCCAAAGTTTATCAGTGTCGTCTTATAATCGAGCAAATACGGTAAATTTGTCTTTCCAACCATCCTCTGTCCATTGTGTGTTGTTTTTAATTAGCCAGTCTGAGTTGTGGCTTTTTCTTTACAACTCTGCCTAGAAGGCCAGCATCCCAGAGTCACCTCTTCTCCTTGACGTTGAAACCAGTGTTTTGTGGGTAAACTATTTAATGAAGCTGCCTGTTGAGAAACTAACATTTGTTTCTCAAACTAGATACTTTAATTTACTTATCCTCTTGCTCAGATGTGCACCGGGGCATCCCACGCCTTTCTGTTCTTGTTAGAGACAGTTTGCGGTGGTCTGTGAAGGGAGTAGTCCACAGTGTTGTACAAGATCTTCAGTTTCTTGACAATTTCTTACATGGAATAGCCTGATGAGTTTCAGAAGAAAGATATCTGGGTTTGGCCATTCCTAGCCTTTAATTGATTTCTTAAATGCTGATGCTCAACTAGTCTTAAGAAGGCCATTTTTTTAGTTTTTAAAAATTATAAACTTGGATTGGCTACCACAAAGTACCACTGCAATACAGGAGTGATGGTTGCTGATAATGGCCCTCTGTACATCTATGTGAATATTCCATTAAAATCAGCTATTTCGAGCTATAATTGTCATTCACAACATTAACAATGTCTACACTGTATTTCTGACCCATTTGATGCTATTTTAATTGGCATTTCTAAGTGACCCTAGGCCCTTGAATGGTAGTGTAGTACCTTGAGTACAACTAAGTAAGGCAAAACACACATATGCCCCTAGGAAGAATACTAAAAGCAGTTTCGACATGTTTGGTCCCTGTTGGCATCCTCAGTGTCAATGGCAAACATGTATTTTTGACGTTTGAGTATAATTGCATGTTCGTAGTTTGACCAAGTGTGGAAGAAGTGATATGTCACATATTGTATGCTTTTAAAGGTTAGAGCTAGTTAGAATGCCTTTAGCATAGGGTTTATTTGTCCTGTGGGTTAAATGAATGTTTAAAGACAAGCAATTTGTAGTGTCAGAAGGAACTTTAAAATAAATAAAAATATGTCATATAATAATAATAATAGTATATTTTCACCACAGACTTGATCAAATATATTTCAGACAAATTGCTGATATGTATATTGATACAGTCATTGAACACTTTTTTGGGTAATTGAGATGACACCTCTGTACTGGATAAATCTTTTTTGAGAAGAGAAAACATTTCTGGTAACAATTAGTAGTTCAAACAAGCCAAGACCAAAACCGGAAGCAAAGATAGTTTGGAGATAGATAGATATTCAGACATTTCCCTACAGTCATTTCTGTACTCTGTGCTTTTTTTTGTTCACACTTCCAGCTGCCCTTTGACTTTACATACTTTTATATAACTAATAAATGTTATTAATGATGCATATTAATAAAAGCGTGCAGCTGAAGACATAGTCAATATAAAACTAAGCACCAAAATTGCATGTATAATTTCCATTTTTTTCTGAACTTGGTTTTACAGATAGACAAACCCCTCCTTCATGATATCAATCACCTCTGTCTTATTAAAAATACTTTTGAATGGTACGCCCAGGCATACCATATGGCAATCACAATTTATTTTAGTAGTCTCCATGAGATTTATAGGCTACCATGTCATGGCGCTACAAGTCTGTTACCTGGCAACGCTGCTTCTTTTTATGCTGAACACACCTCCAGCAAGGCTAGAGAAGCTCTCTTCCTCCCTTGGTATTGGCTGTGTGCAGCGGGATTGACACACGCACACACCAGAGAGTTGGTTGCACTACCAGCTCTTTCTGCTGCCATTCAAAAGGCAATTTTATTGAGGCAAAAGTGGTCTTCTGCCTCAATGAAAAAATATGTTGCAGTGTTATCCTTCTTTAAAGGGCCTACTCTAAACAGCATTTTCACAGCGTATGTAGGACATAAGTCATAGTTTATAGTCTGTGTTAGCAAAACTGCAAGTAAAAGTCTAGTGAAAGTCAAAGGAATATATTTTAAATATGTATGACATTTTTTCCTAGTCTATGCATGTACTTTGAGTTCTGCTAACACGTTGTATAAATCATAGTAAATACTGTTTTGGTGAAGGGGTTCCTTTTAATTATCAAGCGAAAGTGAGAATAGATTGATAACATAACTATGCTACATTCTGGCCAATACCGAGAACATCTGCTTTTTTGGCATGCAGCACGGTTTATTGTGTAATGTAATATACATGTCCATAATTCTTGGAATATATTTGAAATTAGTCATCATTTTGTTGTTTACTTAGAGGCATAGACAGTTGATGTCTCTCCCTCCCCCTTTCTATATCTATATGTACATGTGTTTGTGTGTGTTCTTCAATTCAGTGCCAACATTTGAAAGTCATTGCAGCTGCCCATGCAGTTTACCTTTTGCAGCTGCCCACGCAGTTTAATTTTTCTGTTCCTAGAACTCTGCTTTTGCTCACAAACGATCAGAACCAGAGGCTTGCATACTTGTCTACAAAATGATGAACTGAAACAAACCAGGCATCATGTTGTGATGCTTTCATGGGAAGGAAGGACACTCCTAAACGGAGTAAAGCTGAACAGTGGGAAGACATGAGACATAGGATGGCTTTCCTAGTTGTTTCTTAGAAATGAAAGCTACTGTCCTGTACTGAGCAAATTAGCAGTTGGACTCTTGATCTTTTCTTGGAGGGGCGATCGATCTATCCTGTACATAGACTTTCTGTTAGTCATATGTAAAACATGATATGTTTAATGTGTTATCAATTTTGTAACCTTTAGGTCTACGGTTATTGAATCCCACATTTCCATGATACTCCGACAGCTGACAGATTTGCTGAGCATAAAGTGACCAGATTTTTTAAATAAAATCCAGGGACTTTGGTGTTTTGAAGGCAGATATTAAAATCCATTTTATGAGCATGTTTTTCACAGATTATGTACTGCATATGGTTTATTAAAAAAAAGCAACATGTGCATACAACGACCAGCAATAGCATTATGACCAGCTGCCTAATATGGTTTGGATCTCCTTTTGACGCCAAAACAGTCCTGACTTTTCAAGGCATGGACTTCACTAGACCTCTAAAGGTGTGCTGTGGTATAAGGCACCAAGACGTTCCCAGAAGATCCTTTGAGGCCTGTAAGTTGTGAGGTGGGGCCTCCATGGATCAGACTTTTTTCCCACAGATGCTCGATTGGATTGAATTTGGGCGAATTTGGAGGCCAAGTCAACACTTTGCACTCGTTGTTGTGTTCCTCAAACCATTCCTGAACCATGTTTGCTTTGTGGCAGGTTGCATTATCCTGATTAAAGAGGCCAATGAAATCACAGAGTACCTTTTCCATGAAAGGCTGTACATGGGCTGCAACAATGCTTAGGTGGGAGGTACATGCCAAAGTAATATCCACATGAATGGCAGGATCCACGGTTTCCCAGCAGAACATTGACCAAAGCATCACACTGTCTTTGTTGGCTTGCCACCTGTCAGCGGTCATCATGTTATGGCTGATATATTGCATTACTGTTCACTTCCCCTTCTGAAAGCACAGAATACTTCTTACATTGACAATTGGTTTTGATTAGTGTTGAGCCTATTCGTATGAATGGGGACTCTATTTCGGTTTATAGAATAGCAATAGCATTACATGTATTCTATAAACCGAAAGTCTATAAACCGAATGTCTTTCGGTTTATAGACTTTCGGCTTATAGAATAGCAATAGCATTACATGTATTCTATAAACCGAAAGTCTATAAACCGAATGTATTTCGGTTTATGGAATACATGTAATGCTATTGCTATTCTATAAACCCAAATAGAGTCCATATCGAATAGGTCAATTGACCTTTTCTTATGAATGGGGACTCTATTTTGGTTTATAGAATAGCAATAGCATTACATGTATTACATCTGAGAGTCAAATAGAACCGTCAAATACTGTGCTTACAGCGCACTTTGAAAAATTCTGGCTTCCTCCTCCTCCAGCGCCACTTCCACCGCCATGGTCACCGCCTCCTCAACCTATGGGTCACTTAGTATAAACTGAAAGAGAATACCCTGCACTCCAACCCTCTCTCAAATGAATAATTCTGTTGATCCTCCTGGCAGCCATGCTTTAGATTTAGATTTATGTTCTTCCAAAGCTAAAATCAAAGATTCCATCTAGTGCTATTTTATGGCACAGCTGTATTTGTAATTTGTATGTATTGTAAGTTATTTCCCTATCCACATTTGCTTGCAGGGCACTTGCCGTACTCTTACCCACATTTTAATTCCTTTTGCAGCCCTCTAGCCCTTTCCATGACTTTTTTAGAGGCATTTTAGTGGCCAAAAGTCTGTGTCCCCATTGACTTCAATGGGCTTCGGGGTCAAGTTCGAGCATGGACCCGGAAATTTTTTCGAAGTTCAGTCGAACCTGCCGAACCCGAACATCCAGGTGTCCGCTCAACTCTAGTTTTGATCAATCTGGGGAAACTGGTCTCTATCTCAAGTCTGTCTCCTGAAACCAGGGACATGTGATTTTATTTGATTAGCATTACTGGAGTCATAATCCAAAGCAACTGAAGTGTTTATGTTCACCTATCCCACTTTGAAGTGAAGACAGCAAATTACAGCAGTGTATTCTGCAGTATTTCCAATCCACCAAATAAAGCAAACTTGAATGTGATTCATGGGGGAAATGCTCATGAGTGACTGATTATAGGGAGTTCCCATTAAACATCTGCAGGCGATGCTTTGCATGGATATAAGCCTCCTCATTCTTATTTACAATAGACGGGGCCTGTGAATCTTCATGCTTTGTACCCACATGCCTGCTTCTTGCTTCTGTTGATGTGGGTTTTTTTTTAGCATGTAGGAGGAGATGCTTCGTGACTGCCATACTGGCCCCAGAAGAGGGAACAACAGTTTGACTTTTATTGTGCCACAAGAACTAATAAATTACATTTTTTAGTGGTAACATGGGCTGCATAGTAAGTGCCAAGCAGAGATCTGAATTAATTGGCGTTCCAACAGTGCCATAGTTCAAAGAATATTTATAGCATTTAATCAATACATTGTTCTCCTATGTATAGAGCTGCATTAACTTGCAATGTTAAATGAAGTATATTTACCAAGCTCTGAAGTTAAATGTTTTACATTTATTTATTGAACCAATTAGATACACACACACACACAATCACAATACGTATATATAAAGGCGATGGGAGGGACTTTCTTGGCCTATATAACCCCTACAGGAAATATCTCACTTACCTGACGTTGCTTCGTGAAGTTGCCCTCCCACCGCTCCCTCAGCTTCATACATAATTGTACCAGGAGGGCCCTCTTATTTCAGGCCTAACCGTTTGCCAGTTTCGGCACACCTCAATCGAGTTTTGTATATATCCTAGTTACATAAGTAAAATGATATTCAGCTTTATTAATCCCGACCACAAATATTTATATATCTCAATAAAACCAAACATTGCAAAGGGTTACCTTGCCTTGGTGCAAGCCTTGCTCTTTATGCAAACAACAGCAAAAGAGGAGCACTCCAAGGACTTCAAAAAGCGAGGCTTTCACGTTTTATTGGAAAAATACAGACATCAAAGTTTCAGTCCCACTTGGGGACTTTTATCAAGACTTGTGGGACTGAAACGTTGATGTCTGCATTTTTGCAATAAAACGTGAAAGCATCGCTTTTTGAAGTCCTTGGAGTGCTCCTCTTTTGCTGATTATATATATATATTTATTTATTTTTTATTTTTATTTCTAGACAGGGTCAGATTTCCCATCAGGCAATGTAAAGAGTAACATTTAAAGAGACACACTATGTTAGAAGCATAAGTACAAAAAAACAGCTTAGTAACTATGTAACCCCTGTTTTCATGTTTTAGTACAAGCACTTTCATTGTTATTATTTAGAATAATTTATTATTTCAACAGTTGGATTCAATGGCATTTCTAAACATAAGCCATATCTAAAACGTCAGATATGCAGGTGCTCTTTAAAATAGGATGGAAAACCTACAGTAATGGAAAAAACCTACAGAACTACTCCACATCCCTCAAAAAATAATGGTTTCTGGGGAACTCCCAACTTTCTAAAAATAAGCACGCTATAAGGGTCTCAGAGGTAAATGTTCCCAGTTGAAATCCAACCCTGTTAATCATTAAAACATTTAACCCCTTGAGGCAGCGTGGTACTGTCATCTTTAAAGGGACATTCCAACTTTCTTCCGTCAAGGATGCAACGGTTAAACAAAACATGTCCCGCACTTTGAAAGTTAACTCAACGTGTATCGTAATAGGTAGACGCGGGCTTATTATCTGCCGTGTCTCACATGCGAGACACAGCACACGCACAGCCAGTCCCCCGCTCTGACTGCTGAATGCGAGGGTCTCTTGCTGCTGACGCTCACTTTGAAGATCGGTTATATTTTCCATGTCAGACTGCCAGGTCCCTGCAGTGGTGGGCTGTGATGAACTGCACATTGGACGATGTATCCGGAATGTCCTGAGGATGGAATTCCGTCATGAACCTGATACATTATTTAAGTTAACCACCTCAGGACTTAGCAACCTATATTATGATACACCATCACATGTCCAAAATCTATGTAGGTATTCAGTGATGTGAAACAATTCCTATTGCACAAAATAAAAGTAATTCTCCTCTCACATACAGTGGAATAAATGTACCTGCTGGAGGTGCAAATACTTTTGTATTTTATTGGATGCTTGAACATCCTTTGCTATATATAGATTTTGGTGTGATGGTGAATTATTACACCCATAACATTGGTTTTTATAACTTGCTATATTATGTAAATATGACATTTAAAGGCTATTGTTTGATTGAAGTTGCTGTGTTCTAAATGGGGATGGCTTACTTCAGAGACCCTGGCATCATGTTAACCTAAGAACTATTGTTATATTACAATTATTTTAAATGGATCACTGAATTCAGTTAGAGTTGTTTGACACTCATTTCCCACAATGCATAAAGGAATACTGTGAACCTAAACAAAAAGAGACATCACCTTGTGGCTTGAAATGCAAATTACGTATTTCCCATAGAAAAGCAGTTAATTTACTTTATTCCTAAATATTTTGTACAATCATTTCAACTCCTTAAAGAAAGAGCTTAGTAAGTAGCAGGGATGATACCAATGCTTTTTGTTTTTAAAGGGGCAACGTTTTTTGCCCAATCCCCCCCCCCCCCCCCCCCCCACCCAAGACAAGGAAAGTGCTGCCCTGGGCACTTGCTTTGTTTGCCTTTCATTAAATACAGCGCTGGTGTGCACTTGTGATTCGTGCAACATACAACCAATCAGGTGTGTTTGTTGTTATAGATGCCACACACCAATCAGCATTGCCAGTTTGCAGAGAACCATTTCCACAAAATAGCCTTCAAATGCTTTCTTCAGAAGCCCTTTTAATCGCCACATGCTATCGTCTGCGTGATTACAAGATCCAACGGAGATTTAGTCCCTCTTTAAGTTATAGATAACATTTCCTATGTTTAAAAAAAAAAAGCAGATGTGCTCTTACTGGAGTCCGGTCATTAGTAACTACATACATGATATAACGATCCAAATTTGGCTTTTGGAGACATAAATGCTTCTGTTGTTGTGAGTCTGCATTTTAAAAGTGCATCCTGCCGTGTGGATGACTCTTTGCCCCATGGGAATTTTAATAAAAGGAACAGTTTACACCCTCGGAAGGGCAGTGAAAATCCCTCAACGGAAACCTCCCTTTGAAAAGGAACATATTTGGCTGCCAACATTTCTCTGCATTACAGATGACTGATATCTAACAGGACAGCGCTAAAAACTGAACATGAACTTTTACAATTAGATGGGTGCTCTATCTGCATTAAAATGCAGTGTTACGTGTCTTGCTGTGCCATTGTAGCTGATCAAATGAAAAATAGACACAGGCTAGCTACTAATTTTGTTGTGCTTTATGGTCAGATCATAGTATCAGGGCGTCAAATAAACTTCCAATACTATGGAGGAATTAAAACCTAAAAATAAAAATTTGCCATAAAAGAGATCCCCTAAAACATACCTATTATCCTGGTCTAATGTGCTGAAACAATTAACTTACTTATACATCTTCAGCGTGTTCTATAATCCTTCTTTTGACTACAGAACATCTGACTGCCTGCCTTCTCCCTCCTACTACAGTGTCACACTTCTTAGTTGTTTATATAAACATTTGCATACACATTCAGACATGCTTTCCCCTCTTTGCGCTTCCATGATAGACACACAGACACACCACAACTTACAGCCACCAGACTGTCACAGTGAAACTTACAGCCACCAGACTGTCACAGTGAAACTTAGTCATCAGACTGTCACAGTGAAACTTACAGCCACCAGACTGTCACAGTGAAACTTAGTCATCAGACTGTCACAGTGAAACTTACAGCCATCAGACTGTCACAGTGAAACTTACAGCCACCAGACTGTCACAGTGAAACTTAGTCATCAGACTGTCACAGTGAAACTTACAGCCATCAGACTGTCACAGTGAAACTTACAGCCATCAGACTGTCACAGTGAAACTTAGTCATCAGACTGTCACAGTGAAAGTTAGTCATCAGACTGTCACAGTGAAACTTACAGCAATCAGACTGTCACAGTGAAACTTACAGCCATCAGACTGGCACAGTGAAACTTACAGCCATCAGACTGGCACAGTGAAACTTACAGCAATCAGACTGGCACAGTGAAACTTACAGCCATCAGACTGGCACAGTGAAACTTACAGCCATCAGACTGGCACAGTGAAACTTACAGCCATCAGACTGGCACAGTGAAACTTACAGCCATCAGACTGGCACAGTGAAACTTAGTCATCAGACTGTCACAGTGAAACTTACAGCCATCAGACTGTCACAGTGAAACTTACAGCCATCAGACTGTCACAGTGAAACTTACAGCCATCAGACTGTCACAGTGAAACTTACAGCCATCAGTCACAGTGAAACTGCAGCGTCACTAAATAATTTTCTCCCAAGTTGTTGTTATTATTTCTTTTTACAAAGGCTGCAGGATATTTTTTTCTTCAAAGTACCATTCAAAAATGATAGAAAACAAGTAGAAAGAGCTTTTTTCTATATACAAATAATTTAGGGGGTTTACTCTTTCATCCAGCAATCTTACTGTACTAAGGCAAAGCTGTTTTTTTTTTTATAGTTGACATTCCAGGTAGTATTTTAATGTGTAAAGGATCTAAGCCTGGCAGGGAACAGTGGAGAATTTCACTGATGGATTTGGATGAGAAACCTGATACAGAAGTGAGCCAAGGCAAAGAGCCATGGGTTTAGTTGACCTGTGCTGACTATTGAGGTCACAGGAATGATGTCAGATGAAAATACTGCAAACCAGCTAAAAGCTATGTTGGCCTCTAAGCAAAGTACTAACACATGAAGACATTAGTATAGTACAAAAGAAGCAAAAATGAATAAACACATGAATGACTGACACTTCATATATACTTTTTTTTTTTTTTTTTTACTTCTCACTGGTGGTCAGACTTAATAGATATATGTCAAGGCACAGGTCTTAGGAGCTAGTGACATGTCATCTTGAGTCTCAGATCTTAGACAAAATGGCACTATTAGATATTGCTCATTCATGTGTGGAGTATATCGCTCTGACCTTTAATATTTCTTTTACGAATAATGTGTTAGAGGCAATCACCAAAAAGGGACAAAAATATGTTTAATGAGAGAGGAAGCTTGGTCAGAATGTGTTATGCTTGATTCTATAACCTGCACAGTTCTTAATATTGCTTTTTTTTTGTCCGTGCTATTGCTTAGATTTTGGACTATTTATCCCCAGCAGAGCAGAGTTTTGGTAAAACAGCTTTCCTATCCTGAAGTAATATACCCTGCCTTCACTCTGTCTCTAGTTACCAGAACCAATCAACATCGAGCACAGGGAAGAAGATCTTTTTTGACCCCTGTCTGGGTTTCTATTTTTATTTTTTAATTCAGTGGAATCAGGTTTTTTTTGTTTTAAATTAAATCTACTTGGGTTTCTGCAGACTCGGAAGAGGTTGTAGTTCGGAGAGCATCACAGACTCATTGGCAGCAAGACTATTATTTTTCTGCACCTTTCTTTTGCTCCCACATAGAAAAGTCCACAACTCTGTATCCTTGAAATAATCCCTCAGTGGGTCTGAAAGTTATTGGATTACATTTTGCATTCTTGGACCAGCCAGTGAAGCCCACAATTAAGTTATTCACAAACAGACTACATGCTACAATAATAAGCTCCTACTACTACATATATATATATATATATATATATATATATATATATATATATATATATATACGCACACACACATGCATGCACACACACACATATATATTTGGACTTGTATAGTGGGATTATTACAGAGTCTGTACCACTTGTACTATTTTTTGGCTGCTCCATTGTTACACCACCCACTGGTTTCATAAAGGGAAGATTCTACCTATACCAAACAAGTCACTTTCCACATCCATATGTAAGTGGATTTATTACTGCGTCTGTACCACTTGTACTAATGTTGTTACATTCTGTGTTTTTTTTGTACATCTACTAAGCATAAGTACATATAATAACACGTGTACCACTAGAGAGCCAAAAAATTATTCATAAGATCTTCTGCAAGGAGCAGTATGCCAAATAATTTCTTAAAGACTCAAACGAAATGGTCACAATTTATAAATATTCTGAGGAATGGCTTCAAAAGAACTTAATATATTTGTAGCACTACACAATAAATATGTAAATTATTTAGTTTAAAATATGTTTATTATGTTTTTGGTTATCTGGGTTATTCTTTTTTTTTCTACATTTTTTATTTCAAAAATCAACCTGGCAACCCTGGAAAAAGTAATCAGGCAAATCACTTGTTAAATATCTATTATAAATTAGGTCATGAGTTAACTATAAAAAATAGTGAAAAATTCCAGGTACCTACTCACTCATAACATTGCAGTTATATCGGCACAGATAGTATAGGCACCCAGATCTTAAGCTCAAGGATTCAGCTTTTGTTAATCAGGGCAAAGTCATTTTCTCAGACAGCGAAAGATGCCTTGCATAACTTCCTATGTAATATGCTCTTCAGAATTTCAGACCTTTTTAAAGGAAAACCAGACTTGTATTCCACTTGGGCTTCTAGTGAAACATGTAGTGCCCCTATTGGCAGTGGTGTATCTTGATTTTGTGCTGCCCTAGGCAGACAAAATCCGGGCACCCCCCTACCCAAGCTGCACACCCACGTTACACACCTAAGACATGCCCCATCATTCAGACTCACATCAAGCTCACACTCAGTCACACACTCCTACTCCCATCACACTCAGTTACACACTCCTACTCCCATCACGCACACTCTGACTCCCATCACACTCAGTCACACACACTGTCTCCCATCACACACACTCTGACTCCCATCACACTCAGTCACACACACTGTCTCCTATCACACACACACTGTCTCCCATCACACACACTCTGACTCCCATCACACTCAGTCACACACACTGTCTCCTATCACACACACTCTGACTCCCATCACACTCAGTCACACACACTGTCTCCTATCACACACACTCTGACTCCCATCACACTCAGTCACACACACACACACACACACACACACACACACACACACACACACACTGTCTCCCATCACACACACTCTGACTCCCATCACACTCAGTCACACACACTGTCTCCCATCACACACACTCTGACTCCCATCACACTCAGTCACTCACACACACACACACACACACACAGTCTCCCATCAGCACTTACCTTTCCCTGGCAGGCAGGCAGCATGGTCCCTCCATGCTGCCTGTTCGGCTTCCCGGCGATTGTGCCGACAGGTCACGTGACCGGGCGCGCGTATGACGTCAGCGCGCCCGTCACGTGACTGTCGGCACTTCCGTGTCGGCACACTTCACGGGGAGCCGAACAGGCAGCACGGAGGTTTCTCTGTGCTGCCTGTTCGGCTCCCCGTGCAGCCTGGCAGGCAGAGCGATGGTGAGGGGGGATCTTACGATCCCCTCTCACCTCCGTCTCTGCCTGCAAGCGCGGTGGGGTTTTTTTTTTTTTTGAAGGGCCGGATTTTTATTTTTTATTTTTTTTTTTCTCCAGTGCTGGGGGGCGCTGCCGCCCCCCAAAATTTGCCGCCATAGGCATCCGCCTAGGATGCCTCGCGGTAAATACAGCACTGCCTATTTGGACGATATACTGGCACACACTTTTGATAGTACATGCTAGTTTATCCTCTGAGCAGCAGCTGCCATGCTTCCCTGGAAAGCAGTCAGCCAGGTGAGGTTGATGAATATCTCTCTTTGCTAGGTCTGAGAGAGACCCTCATTTTCAAAGGGGATTAACAAAGAGGGTCTTAAATAAGTCCCCTCTTTTGATCCCTTTTGAAATGGAGTCTGTCTCTGCCCTAGGGTTGCCACCTTTTATACAAAAAAATACTGGCAATGCTTTTGCCTCCATAGACGCAAAATACCGGCCAGGGGGGCAACCCTACTCTGCCCTAGCGGAGAAATACGCCCGCTCGATTCAGACCTCAATCAGACGAACTGAGCAAGCCCCCACCTACCTCTGATTGGCAGAGCCATTCTCCACACCGGCTTTGCTTCCTTCAGAAAAAAAACCTTTAATTGTACTTTAAAGTTGTTGTTTTTAACAACCACGATGGTGGTCAGAGAGGCATGAGACTAGTTATGTAATCCTAATGCCCAGATTTCAAAAGTAGGTACATAGTGCTGATTTACCCAGCAAGGCCCTACTTCATTTATTCTGCAGCATACATTTATAAGGTCCATAGTGGTTAAATTCAGAAGATCTTTCAGGGTCTGTCTATGTATTGTGTGCTGGCCCTCCAGACTAGCGTTCCTTACGTTCCTTATATTCAACACCTGGAGTCCTGCAGAAGTTCAGATTTTTATGGTAACCCCCAAAATAACCAGGGTACTCACTAATTATTTCAGCTGGACCTTTTTTGAATCGGTGAATTGTTAATGAAACTGCCTGTACTGTATGGACAAAATGCTGAGAAGGTGGACTGTTGGCAGTCCCTGGAGAGAGTGTTTGTTGTTGAAGGTGAAATGTTTCCGCATGGTCAGGGATTGCTGATTAATAGTTTTTCAGAGTTCTTATTATATTGACCTTGATTACGAATTTTTTAAAGTTATGCATTCGTAGACACTTTTTGTTTGTTCCATTTGTAAATTGTCTCCTGAGGCACGCAGTTCAACATTTTCACTGTGTATTTTACACACACTGTGTGGATAAATGTTTCTTCTGATCACTGGGATCCACTCTTAAAATGTATATGTGCACCTGTTTTAAATGTGTGTGTTCATTATTGCTGTGCTCTTAGTGTGTTAAAAGGAAAGCAAGTACTAGGTTTATTTTCAATATTGAAACAAACCTTAACTTTTTTCTTTATGTAGTCCAGCCCGATCCTCAGAGATGCTACAGTGAAAGCCAAACATAAATTCACATTATGATACATTTATATGCAGCAAACTGGAGTGCTACGGCACTTAAGTTGTTTAATTTTCATCTTGTTCTTTTGTTTTTTTTACATTACATAAATCAATGATATATCTGTATTTAGGTTTTGTTCTGTGAACATATTTATATTGATGTTTGGTTGTGTTTCCTCTATTCCACTCTGTAAGTGTTACTACTATTTGTTTGATAGATCCCTGTTACTGCCCAAGTCCATGGAGTTGTCCAGCTACTCATAGTAGTTATATTTATTGATACTATACTTTTGTATGGATGTACTACTGAACTGGCAAGTCACACTTAACCTACACTCTCTGCTTGCAGTGTTTGCTTTCGCAACCCAAATTCTGGGCCCTTCAGACGACTGTGCTAATCCTCAGGACCAAACTAGAGAAAGGAAGTTCTCGGCGTGTTGAAAGAGCTATGATGCAGACTCAAGTAAGACTTTAATCACTTACTGCCATTTAAATGTGTGTACATTAGCATTCACCAATGTTCCTTTGATGTGTTTTTGTTGCACAGTTTCAGCCAATAATTTTACAAAATCACTTAAATAATAACTATTAATCGCATCTCATTTCTGTGTATGGATATGCAGACATGTAATACAAATGACTTTGTAATCATATATAGTGGGAGGTTCAGAATACATATACCTCATAAGATTGATGAATACCTTGCATACAATCTCTCCATTCCTTCTACTACACAAGTCCAAAAATGGTTAAAGGGTAAAAATGAATGTGTGATAGTTATAGGTTAAAAAGTGGGTTAGGAGAGGTAGGTGAATGTGTATCAATGCTCAGTGTGGGCCCAGGTAAATGTTACTTCCATCATCCATAAAAGAGAAATGCTCCAGCGCAGTGTTGGTCAACTTTTTAATGTGAAGAGCCATCTACCGTGCAGACGTTTGGCTTGAAGGACCACACAATATTAATAAAATGAGATAATGAAACACAGCATAACAAAACCTTTTTGAGAGGCACATCTGGCCAACGGGTCACCAGTTAGACACCTATGTTCTATGCTACAGATGTCAAGCTGGTGAGCAAAGGGCTTGATATAGTTTTTGGGTGATATTTATGGTGCCCCATCTTTACTAAAGCCCAACCAGTTGCCCCTGATGGTTTTTGTGTGGCCTCATTCTGGCTAAAAAGCCCTAAAACTCATGGTATTAATAATGTCCAAGCCATGCAGAAGACAATTCTTGGCTTCTGCATGTTGTATGCATTTGTATGCATAGTTCAACTTGCTAAATATTGGAATTTTTGTTACAATCTGTTTTCAGTTGTGTGCAAGTATGTTATTTTGTCTGGAGATAGCAATTTTTGGCATGCTTGCAGTGGTTCTGTGTATAATATAATATGGAGTCATTACCATGTTATGTGGATCATATATAAGAAATGTCTGGCTTTATTTTAATGCATATTAAATCACTGTGTTGTTCTTTGCTATTTTATTTCTGTTTGATGCCAGGCCCTCTGTTCCTTTGTTCGTTGAAAAAATCCCACCCAGTGATTAATATATGATAGACAATGTATAACATAAAAGCCTATAGTTAAAATGTATTTGTGATTGTGATGTCTTTTAAGATATTTCTATTATATTATAAACAATACTCATTTGTTACATTATTTTAGAGGAAGTAAACATTCCTTATGATCCTTTTATCTGATTAAAAAAGGTTCTGAATGATGCTTCTATGGAGTTCTGTTCAGAATCGAATCGCATTGGATTTACAATTTGGTTTGAGACCTCCAGGCATCCATGTCATGGAGCTGGTTGTCGTTAACTTGACCGTGCCGATTGGCCTGTGATGCTAAACAACCCTCCAGCGAAGTTGGAGATAATAGTCACCTCTCCCACTGTTGGCTTCCTGCAGCATGATTAAAACGTACACAGCAGTGATGGAGAGAGACGGTTGCTTTTTCAAAGATGAGGGGTAAATTACTATTGAATGGTGCACAATTCAATTTACAGTTTTAATGAGCCAGAAGATGAGACAAACTATGCCTGATACTTTCTGTGTATTCACCCAATACCTGGCTTGTTACGTCATTAATTGAGTCAATCAGGACTGGTGTCTAAGCATGAGCATACGTATACTATGGATTTTGTCTGCAAGCTCTTACCCTGTGTGCAGTGCAGTGGTGTATCTTGCGCACCAAGAACATGCCCCATCACCCACATGTCCCCATCACAGGGCCGCTTTAAGACCCTAGTGGTCCCTGGGCAAAGTCTTTATCAGTGGACCCCCTCGCATTGTTAAAAAAAACTGTATGTAAATGTAAACTTTTTAATATTATAGGCAACTATTTTCATATCACATTCAATTATTTGTATATGTAATAACATTTTTATTAAAACATTGCATTTCTTGTTTTTATTCCCTTTTTCTGCACCCACATTGCATTCAAAGGACTTCACACAGCACCATACAGTACCCACAGCACTAGCCATGCCCCTATATTGCACCCACAGCACTTGGATTGCACTCATACTGCAATTAATATGCCACAGCTAATTTGACCACTAATATGCAAGTATTATTTTGCCATTAATAAGCCCCAGCCAATTTGCCAATATGTCAGTATTATTTTGCCATGAATAAGCCCCCAGCCAATTTGCCCAATAATATGTCTTGTCTATGTTTTTGAACTGAAAACTGAGCACTCTGTTTTGGACCAATTTGGGTCACTTCAGAAATCATTTAATTAGGTAATATGTTTTATTGCAGGGCACCCAAGGGTACATTTTTTTTTTTTTTTACACATGATTCATCTCTCCCAACTTGGTAGGCATGGTAGAAGTGTATGTATGTGCGTGTGTAGGGGGGGGGGGGGGGGGATGGGATGGGATAGGTATGGTTTATTTAATTAGTATTTATGAATATTGGGTCTGGGGGCCTTTGGATAGTCTCCGGGCCCCAGGGATAGTTATTTATTGGGGCTGTCCTGAGGCAGCCTCCTGTACATGTAGGTTCTGTATTTTAATGTATGGGGAAGCAGCTCAAAGTAGCCCTGGCCCCCAATGAATATTATAGGGGGCAGGGAGCCCCGGTTATCATGGAGGGTAGTCAGGTGCCCTGGGCCACCATGATTATTTCCGTGGCCAGGGAATTTATTTTACATATTTGGGGCTATCATCCGCTAAAAAAAATGATTTTTTTTTGTGTGTAAATCTCAGTTCTCCAACTGAAAAACTGAAATGCCGGAATTTGGCTGTTTTAGCCGATATCAGGTTCTTTTTGGTGCATTTTGGGATGTGGAACTGCACCATCGCTCCGTGAAATGACATCCTCCTTGTCTTTAGAATATTGCACAATTAGCTTTAGTTGCTCTTTAAGTTTAATTGTACATTCAACAAAATATATCAGTGAAACCTAAATAAGAAAAAAAAGAATTAGTGTGTGTGTGTGTGTGGGGGGGGGGGGGGGGGGATTAAACCCATATTTAAATGTGGCAAATACCCTACTTTTATATTGCCTTTAGGCAACATGTTGTAAATTTAAAAAATACCTCGCTCATTCTTGTCTAAAAGATTCCACTAAGTATTTGCATGTTAAAGGGGGGGGGTAAAATCAGTGGGTAACACTGCTAGGCAGTTTTGTGGCCACCCCTCCCCCTTTGTGGAAAAAATTCTTCAGTTAAGGTTCAAGGCAGAAATGCTGTTTTAGTAAACCCAGGTAATTTAAAGATATTAAGAACACATGACAGAAATGTCTATACACAGAAACAACATTATAAATATAATACTATTGGATATTTGGCTAGTTTTTGATCACTATACTTTCAACAATTTGTAGAAATTGGCAGGAATGTGGCTTAAAGTATCACTCTAGTCTGAAAAAAATAAAACTGAACAAATAAATGCACCATGAAGCTGATACTTTTAAAATAGATGTGCATTGAAACTGTTACTTTTAGAATAAATGTGCATTTTTTTTTGTTCTAGTTCTTTTAAATGTTTGCAATATTTGTAAACTTATTTTTTGCAGTTTTTCTCCTCGTGGTTGATCATCTGCAGCTCAAGGGAAAAATGGGCTTCCCCATAATCCCTAGGGAGCCGTTTAGCTACTTTGTATATGTAAGGGTTGTCAGTGATGTCATCAGTCATGCCACATACCTGTGCTCTCCCTCCAATCACTGGTGTAAAAAATGGAGGACAGTTCCCCTTTTTTGTTACGACAAAAAGGGGAAAGAAAGTGATAGTGCACTTGTGTCAAGACAACCTACCATGCTACCTCCCATGTTACCTGCTGACGCTCAGACTTCTGGACACGTGGGGATCACGAGAGGCAGCAATAGATTGTCTTGCACCTGGGCAGTGCACAGACACTGTGCTGCCTGCCACTAGACACCAGTTGGTGCTGGCTAGGGTATGTCCTGGGTGTGCAATATGGGTGATGGTGTAAATACTGGGTGTGCAATGTGGGTGATGGTACATGTCCTGGGTGTGCAATGTGAGTGATCAAGCATGTGCTGGGGAATATCCTGTGTGGGCAATGGGGCACGTGGGATGCTGTGACATGTCATGGGTGTGCAATGTGAGTGATGGAGAATGTACTGGTTGGGCAATGTGAGCGATGGGGTATGTAATGGGGTAAACCCTGTGCAATCTGGGAGATGGAGCATGCCCTGGGTGTGCAGTGTATCTGCTGGGGCATGTCCTGGGTGTGCAGTGTTGGTGATGGTGGATGTCATAATAAAGTTTACTACCATGCTGCATATTTTTTTTTTAAATATTTAAAAAGTGGATAAATAGAACCATTTATCAGGAATAGGGGAAGGTCTTACATATGGCTTCTATATAGGTGTGGCTTGCACATGGACTCATGATCTTCTATTGCCCGGGTGCCCCATGAGTTGTCAGTCCTCCCCTGAAGGTCTTTATATAATACGAGTAGCTTTATGTGTGCCATTAAAATGTAATTGTAATTTTATTTTGCTTACTATAATTATTATACGTCTTAACCGTTGTGAGAAATGAAGCACAAACACATAGGATGGGTAAAATATTTTTTTAGATCAGGGATAGCCAACTACAATTGCCTTAATGCTTAGCAATCCCATCCTATTAAAAATCTACAGATTACATTTTCCTAAATCTGTAGAACTGGTCATCAGTGCAATCATTTTGTTTGTTTTTATAATACTCTGAGATTTAGTACATATTGAAATATATTTAAAGTGGATTGCTTATTACTTTTCTGTTTCTGTATAAAGATGAAAATTACTCTTTTCTAGAGACAAATTCAATCACTCCTCCTGTTAGCGCAATTATACATTCTCATAGGTATTCAAGTTTTGCAGATGGTAATTAAAATGCCTAAATATTGACAGAAAATGGTTGCAAAAATGTTATGCATTTTGAACAAATAATTGGAGCAGGCTATTATAATCTGAAATAGATGCTAAGCAATTCTCGCTTTAGGAATTTGTTATCAATTACTGGGCTTTATTTTTAAGATTCTCAAAGGGAATTATGTGTATTTGTGAGGTAAAATAAAAATACCTATTCACGAGAGATGAATATTTCAAAGGACTGCATTTTTTTTTCTTTTTTGCCTTTAACAGTCTAACTAATGTTTTAGCAATATTGATATCATATTACATCACATATTTACTTGAATATAAAATGATCTGTTTATAAGGTGACTCCCCAAACTTTGGACTTTTGCCTGTTCACCCCAAAACTTGCCAATGCTCCCGACTTGCCATCTCTTCCCGGTGTCTAATGGGGTAGTGGTAGGATGTTTTTTTGCTGCTATCTGCACACAGGCATCCTCTGATGCTGTCCAACACTTCCACACATGGAAAGTTGTGGCCTTACATATTGCTTGTTTTGAGATTTTAAAAAAATATTTTCCCTCTATAAAACAAGAGCAAGATCTTTATTTATTAAAAAAAATTATAATCATCCTAAATAGAGGATCGGTTGGAAGAATTCTCAGATGCCCACAACAACCTAGCGGACAAGCTTGCTAGCTTAGAGGACGACCATGAGGCACTCAAATCCAAGTTTGCTGCTCTAGAAGACAGAAATCGTCGCAACAAAATTCGGATACGTGGGGTAGATGAATCTGTCCAGCTACCTGACCTTCAGGCTTATATAAAGAGTTTCTTTAAAGCCCTAGCCCCAGAATTGACGGACCTGGAACTCACCTTGGATCGAAACCATCACCTGCCAAAACCAAGAAACTTACCCTCCAGCGTCTCTAGAGATGTGATTACGCGGGTCCACTTCTACCAGGCCAAGGAACGCATCATGCAAGCCTCAAGAAAAGCTAAAGAACCACCAGAAGCTTTTGCTAAACTCACCGTGTTTGCTGTTCTATCAGCCCACGTACTGGCCAAGAGACGCAAGTTCCAACCAGTCACTTCCATCCTGGTGCAGCAAGGCATCGCTTACCAATGGGGTTTCCCCACGAAGCTAATGGTCCGTAGGAATGGAACTATGAAGGTTCTTACCTCCCCTGCGGCTGGTCTAGAGGCTTTGAAAGCATGGAACCTGCCCACACCATCGGTCGACAAGGCGAACACGCAAGAAACCAGGCTACTTAAAGACTGGTCAGTTAAGCAAGCCTAACCGCAGCAAAAGATTTGTCCCCGACAATGCGAGATCATCCTCGCTTAGACTGAAAAACTTATTACTGCAATTTCACACCTAAACGGATCCCGAAGCAGCATAAATATTACGTGGAGTTATGATCCCATTGAATGCTACCCACCACCGTTTGTATCTCTGCGATTCCTGGGCCGGATTTGAATTGACTGTTGAGTTATCTTTAGTAACCATTTCATGGGCCCTATACCCTGGGAGAATTTCCCCTCCCCCTCTTAAATGTTCACCCCGCAAGGCCTTTTGTTTTTTCTTAATACAAGGCCTACCTGGGTGCGAGCGGCTCGCTCACTGTGCCCTATTAACCCCCAACCCCCCCCCCCCCCCCGAAATTTTTTATTTTTTGATGTTACCCATTTTGGGGTGTTACTTCACCCCCATTGGAGACGGGGGCGCAGCTCACCCCCACATAGAGGTAGTTCGACGCCTCGCTATTTGTGTTCTTTGTTGTTTATATTTTGTATGTTATTGTGTATCAAGCCCACTACTCTTTCCAGTCTGCCGGATGTCTCATCCCTCAAATTCCTTTCTCCGAGTGTATATAATAAGGCCTTATAGGCCAACGATACTGGTCATCTGTCTGTCGGGAGAACCAGAGAAGGTCACTGATGCAGTTTCCTATACGCAACACCCTAGACTTCAGGTATGTCACGCTACTACGTACCCTAGTACCACCCCCCTGTTATGGCTGTCACATTAATGTCCCTTAATGTTAAGGGTTTGAACATGCTGCAAAAGCGGAAACTAGCCTTAAAGGAGGCAACACTCTCCAAAGCCACGTTTGACTGTTTCCAGGAAACGCACTTTGCTAGGAACAAAGCGCCCAATTTTTTATCCCCCATGTACCCAACCCATTTTTCTGCAATGGCGGACAATAAAACCAAGGAGGTAACTATCCTCATACATAGAGATTGTGTATTTGAGATGCAGTATAAATATGAGGACCCCCAGGGCCGCTTACTGATTCTCAAAGGCAAGCTAGATCAAGAACCAATCACCATAGCAAATATATATGCCCCGAACTCAGCCCAACTTCCTTTTCTTAGAAAATGTTTTGAAAGAATTAAGGCCCTGAGCCCTGTGAGATTGTTAATCTGTGGTGATTTTAATATGGTCCCGAATAGGATATTAGATACCACGTCCACATCAGGTCAAACATCACCAGCCCGAACCCACACATGTCCCAACTCTTTTCACCAACTGCTTTTAGAATTTGAATTGCAAGATGTGTGGAGAGTACTGAATACAACAGATAGAGACTATATATTTCACTCGACCTTGTCCTTACGGACAAATACACTTTACAACATATATCGAGTGCTGATATTGGACTAATCACATGGTCAGACCATGCCTCTGTGAGAGCTTCTTTCCCTATCTCCACACCTCTGAGGGGAGAAGGGAGATGGAGAATGAATGCTTCGGTCCTATCCGACATGACTCTTCTAGAAACGTTATCCCAAACCCTGGTGGAATATTTTCGACTGAACCCTACACAAGACTCCTCTATAACCTCTATTTGGCTTGCACATAAAGCATATATGAGGAGAGTCCTTATACAACAGGGAGCTAAAGCTAAAACACTACGGGAGAATGAACGACAAGAACTGACCGACAAACTCGCCACGCTAGACAAAGCCAATAAACAACATTCTACTTCTTCGTTGGCCAAACAAATCAGTAAGGCCAAGGAAGACCTTAACCAATTACTACTCGATAAAGTAGCTCACTCATTAAGGGCCTTGAAACAACTGTACTATACTAAGGGCAACAAAGCCGATAGGCTATTAGCTCGCAAATTGCGGAAACAACGATTAGCATCCAAAATCTCGCACCTGTACTCCCCGACCGGTACCATAGTCCGAAACCCAAAACATATTGCCAATCAATTTGCTAAATTTTACTCAAAGTTGTACAACCTAGACCAGGATAAGGCCACCCATACACCAAATCTTGAGGAGATTCAGAATTTCCTAGCTAATCTTAATTTACCAACTCTTTTACTTGACACTAAATCTGATTTCGCCAAACCAATATCCCAATTAGAAACGCTTTGTGCAATCAAATCCCTTAAACCAATGAAATCCCTGGGACCTGACGGGTTTCCTAATGAATATTATCTGGCCTTCCGGCATATACTTGCCCCATATCTGACAACTGTGTTTAAATCTCTGCTTGAATCTGGTCATACCCCACAAAGTTTTAGCTAACAGACTAAATATCCACCTCCCTTCATTAATACACCAAGATCAAGTCGGTTTTATCCCCAATAGGCAAGCCCCAGACAATGCTAGAATTATTATTGACTTAATCTCCTCTATCTCTTCTACTAAACAAGACCTTCTCTTGCTCTCCCTGGACGCAGAAAAGGCATTCGACCGACTTAACTGGACGTTTCTCTTGACAATTTTAGAGACATATGATTTCCCTCCTTCTTTTGTGCAACCAATAAAAGCCCTATATGACAAACCGACGACAAAAGTTTTCTATTCCGGTTTCTACTGTGATGCTTTCCCCCTTACTAATGGGACTCGACAGGGCTACCCCCTTTCCCCGTTGTTTTTCGACCTAGCGCTTGAACCACTGGCCACTGCGCCCCCCAGATATTCAAGGCGTATCTATGTCTCATGTGACTCATAATTTGAAACTATTTGCTGACGACATTATTCTCACCATTAACGACCCCAAACATTCCCTACCACCTCTTCTCCAATTACTGTCTGACTATGGCCAAGTTTCTTACTACAAAAATAATGCAGCAAAAACTCAAGCCTTACCCATAAATGTCCCCAAAGCCATTTTAGACACGCTTAAACAACTCTATAACTTTGACTGGAGAAAATATTTTTTATTATATTTAGGAGTGAGAATTATTAACACGTTCCACGCCTTACAACATTTTAACTATCACAAGCTATGGCCCCACATCCAAGCAGACCTACATACATGGACCAAATTTGAAATTTCCTCGTTAGGTCGCATTGCTGCAACCAAGATGTCAGCGTTGCCCTAATTAATGTAATTATTCTGCACGCTCCCTCTCCCTGTCCATTCATTTGCCACAGCCAGTTTGCCCATTAATATGCCACTATATGGCCATTAATATGCCACGGCCAGTATGTACATTAAAATGCCACAGCCAGTATGTACATTAATATGCCACAGCCAGTATGCCCATTAATATGCTACTATATGCCCATTAATATGCCACAGTCAGGATCCCCATTAATTTGCCACTATATGCCCATTAATTTGCCACAGTCAGGATGCCCATTAATATGCCACAGCCAGTATGCACATTAATATGCCACTCTTTGCCAATAATTTGCCACAGCCAGTATGTCCATTAAAATGCAATAGCCAATATACCCATTAATATGCCACTCTTTGCCAATTAATTTGCCACACCCAATATGTCAATTAATATGCCACAGCCAGTACCCATTAATATGCTACTCTATGCTCAATATGCCACTCTTTTTCCATTAATTTGCAATCGCGAATGTCCCCCAGTTTTCCTGTACTCGCGTGTCTTCTGAGAGAGCAGCCTTCCATGCTGTCTCTTTTGCGCTCTCCATGCACTGATCTGATTGAGCACCATATTGTCACATGATCCTGGCGCTCTGACATCAGAGCAGTGCGCGCACAGCATGAGAGAGGAAGGATGTCTGTGTGTTGCTGAGGGGAAATCTTTTGATCTCCCCAACCAGCGTCTCTGCCTGGAATGTTTTTTTTTTTTTTTTTTTTTTTTAAAGGGCTGGGGACCGGATAAAAACAGCCCATGGGGACGGATCAGGCCAGTGGCCCTTACCCTGCTTTAGTGTTTCACTCATGAAAAAAATAAATATAAACCTACAAAAAATAAAATAACATCTTATTTTATGGCTTTCATCTTACAGAGCTTTAAACCACGTCGCTGAATCAACAAGTTGGGCTGGCTGACTCATATAATTTTCAACATGAAGTTCCTATTTTATAAAAATTTTACATCAATAATTTTACAAGTTATGTTTAATTGACAGATTGCAACAAGTGTAGACATAGAAAAAAAATTAAAAATTAAAAAGCTTTATTTTTTTTATTTTGTATTGTTGATTTCAGATATGTCTTTTATTTTTTCTTATGTGACTGTATTTAATAAAATATGTAACTAAACAAGTGTGACTGGGCGCCACCATTTTGTCTGAATCTGACCATAGACTTTCATTGAATGGGAGGGTAATTAGGTCATCATATGAAAAAAAAACAGTGGCATATGATTTATATATGTGTTTGTTTTAAATGAAAGAAAGCAATTGATCCTCAGCAAAACAGGATCCTAGAGGCTCCAATCCCACTTGTGAATGAAGTTATAGAGGCTGCTGTTAATTATCCCTAGGGGCTCAGGTGAGAGGACAGCTGACAAGGCTTGCAGGTACAACAACTGTTGAAAAACCGGCACTCCAGGGATGTAGTAAAGTAGAAACATTTATTGTAGTAGACGCGAAACGCGTAAAGTGTTTCTCTGTTTGTCCCGTGTTTGTTTCATTATACCGTTGTGGCTTCACTACAATAAATGTTTCTACTTTACTACATCCCTGGAGTGCCAGTTTTTCTACATTTGTATTAAATGACCAGGTTATCTAGTTACATCTTATGTAAGTGGTAGTGTCCCTTTAAAGAAAGATTTTTCTAAACCAAAATATAAAAAAGACATTAGCGAATATGTGATCATTTGTTAGTTCATTTTACAATTTTAGCATCATTCTGTCTCTTACAAGGTTGAGCCTTTGTTTTTACATATAGGTTATGGACATCATTTGCCATTAATGTAAAACATTTAGTGGTTATGTGACCTTCATATTTATGAGACTGCTTTGAGAGAATAAACATTTCAGAGGTCATGTGGAGAACTAAAAATGGATGCCATATGTTATAAGTATGTTGATTTATTTGCAGCTGTTAATTGATATTTCATTTTTTACTCTCCTGTAGTGAGGAAGTAAAGCATAAAATGTAGTTTAAATAAGATGTTTGTACATAGAAATGGCATAGTTTGCATGTCAGGTTGGAAATCCCATAAGTCAGTCACTTTTAACCTAGCAAAGATTTCTAACTTTAGAAGAATTTAAATTAGTGCTGATATTCACAAGCATAATTTGTGTTTTGCTACTGGTTTGTATTTTTAACCCCCTATTGACCAATAATGGTCAGTGCCATTGTATCCATGAAAGTCTATTACGAAATTGAAAATACTAATCATATATTGTCAGTGGATCTCTCTATTGCACAATGACATATGTTTAGGGATCAGTTTGTGTTGATGGCATGGAGTGTCATCAGGGCTTGATGGGTTAATGATTTATTTTTTAATGCAAATGTTTGCATTAGGATATTAAAACAGATTTAGAGATCAAGTTAGTCCAAAAGCATGTGGAAAGTTATAATTCTTTGGTTGACAACTTGACCATTAACCCCCTTGTTCATTCGCCAGTGTTAGCAGCATTGTGCCTTGACCTGGGCTGGGTTCTTGCTAATTTTCCTTGACACGCCCATTGAAAGGTGCAGCAGTAGCCTCCATCTTATTTGCTACAATTTCTCTAGATCTTCAGCTCCATCCCAAGGTCCTCATGGAAGTTAATGATGATATAAGCTGAGCAGACAGTGGTCAGTCAGGTGACTAATGAATTCTGATTTGAATTTTGCGGAATAGACGCACTTTTTCTTGAGAAAGACACAAGCATGTATTAAGTAGCAACTAGTTGAATGAAAACCTGGCTGGGAGGAAATGTTATTTCGTAAATCCCTGCTTTGCTTGTGTCTTTCTCAGGACAATGTGTGTGTTGGATCATGGTGCTAACTGCAGTGGACTGCTGTGTTAAAATGGTCTGAGGCTTGCTAACAGTAAGTCTACATGAGCTTTAGTCACCACTCTTCAGATGATGTGTATAAACAATGAAGTGGCGGATTTAACATTTCCCCTTTGTTTCTTTTATCTTGATCAAAGGGAACTTAGTTTTGTATTTTGGAAATAATTTTCCTTGTTTGGGTTATATTAGAGCTGAAGGATGTGATTTATACTAATTAGTCAGTAAAAAGGCTGGCAGTGTTTTGCCAAGTTACATGCTCTTATTTGGAACATAGTCTAAGTAACACTTTTTAAATGTTCAAGTAAAATGTATCCATCCGATAATCTCCTACTAAGAAAGGAAGGATAATGGCTGTATCCAAAGCTAATATTTAAAATTATCATAATACATGAAAAGTGGAAACAAATATCCATCTGTGCAAAAGTGTACTAATACTTAGTGTTGCAAAGTATCCCAAATGATAATTATACTTGCAATGTGCACTTGGATATATTTCACGAAAGCCAGTAAAGGCCATGTATTTGTGGGAATTTCCCCCACGGGTACAGCTAAGGCAGTCAGAGCTACCAGTTTTTGCATGTTCCTCTGCAGTATGTAGAATGCATGTGTTTGAAAGGGGAACAAATTAAATAATCAAGGTATTTAAATGCAGAATAAAATATGGTCCTGTTAAATACATTGGGAGTTATGTATAAAGAATGTGCAAATGGGGATACTGACTGGCATTATACCTGTGTGCGTCTGTGTATAACGTAGAATCCCGACAAATGGAGTCTGCGCTTTCCCGAACTCCCAAGATGCTCTGGCCAACCAATGTATAAATCAAATACAAAAAATACATACGTGTGGTTCTGTTCCCACCAACAGAAGTGTTGGGATGGATTAAAAAAAGGCACAACTGTCGTTACACATAACAAACTCAATTGTACTCTTTTTTATTTATTTTTTTACACTGGTGTTTTGGGAATCTTTTTACATAACCCCCAGTATGCAGAGTTATACAAGTCTAATCTAAATACATAATGTTTAGTTTTTGCTGCTGTGCATTCTGTGTGAGCCTATCCATGATAACACACAAATACTGACAGATCCACTGCTGCTATATGTAAAAAGATCCAGCAAGCACTGTTTGGGTTACTTGAGAAACTGTGTGTTTTTAGGAATTGTCAGGATGTCTTTCAGTACACACTTCTTGTTGTTTTTTGTGTGTTATTGCTGGGCTTACCTTTGCATTCAGATTGAATTGCACTATTATTTTCACAACACATTTTCCCAAATCCTATACCGTTTGCATTCAATACTCAGTGAAGATGAACACAAATTTCTATTTTTCGCATACATAGAAATATAAAAACCACATCGTTCTTTTTGCGTATTATCAACTTTTAACCAAGGGACTACTGAACAAATTTCTGATGTGAAACAAATAGTATTAATATTCAAAGCATTGATATGTTGTTGAAAGACATACTTGCTTATGTTCCAAGATATCCATGCACAGATTAGCCAAAATGAGATTTAGACATTATTTCTTTACTCAAGAAGATTACACATCTGCCTTTGGAAAATGGCAGTGCACCACATCCTTTCTAATCCCTTTATCTTTTAATACGAATTAAGCTGCGTTGTTTATTTTCCTCATGTTGTTTGCTGGTTTTTGCAAGTTATTGGGATAACAAAGCACTAATATATTCCTGCATATCACTGACAAGTCCGCAAACATTGATGGCACTCACATATACCTGCAATTTACAGTGCTAATGTCACTGGTTAGGATTCTGGGTAGAGAGATGCAGACACAATTATCAATGGGTAACTTTCTGCTTTAGTAGTCTTGTTGGTGTATGTACATTGCTCAAAACGTGCATATGCCAATTAACTCAATGTAGCGATGTTTCGTTCTTATTGAGCTTGGTTTCCAGTTTTGTGAGCCAATGACAGCATGTAGGCCGAGCAAAATATCAGGAGTAAAATGAAAAGTAACGGTTTGTTGTTAGATTACGACTCATGGTTAATTAGCCTGTAATGGGGTCTGTTAAGTTATCAATGAACTCACAAGTGAAGAGCAAAAAAAAACTGGCATTAATAGTGCAGTTGGAAATATAGTTAATTTTCCCTCTTAGCTATTCATGCCTGATTTTTGCTATTCCCTTGTCAGTGTGCCAGAGTTCACTTTAAGTTTACATCTATGTGATTTGACTGCAAGTTATTTTCTCTATGGAGTTCTGACATTGGTCCCTGGGGTTTGGTTCAATAGTTAGGGAGGTAAAGTTGAAGGTAGTTTGGAGCAACTCAGCTGTTCTCAGGCTAAACCCTTCTGCAACAATTAAATCTAGCCTAGCTGCTCAAACCCCTACTAAGTTCTGCCCTGCTGGGTTAAGTTAACTTTGTAGTGGGTTATTATGCTGGACTCAGCAGGACATGTACCAAGCTCCTACCAATTTGTGCAGCTTATGTAGAGGTTGGCAAGGTCCCAGTTGCTAATGGGATCTCAAATACACTGTAGATTTCTGGGGTAATAATTGTTTGATGTTTAACAAACTATTATCACCCAAAAATATATGTATTTTTAGCTTATGTTTCATCCTATTTAAATCTGTTGTAATAGCTGGAATTCCCATTGTTTTGAGTTTTCATTCCCAATTTAGTCTGGATGGAAGTAAATAGTAATTAAACCATTAAAATGCAGTTTGCAGTGAACGCACAGGTCCTTGCACTAGGCATTCTGGGATTGTGCTCTGACTGTTGTCGGAATGCACATGTTCAGTCACCCCACTTCACAGCGATAGTTGTTTTCTATATATGAATAAAAAAGTCACCTTCAACTTTGAAAAATTATTCATGTACAACTTAGCTAGTAAGTTGGCTAGTATAATGTCTTCATGATATTTAGTTCTTTTTAGTGTGATATAATGTTATCTTTGTTTGACATGCAGGGTCGAATTAGACTACTAGGATGCTGGCCAGTTTCACGGTAGGCCACAAACTCTGGGACTGGCTAATTCCTGCTGATCGCCACTTTTACAACTTTGCGCTAAAAGCCTCATATGTCTGTTATCAGTTTGTTTTTCAGATATGTTTTTGAAAAATAAAATAATGGTACAATGCAAAGGGGCTGATATACAATCGTTTCCAGGACTGGTTTTTATTCTCAGACAGGCCCTGTTGACAGGAGCATGTTAATGTACAGCATGGTATTTTTCATGTATGTAAGCAGTTGTTCTATGAGTGATAAGACTATATTGATCATGCTTAATAAAGGGATAACAGTTTACTTTTACTTAAGCATATGTTGGCATTCAGTGACATGTTGACAAGTTATTAATTAGTTACAAAACAACAACATATTGTTCATATGAGCTGCAAATTCTCTGGCTGTAATGCTGCTATTAGTTCTCTGTTACAACTACACAATCACATGGCAGAATACATGAACAAATAGTGGGTGTATTCGCTACATAAAAACCAAATACTGTAATTGATTAATATACACATTTCATAACCAACATTACTAATGACTGCTCACTTAAAATCTAGTCATGTATATATAAGCAGTGCTAAATCCTACTGCACTGGATGGGGACAGATTTTCAATAACTCCTAGCTTACTTAACTACATTCACTTCCACTCAAACATGCCACTATTCACAGAATCAGCATACTGTGCCCCCTTTCACATACTTTTAATATATTTTTTACTATCTTGAGATCTCAGTGGGTCCTTTATTGTTGCTGCCTAGTGTCATACATGATTGTGGCCCTTTTTACTGTGTTATGGGGAATCCCCATCAGCATGCAGGGTCACCATCAGAAATCGTTGGGCCCCTTACAGACCAATTGTCCCCACTCCATTTATCCTATTGTTATTGCCCTCACATCCCTTGCCATAGCACCACTTTATACACGCAGGACATGCCCCAGTGCCCACATTACACACACACAGGGGGTACAGACATCTTCCTGTGCTGCCTTTCATGCTCCCAGAACGGACTGAAGTCTGAGCGCTGGCAGGTCAAGTGAACCCCAGCACTCTGCATGGGGAGCGCGAGAGGGAGCATGGGGAGTGCACAGTCACCATGCTGCCTGCTAGCTTTCAGAGAGGCTAGATCTTTTGATCTCCCTCGCCAGCACCTCTGCTGGTAAGATTTTTATTTTTTAAGGGGGCTCAAAGAAGCCCCAGCCACTGCACCCGTGTCGGCCTTTTCTGTGTGATATATTATCCGGACAGCAGGTTGCCAACTGCACTGCATTTTTATTACTTTCTCACCAGGGATAAGACAGAGTGTCAGTACATGGCCTGTGAAGGTCCATAGAATGTCTATCAAAACAAAATGTGCCGTACATGTCCTTCGTGTATAGTGTTGGTGCCTAACCTTGGTATTTAATATCTATCACTATACTGTGGCTTTCATTTTTGATGGAGGATCTCCATGTCTGCTTTGTATTTTTTAATTAATCCTCCTTTGAACTAAATGTAATATTTTTTCCTTTGTTTCCTAGTATTGTTGTATATTATTTGATCAGCTATGCTGGAGGTTTGTAGACATTAATGCACATTTGGAAAATGTTATAGAACACAACTAGGTGCCACAGTGACTGTTTACAAAATCCCCAACATCCTTTGTTGCTTAGACGATAATAATGTATGAACATTTGGAGGTCTGCAATCTCCTGTTTGTTATAGTTGTTGCAGTCGATGTACTTTTGATCATTAAAAGCTCTGATTCTGGTTTACATGCTATGAAAACCTCAGCTGGTAAACAGATGTGCATTGGCTGGTTATACTTTTTGAATGACTTTAGCAGTCTGTCTGATAATATTTCCCTATACTCTATCCATATTTTATTATATCAGTGGCATCCTATTTTGTACTCAGTTGCTAACCTTTTTAATGAGAGAAAGTCTTTGTTTTGGCAGTACCTTTTAACGCAACCCTTTAACAACTTCTTGCATATGGATGTTCTATGCGTTCTAACATACACGACCCAAACAGAGTGGTGGACTAAGAGGAGGGTGCAGTCTGCCCTGGGTGCCGCTCATTGGAGGGGTAGCCAATGACTCCCCTCCAATGTGGCCTGATGGACATGAAGGTGCGGGCAGCAGTAACTGCCCCTCCACCATTATGCTCCACACCTCTCAATGAAGCAGCGGTGCAGAATCCCCAGGGAAGGCACAGCGTGAAGAGAAGTCCCTTCTAGAGCCTGCAACACGGTAAAGTAAAAATACATCTCTGTGCGTGTTTGTGTGTGTGTGAGTATGCATGTGTGAGTGTGCATGTGTTTGTGAGTATGCATGTGTGAGTGTGCATGTGTTTGTGAGTGTGTGTGTGTGTGTGTTTGTAAGTATCCTTGTGTGACTGAGGATGCATGTGTAAGTGTCAGACTGTGTGTGTATGCATGTGTAAGTGTCAGACTGTGTGTGTATGCATGTGTAAGTGTCAGACTGTGTGTGTAAGTGTGAATCTGTCTGTACATTCAGGAAAACAAAATTGCCTTTTGGTGGTTTTGCTCCTAAAAGTGGGACTAAATGCTCATGTGAAGCCTCATGGCTGTGGTCTGATGATAAACTTACTTAAAAAGCACATGCCAGTTTATCCTCATTCCAGGGCCAATCATTTTTACGATGTTAGAAACACAAGTGAAAAAAAAAAGGTTTAGTGGTCCATTATAGGACAAAAACACCATTAGGCGTTAAGAGGTTAAAGAGGCACTAAACCTTCTAGGTTACTATGATGCAAAGACTAGGGATGAATCACTATGGAATAGTGTGCCTTTTGTGCACCATTTAAATTACAGTTAGTAGTCTTCTACCTCATTAAAAGAAAACATAATAGCCGTCTGCCTCATTAAAAGAAACATTTAGGGTTTAATCACGCTTTACAAAGTAAAGATACCAAAATAATGTATCTTCCCTTTAGAATTGTGACGCTCATAGTCATAAATCATAGTTTACTTTTTTAGAGAGAGGCTCTCTTTTTGAGATAAACAGTAAGACTCTGACAACAGAGCCAGAGCAGAGATAGGCGAACTATCCATGGCAAGGCCTGTGAAAGTCTGTAGAACACAAAGTCCACTAAACGTCCACCATAACATTGTCAGTCACAAAGTCCACTTACTTACCACCAAGAATGTTGATGCCTATGGTTAAGACATTGCCTAACTTGATGAATGAAACTGGAAGGAGTTTCTGAGTGAGGTTTTATTATATGTAGCTGTGAAGGAGAGGCGGATGTTGAACACTGATTATTACAGTTTTTGGTCAGTGGCAGCATCACACCAACACATTTGGTTATGTCATTCAATTGACAGACTGTACAATAACTAATCTCTTGACTACATCAAAAAGCTTTACATTTTCATCCACTAAGACTATGCTTAAACTTGTATATAAAGGTAAAATGTAGATCATGTGCTTATTCATGTTTCTTTTTGCTTGCTTTTGAACTCACTCATGGAACTATAGTCTTCTCTGTGCAGAAGTTACAATAAGGGCTATTTTATTTTCTATAATTACCAATGACCAGTGTCCTTGTAACATTACTGCCGCAGCAGTAGTTGGCAGTGTTATCAATATTTATTATATGCTATGAAGACAGTCTATTCAAAAGATATTTTACAGTCTTTGAAAAAAAAATCAAAACAAATAAAACTACTTTTGCGAAGCTTCTGCTTCACTGAGAATGTCAGACAACAATTTGTCGCTCTTAGCGGTGTATCTGTGTATCATGTAAGCTGGAAGGAAGTATGAGCAAATGGCAATGAAAATGCTAATGTGACGGACAAGTGTAATGTAAAAATGTACTTTTGTTTTATCCAAAGTACATTGAGAAATGTTTTAATCATTAGATACAGCAAAGGTACCTTTTTATACCTGAAATGTATGGTTTACACCTGTAGGGGGCAGACATGCTTGTAGATTTCTTCAGTGTGATCAGAGCAAAGATTTGCACCCCCCAGAGATAGGTGCCAAAATTGCGCATGGTGGGCATTTACTGTGGTCTGTGACGGACACTGTGATGACTATGTATGGATTTTCACAGACCCTGGCATGGACACTGGTGTTCATGTGCGGACACTTTGTCTATCCCTAGCGCCCCTACAATCCAACGCCATTGTGTGCATGCGAGATCATAGTCATGTATCATCACCGATTTGTTTGTAAACTTTTGCCACCTCCATGTGCCCTGCTTGGAGGTGAAACATGCGCATGACTACGATCATACATGCACAAGATGGCATTTGGTTGCTGGAGCGTACATCTTTTTTCAAATCAAGAAGAAAACTACAAGCAGGAATGTAAAACATACCCTCCTGCTATGCCTTTGCTGTAGCTAATGAGTACATCTTTTTTCTTACATTGGTATTATTTCACAGTGTACTTTGGATAAGACCAAAGTACATTTTTACTCTACAGTTGTCCTGTAAAAAGGATGGCAGTGAATGTGAATGCAAAGGAAATATAACACTCTAGTAGAAGGGAGTGGGCAGATGGTAACACACAAGATATCTGCACTATAGTCAGAGAACAAGAAAGGACCATGCTGAAGATGTATAGGTATGAATTAGGAGAACCCTTTTTTAATTTTTTTTTATTAATTTATAAAGATGCATGTTTCCTATGGCAACCTTTATCATAGTTGTCTGTTTTATCCTGATGTATAATTGTTAATCCTTAAATATGTTTGTGTTTATAGTTCAGACATTAACAGACATTACTTTCACTCTTCAACCTCTGCCAACATAGTGAGATTCCTGTAAAGTTATCTCATATCACTGTTTTTAAATGCTCTGATAAAGTTGATGTCTGGACTCCTGGTCAAGTTCAAATACAGATGATAATGAGCTAGTGTCGGCTTTGAACGTAAATGTAAAAACAGCAAATCGTTTAAGGAAAAGCCTATAATGGGGTTATAGGTCATCCAGTTGAGCTTGGTTTAAAGAATTGGGGAAATAGAGAAGGATTGGTTCTGGTGTTTCGGAGAAGGGCTGCAAATCTCTCGCTATCACACAATGAACCGGATAGCGTTTATGTTTAGAAGTCAGAAGAAAGGTTTTGGAATGAACTCACAATGAATGTCTAATGTGATTAATCTAATTGAGCTTGAATGCAGGACCCCCCTTGTTCCTTTTGGCTTACACCAGCCTCTAACAATCTCATTGTGTTACTGAAAACAACTTTTTATTTTCCCTGCCAATTGGAACAGTGTGTCGGCCCTTAAAAAAAATACACCACAAATGTAGAAGTTTTACCTTTTTACCATGTAATGCATTTCAGCATTCCATTCAATTTTCACACACACACACACATATATATAACAAATAAAATAACTGTAATGTATTATAAAATCTAAGTTTTCATCAGGAGGAACCAACGTGTCAATACAATCCTTGACTAATTGAATTAATTTCTAAGAAATTGCATTGCTGAATAAATAAAAGACTGAAAACGACTGTGCAGTTGGCACATATGATATGCTGGCTTTTTGCATTTCATTCCAATTTTCTTTATATTCTCCTATAAATTGTCCTTCCATGTGCTGGACCCTCATTGTACAACTAAACATGCTTTATTCTGTTTAGACGAGATATTGCAGCATTGATACTTTCCAGCATATTTGTTTTACTTAAAAAATCATAACAGGTGAAGAGCAAAAAGTTGATGCTATCTTTTATGGTTTCTGTGGGTACCAATGATTCTGTACAACTCTTTACATTAACAAATACAACCTTAAAGAGGGAATATATCCATATGTAAAGGTTTATTCAGGCAAAATGCCACTAAAAATAACTACTAAGAGATAAGTATATCTCCTTTGATCACCCATCATTCTCATTACATTCCTATCCTTATTGCTACACACTTCCCCTCTTCTCACCAGCTGTGGTGGTAATGGAAAATAGTATGATAAAAGAGATCTTTGCATAGAGAGACTATCGACAGACTATAGCCTCAGTCAGTGCCACCAAATATGCACAGTACTTTGGAGGTTATATATAAAATCAGCTGCACTGTAAATTGTCAGGACATAACAAAAAAAAAAAAAGGCTATTGTTATTTTTAAATAGACACTGCAGAGTGCGGGGAAAGATCCTCTGCCGAGTGTTGTTGTTTGGAGGCTTTCTGACACTAAACTGGAATCTTTGTACGTGAGTTTCCAGAGTTACCTGGAAGTTCTGGAGACTCGGAGATAGCGCCAGGATTAGGCTCCTTGTTTAAACACTACTGTGCGAGCATGTTGGGTCACTTAGAAATTTCCTTGTTTTCCATGAAAACATACATCAAATGAGTTGCAAAATGAATAGGAGAAACAGTCATGACATTGACAGGGTTAGAAATCATGATTTCGATTTTAAATTAGGCCAGTTCTTTAATCAGCACAGCAATATTCAGTTGTATACCAAATATATGCACTACTGTCCATTAAAATAACATCAAATGGATCAGATATACAGTGTTGACATTGCTAATGTTGTAAATGACTATTTACTGTATATATTGGTGTATATGCAAATTATGATGGCGTACAATTCATGATATGTGTAGTTTATTGCCCATTGCTTGAATTGTACATCGCTCTTGCACTAGTCATGAAATGTCTAAGGACCAACACATTTCACTAATTCATCAAATTTACAAAATGAGCAGATATAATTGTGCGCATTTCATGAATTGTGCAAAATGCTACATATTTCATTAACTCTGTACAAGGGCATTGTACAATTCATTGAATGTATGAAAAGTTGTGCATTTCATGAATTGTGTAATTACACAAACTGTGTGATATCTATATGTAACCTGTTTTGCTCATTAAAAAACAATACAACTGGACTTCTTTAGAATCTAAATCATTATTTTGAACCTTGTCAATGTCTTGACTGTATTTCCTATTCATTATGTAGCTCATTTGATGTATGTCTTGATGAAAAATAAAGAGATTTCTAAGTGACCCTCATTTTATCACCTAGTATGCACATTAGCTTATTGATAATGTTATTATAACCAGTGGTATGAGAATCCCCCCCCCCCCCCCCCCTTCCTGCTGCTTAGCCAAGCCCTGCTTTATCAATTTGCCCTTAAATGGTTTTATAGACTTTATTTCTTAGAAACTAACAAACCCACATAGAGTAGATTTCTTTTCGTGCAAGGCCTGTGCATTTTTGTCTAAACATCTCTTTCCACAGCAGCGAATATACTTTCTATTGACATGGTTCATATAGTGTATAACTCTTATGCTTGCATCCTGCCAGGATATTGAGAACAATACCTCTGCTTATCAGCATCTGAAATGTTTTTCTTACCTTGAAAACAAGTATTCAGTGGAACTCATGCTTTTATAGTGATCAAGGAATTAGATTTAGCTCTGGGTGACTTGCACCTGATCTCTCATAGTCCTGTAAGTATTGATTTACCTTGTAGCCGACTTTATCAATTATGACAACCACTGTACGGATGGATTTTATTTACCTATTGGCAGCAGTCTATACACATTTTGTAATTGAGAAGCTGTTCATAATGAAATACCTTGGCCATATGAAACAAAACTTGTCTTGTTTAGTTGTAAATGAATTCTAACCAGAATTTTTATATTGGATTTTTATAATAGACGCGGTGGTGTCGTAAGTACATTGTGTGACAACGTGTATCCTGTTTGTAGGTTACAGGGCAAAAGCATGTGTTCTCTTGAAGTATATATCATGGAGTCAAACATATTTAAATAAGGTCACTTAATCGATGAGTGGAGATGCTCTACCATACTAGATTTAACAGGTCTTCGTGATCCGAGTATTTTGTTTATTAGGATGGATCAATAACAGAAGTGATCACATAGCGAGTATTATGGTAACTCGATAGCTCTTAAAATGTTTCTTGTTTACTTTTCTGCTTGTATAAATATGACACATCTGGGAAGAAAGGTGGCATGGCTGGTCTAGAAGGAGGCTATTTAGGCCAGATGGCCAACATAAGTAAAAGTGAACAGGAATATACTTCAAAGTGGCTGAAGAAGCCAAACTAGTTTGAACAAAACACAAACCACTCAGAGGTTTAGAAATGTACCCACATACATGGTAGTATACTGTCATACCTGACGACTCCAAAGCAAATCTAGAGAGAGTCCACTAATGTGTATACTATTCTATGAAAAGGTCAAATTGGTGGCTCAGTTTTTGTGCAAGAGACTTTAGAAAGCAGTGTTTTCAAGTAGACGTTCCCCAAGTTAACTTCTGTAATACCATTGTTGTTAACAGTACTGTATTTGCTTGGGCATAGGGCTGGCCGGTAAAAAAAATTGGCATCAGGCCAATGTTAAGTCTATGGAGGTAGTGACAAGGCCGGTATTTTGCTGAAGAAAAGGTGGAAACACTAATTGGGCAGTCCTGTTTTTGTGATTCTGCCCCATTAAATCTGGGGCTATCCCAGCATGACTACTGCCTGAGCACAAGCAGCATTGTGTCCCGCTACCTTTTTTGGCCCTGCCTCCACCATGTCCTGAGATGTTGGTAAGTATGTAATACCATTGTTTGCAACGGGGCAAATTAACTAGTTAATCATTCATTTTAATTTAGATTCCTTTTCAATGTTAGTTTATAAACAATGTTACAAAAAAAAAAATGATTTCCAGCTTGAGTTCATAACACACATAACATTGTTACCTGAGCTGAATTCCACAGGAAAAAAGGTTCCCATGAACATTTTTTTTATTTTTTTCTGCAAGTATCCAAATAAAAAAAAGATTACAAGTGCAGATATCGTAAAGGTTGGTGTTAGGAGACACTGCACATTTCTACAATGGTAAATTCCTAACTTATTGGATATTGAAATTCTCATTAATAAACAATGGTACTCTTACTGCACTATTGTCGTTCTAACTTCCTCTTTTAAAATATAAATGAAATCATTAAAGTGCATACATGCCGTCAGTAATAGCATTTTTAAATTGTTATATTTTCAAATACGGTAAAATATAAATGTTCATGTTTTAGATTCACAAGTAATTGGCCAATTCATTTGGTTCTCATTATATCTATATCCTACTGTGAAAGGTGCAAGACTCAGTGGGATGCCAGTTTTTCTGGACCGGTGCTGGAAAAGGCGAACACATGAGGAACTTGCTGGTTAATTTAATTAACTAATCTCCTCTATGTATTGTTGTCTAAAGTCTGAAATGCCATGCTAATGACTGTGTTGAACTGCTCACATTCATAATTATAATGACATATCAATAGCAAACCAGACCCTGTCAACTAGCTTCATACAGAGAAAAAGCATTCATTTGGAAAGAGGAAATTGCTGCACATGCTTTTTGAATAAACTACTTAACTACGTAACTTTATAACACGTGTAATCAAGCGCCGGCATTTGCCAGTTACATTCTGGCAATTGTTTCTACTTAACAGAGCTGTTTATAGACTTTTCACTTTTCATTAGCTGGAGGCCTTAGAAATTGTTGATTTAATATTGGTGCATACATCACTGGATACATGGCTCTCCCTGGAGCTTTCGTGCATATCACATTCATTTTCAAGCTAGATTATTAACGTGTTACTTAAACTGTTCTATTCAGATTATGAAGTCCCCAGCCTGGCTTGCGTCTGTGATCCCTTATGGAATGGCAAGCCATTATCGTTAAATTGCTTTCTTCTTAAGGTGTAATATTATTATTAAAGGTACTCTGTCTTGAATAATATGACAAAGTCCCAATTTAATATTCTAACATTGATGGTTGCCGTGACATGCCAGATGAGTGCGCAGACGCACCATCCACTTCATTGCCTTAGGAGGACCTGAAATCAAGAGGTAAGTATATTATATATTACTATCACTCCTAAATGATTCTGTTACTAGCCATAAGATAAAGTCCCTTTAACCATGGCAGTGTTTTTTTTTATATAGCTGCATGAGATACCTTGTTTAAGTTATCATAACTCAAAATAGTATTAAGCTCAATGTGTTTTCCATTTTCTTGTGAAGTGTTTTGTCCGTCAGTGACAAATGCCGCCCATAATACTTGTAATACCATTTAAATGAAGCATCCCTAAGCAATGGGGAATACCTTTGCTTTATTCCACAGGAAACACGCTACTGAATGTTTTCGTGAAACTTCCACTTTAATTTAAAATAAGCAAGGCCTCATATGTTTGTGGTCTTTGAACTCCTTCCCCAGGGATGGTTTTGTTTCTTAAACTTCAAGTATTTTATTTATGGTCTCTTCCTGTTTATTCCCAAAGATGGATACTGTGTGATTACTTCTGTACTGTTTGAAGTCTCCATACTGAACAAAGTGTATGAGTATTCTCTCCATGCAAAATGGATCATTCTATACTCTCCAATGTTCTATACTTAAATGGATTGTTTGTGTTCTGTTTTGCGAGAGACACATATATTTGCTGGAAATATAGACACAACAAAGTATAGATAACACTTAAAATGCCAGGCATACTTTATTTTTGAAACATTGCCTTTATTTTGGAGAAAAAAAAAAAGGGCTAATTTTGTCCCCAAAAATGTTTCTCCTCTGCCTTGTTAAAACAAATGTGCAACTAAATATACAATATTGTTTCTTAACATATGGATATATTGGTTGAGTATATAATCACATGCTGCCAAAAAATGATCTCTGGTAGTTCTGCATCTAATTGACTTTTTGGCTGTTTACAAAAGCAATTTGTTTTTTTAGTTCTATTTTTATTAAACGTTTGTTTATTACCTATAATTCAAGTTTACGTCGTGTATATATATCAGTATAATACACCAGTTGCAGGGTGGTTGGTACTAGTCACTTGAATTCACCACCTCTTTGTTTTTGTGATGCATTTCATCTAAGAATATGATATTTTAATGATAAATTATGATATGAGCAATCTAATTCGGATTCCCTTTATTGATTAAAACATGGAACTTTCATTGTGCTAGCTGTGAGTGACAATCACCCACTGGACCAGCCACGGCTCTTCACAGTCAAGCATGGAAGTTGCCAGTCGGAGGATAAAAAAAGGTTTAATTGCTCTTTAAATAGTTGTAGAATATAGTGAAAGAAAAATATTACTCGAAGGATCCAACTATTCTTTTTTAAATAAACATCCATTATATAGAACGAAATATGGAGGTTTTAAATGCCAGGAAAAAATCAGCATGGAGCCCCTTTGGTTACTAATGCTGTCAACAGGGTAATTTGTTTATTCTCTTCGTATATGGGAAGTTCATGATCTAGTTTTCAGACATTACGAATGTCTCCCGCCTGCTTCCTCTTCCCATAATACTGTAAACATTGTTAACATGCTGGAGCCCCACCAGTTAATCTACATTTAGAAATCATTGACGTGTTTTGATTATAATCTTGTAATAACAGCTAAAACTTCTTCCCTGAGAACGATGCTTCCATTGGTATTAATGCGTTTCTCTACTGCAGGGTTAGCTGTTCCAATGTTCAATAGATTATATTCAGTTCATCATGTAATTAAAGGACACGTTTTAACTACATTTGCCGAATATAAGACGACCCTGATTATAAGACGACCCCCCAAACTTTGGATATTCCTTTAGGAAAAAAACTAAAAGCCTGAATATAAGACTACCCTATAGGAAAAAAGTTCAACTTGGATATATTCACATGTAAATTGCTTTTTAATATTTAATAACAATTATGATATAAAAAATGCATTTCTTGTTTTTATTTCCTTTTATGTCCCAATGCTGCCTCTCTCTTTCCCCTCCCCCCAGCTTTGTCTCTCTCCCCCTAGTGTTGTCTCTGTCTCTCCCCCTAGTGTTGTCTCTGTCTCTCCCCCTAGTGTTGTCTCTGTCTCTCCCCCTAGTGTTGTCTCTGTCTCTCCCCCCAGCGTTTTCTCTCTCTCCCCCTAGTGTTGTCTCTGTCTCTCCCCCCAGCGTTTTCTCTCTCTCCCCCTAGTGTTGTCTCTCCCCCCAGAATTATCTCTCTCCCCCTTCTTGTCTCTCCCTCCCCCCAAACTTTTGTCTCTCTCTCCCCCCAAACCTTTTTGCTCTCCTCCCCCTAAACTTTCTCTCTCTCTCCCCCTCACCTTGTGTGTCTCTCTCTCTCCCCCTCCTTCCCCTTGTCTCTATCTCTCTCTCCCCCTCCTTCCCCTTGTCTCTCTCGGCCCCCCTCCCTCCCCTTGTCTCTCTCAGCCTCCCTCCCACCCCTTGTGTCTCTCTCTCCCTCCCTCCCCCCCACCTCACCTTGTCTCTCCCTGGTGGCTAGTGGGGGCATCCTCCATGCTGCCCGACACTTCCGTCCATTATGACTTGTCCCATCAACTTTACCCCACCACGTCTTAGTGTATTCTTCACGTGCTGCTCCAAGCCATGTTCTAGATATGTTTAAATTACTTACTAATATCATAGAAACGTCTCCTGGTCACCCCATTCAAGTCTCAGAACATTTAGAGCAGTGATGTCAAACCTATGGCATGTGTAGCACTTGGGAGCCTCTGAGGGGGCACTTCCCACCTTAGTGCATTATCACCATCATCAGTCTGCATCATCATACACTAAAGCAAGTTGAGCAGGGCTGCCATCAGGGGTTGACAGGCAATACACTTGTCATAGTGGGGGCAATAATAGGAAAGTGGGTAATAGAGAAATGGGGGGAATTAAAATAAACAGAGACTGCACTGAAAATGGGAGAAGGAAGCATATTCTCAGCAAAAATGGCACTTTGAGATTGTTTTACTTAGTATCCTGCGGAATAATGGACATTTGGCCTTAAAAACGTTTGCCATCACTGATTTAGAATGTTTCAAACAAATTCAAAAATTATGATTTATTCATGCCAATACCTAGAAAATAGTAGCAATTCATATAATGTGGTTGAGGGGGATGGATGCATAGGTTACAAGTAATAAGATAATGGGGGGAAATGTTTGGTTTTTCTTGGAGTGGGCCTTTCAGAGCCATTGCCCTGTGACCATAGCTATTTCTTCTATTTCTTACATGTTAGCTTTTATACACTTGTGACTTTTGTGCGCATCTAGTCCTTTGCCCTGTTAATGGAGATAGCAGGTAGCTGCCAAAATGTTAATCTAAACATTTATTTCTAATTCTGTTTGTCCACAAATACACAACTTAAACAATGCACAAAGTGATGTTGGTAAACTGTTAAATTTTGGGTGGGCACTAGAGTGAGCTGACATGAAGTACTCAATTCCATTATTTTTCATTACCTGCCTCTGATTTCTCAACTGTACATAAACCTTAGATCATTGCCCTCTACTTCACCTCACAATGTATTCAAAGTTAATCTCTCATCCTTCATATACTTTTTGTTACAGTGAAGAATTTGAGTTATCATCTTCACAAAACCACTTCCAGGTGAAATTGGTTAATTTATGGCAAGGAATTATTTAAATGATCTCTTGTATGTCTCCTTTTTTTTCAGCGGGATAATATAGAACAGAGGTCTGTGCGCAGGATAACTGGATTAAGATGGGTTTCATCATGAAGCGGAGTGATAGCGGGATGAAATGTAACAGAGGTCTGTGCACAGGATAACTGGATTAAGATGGGTTTCATCATGAAGCGGAGTGATAGCGGGATAATATAGAACAGAGGTCTGTGTCTAGGATAACTGGATTAAGATGGGTTTTATCATGAAGCGGAGTGATAGCGGGATAATATGGAACAGAGGTCTGTGCGCAGGATAACTGGATTAAGATGGGTTTTATCATGAAGCGGAGTGATAGCGGGATAATATATAACAGAGGTCTGTGCACAGGATAACTGGATTAAGATGGGTTTTATCATGAAGCGGAGTGATAGCGGGATAATATGGAACAGAGGTCTGTGCGCAGGATAACTGGATTAAGATGGGTTTCATCATGAAGCGGAGTGATAGCGGGATAATATAGAACAGAGGTCTGTGCGCAGGATAACTGGATTAAGATGGGTTTCATCATGAAGCGGAGTGATAGCGGGATAATATAGAACAGAGGTCTGTGCGCAGGATAACTGGATTAAGATGGGTTTCATCATGAAGCGGAGTGATAGCGGGATAATATAGAACAGAGGTCTGTGCACAGGATAACTGGATTACGGTGGGTTTTATCATGAAGCGGAGTGATAGTGGGGTAATATAGAACAGGTCTGTGCACAGGATAACTGGATTAAGATGGGTTTTATCATGAAGCGGAGTGATAGCGGGATAATATATAACAGAGGTCTGTGCACAGGATAACTGGATTAAGATGGGTTTTATCATGAAGCGGAGTGATAGCGGGGTAATATAGAACAGGTCTGTGCACAGGATAACTGGATTACGGTGGGTTTCATCATGAAGTGGAGTGATAGCGGGATAATATATAACAGAGGTCTGTGCACAGGATAACTGGATTAAGATGGGTTTCATCATGAAGCGGAGTGATAGCGGGATAATATAGAACAGAGGTCTGTGCGCAGGATAACTGGATTAAGATGGGTTTCATCATGAAGCGGAGTGATAGCGGGATAATATAGAACAGAGGTCTGTGCACAGGATAACTGGATTACGGTGGGTTTTATCATGAAGCGGAGTGATAGTGGGGTAATATAGAACAGGTCTGTGCACAGGATAACTGGATTAAGATGGGTTTTATCATGAAGCGGAGTGATAGCGGGATAATATATAACAGAGGTCTGTGCACAGGATAACTGGATTAAGATGGGTTTTATCATGAAGCGGAGTGATAGCGTGGTAATATAGAACAGGTCTGTGCACAGGATAACTGGATTAAGATGGGTTTCATCATGAAGTGGAGTGATAGCGGGATAATATAGAACAGAGGTCTGTGCACAGGATAACTGGATTAAGATGGGTTTTATCATGAAGCGGAGTGATAGCGGGATAATATGGAACAGAGGTCGGTGCGCAGGATAACTGGGTTAAGATTGGTTTCATCATGAAGCGGAGTGATAGCGGGATGAAATGGAACAGAAGTCTGTGTGCAGGATAACTGAATTAAGATGGGTTTCATCATGAAGAGGAGTGATAGCGGTATAATATAGAACAGAGGTCTGTCTAGAAACATTATGCTAATTCACCAAACATTGACAATTTTTTCATTGATGACATGGCAGCCTTTTTTTTTGGATGCTGCCAGTGTCATTGGCAGCAACTGTTGCACCCATAGTTCACATTAGCAAACACTGGCAGCGATTATTGTATATGGAGACTGTAAACTCTCTCTGCTCCTGTCTGTCACTCAGCCTATCACACAGCGGTGGAAAGACTGATTCATTTCACTTATACACACCAAGAGCAAATTCTAGCGCTTGATCTGTGGTGCACCTACCACTCCTGTTTTGGTCTTTTTTCCTGATTCCTTTCACTGATAATAACAAAAAATCAAGCATTACTTTAATCCTTTAACCCTTTAATCTTTGGTAAAGTATGGTAACCTCTGTTTGCCACAATGTATGTTTGTTGACTTGTAGATCTAGCACACTCCATCATTAAACACTTTTATCTATATTAAAAGAAAACTATCTCTGATTTCTTTTGATGTAGAGTATGTAGATTTAATGCTATAATCTGATCTGCTATAACAATATGTGTGCACCTGTTACAATGCAGTTGTATTTGTAGAGAGACGCAGCAGACTAGCACACAAAAAAACTCAGTGCAAAACTATTTATTTAATTGAATTTTAAAGAAAAAAGAAAGTTTTAAATTTTAAACTTCAGAGCATACAATACTAAAACACTTGTAGTCCCTTAAAAAAAAGAAAGAAATTAATTAATAATAATCGGGGGCCAGGGCTACTTGCCCTGGACACCCATATAATAAAATGTACACACTCCCCCAGGTCTGGAGGCTAGCCAAATGCCTCTGGACCCTCCAATAATAGAGGCTGCCTAAATTCCAAAATGCGGCTACTTTTATCGATCTCTGCCTCTTTTGGGCCCGATTGGTGTATATTGAGTCCACCCTTCAGTCTTCGTTGAGACCACATGGAGATAACGCTTACAATTTACTGATCCATTTAGTCTCTTTCTGTTATATTTTCTCGACTATCTCTTCAAGTCCCACTGAATCTATTACTTGGAATCTAATTTGATTCACATTGTGTCCATGTGTTTCCAATGCTTTTGCCACAGGAACTTTGTTGTGGATGGACACTTTGCGTCCCCCGCAAGTGCTGCTCGGATGGAATCTCCTATGCTCAGAAATTATTTTCTTAATGGGGCAAGTAGTGTCGCCAACATACAAGAGAGCACATGATCATTTCAAAATATAGAAAAATGGTAAATGTAAATGTTCCAAACAAAGGTTTGAATAGAAATCTGCTGTTTGCCTGACGGACTGCCACGTGCATTATATACACTGCTCTCTCCTATAATTCCTTCAATGTACAGGTGACACCAGCAGAGTTACAAATGTTTATATAGAGAAATAAATATTAGTATGAAGATAACTGGGTACATTCTAGGTTTTACCTGGAAGCTCAGGGTTTCATAGCTGCCTACCGGATCTCTGAGATTAAGCCTTCACCTATAGAAGGAGCAGTTTGCATTTAGCTACTCCCATCTATTTTTGGGGTGGGACACACCATTTTCCATGGCTCTGCTTCCTCACATTGATGTTCCCACCTCCTACCACCTGGGTGTGCTCATTCCTTTTTTTTTTTTTTTTTTTTTACCCCAGTAGAAAAGAAAGGAACATATTCGTGAACAATCCGTGTTCCAAGTATTAGCATGTATGGTTCTTTTTTTTTTTTCTTTTTTTCTTTAGATAATGGGTAGCCGCCTTAATAATGCAGGTATTGTTCAAACACAAATCCAATTAAATCTTGCTGTTTTAGGGGGATGTGTGTCTAAGTGTTGCTATTATGTTATCCTTGGTTTACTATACTGAGTCGTTAATCTACTGTTTGTATATATTTATGATGACTGTTAGTATATATTTATGATTTTATATAAATATTCTTCTCTAATGCTTTCACTCCTTTTTTTATTTCCTCCTTTATCTCTCACTTACTCTTGCATAATGTGTCTACTCTATCCCATCCCATTTTATTAAAGATAACATTTTGTATTTAACTCACAAGGTCATAAGTTAGGAAATTCCCATTAGTATCCTGGCTGCCTCCCACCATAAGTCACTTTCTATGAAAGCAGTAATGCATTTTCTACTGAAAGGGGGATGATGGAAGCATATTTATCATGTTTTTTATAAAAGCATAACTATAAAATAGAAAGCACCAGAATAATACGAACAGGTGTTAATACCTTTTGGCTGTATTGTTTAGTTGATTTGAAAAATACAAAAGATGAATCATAAATTTTGTTGTTTTTCTGTATAGAGTGTCAGTGAAACAAAAATATGCTCTATTAAAAGACAAAGCAGTAACTATCTCTAAAATGATACGGTAGGGCAATAAGAAGCACAGGAGCCAGAACTCTTAAAAAAACATACCAAGGGGCCTAACTATACCACAAGCTATTGATTCCTAACTCCTAACTTTTGGTGGCCCTTGAATGATAGTTTGAATATTATAGCATTACACATGATGTTTCCTACAGTACCATTTTATGCTTACCTCCCAACATTTCAGATAGCCAAGGAGGGCCACTTTTAGTTTTGTAGGAGTAACTGCAGGTGTGGCTATGGGCATTACCACATGACCAGTGGGTGATTTCCTTGGTTCAAGTCCCACTTCAGTAAGATAAAGTCTCTGGCAGTATATTTTATTGGTAATATTAGAAATGTAATTAACTAAAAAATATGTTGGCAACATGGTTAAGCGTGTTAATAAAAGCATGTCGGAGGACTTTCTTGGATTGGTGTGCATAATTTAAACCATATCTTTTTTTATTTCTCTGATGGGAATCTAATGCACTAATCTGCCTTGCTGTGGAGGTGTGGTGTGGTCATCCCTCTAGCACCATTCACAATACAGCTGTATTTGCTCTGGTGGTGCCAATGATACTGCAAAGTCAATGGAGAGCAGGGAAAGTGCCAAGTACCCAGGAAAAGAGGAAACAGATCTCTAAAAGCAACACATTCTGTTTGAATTAAAAACAGTTTACAGACACCTTTCATATGCCCCTCCTTACATATATATATATATATATATATATATATATATATATATATATATATATATATTCTGTTCTGTAACACAGTGACCAAAAATGAATCAAAATGCTGCTATGAAAAGCAGCTGTTCATTTTATAGTAATGGATTTGTTTAGACATTCTTGGCCTTGTATTTATTTTGCTGTTCGTCTAGGAATTAGGAAACCGACACTTCCCAAGTTCACTTTTGTTTGTGTTTGTAAGCATGGCTTGTGCTAAGCAAGGTCAAATGTCACCATTTTCCTGTATCAATTGTTGAAATTGTCTATTTTGTATACTCTAGAGTGGTGTTTCTTAAACCTGTCCTCATGGACCCCCAGTGGGCCAGTATTTAGGGATTAACGAGTTGTGTTAAAATAAGAATATGTACAACACCAGCTGTGGTTCCCTGAGTTTTATGGAACAATACCAGGTGTTATTCTTTATTTAAAATAAATATTAACTTATTATTGAAACACAACTGGGAAATCCATAAATCCTGGACTGTTGGGGGTCCTTGAGGACAGGTTTAAGAGGCACTGCTCAAGGGTATAGTTACAAAAAGTATAATTAAGGCTGAAACAAAACATTTACAAATAGACTGTCTTATTATAAATCCTACCTGGATTGGCCATGGAGAACCTATGACACGATGTGCAACATGTCACTCAGAGGCACTCTGCTTACATTGTGACCATCAATCCTGAGTATAGTGCTTGCTCTTTTCATTTGGAAAAGGAGAAAAAAAGTGATATTTATTTCAAGAAAGCAGGGGTGGGAGAGGTGGACTCATGTGGTGCAAATCAGGAGTGAACTCAGGAAGGGTTACTTACTACGAAGGATGTAATGCTGACATACATGGTAAGCAACCTATATGAGGAGATGGCCAGAGATAGGTACGGTGTCCGTGGAAAAACTACATGTCTATAAAACATTATTAAATTGTCTGTGACACAGTGCAGTATATGTCCACTATACACAGGGTTGGTGCCTACAATGGGATATGGGTGTGGCCTTCCCATGGAGGAATCAAATAAGTACTTAATTGAGTAAAGTGGCAATAAAAATACATTGTAGAGGGGCAAGGATAAAACCAAAGAAAGACCTTTGAGATGAGATGCATGGGCAATGTGTTCATGCACATTTTAGTGGAGTGACCTATGTAGGGCGATTCCCATAATTTGTAGGTGCTTTTTTCACTTGTGCTATTTGTGTATTCGCTTACTCTCGCCCTACCTTTATTTTTTCTCTTTCTCCGTCAATTTCTTCTCTCTCTTTACCACTTTTATTTGTTCTCTCTCTTTACCACTTTTGTTTGTTCTCTCTCTTTCTGCTTTTCTTTTATTTCTTTATTGGCTTAATATCTAACACCAAACTATAGATAGTAGGCCCCCTGTTAATTAGCAGAATCTAATCCTAGTGAAAGCATCTGTATTAAATTAATATAGTGGCTTTGTTTATACCCAGAAAAATTTGGAACATGCCTTTCATTTTTGTCCATAATCTTTATATTACACATACTCCTTTCCAGAGCTTTGAGCTTGTTAATAGCTGTAAATCCTGTTTTATATTGTCTGCTATAATACTAGATGATTAAATAATCCATATTAAAATTCTATTGAGCGTAACTTCATTTACTTAATACTGCATTTTGTGAATCATGAAATTCTCTTGCCCATGTCAACCTTTCCTTCCGTCTTTGATCTACATTTAAGTAATGCTCTGTGGGCAGTTTTTGCCCTGTTGAACCATCGCCCATTATCTTGTAAGAAAGTGGACCTAAAATAGATTAATACTAATGTTCTAAGTGTCTAAATATAAAAAGCCATAAATATAATTACCAGATAGTGAAGCTGCGTGCTCTCACTAACAAATGGCTGACAAGATTTATTGTTGCTTGTGCTTTCCTGCACTTAGAGATATAAAAGACCTACTAGTGCCAGAGTTATTAAACCCTGAAATCTGAATATGCCATAAGATCTGTTAGCAATATGAGCCTCTGGTGTTAGAATTCCAGGAGCAGTCCTTAGTCTTGTCTTTCTGTTTGCGTCTTGGGCCTATGTTTAAAACTGGAATTCTTCGTTCTATTTACTAAACGTCAAGACTGGCGTTCGAAATTAGTAATAATCTCGACCTCCAAACTCAAACAAAGTCTCCTCTCCTTGAATTCTCCCAGAATATCGCTTAACTTGTATATTTTTTAACGGGGCTAGGGACACCGAACAAGTCCCTGGCCTATTCATTTTCAGGGTGCAATGGGCACCATTAAGCAGGTGCTCAGCCCCATTAATATTATCAGTGGATATGGGGGCTATTTGGCATCTCCAAACCAAATTCATTTTAGCGTGAGGACCAGGGCTACTTGCTGTTATTGTTGCTGGGAGCATCAGCAGATCCTGGCACCGTTCGGGTTACAGGGGTTCTATGTCAAAGTCCAACATGACTCCCAATAGGAAATCCCTTGGATTTTTAGTGAATAGCAATTTGCATTGCTTTTCACTGAAGGGAGTTCTACATCTGAGATCAAGATGGGCTTTGGCAAGGCGAGGGGAGAGGCAGGTTGAGTTTTAAAAAAATTTAAATTATTTGAGTAGGCCATCCTTCTGGTCTTCAACTACATGTACCAGTAGTTCTCATTTAACACATAAGCTTAATGCTACTATTTCATATCTTCCCACATGACCCACCATCAATGTAGAATACTCAAAACATAGCTTGAACTGGCAGTGTCAGAGTTACTGCACATGTGATGTAGCATTGCAAGGAACCGTGGTAACACAACTGCGCATGCCCTTAACCATGCGTGTGTAGTATTCGTCCCAGACACTGGAAAAGTATGTTGGGATTGCAGAATAGTGGTCCTGAATTGGGACTGTCCACGAAAGAGCAAGTTAGTTGCTGATTTGAAGAGTGTATTGGTGATTAGCTGTCTCATTTCAGTAGAACAAGGAGAAGTGGTGTTTGAAATCTACCTTATAGACTCACTACCAACAACAAAGTGGAATTTTAATGTTATATGCCAAAATAATCTTTCTGTTTAATATGTGACATTATGGTTCTGTGATAAAATGTTCCTAAATATTCTAAGGCTATTGTCTTCTCAGGTTATCCAATTAAACCTACAACAAATTTTGATTATTCACTAAGAAGGGAACAGTTTTGTATGTTCCAACCAAACGTTGATATATTTCCTGTATCATTTTCATATCTGTGAACATTTTTACACCCACGTGAAGGCAACTCACAGTTACATTGTGTAGTCTACTGGCTCATGCATCAACTGGCCACATAATTGTTTAGACCCGTTAGAAAGACCATAACTGTAATAAATATAAATATTTGTAAGCAATATGTGTCACTTAAATAGGGACTTTGCTGGGAAATTGTTAGCCTCCCTCCAGTAACCATGGTCTCTGATAGGCATGCAAAACTCTGGCCTTGTCCATAATGGATTAGCATGGAGTGAAAATTATTAGACTGGTATCGGATATCTCCACACAAGCTGTTCCTTTAAGCATCCCATGCTGTGGTATTACAATATACAACATCTATAAAAACCTTCATTTTTCTCCAGTGCAATATATTCTAAGCTGCAGGAAGAAAAAGAACCTCCTTGCAAATTGCCTCAGGCTTTTCAATTTATGTTTTATTACCTTAAGTGTGGGGCCGGCGGCGATTATAATAATATCAGAGTTGTGTGGATGTTGTTTCACCACATAATAAACAGCTCGGGCCTAGTTTATAGCTGGGGAAATATATATAATTTGTCCAATTGAAGTGAATCTGCTGTTCTGGCCTCATTACTCTAACAAGTGTGCATTTTTCTTGTTTAAATAAGACAATTAAAGTTTGATAATACATTACCTTTCAGAGTCTATGCCATGATGACTTTTTAATTGCCTTTATGTGGTGTATTAAAAACATGTGGTATCACTCAGGGATTTGTGAGAAGAAGGTGGGGGCAATGTGGTAAAAGCAGGCAGACAATTTTCATTAATGGCAGGTTTCTGTGAAGAGGAGCCAGCTGATTGGATTGCTATGCTGACCGTTTTTTGTTGTTTAGCAGTCTGGATATAGCTCCATTTGTCCTGACTGTCTTGGTTTCAGGGGCTCACAGTTTGATAAAGAGCTGATGTCATAAGTGCTAAGAAAGCTTAAGTTATTGCAAGAAGGTCCGTGAAGGATTTCTAAAAACCTATATTTCCCAGAATTAGCTTATAACTCATGGTAAACAAGAGAGTTTAGCATATCAAGACGACGGGCAGGATTCACACCAGTTTGTTATGGGTAAGGGCTGAGAAGCTCATGTCTGCTTGTCAGCGCTATTTCACAAGACAGCTTTTGCTGCCCAGGAACAATTTAAGTGCTGTTTATTAAATTAAGCTGTCTTTTGTCTTCTGTAAAGTTGTACTCATATGCTGGGTATATTCTATTTCTTCTAATAATTCCAGGAGAACAGGTCACCTTCTGAAGTCCATGGTGAGTGTAAGGTATACTCATCTAGATCTGCACCCATTTAAATAACTAATTATTAAGTCCTCAGAGAGGGTTTAGATTAGTTTTATCTTTTTCTTGCATGATCTCACCTATGTACTTCCATGATCAGGTGCCACAAACGCTAACTTCGCTAAGCTCTAGTAATGGATATTTGAATTCATACTAACATTCCCTGAGAGATTTAAAAAGTAAAATGACCAGGCCATAAATGAAGAGAATAAATAAAAAAAAATAGATTCCTGGAGGTAAGCAGAAAGATGGTGAAAAGGTTGATTACCCTGGCAGAAAAATAACCCATCTTCAATATGTTTTAGTGATGGGTTCAATATACATGTCACTGCTTTCCAGGATTTCAGGAGCTGTAGACTATAAAGCAGTCAATGATCCAAGGAAACCTCTAGCCTGCTCATCATCCGTTATGTCAAGATTATTGACCTGGTTTGTTTCTCAGATACAAATCATTTACTATTGTATAAATGATACATTGTGTGCACCTGATATTTCCTATGAAATTATGTTAACATTTCTGTTTGGGTTTGTGCAGCATTAGCTTGAGTGCAGATTTGGATTATTGTTAAAGGGACCGTATCACCTAAACATTGGTTTTACTGTACGTGCAGAGCATAAAAAATGATTGAAAATAATTTATACATTCTGTTAACAGTTCAAGCAAATGTCTAAATTAGGAGAAAAATGTGTGTCTGTGTCGTCTCCTGTTTATGATGTCACCTGTGGCTTGATATGAAAATAAGCTGCTGTTCAATGGGAAAGGTGTAATTTGCATATTAGGCACCAGGTGATGTCATAAACAGGAGACTCCACAGACACATTTAAAACACATTTTTCTCCTAATTTATGCATTTGCTAACACAATTTCTAGATCATTTTCAATCATTTGTATGCTCTACATTCACAGTAAAAAATTATGTGTAGGTGATACAGTCACTTTAAGTCACTTGTGGTGGATAATTCAACTTGACAGATTCATATCTGCTGCTCATTTAAATTGATTAGTTTGTAAACAGCCTAAAACAGGAAATAAACCAATGGGCTTTGCGAATAATATTATTCATGGAGGGAACAAACCGGCCTTAACCTTGCTGGCTAAGGATAGTTCTGTGTGAAGCAGCACGCTTATGGATCCTTGTAGGGGCTCAGACTGCCGTTGACAGGATGGGACACATAGCACAAAACAAGAGAACACGGATCCACCAGTAAACTTGTTTAATCCAAAATAGTGTAGTACATGGAAACAAAATAACGCTGTGGAACACGTGTAGGTGAAAGTGGACACTCTACATGTTTCATGTTTTAAGTTTATTGGTGGAACTGTGCTGACTTTTTTGTCTAATTGGCTTTTGGTTCTACAATTTAAATATCATTATGGATTTTCTTTGTGGACAATATACCATGAAATTATTGTTTGACGGGGCATATCGGTTTTGCTGGATGACACTAGAGAAGCCGGATAGTATTAAACAAGTGGAGGACCCGCCCAGAATCAAGGCGTTTTGCCACTTTACATCTTCTTCAGGATTCTCCAAACAAGTAGCGGTACAGTCCAGAATCAACGCGATTCTGAATTCGTCAAATACTTAATGCGTTGATTCTAGTCTGTTCCTCCACTTGTTTGGTACTACCCTGTTTCCGTAGTGACTGTCACCCAGCAAAACTGACATTTTTGTCCATTGGCTGGTTTTCAATTTACATTCAGTTATAATGATTCCACCATATGCTGAATAGGAATGCTCATCGGATAAATTAGACTGTATATTTCGACTGGTGCCATTCTGATATATGCTATACTGCGGTTTGGCCGAATTATCTGTGTCTGCTGAATTATCAGTGTCTGCTGAATTGGAATTTTCAGCCTCTCTTAATCATTTGTGTCACGTTTGATTAGTGAATAGATTGCTCTTTTACATTAATCTAAAATCACTTGGAATTAAATTTGCGTGGAATTACATTTTGTTGGAAGTTCCATTATATCTGTGATATTAACCTGTCTACACCTGGTGGTTAAAGGTAGCAATGTCCTTTGTTCTATAAGGTGTTATTATGATACTTACCACAAAATACTTACACCAGAAAGTGTATACTAGCCATGCATTTCGTTTCTGGACTGCCCTTATGGGTGGGATCAGTCTGAAATGCTAATGGAGTGGTTCCTCTGCAATGGTGTAAGCAGGCAAAACATGGAGTTACTATCCCCACTAGGTATTATCCTACAGGACAGACTATTGCAGTACTGTTTGTTCTCGGGCATTGTAGCACCCACCCCTTTCTTTTTCTTTAACTCTTGACAAGTTAGATACAAAGGAGTTCAGCGCAAAATTATTGAATTCTTATTTGTAAGATTACATCTTGTACATTTTCCAAAATCTCATTACATGAGATATTACTATTTTCATCAAATGGTAAACTAGCAACATATTGAAAACAGACAATATGAGTTTTGCCATCTGTATTATTTTATTGAACAACTGTCTGACACACACACACACACACACACACACACAAAAGACCCTTATACACGCAAAAAACTTAAACATGTTACTTCATATAGTAGTGTGTATTACCTGCTGCTTACATATTTTCCCTTGTGTGGTAGTTGGTCTCAACCCAACTTGTTGCATGGTTTGGGATACTTCCAATAGCTATATTACAAGTTGTTTAAGCACCCAACAAAAAGTTACTCTTTTAAAGGTAAGTTAACATCCAATGTAGCTTTCTCACTGCTAGACATATTCTGGCAACATTCAACAAAGTCAAGCAATGAATTTCTTTAAATTAGAACTTGGCAGAGGAGGAGTTTTTTTGAAGAGTTCAGCATAGAAAGAAATGGAGATATAAATGTGGTTTGAGTCCAAGAATTGATTGAGTGTGCTATATTGGGGGCTATTCACTAAAAGTGAACTGACCAGTGACTTGCAAAAACCAGTCAATTTTAGCGAAATTGTAAAAATTCTCCAACTAGCATATTATTCTAACTACGCTGTTAATGCTTGATTTTGCATTTAGCTTGTGGATCGTTTGTCAGTTTGTTTTAGTGTATACCCAGTGATGGGTTCTCCGTGCTGCTAAGACTATAGTTAGAGCTTTGACGTCAGTGGTAATGAGACTTCTTTTCTTGTTATGGAGAAGTTGTACATTTAAAGCTTTCCCCAGTCAGGGTTGCATATACTTTTCCTTTCCTATAATTATTCTTTCTTACTTTCTAGGCTCTTGCAGACCAGTTTGAAGAAAAGAATCCACCTGCTAATGAGCGCCTAAAAGTATTCTACTGCTCCCAGATGCCTCCTATTTGGGATATTCAAGTGAGTTATCACTTAATAATGTGTCCTTCTCTGGGTAATCCTGAAATATCCTGCTTAATATTAATACGCCCAACACATACATGTAACCAGCACTCACTCAGTCTAACAGATCTATGACAGGTATTCTAGTTATTATGGTCTTGGAAATGTAATCTAATTGCGTTTATCCTGTACATTCTAACTTTAGCATATGCATTTTTACCATTATGCATTTTGTTTGTATTATTTCCACCTGTTATAACCCCTACGTTGATAGTATTTTGTGCATTCTAACAAAGCATATTCAAATTGTCCCAAGTATAAGGCAGCAATACCTACCTGCACAAATGTAATGGATTCCTTCTCTCCTGTTCTGTGCGTTATTTCCTCACCAATTTAATCATTTTATCTTGTCTGTTCTAATCATTGTAAGCACTGTGCATCCTGTCATGTCGGATCCATTATGTGCATGATAGAAACTGTACACATTACATCCTTTGTATTCTAATCAACTTCCCCTCCTCATCTTTCACTCTCCTGAGCTTATTTCATTTTATCAGCGTAAAGAGACAATGCTGTACTTTTACTGGTATAAGATTTCCCCTCCGCACACTCCACCTCAAGAATTTTAATTTAATCTCGATAGAATGGTCAGTGCTGCACGGTTTAATCTTTCGCCAATTCTCCTTTTCCAATAGCAGCACTTGACGATTTTTGACAAAGTGACATTGGAATTTTACATTTCCATTTTTTAATGGCAGCCACTAAGATGCAAAACATTAAAACATCATTGGATCCTGTTTCTGCCATCTCCTTTCCATTATAGAGCCTTTGAAGTTTGCGGTACTATTTTCTGAATATAATTTTTCACCACCAAATGGATGAGTGAATACATGACAGGTGCATCACAGTTAATAAACAAACATATGCAACCTTTTATGATTAATAGATGATATTCTTGTGGGTATCGGTCATAATTTGGATATATGGTACATGTAAGAGAATAAAATATAGAACAAAATAGTAAAATAATGCAATCATGCCCAGACCCTTCCCATGCACTCACAAACATAGCTGGAAAATACACCTAGAGTGCATATGGTGTCTGGATAAAAGGAAAGCTTTGTACCAGGTGTCAGCGTCAACGACAGCAAAACAAGTGTGTGGAATAGAGATGCTGGACCCGTTTCACCTGAAAATTGACAGGCTTCTTCCAAGCAGCATACCTCTTCCTCGCACATAAAGCATTATATATAAACAATTAAACAATTAATGCTGATTGATGTATCAAGTAAGGTAACTGCACCGTTTCCATTTCTGGCCACCACAATGGCGGCACTTCCTGTACTGGTGGTTGATCGAAAATGGTGTTGCTTCTAGATGGCATATTGGTTGGATCCCATATAATATCCAGTTCTAACACTTAGTTCCTAGATATATTGACTGGAAGCAGACATGGAATTGGCCAAATAGCGATTTAGATGTCCATATCTTTATTTACAAAGTGGCTCAAATTAAAGAATAATGCATATAATAGCAAATGTTATACTATGGTAATCTAAAAAACTGAAGCGCATACAAGTCTAATACAATATAAAGCAACACCCTCGAAAATGTCGTAGCTTCTGGTTGGCATATAGGCCAGCTCCCATATCATATACGGTTCTGACACATAGTTCGTAGAGCATAGTATACAGTATATGTTATTATATGCATTTTTATTTCAATATAGGCACTTATTTTCCTCTGTATCTTCAAAATACTGGGAGGATCTTATTGCCTATTATATCTAGGAACGATGTGTCAGAACTGGATATGATCAGGGAGCCAACTGAAACCATAAGAAAAACTATTTTCAAGCCACCACCGGGACCGGAAGTGGCACCATTTTGTATACTGGCACTGAAAAATAAAAGTGGAGTAGTTACCTTACTGGAAACATCAATCGGCACTAATTGTTTAATTGGATATGTGTTAATATAATGCTTTATATGTGGCTGCTTGGAAGAAGCCCACGGTTTTCAGACAAAACGTGTCCAGCATCTCTGTCCCACATACTTGTTTTGCTGTTTTTGAAAATGTGTCTACCATTGTCACCAAAGCTGCATATGCACTTGTGTATTGGCTGAAAGATGAACAACAACTTATCGACCTCAATGTAAGATACTTACATACGCTTCATTAAATCTGTATTTATATGTTGATTTGGAGTATATTTTCTTTGAAGTTCTGTTTTGAGGAATTTTATATCATTGGCACCTGATAAAGAGATGTCCTTTTCTATCCAGATGCCATTTGAGCTCAAGGTGCATTTTCCAGCTATGTTTTTGAGCGCATATTATATGGGAAGACTCTGGGCAAGATTGCTTTTTTGTACATACATATTGTATTATCTTACATATATCCAGAGTACATCTGATAGCCACAAGAATATAATCTATTATTCATAAAAGGTTGGATATACTTGTTTATTAGCCTGTGATCCATTTGGTGGTGACAGAATATTTTCAGAAAATAGCACACCCTCACTTCATGTATTTCTTTGCTCTTTCTTTGTGACTTTGGGGTTTCGTCATCATGTGGGTTGCAGATTTGTGTCCACTTAAGCTCCAATACCTACCTCTTTTGTATTGTTTTAAGTTTGCTTTTCAGTTTAACGCTAATTGGCACAATATCTCCAGTTTTTCTTTAATAAGCATAGGTCTCTCTCTGCTATTTTTTATTTCCTCTGTTTTGAAAATAAATTAATTCTTCCTATCATTGAACCTTTTGTTGGGGGTACTTTATGAACATATTACACCCACAACATGAGAAGGTATAACACTTGACTTAAGTAGTGCAGGGTAGGAGAATGGATTATGTTACTGAACTATTTTATACTTTCTGTGCTGATCTGAACTTTGTATCTCATGACCTTCTAGCGTCATCTTGCCAACTTGCTGTTTGACCTGGGATGTACTAGTTCTGCTCTGCAGATCTTTGAAAAGCTAGAGATGTGGGAAGAAGTTGTCATCTGCTACGAGCAAGCAGGACAACATGGAAAGGTGAGTACCCCATCATCCCTTTACAAAGATTCTTATTAATACAAAATACCAACAAACATAATGACACATGTTTCATATGACACTTTATTTTATTTGCTTCTCATTTAAATCACAAAACTATTCATAGTTGAATTGGGAAACCTGGAGAATAAAGGTAAACTTGCACTCTGGTGACTTGTCTGGTTTAGGATCTCTATAGGATTTATTGCATATTCACCACTTGATTCTTAACATCATGAGTTGTTCAAACTGCATCTAAAAATATGACCAATGCAAGGTGGTGATTGCTGATAATCACTTCTTATACATTGTTATACAAATATGTATGCATAGCTACTGACATTTGGTGTTGGCATTATTAGTGCTTAGATTATTTTCACTTACAATTCATTTGTATTATTTTCATTTAAATGTAAATCCTGGTATGCATCATATAGCTTGGGAATATGGTTTGTAACACTGCTGACAGACTAAAGATGATCTGAAAAGGATATACTGTACTAATGTAGGAAAGGGCAATATAACATAAACATATATGACACATGGAGCAGCACTGCTTGTAGTATAGTATTGGAAAGAGTAATGGACACCTTTAGAGTCTCCATAAGGAGGTTAAAAGGAGGAAGTGTTCCCATTGTTTCATTGGCTGTGGAATCTGCACTGTTGACAAAACACATAACCGAAATAATTAGCCGGCAGTGGGGCAGTTCCACCTACATTGCCAAATATTTTTATATACATGCTATATCATGTCAAGTAAAGAAAAGGACACATTTGTCTCATCAGTTTGTTCCTAAACATTATAATACATGTATTGCTATTGCTTTAGTAACAAACCCTGGCTAGCTCTCCAAGCCATCCTTATTGGGTATCACTGAATTTAAAGGCACAGTAGAATTATTTTCAACGTACAACTGCAGGCGTACTGATAATTGTTTAAAATAGAAATAAGTGCTTTTCACATATATTAAAAACCTACATAACACACGCCTCTCCTGGTACCATTGCGTGGGTTGACACTGAGGACTCACTCTTATCGCCACACCGAGTTTGTGAAATACTTTGGAGGACCCGACCCCCCTAGCCGACCATCAACACACCGCTACCCTGCGCGGAATTATCTTACAAAACCTGGACACACTATGCATCCTTTATTGGTGAACTAAATAAACTAACCACTGCCACCCCACTTAAAACCCTGGAACCATTCATACCCAACATGTCCTAACTTACTTGGTACCAAGCAGGAATTAAGAGGCTAGTGGACCTATATGACCAGTTTCATTTGAAATCATTTGAAAATCTCTCCTCCCAGTATCATTTGACAAAAACTGACTTTTACAAATATCTGCAAATTAGGCACACTTTATCAAAACATCATACAATAACTACTTCATGCTTTGATTTGGTAAAAATAAACACTGTCTATGTGTTATTCAGCCTTCACTGCCCCTAGGCTACATGCTAACTCCCCATTCACTGCCGTATGCGAACAAGAATTGAACAAATCCTTTAAACCTACACAATGGAACCAAGGCCTATTATTTCCCAGGAAAATATCTCACTGCTCTAAACATTTAGAACTACTCAAAGTGCTATACAGGGGGTACGTAGTGCCCAGCAAATTAGCAAAAATGTACCCAAATTCCTCTTATTAATGCTGGAGAACACGCCAGTTTCCAGGAACAATGGTCCATATATAGTGGTCATGTCCGCACATACAGCCACTCTGGAATACCGCCTTCACTGTCATTCTAAAAGCCACCACACTACAATTGCCACAAACTCCAGAACTAGCGCTTCTACATATCTTTCCTAACAAACTACCAAAGGTTTTGAGGATAATAATCGGTTACACTCTGAGAGCAGAAACTAATAGCCAGAAACGGCAAATTGGCAGTTATCCCTTCCACCCGTGAGCTCTTTCATCTTATCCACTTTAACCTACAAATTGAAAATCTATATTACATTAACGTTGGGAATTTAAAATGATACAATGACATTGAAAAGGTCTGGTTTCACCACTTCAATCCTCCAACTTAGTCGATAAGGAGTTCCTTACCTCCTTATTACTGCCTCTTTAAAAGAGTATCCATTATTTCATATCATATTTGGTGATTTGAATGTTATTGTGCTTATCTAGAACGAGTCTACTCAATGAAGAGAGAATTACAGGGAATTGACATGGGAATTTAAAACTTTAGGCTAAAAATTCCCAAATGAAGCCGAATGGGAGAATTTTTTTTTAACTCAGCAACTTTGGTCTTAAGTTTGAAACTACCTTTTCAATGCCCTCCAATACTCTCTTTCTTGAGGAGACCTTTTAGTGTTCTGTTTTACAGTGTTACCTACTTTGGAGTCTCAGTGTATACTTTTAATTCTTGTTTCAATTAGGCTGAAGAGATCCTAAGACAAGAGCTTGAGAAGAAAGAAACTCCAGGTCTCTACTGCCTTCTTGGAGATGTATTACGAGATCACCAGTACTATGACAGAGCCTGGGACTTGTCTAAGCACCGCAGTGCCCGCGCTCAACGCTCTAAGGGCCTTCTTCATCTCAGAAACAGGGAGTTCCAGGAATGCATAGAATGTTTCGAGAAATCTGTAAAAATCAACCCGATGCAGGTTAGAAAACAAAATACAAATAACAATGTCTTGTAGTTATTAAAGTACATCCATCAGGTTCTATATGGATTACTTACTACTTGTTCTGCTGTTACATGTACACAGGAAAGCGATGCTTATGCACAGTACCCACAGGATATTTCCATTTTAATAAGGTTTTATAATGACACACTAGGGTTAAAATGCTGTATTATCTATCCCTTGTTGGCAACAAAGACCATTTTTTAATGAAAATATTTGACACTCTTATGTACAGTTTCGTATTCTATGTCAAAAAGGCTCTTGTTGAAATATCTGCCAGATATGTCTGATTGCTTGAACTTTTTAGTACATCATTTTAGTTTTTATGAAAACAAAAATACACTATTTTAATTTAATTGTCATTTAAGAGCAGATATTTTTTACTGCTGGTAGCAAAAGTTTATGTATACATGTTTAAACCTTAAAAATAATATGCATGATCAGTGAATGACCTTATAAGAAATTGGTAAATGCCAAACGAGTGAGTTACCGCAACCAGAATTATGTTTTAAATAAAGTGTATCAGCTTTAAGTCAGCTACACACCTTGTAAAATAGCAGTTTTGACAGCCTGAGATATTTGTTAATTTTTCTTCTTTCTCGAGTCACAAAGCAAACAGGACACACAATTGAACAAACTCTGTTATTTGACAGAACCAACAATAAAGCAGTGCATAGATTTGTAGCTGCAGAAGAAACTTGTTATCTTTTGCATGTCACTGCTCATCTCTTTTCTGATACACTTCCCTCTCGCTCTTTCTTCATGTCTTTATTTTCTTACATTTTTGTAAGGATGCATGCAGAGTTTGAATTTTTTAACTATTTAGAAGTCCATCAGTCTCACATAAAGCCATCAGTTCATATAACAGTATTGAAGTCAATGTTGTTGAGCAATTTAATACACGTTTGGTAATGTTCAGTCTGCAAATAAATGTTTCAATGGTACAACTACAGGAATTGCAGGTGGTGCTACTTGAACATATATAGTATTTTCGAAGAGACAGATTATGTCTGCGCCCACCTTTTTTTCTGTATTAAATACAGAAGCAGCACTGAACACCAATTGTGGGATCCCCTCAGCACCAAAGGTTTGGATACAAGAAATGGAAAATGGTGCAGGTACCTGTGAAATGTTTATAACAATATTAGGTGGTATGTTTAAAATACATCAATTTAAATTTTTTTTAAATAAATAAATAACAATGACATCACAATAAGTACAAATGGTTCACTTGATACTGAATTTTTTAACGACCACCTGTCAGTAAAAAAATAAGTTTGGTTGAAATTGAAAGATTACATAAAATCTAGGCTTTCTAAATAGAATGCTTTAATGAAAGAATACACACATCATTTTATTGTGCCCTCTTTGCCTGTATAGCACTATCAGCAGCGGATATCTTGGGTCAGATTTTTCCTTTACGAGAGGGCTCAATAGGGTATTTTATTTGTATTCTTTCTTTAAAGCACTTCTGTTTAAACTGTCTGTGCTTGATGCGATTTTTCGATTAAACTTTTTTGCCGACCATTAAATTTTATATAATATAAATGGTGGCCTTGGATATGATAAACAAAACAATTAGGGTGCACATAATAAAAATGGTGATATAAACAGCAAAATTATCTTTTGCAGCTACATTTTAATCAAAGAAATCCTGAAAATCCATTGGGATTTTGCCTGACATATGCTACAAACCTCACCATGTAATTCAAGACTTCTATATAGCTTGGCTGCTCTTGTAAGAGCTGCTTTTCAAAGAGTATATTTAAGAGATATTCTGGAGATACTCTGGAGGTAGTCTGAGGTATACAAGAGGTGAGCAAAACTAAAAGATCTTTTTGATTTAAATTCTTAAAATGGCAGATTTGGTTTACTGTGATAATTGTTCTGCATTTGTTTCACATTCCATTTTTTGGAGGTTTGGAGGCTGTCTAATCTGTAGACAGTTCTCAAGATTGCAGCAGGAGATTGCATTTTTAAAGTCTGAGATTTGTAATTTATCTGTAAAACAAACTCGGGCTGAGACTGTTGCGAAGTCACTGACACAGAGGCCATTGCCGCAGAGGCTTCCTAGGAATGGCAGGTGGATTACTGTTGGATCTGGTAGGCTTAGAGTTGTGGATAAAAGGCATGTCCCACAGTCTGTGGCTGTCCAGAATTCATTTTCAGCACTTGCAGAGTGCAGTGGTGTTGTGGAGGCAGGCTCAGACGCAGAGTTTGAGGAACCACTCTCCTATGTGGCTAAGGTGTGCAAGGAGAAGGTGAGGCCTGATAGAAAGCAGTTGTTGTTGGGCGATTCTATCATAAGAGGTGCGGAGTTGGACACTATTGGCTTAGTGAGATGTCTTCCTGGAGCTACTGCTCGCAGAGACAGGAGGCGTATTTCTAATATTGTTAAGCAAGCAAATCAGGAAGGAGAATTGGATGTACTGGTTCATCTAGGGACAAATGATTTGGCTTGCAATGAGGTTTCAGAGGTGAAGGAAGCTTTTCGTGTTCTTGCCAATGATATACGGCAGGTTGTGTCCACACTGTCCTTTTCTGAAGTTATGCCTGTGCACAACATTCAGAATGATAGACGGATGCGTATTAGGAACTTCAACTTGTGGCTTGGAGAATGGTGTCGGGAGCAAGGATTTGGCTTTGTTTCTCATGGAAGTTCACTATGGGATAGAAAGGAACTGTACAAAAAAGATGGTTTGCATCTTTCTCAAAAGGGAACAAATGTTCTCAGTGAGCAGTTCAGAGGTTTTGCTAGGAGGTTTTTAAACTAAAAGAGGGGGGCAAAATGGCGATAAAACATCAATCCAATTGCCCCCCAAAAAAGGTACAGAAGTTACCTGTAGTCAGCGTGCTAAAAAAGGATAAGCTTAGGGTCATGTCTACAAATGCTCGCAGTTTAGGGAATAAGATCCATGAACTTGTGACAATATTGGCAACTGAGAATGTAGATTTAGTGGCTGTTACTGAGACATGGTATAATGAAAAACATGACTGGGACATTTCAATACCAGGGTACTCTTTATATAGAAAAGACAGAGAAGGTAAAAAAGGGGGAGGGGTGGCCCTGTATGTGAGGGATAGCTTAAAATGTAACGTAATACAAGTTAGTGAGGCGAACATAGAGTCAGTTTGGGTTACATTAGAATTTGGTAATCATATGGTAACTCGGGTAGGTGTGATTTATAGGCCCCCTGGACAAATAGAGGAGTTAGATAATCTACTAGTTGAGGAAATAGCTAAAATGATAATGAAGGGAGAAGTGATCATCATGGGTGACTTTAATCTTCCTGATGTGAACTGGAAATACAAAACAGCTACTTGTGCCAGGAGTACGCATATCCTAAACTCCCTACTGGGATTATCTCTAAAACAAGTAGTGGAGGAGCCAACTCGAAAGCAGGCCATACTAGACTTAGTGTTCACAAATGGAGATCTGTTATCAGATATTACTGTAGGTGAAAGTTTAGGATCTAGTGATCACCAGACAGTGTGGTTTAATATAAGAACAGTGACGCAGTCACACCACACAAAAACAAAAGTTTTAGATTTTAGAAAAACAGACTTTTCTAAAATTAGATTAGATGTGAAGGAGTCATTATCAGACTGGAGCAATTTAAATGGAGTCCAGGAGAAATGGGATTATCTAAAAGTTGCACTACTGAAGGCAACAGAAAATTGCATAAGGCTTGTCAGTAAGAGCAAAAAATTGAAGAAACCACTGTGGTACTCTGCAGAGGTGGCTAAAATAGTAAAAAATAAAAAGCTAGCATTTAGTAATTATAAAAATACTCAGAGTGAGGAAGATAGAAAGATCTATAAGAGTAGGCAGAAAGAGGCAAAGCAAGCTATAAGAGCTTCCAAAGCACACACAGAAGAGACTATAGCCCAGTCAGTGAAAAAGGGGGATAAAACATTTTTTAGATACATACGTGAGAAAAGGAAAGTAAAACAAGGATTAGTTAGATTAAAAACAAAAGAAGGATGCTATGTAGAAGAGGATAAAGGCTTAGCAGACTGCTTTAATGAATATTTTTGTTCAGTTTTTACAAATGAAAATGAGGGTAAGGGACCTCATTTAGGGAAAAAGACTAATGAGTCTTTTGATGCATGTAAGTTTACAGAGGAAGAGGTTTTACTTCAGCTGTCTAAAGTAAAGACAAATAAGTCGATGGGACCTGATGGGATACATCCAAAGTTATTAAAAGAACTTAGTGGTGTACTAGCAAAACCGTTAACAGATTTATTTAACCAATCATTGTTAACGGGAGTAGTTCCAGAAGATTGGAAATTAGCTAATGTTGTGCCCATTCACAAGAAAGGTAGTAAGGAGGAGGCGGGCAACTATAGACCAGTAAGTCTTACTTCAGTAGTGGGGAAAATAATGGAAACCTTGTTAAAGAATAGGATTGTTGAACATCTAAAGTCGCTTGGATTTCAAGATCAGAGACAGCATGGGTTTACTTCAGGGAGATCATGCCAAACTAATCTTATTGATTTTTTTGATTGGGTAACTAAAATAATAGATCAGGGTGGTGCAGTAGACATTGCTTACCTAGATTTCAGTAAGGCTTTTGACACTGTCGCACATAGAAGGCTTATCAATAAACTGAAATCTTTGAGTTTGGATTTCAATATTGTTGAATGGATTAGACAATGGCTGAGTGACAGGCAACAGAGGGTTGTAGTCAATGGGGTATATTCGATGCAAGGTCTTGTTACTAGTGGGGTACCTCAGGGATCTGTTCTTGGACCCATTCTCTTTAATATTTTTATTAGCGATATTGCATAAGGTCTTGTTGGTAAAGTAAGTCTTTTTGCTGATGATACAAAGATTTGCAGCAGGGTTGATATTCATGGAGGGATAAGCCAAATGGCAAATGATTTAGCTAAACTAGAAAAATGGTCAGAGCAGTGGCAACTGGCATTTAATGTGGACAAGTGCAAGATTATGCACCTTGGGCGTAAAAACCCAAAAGCAGAATATAGACTATTTGGTACAGTCCTAACCTCAACATCTGAGGAAAGGGATTTAGGAGTAATAATTTCAGAGGACTTGAAGGTAGGTAGGCAATGCAATAGAGCAGCAGGAAATGCTAGCAGAATGCTTGGTTGCATAGGGAGAGGTATTAGCAGTAGGAAGAGGGAAGTGCTCATGCCATTGTACAGAGCACTGGTGAGACCTCACTTGGAGTATTGTACGCAGTACTGGAGACCTTATCTCCAGAAGGATATTGATACTTTGGAGAGAGTTCAGAGAAGGGCTACTAAACTGGTTCATGGGTTGAAGGATAAAACTTACCAGGAAAGGTTAAAGCATCTTAACATGTATAGCTTGGAGGAAAGACGTAACAGGGGGGATATGATAGAAACATTTAAATACATAAAGGGAATCAACACAGTAAAGGAAGAGAGTATATTTAAAAGAAGAAAAACTACCACAACTAGAGGACATAGTCTTAAATTAGAGGGGCAACGATTTAAAAGTAATATCAGGAAGTATTACTTTACTGAGAGGGTAGTGGATGTATGGAATAGCCTGCCAGCAGAAGTGGTAGAGGTAAACACAGTCAAGGATTTTAAGCATGCGTGGGATAGACACAAGGCTATCCTAGCTATAAGACCGGGAACGGGGGACTAATAATAGTACTCAAAAAAAAAAAAAAAAAATTGGGCAGACTAGATGGACCGAATGGTTCTTATCTGCCGACACATTCTATGTTTCTATGTTTCTATGAATGTATTTATTTGAGCTGAATAGAATAAGTTATCCTGAAAAAACTTGTCCGCCAGTGATCATCGTAACACCCCTGCACATGACCGTTTCTATTTCCTGACAAATAGCAACAGCAGGACCTTTCTTAATCCAGCAAGGAGGGTGTTGGATCAATCAATATTAAAGTTCGTGCCATAAGCTCGACAGCTTCTCGTTTCACAATGCAGATACCAAATGGTATGAGTCCTCCCGAGTGCATCTTCTAAGGATGCCCTGTATTTCTCGAATGCGTTGCAACCCTCCATGTCAGCAAGATGACCTTTCTGAGTGACATGGTGGTGACCTCTTGGAATGCTTCCTCTTCATGTATTAGCTTTGTTCTTACATGGTATTTGCATGGATTCTGTAACCTTTTGACTTTTTTCTCTTTAGCTCAACCACTGTATTATCCTCCATCATTTCATGTGTGAGCCCAGTTACTATTTCAATATATCCTCACTGTGGGAGCCTTCATGCCTTAGTGATCCCTGCATTACCTTCTATGCACTTCTTGACCTGAGCTGAAATGACCTTCACTCTCTTTAATTCCATATTTAAAAAATTGCAGTCTGGGTAGCATGTATTTGGTTGATGAGAATACGACGCAATCATTTAAGGCAAATAGAATTAGTTATGTTGATAAGATGCCTTTAGGGAACGCTTAATCTTGTACAGCTGTTTTCATGTGTGGGCACTATTTGTTTAGCTGGACATTGCTTGAGGAGCATAGCCACCCACATATCCCTATAATTGCTCCTTGAAAAGAAAAGGATGGGCAGTTTGTGATGCTCACCCACACAATCACACGTCCAATGCATAATTCTCTTCATTTTCATATTACATATAATCATTCGTTTTGGTAAGGTGTTTGTTTAGTAAATGGGAATTTTATTTTCTGTCAAACTCTTCTGGTAGTTACTGACTAATACGTTTCTTTCAGTTTTATAAAGAGCTACAGGGTGCGCTGTACTTTCTGAAAACAATATGGGGGGGGGGGTGCATAGCGCATAATAACTTATTGAGACTGACTGCTTTAGCTGTCTGGTTTATCTGTGGTATTTTCTGTCAGGAACAGCAAGAACTCCAGCTGTCCATGGTACAAAAAGTAGACAAAGGCGGCAATATCTTACAGAATTTGATTTGAAGGTGAAAATGGACCTTATTTCATTACTAATTTGGCACTACTTTCCACTTCCACACCTCTGGGAACTGTGTGCTTACAGTTAAAGATAATTAAGGGTGTATTTAATGCAAGAAAGACATTTACATGCCTCCCAACTGACCGGCTTTGTCTGAGAGAGTCCTGATTTTGAGGTTATGTCCTGTTTTTTGGGACCCAGAGAATGCACAGTGTGCATGTGCAGTAGCACTGCGGGGATGAGTGATCTCGCTAATGCACATGTACGGTAGTGCTGACACTAGACCTACCAAGCTCCGTCCCCCCGGCACTCAGAATGGTCAGGTGGCAGAAGTTGGGAGGTATACATTTACATATTATCATACAAACACATGTGAATGCGCCTAATGTTTTCGCTACTGTTGTTTTTATCTATTTGATCATTTACACGTACTAGTGTAATCATTGCCTGACTCCACATTTTAAAAGTGTATGCATTCTATTGTTTCATACAAATATTTTGATACATAGGTATATTTCTGTATCTTCTGACCAATGTGGTACAACTCTGAATGACAGGCGAACAAAGGAGCATTGTGGTGATTGGATAAAGAGCAGTGGGAAAGAGTGACAGAATAGGAAATTAAAAATATAAATATAAAATAAAATAAAAGTTAATTAAACAAATGTATATGTTTCTGTATGTGAAATGTAATTTTCAGCTTGTTTATTTTTTTTCTTTCCAGCTTGGAGTATGGTTTTCTCTGGGTTGTGCTTACATTACTTTGCATGGATATGAAGGGGCTGCTAGAGCTTTTCAGCGTTGTGTGACCTTGGAGCCCGATGTAAGTATTGTTCCCTTATTATTGTCACATTGTTATTCTGCACTTGCATGTTGCTTTACAGGTGATCATTTTGATAATTTTCTATTGGGTGGAGCTCTAATATTTGTGTGTGCGCAGCTCTGCATACCTGACTATGAAATTATAACAAGAAATCGCGACAGTGTATTTATCTAAAGTATAAGTTTGGGGCAAATAGATACAAAATCACAGATGCAAAATTCAACCCAGACCAATTTATGTGCTGAGCATCTTAGATATTTTTAGAGTTCCATCTGACATCACTGATGCTACTGGGTCAGCAACTGAATCTAAGTTGGTTATGACTTTCTCATAACCTTGGAATAGTTCTCTAGGAGCAGTGTTCCTTTAATTTTGGCTGCACTATTCTGATACATTTCATTAAATAGCCAGTTTTGTATTCTAAAACATCTGAGAATGAACATACCAGGGAGCATTGCCAGCACCATGTTTAGGACATAGCCACCTGTCTCTTCCTATGCTTATAGAAATAAGTGGAATCAGCCCATAAATGGAAACCTTTTGCGGGACTTCTAGTAAAGAAGAGATTGAAATGCTCACACTTACCTCCTCCAGAATTAAGCTGGAAAACTTGGAGCATCAGCTATCTAAGGCTTTTAATTGAGGTTCTTATAATATGAACTATGCACTATATTAATGCAATGCAAGGGTTCTAGGAAGGGTTTGTCATCCAGATATATCACATATGACACACCTCTTGTTTTTATAACCATTGTCAGGTCATTTTTGTTTTTATTTATGTGGAAAAATGTAATCTTCTTTTATTTTTATTTTTCTTTAAATGGCATCACTGACTAAACTGCAAACACAGAACTGACACTTATTTCCCAGGCAGACATTAATGTTCATGTTTCCTACGCCTCAGGCAGACATTTGTATTAAAACCTATTTACTGAGCAGATTGGACATGAAGTAACTTGCAGAGAATCTCTTTAGAACAATACATATTCCTTTTCCTGCAATGATAAGAGTTTGACACTTATATTATTTGGCGGAACATTTTTTTTCTACGTGTAGGAGTAATATACTCTCCCTCCCTGTGCTGTCAAAATAAAGCTCACATAATTGAGTCATGTGAGAATACATTTCAGTGCAGTTGGCATATACCACAGATCCATATGACAGAGCACTGTTTATATTAAAATAGTTCTTCCAGATAGTCTGTGGTTTGGCTCAGGGTGCCTGCAACCAGACTCGTACCTCCAAATTAAATGTTTTTCTGGACGCCAGTAGAAATGGAAAAAAATGCTTAAATCTCTGCTTTATTTTTACAATATAAAAAGAAATGTTGATGAAATTCATTTGGGGTTAGGGAGTAGAGTTATTAACTTGTGGATCATAAACCAGGGGAGAAAGTATTAAAACAAGAAGCAGCCAAGGACAGAAAACAATGTATATAGAATGTTGGATTATATTACAAATCCAGGTTCTCCTTTTTCTGTGCAGTCGTGGCCTCTTTGGGATGTGAGTGAGACCCATGTCCATAGCCACAGATAAATAATATTATATATATTAACACCCGCGCTGCACTGTGCAATTTTAATGAATCCTTGATGGAAAGATACATGTTGCTGTAACTGAACCTTTGTTTGCACCCCTGCACTGGGACATGAAAAGTGCAAAGGAGAAACTGTTCCCCTTTGTCAATTTATGTAATGTACAGGAGCTTTTATTTGTTTAGCCACTTTTATATTTGCTGAAACATAAAGTAAACTGTGTTAAATTATGTTAAATTAAGTTAAATTATGACTGCAACACTGATGTTATTTCCATATTATTGGTTATTAGAATCGGCCAAATATTAACATTCTGAAATGACATTACTTGTTTTACAGAAGGGACTCAGCATTGTCAGAATAAATCTGTGTTGTAGTTATTTTGAATGGCCACATTAATCAAAATGAGACTTTATGCATGCTGTGCTACTTATTGCACTTTCTTAGACAAGTTCCAGATAGACACCTGTTTTTTTTTTTTGTTTTTGTTTTTTTTATAACATAAGCAGTGCAGCCAGGTAGACACAATGGTAGTTAATTCTACTACTATAAAGAATGCATTGGAAGCAGTGGTGTTTCTTGGTTTTGTGCTGCCCTAGGCATACAAAATTCGGGCACCTCCCTACCACATCCAGGACATGCCCCATCACCCCATTACATGCCCTATCACCCACATGCACACACATTAAATGCCCCATCACCCACATGCACACACATTAAATGCCCATCACCCCATTACATGCCCCCATCACCCCATTACATGCCCCCATCACCCCATTACATGCCCCCATCAACCCATTGCATACTCATTACATGCCCCCATTACATGTGCCCATCACATTCTCCATTACCTCATTACATGCCCCCAACACCCCATTACATGCCACCATCAGCCCAATTACATCACCCGCATCACCCCCATTAAATGACCCCCTTCACCTCCATTATATGGCCCCCGTCACCTCCATTATATGGTCCCTGTCACCTCCATTATATGGTCCCCATCACCTCCATTACATGGCCCCCATTACATGCCCTCAGGACTTACCCTGGGCACCGCTGGTCCCTGGGGTCTAGTGGCTGGCAGCATTGTCATGCGCCGGGTCACGTGACCAGCCTTGCGCCAAATACAGCGCTGAATGAAAGCACGTACAACTTGATTCTACCTTCTTCCCCATTCATTGACCTCGTATCCTATAAATGGGGTAGGGGTGCTCAAAGAGGCAGATCACATTCTGCATCACTATTGCCAGCAGGAATAAATATGACATTTGATTTTATTTTAATTTGCAGCTGTCATTGCAGTTGCTTCCTTTTCTGAAAAGAAAACCTTACCCATTGGCACATACATGTTTGGCATGAGTAGAATTGTTTCCCCTATTTCATGTACATTATTTAATAAGTTAAATCCTAGATGTTACACCTCTATTCCTTTTGCTCTCCTATTGGGCAGCAACAAAAACAAGGTCAAGCACTCCAATATAAAAAAAAAAGTATACACATTTATTGTAAGCCGTAGCTAAAAATTCAAGCCCACGGTGTAGATAGAATAAACACACAGATATGCACAGTGTGTGATCACCTGATGCACTTCATGCCAATCAGGCACTTAATCGGATGTCTTATCTACGGCTTACAATAAATATGGATTTTTTTCAACATTGTTTTTGTTACTGTTTACTGTTGGCACCTGTCGTGTACCCAGCAGTGTTTTCCACAACAATGGACCTATTACACAAGGGACACTTCTGACTTACCAGTTCCCAATCAAGTTGCTTTCCTCTTATATTGGGCATGCAAGGATCTGATATATGATGTCATGTAGAAGAAAAAGCTTGAATTAGTCAGAAGTTTGCTGTCAAGCTAGTGAAATATTGGCGTTATGTCAATGTTAAGTGTACAGTGCATTAGTGGCTAAATATTTTATTTAATTTTTTTAAATGGAGCCACTAATGGAGGGTGGCTCCATTAGTCACTGATACCAGTTGTGGTAATGTAGCAGGTATAGACTGCTTTGCTATTTGGGCTCTTTCTCCTCCTGTTTTATGTCTAATCCTGATACCTTTAGTCATATTTTTGCTCGTTTGCCTCTGTATAATAAGAAACATTAATAATAGGTTAATAGATAATGCCAGATTATCCGTGTTGGTGAATGGTAGTCCAATAATATGATCTATGGTGCACAATTTTGCAACTTTTTTTTACATAGCATGCAATGAAATGCTTAATAATTACATTGCAGACACACTGTGGCTTTTTTATGATGGAAAATAAATCCTGTAAATCGCATATCTCATTCAGTCTCTTCCTGACTCCCATCCTGTCCCACACTTTCGTACATACAGGGAGTGCAGAATTATTAGGCAAGTTGTATTTTTGAGATTTATATCTCTTACCCAAAATGCGTGGGACCAGAATTCTATGGGACTTACAATGTCCAGTTGGTGATGCACTGTTGAATATACCGAAGTATTACAAACTCTAGAAAATATTATGTGTATGTTCATGTTTTTTTTTTCAATTCTAGAATGCTGAAGCTTGGAATAATTTATCATCTGCTTACATCCGACTGAAACAGAAGTAAGTACCTAGCTGAATTATACACAAAAGTGTCTTGTCTATAGAGGACTCCATGTTGCAGGCCAGGAATGTTTGTTGTACCCACTGTCTAATGTACTAGTTAATGAAATTCAGGCACAAATCATGGACCAGTTTAAGTACACTTTCTAAAAATAATTTACTTTTCTTCAATAATTTTACCCAACATCCATAGGGATCTGTTCACTTAACATATACCATATTTGCTCAAATATAAGAAAAGCTTTTTTCAGGGCAAATGCTCTGAAAAAGGTCCCTCGGCTTATATTAAAGGTTTGTCTCATAATCAGACCTCAAATTTGGAGGCAGATTGACAAGTTTGGGGACAGATTGGCAAGTCTTGGGGCACATAGGCAAAAAAAAAGTAAAATAAAATAGGTTAAAAAAAACCCAGTTTACATGTGCATTTATATTTACTAGTAAAACTTGTTGGAAGGAATTGGCGCTAATAAGCGCAGATTAATGAGGGGATGTGCTCTCAAGCCTCTGACCCCTACAGTTTGATATGAATGAAGCACACACTTAAAAAGCAGTTACTTCACTGCTCCTTTAGTATAGGTAAAGTGAAAGAAAAGAGTTCCCTGATGATTCAGACTCATGCTGGAGATGTGGTTTGGCCCAGGGTTCGGTCTTACATATTTGGTGGACATGCCCGATAATTATCCCGTATTGGACTAAAATATACTCAATCTTGAAGCGCCTTTCAGACACACCACCCCCATTTCTCCCGGCACCGATACTACTCCACCACACATCTACCCCCATTAGTGTATATAAGAAATCGGTAATTCGCCACCTTCTCAATGAGGCCAAGGCACTGATCCCATTGCACTGGCGTGACTCCCACCCCCCCCACTTTCAGAGAATGGATTTTGAGAGTGGAGCAAACCCGTATGCTCGAAGAGCTGGTACTTAAATCTGATAACCGGAGGGAGAGGTACAACCTCATTTGGTTTTACTGGTTAGAATTTTTAGCAGAACCTCAAACCCAGGCCCTATTGGAATCCGAGGTTCCCTGCCCAGAAGTATGATACGTATAGGGACTAGACACCCAGAATATCACTATCCATTAGATACCCTTGACTATACTCCTATATTTTAAAGTCACCACCGATTGGAAAGTGTGTGGATATGTACAACTTGCCTTTATGTTTTAGCAGTATACTACATGTATTTTAAGGTCTATGTATACCAATCTGCACCATACTATCAAGTGTTGTCATTCACTTCTATACCAGAAAATGAAAAATGTAAACATATGTTCACTAAATTTGATATGTTGTCTATGATCCATGTACCCTCCCCCCCCCCACCCCCCACACTGTAACTGTTTTTGTCTTATTTTATCCATAAAATCAATAAACAATGATTTACAAAAAAAAAGGTGGTGCTCATCTAAATAATGATAAACTGATATAATACTTCCCAACATTGAATTAAATGGGTTCCAAATTGAAGTAGTAAAAATGGCTACAGTTCAGGTAATACTGCTGTAGGCTGTTGTATGCACCAAACGTAGTCATAGGATCGACATCCGACAGATGTGACCAAAAGTAGAGAAGACAGTACACACAAATTTCAGGATCGGTAGGCACTATTAATAATATAAAAACCACATCCGCTCTTACAGAAGTAGCGTCGGCACAGCAGCAGACATGCTCAAGGGATCTCCCAAATACAGCGCGTCGATAGTCTGCTACACACTTCCATGTTCTGGTGAAAGCCCAACCTTCCTTGTGAAGTAAACCTGCACTGTCAATCAGCTGCACCTCGAGGAAGCTGCTTGACAGTGAAACCTGTATTTCCTGCTGTGCCAACTCTACCTATATATATATATATATATATATATATATATATATATATATATATATATATATATAAAGTGTGCAGAAATTTGATAGGGGACACCTAAATGTGCATAGAACACACCTTGGTACACCTTACATTCGCCTGTTTCAAATGTGGTAAATGAACATTCATTCTGCTAATGGATATCTCCCAACATTTCAAATGGCCAAAGAGGGTCACTTTTATTTTTGTTGGCGCAGCTATGGGCAGGGCATTGCTGGAATACTTTCATTGAATTTATGGCCAATTGCTAGCTATGTTCTGCAACACATCTTTTGCAGTTTAAACACACTGAATTGTATGTTTTATTGCTCTGGAGCTCTGTGAAACATGCACAAACCAAAAAGTCTGAGCTCTCTGAAAAGAGAGGGTCCAGGGGGATTTGGATGATTCAGTGATTCACTTTTCACTTTTGACAGTAGTGTTTTGTTTTTTTCAGGTTTGTAAATAACGTCACACTTGTCCGTGTCTAACTAGAAGATAAAGCTGTTTACTAGTGCTGTGAATTGACCACATTACACACAAGCTGATAAGATATTCACAAAAAACAAAACAACATCATAATTACGACCCCTAAATGAGCTTGAATGTGGTTTTAATATTTCTCTCTAGTTAACAGCGTTATTACATGTTTCTATTCATTTAGCAATATATACGTGTCCTATATTAGAATTATAAAATGTACACAGTCACATATAATTTTTAATGATGGTAGTTATTTGACTTGAAGTGTAATGCAATGCATTCTGAACACATACATCTTAAAGGTTGGGGCATTAAGGGGTTAATGAGGATGAAACGTACACATATGTATCAAATTGCTCTTCAAACTAGAAAGTTACTGGAATATGTTATAGTTAAACCTAAAAGATGAAGAACTGACAATCCAGCTTACCCCAATTAACTGACCCTCACTTATGCCCCTCCTTTGAGAATTGTTGTGCTTGATCTTTGTTTATGGTTTTTCAAACTGCATGTTGCAGCTTCACTCACGCTAAAAAATAAAATATAGTGACCCAGTGTGGAGATCATGTTTCACTTATTGATTTCAAACTCTTTGATTTCACTATTTACTGTACTAGTTCCATGGCTGTGTTCACACTGAATTCTAATGTAAAATGTTTAAAACTAGACCTTTCAGTGCTAATATGTATTGCCTCAAGCAACTATACAGCTTATGCTAAACTATGCTGTAAGTCGATAGGATGCTTGGTTTCCCCTTATACTAGTTTTTGTTGGATAATTTATCAGAGTGCTTCAAAATGTGCCAATGTTGTACATATCCCACATCAAAAGTCTGAGGGCTCTATATTTTTCCCCTGCTTTTCCCTAGCTATTTACTTGCTCAACATAAAAATGATAAATGATGTTTTGAAACGAGCCTTCAAAACTTTATTGAATTCTCCTGCATATTAAACACTGTAGAAGCGAATAGCTTATGTATCTTGTAATGTGTTGATCCAGAACAATAGAGGCTGTGCAATGTTCTGCTGTGTTGAGAGTTCTGTACAAACAACTGCCAAAAGGAACGAGCTCTGTTCATAAATGTACCCTATTTCACACATTCCTACATTTCGCTGTGCTTAATTGCTTGTATAATTTTGTAAGGTGTAAAACAGGGGAGGTCAGGCTCTGCACTCTCTTAACAATGAAATCCAGACCCCTTTAAAAAAAAGAATTTAGTGGGTTTTCCAAAATCATCTGCTGAATATTAGAATAAACAGAGAAGACAACATTACAAGTAATTAGCAAATATTAAACTATATTTCAGATTTCTTACAACTTTTATAATATGGTTGTTAAAGGAATGGTGTCTCCTAAACAATTTGCGGGCGCCATATTGGAGAGCAGTTTGCTCCTCCAATATGACTGCTGCTCTCTTGTGGGTAGAGCGTCGGAAGTGTAAAAAATGTCAACAGCTCTAATGCTGTTGCTTGACTGCCCCTAGAGGCAATCGGCAGCATTGCTATGTAAAAAAAAAACGTAATTAGCTACAATTCTATGGTTAAAATATTGGTTAGGGATACAATTAAATTAGTCAAAAAGACGAAAAATGATGATCGGCTCCGCTCACCTATGCTCTCCACGTGGGTGCTCCATCCCGCTGACCAGGCGTGTAATATACAGGCAGAAGAGACGAAAAAATCATTGTTTAATAAAGCACTTTATTGGATCGCTCGCTGGAGTGGAGTGCACATCATTTTTTCGTCTCTTATACAATTAAATTAGGGTTAGCATAAGGGTAAGGGTTGCCCTGTAACTCTCCATAAAATGCAGAAAAACATGGAAACAAGCATATTTCTAAACTCGGGACAAAATTTAGAAACTATTTAGAGCAAAAGGTCATGTCACTAAGGGGTTAACCCCTTCTTACTTGTAGGACATTCTGTGCTGTCCTAATTTACAGTACCCAAAAACTTGTAGGACGCCCTGACTTTTAGTTCATTGCGCCCTGCGGAATCAGGAACATGATGTCACATGTGACGTTGCAAAGTCTTGCAGTATTTTGGCAGTTTAATGCTGGGAACTCTTACCAGTGCAGGGGAGTCCAGATGCAGGATAACAGTACGCACGTACAAATAGAGACACCAGGCCCAATAGTTGAAGGTGAACACAACAGTTGGTTTGCTGAATCAGTGCACAAGTGCAACAAGTAAATATCAGAAGCTGAGGGTACAGGAGAGAATAAGGCAGAAATCTTGGTCGGGACAGGCAGAGCAATATCTCGGATCATAAATTAGATAGTTCAGTTATACAATGAAAATGTATTCTAATAAGTTAATAATAAGCACATACATTAAATAAAATAAATACTAATAAATACCACTAATAATTTTTTTTAGGGTTAAATAACTGTTCATTTTTTGTAATATTTATTTTAGTTGTGCCTAGTACTGTTTAAACATTTCCATTTCCCAAAAAGACTGAAAAATTGCAATCAAGCTACTTTTATTTTGTGTTGGGTAATCGTGCCTATATTATTCATAACACCAGCTTTAACAACCTTGTGTGTATCTATTTCCATTACCCTCTTGCTAGAGGTAAAAGTGGTTTCAACACCTTATTCGGGTGAATCAGAAAAGGAACTGAAGCCGTTTCTCACATCATTTTTATTACAATAAAATGTATTTTCCCAGACGTGTATAACACCCACAATCACTCTTTATTCTAATACATTCCTATAAGTACAGTGCTAGCATGGCCATGGACGTGAGGTAATGAGAGCCAACTGGAGAGGCTCAGATGTTCCCATACTATGTTACCACACATAAAGCAGTGACACATGATGCCATTGGAAGGTCAGTATGAATGGAGTTTAAGGCTAGACAAGCGGCAGCAGAACATACCACAGCATAAATCTACACTTCAAAGTATGTTTCTAATTACGCTCAGATGTGTTTTAATAAAGGTGTTATTGTATTAAGCCGAATTACACTGAGAAAGTGCTTAAAATGAGATTGTGTTGTGTGAAAGATTAAAATATCTCCTAGCTCTGCGTCATACACACGTGCTGGAAATGACTGTACCAGCTTCAAAGAATAAACTGTTGTTCTGGGTCCTCTCTTGCTTTGAAGTGGATACACCTACCGTGCTTTTACATCCCTAGATATTTCTCTGCAGTCCCCTCTCAGTACTTACAAAATATACCCCTATTATTAGTCATCCAAGTGTATGTATGGATAGCGTTTGGTACACATTTACATGTTTAGCATTTTTCTGTAATTATTGAATGCGTGATGGTATGAAATAAATAAATGATGAAAACAATTGTTTTGTGACAGACCCCCCAAGATGCACAGTGTGAGTGTGCTTTTTTCAAATTGACCTGCTGTTATTTTAAGTGTCGGATCATGTAGTGATTTGGGGTTTGTGTATTAACCTGCAGTATGAAAGTTAAGGGATTGTGAAAAAAGATTAAAATAAGTTTTCTTTTGCCTTTTTTTCCCCTCTGGTTTGGGAAGTGTGTTCTATTAGTTAGGGGTGGGGTTTGAAATCAGTCACCTGTGTTGGTCATTATAAAGCAAGTAATTTCATTTACAGAATATGCTTATAGTTTGAGCGTGCTTTTTTCTCAAAGTAGCCTACTGTTTTTTTAAGTGAGCAGTTTGTTCAATTCCAGCAATAAATGCAGCACAGGACTCAAAATCACACCGTTCATGATGAGCAAGCTTGGGATCTCAAGCAGTGCACATATTGTAGCAGTATGCATGCTTGGAACAGCAGTTCCGGTATCTATATCTCTGTGGCACATGTGACCAAGTGGTCTCTCTAAAAGCTCAGATGAGAGCTCTGGATAGGCATATTGCACCACTGTGAGATAGTGACAACCTTGATAGGAAACAGGAAACAAGCGGAGCTAAAATGATATCCTTTTCAGCTAACAGACTTGATTGCAAGTTTTCAAGACCGAGTTTCTAGGTCTGTTCCAAAAGACATTAAAGGAAATGGACTTGAAACTGTGTCTTGAAAGATTTGAATCAGTTTCTTAGCCAAAAAGGATATCGTTTTAACTCTGCTTTTTTCTTGTATTTCCATGGCTCACACAGTAAATGGCTTTCTGTTTAGGAATGAGTAAAAAGACAGTAAACTCATCTCAAAGCACGTACAGTTCTTTAGTGGTGGGCTTGGTTTTCATTCATTTTTCTGTATGGACCTGGTGGTTTAAGAGCCTGTTATGGGGGGGGGGGGGGGGGATGGGGTGTTAGGTCTTATATTTTATAATATATAAAAAATGATTTAACAATATCTAAACCGTGGTTAAAATTGATTGAGGTAAAAAAAAAAAATTGTTGCCTTTTTAAACTATTGAATAACTATTTTACTTTTTAATTATTGAGTAACATGTCTTGAATGCCACCAAGGAAATGCCTTCAGAATGATTGGGAGAAAATGTCCTGGTACAAAGCTACAGAATGTTTGATGTTTTATTAGTTTACGCAAAGCTGTAATAGGTTTAGTAGTTAACAGAGAGTTTGATTGTTATCAGGATGCTCTTTATCTATATTGTACAAAGCTAAAGAATGTGTTGGTGAGTTATAGATTATTATTATTATTATTCTTTAAACAATACAAAGGTGTGTTACTAGTGAATGTACAGTTTGTAGTTGTTAGAATTAATATGACACACACCTGCTTTGTGATCATAATTTGCATGAGATACAAGTATTCCGAGAGCAATATATTTTTGATATTAATTTTGCACATATGAAAAACTATTATTTATCACAAATTTGCTTGTGCTAAGTTTTTTAAACCATATTCCTGTTAAATAGAGCTTGTTTTGGCTTGCAGTCTGATAGTTTCAGCTCCAGATGTATAAAATTAAATGCCATGGACACTTTTTGCTATTGTTGAGATCCAATTAGAAAATGAAAATGTTGAATCTGTTTAGTATTAAACGTGTAACATTTTTAACCTCTTAAGTACAAGCTGAGGGAGGGCACAAGAACCGACACCAGTAAGGAAACCCGTGTAGCATATTCTGTTTGTTTTGATAGGTACCTCATGGTAAGGTTCCCGTAATGCATATGCCTCTCAGGTGACAAGCAGTCAGCCTTGCTGGCACCATTAAGCATTTTCTGTCACTATTTTAACTTTTTGTTTATTGCTAATATCTTGAGCAGAAGATGCTTAAACTGAATGTTTTTTTTTCTTTTTTTTTTTTAATTGTAATGAGTTGAAATAATTAAATACAAATGTTCACAGTTAACTCTCCAGGCTGATGAGAAATAAACAAAGTGCATCAAGGGAGCAATAAATAATCTAACAAGTATGTATGTCATCCACCTTCCAGTTGGTATTTCCTTAAGTCTCCAGCTCCATCACAAACTTCTCCGAATTCACAGGCTTCACGGATGCCATACATTTCATGCTGCTTTTGAGCGAACTTTTACAAAAATCTTTACTAACACAAAAATGGAAACCACATGCACAGCAGCATGAGACCAGCATGTCTGTTAATAAGTACAGGGGTGCATGGAACGTGTGCATTTACCACTCTTACTATTGTAGTGGTTTTAGCTACTTGTGTTATGTTACGCCTGTCACTGTGTGCTTTTTTAACGTGCCATTTTTATTTGATTTACTAAGGCTAAAGGCTTTCCGGACACTTCAAGAAGCCATTAAATGCAACTTTGAACACTGGCAGATCTGGGAGAACTTCTTAGTAACCAGCACCGATGTGGGAGAGTTTTCGGAGGCTATTAAAGCATACCATAGATTAATGGACTTACGTGACAAGTACAAAGATGTGCAGGTAGGTCAACATTTATACATACTTATAGCTTGAAATGTATTGATGTGGAGAATGAGGTATAGTTATAGGTAATATGGCAAATAATTACTTTGACAACTCCACATATTCCTTAATGGAACGTAGCTTATAGAAACTATACACTTGAGTGATTTAGTCCAAAGACTTCTTTTCCCATCACATTAATCTCCTTAGAAGGCAAAATTAACTGTCCAAATATGCTCTTCCATACTTAGATAAATACTGGAATTATCTGGGATTTTCCTCAAGCCTCTCTATTAAACAGTAGCTCATCATAAATATCACTACTACTGGGAGTGCTGGTAAAGGGGGAATTTTAATATTCTGGCCCTTTCTGTTAGGGGGGACCACATTTTATTTCTGCAGTTCAGAGACACAGTATGGAGCAACCGCGGTTCACACACAGGCGTCATATATATGTGTATGTGACAGTCTGAGCAAATATGAATCTGTGTGCATGGGATATATATATATATATATATATGTGTGTGTTTTATTTTATAGAATTTGTTAGGAAGCCTTGGGACTCATGTTGAACCACTCTATCACCAGAAATGAGCAGTTTCAGAGAATGAACCTATGTACCACTAGACATGAGCAGTTTAATCGAACTAGCCCCCCTATTACCGGACATGAGCAGTTTCAGAGAATTGACACCTATATTGCAATCTTACACTGTGTGGGTTTCTTACCTGGTTTAGGCTGCAGACAAAACTGCTGCAGCTTACACTGAGCTCTGTGTGAACAAGGGACTCGAACAATAAGGCTTCTGACCCTAAGCCAATCTGGGGAGTTGAGAAGTCTCTCATGATTGTCTGAGACCTCCTTCATTCAGAGCTGTAATCCGAGACTCTGCATTGTCCTGGATTGAGGCTGCCTGGAGCATAAAGTCCAATTTCTGGAGTTACATAGTAGTTTAGGTCGAAAAAAGACTTGTGTCCATCAAGTTCTTGGGCTGTCTGGGACATGTGGTCATCCTACTTTCTGCAATTACCAACTCTGTAAAATGTCTGTATCTTAAAGTGCTTTCACTTAGTAAAAACGTTTATGGCAGTAATATTGAGTTTTTCCAAATGCTTTTGGTGTGCAAACTTATCTTCATGTATACATATATTTTTCCTTGTCTTGTAACATTCTGCACATTTCCTTACTTGTCATCATGACATTCTTGGTAAGGTTGAACTCCTTAAAAAATATTTTCTACCTGTTTTCTATTAGAGGATCATGGAATGATGTAAAAGGCAGCCATCTGGTCCACAATGGCCAAATAAGTAGCCTGAGCAGTTATTGAAGCAACCTGATATAATGATTCTTAGAACACAGCCATGTTCTTCTTGGCATGTGGAAGGACAGGCACCTTGCACACGCAATAACTCTACCTCCAGCGACACACATCTGGCTTCTGCAGTTCCCTTACATTCTCTGTGCCAAGCTCTGCATACATTCTTGGCACTTTATAAATAGATGTTTATGTTATGTACTATTGTCTTCTATATATGTCATGGTAATAAATTGGCATTTCAAATATGTGCAACATACTTTGTCTATAAATATTTTATAAGGCCTCCCCCTTCCACATAAATATAAATAATACTCATAATATCTGTTTACACCCCGATTTACTTAAAATAACTTCGTTTGTTATCGATGCTGCATTAATAATATTATCTGGATTATTGTTCTAGAGAGACAATAATCACTGTTTTTCTTGGATTGTGGCACATTTAGCCAACATTACGTTTTTGTAACACAAACATAAAACCTTTATATGCTGAATTGTGACTTGCTAGCCAGTCGTAACTTCTTAATGACGTTCATTAATTGTATTTCCTGTGTGCTTAACCATTATTTTTTTTTACAATGTGCGATATTTCTTTAATATCTTTTTAATGAGCTAAAGAATCTATAAACTTTGCTTAAACATATCCGTGGGAATATGATCCAAATCGTTAGGTCTTTAGCGAGTGCACTGCTGGTGACCCCTTGCTCATTAAAACAAAAAACACACAGCTATGTATTGATTGATGTGGACTAGTTTATATTTAAATATCCCCTGCATTATTGATCTGTATTTGGCATGTTTTATTACTCGGTCTAAATGGATACTTACTTTATGAACTTAATTAATCATGCATTTTGCAATAGTTTTTTTTTTGTACTTCATTTCGTTAGGTGATTTGTAATGTTAGAACCAAAATATGGAAAGCTAAAACTTAATTTAACATTAATCAAGCAATAAAGCCATGCTTTAAAGGAACAGTAAACTGAATGAGCTTCTGATCGATTTGCACTGTTTTGGGGGAATTTCTTCTGTAAGAAAGACTAAGACTAATTTATGTGACATTTGCAACCAGCCTAAACCTCTGTGAGATCAGGTAATTGGTCTAGTTAGGAAATTCAGGGCATTCCACTGAGAAACACTCTGGAGGCTATTCACTAAAAGGTGAGTTGCAGGTGAGATGATTTGAGATGAACATTTGATCTTGCCCATTTAGCTATACATTGTACAGGGACACATCTGCTGAGTTTGTTTAGCAGGGTAAATTTGCAAGCTTTGTCCCTACACAATGTACAGTTAAATTAGCGAGATGAAATATTCATCTCAATTCATCTCACTTTTTAGTTAATATCCCCATCTGTGAAGGTTTGGTAACAATAGAAAGTAAAACACAATTTCTGTCAGCTTTATTTATTTATTTCAATTATTTTTGTGTGTCCTTTTGAACATTTGCTTGCAAGAATGATGACTATTTCTCTGACTGTAAACGCTTCCATAATGCACACTCTCTCTAGCTGCGCTGATAGTGCCCCTTTCCTTGACAGGTTCTGAAGATTTTGGTGCGGGCTGTTGTTGAAGAGTTAGAGGATCGCAGGGGAGAATCCACAAGCGGACTGAAGGTTAAACTACAAGAATTGTTTGGGAGAGTGACCTCAAGGGACTCCAGTGATGCAGAGATATGGAGAGCCTATGCAAAGCTTTATGGGAATGGCACAACTGAAAACGTTACAGAAAATGAGAAGGTACATAAACATTTGGAGCTGCTATGTACAATATGACAGTTTCAGGAATGTACTGTACAAGATTGCCAAGGAGTTGTATTAAAGTTTTACCCATCATAAAAATATTCAATGGTTGCACTTTATTTTTATAGTTATTTTGCTTGCTTTAAAGGGACCCTGTCACCTAAACATTGCTTATACTGTGAATGTAGGAAAAAAAAAATACTAAACTTTACCTGTACATTGTATTAGCAGTATTGGAACCAAATGCATAAACAAAGCGAAAAATGTGCTTTAAATACGCCGTTGATGTTTCCTGTTTATGACGGCAGTGGTTTGGTATGCAAATGAACCAATTTCAATGGGAAATGTGCAATTTGCATGTTAAGCCACATGGTGATTGATGCCAAACAGGAGACAAACACCACAAAGAAACATTTAAAACATGTTTTCTCTTAATCCACAATCTACATGTTGAATACAATGGCTGCAGAATTTTCATAACACTGAATATCACTAAATCAAAATCACTCCTTCTGCAGGAAGAGGGGGGGGGGGGGGGGGGTCACCAGTAGGTTTTTGTATCAACATCATACGTGTGTCTCTCATGAAGAATGGAAAGTCACTGTTAAATTGTGCTAACTGTTATAACCAGCTAAAGGGACATATTTAAGGGAGGTTTGGGCACAGGCATTGTTCATGGGAGACATTTACTGGACATTGTGACAGACAATTTAATGATGTTCTATGACCCTTCACAGACGCTGGGGCCTTGTACAGGGATACCGTATTTGCTCAATTATCAGACAAGGTTTTTTTTTTCAGAATTTTCTGAAAAATCCCCCTCGTCTTATAATCGAGGTCGTTTTATAATCTGACCTCGAATTGAGGTCACATTATAAGACAGGGATCCAGGTCCCCAGCAGAGCTGCAGGGAGGGGGGGGAAGAGACAGAGACAAGGGGATGGAGGGTGGGGAAGAGAGAAACAAGGGGGGGGGAGACAAGGGGAGCGAGGGGGGAGACAAAGGGAGGGGGAGAGAGAGAAAGCTGGGGGCAAGGGAAAGAGGGAGGCAGCATTGGCACATAAAAGGAAATAAAAACAAGAAATGCATTTCTTGATATCATAATTTTTTATTAAAAAAGCAATTTACATGTGAATATATACAAGTTGAACTTTTTTCCTATAGTTTAGTCTTATATTCAGGCTTTTAGTTTTTTTCCTAATGGAATATCCAAAGTTTGGGGGGTCGTCTTATAATCAGGGTCGTCTTATAATCGAGCAAATACGGTACTATCTACCCATGCTTTAAAGTGCTTCTCTCTCCCCCTCTAGTAGATCGTATTTTTTATTGAGATTGTTCCCTTTGTGCAGCCACAGAAAATGATGGTGATTTATGGAAAAATAGAAAATATTAATAATTTTGAGAATTTAAATTTCTATGTCATTTTAACTAGTTTGATCAGGTGATTGTGTACTGGTGATTCTGTTCCCTCAATAAGTAACTCTAGTTTTGATTGTAGCATGGGGACTGCTTGCTGTACGTTTCCAGTGAAATGGTACAGACTCCCACGGGAATAGCACAGAAGAACAGATGTGAATTACACATGAAATATCCTTTCAATATTCTGCAGTTTTTACTGAAACCCTTCACATTCCACCTGTATTCCAAAACTAATACGTACAATTTATTGTAGTGATTTTGACCATTTATGTCTTGAAAAGTAATTTGTTCACACTAGTAAATTCTTTGCCAGCAACATCGGCACAGATTGCTTGCTCCACCATTTCATGCTGCACTGAATGATCTGAGCACCTGGTGTCACGTGACAACCTGGTGCTCAGCAGAAATGTGGCAGGTAGGCACGGTAACGCACTGCGACAAGTCCTGAGTGCTTGTTGCTGGGGCAAAGTTCTGAGTGCATACCTGGGTGCTGGGGCAAAGTCCTGAGTACATATCTGGCTGCTTGGACAAGTTTTGTGAGTGCAAATTTGGGTGCTGGGGTAAAGTCCTGTAAGTGTAATCTGGGAGCTGGGGTAAATTATGGGTGCAGTGTAGGTGCTGATGTATGTCCTGGGTGCAAAGGAAGGAAACAAAAAACAGAAATGGATTTATACAATAACCTTTTTATTATATATGTGAAAAGTTGAATTATAATAATGTTTTTTCTTTCGCCAGCGAATATGTGTAAAATGTACAATGCGGTCCTCGTACTGAAAAGTTTGGAGACCCATGATCTAGAGTATTGATGCGGGCTCCCCATGGGCTGGATGTGGCACACATGGTTTTTAGTGTGACCTCCATCCTGGCTAAAAACCCAATGGGTTATATTATTTTACCGCTTGAAATGATCAATGTCCAGCTCCCAACTCAAGCTTCTAAATGGTATACTGTCATCCACATTAAAAGTGTGACAACACTGAACTATGGTAGAAAGCCATTAATTAGAGTTCTAAGAACTTGTTTGAATTCATTCAAATTCATTAAAATTTACAAAACTGCAAGCATTACAGCCACTTTCTTCCCATAGATCAAACTAATTTCCTTATATATAATCTCTGTCTACATTGAGAGCAATTACTCCCTTTTCTACCCTTTCATTTTGTATTTAATGGAATAGCCGTACTGAATAAAAGTCTTCTTCTGAATGATGCACATTTCTTCTCCATAGAGTTGTTTTGATTAGCTGTAATTGTTGAGTAACATGGGTCATATCTGGAAGTCTAGACTATTTTTTTTCCCCTCAAGAGCTCAGTTATAATCTACTCTCTGTTGAAAGAAGAAGGATCTTAACATCTGCCATGCAGCTGCAGTTCCCAATTTCTTTGCAATTTTTCTAAATATTCATAATGTTTATATTGAAAAGCATTATGAAATATGGAGATAACTTGGCTAATAAGTTAAAGTGGCTAGCAGAATATTAAAATAGTGTTTTGGTCAGACAGATAACCAGCTAAGGATCATGGGAGTTGTGGTATAGCAATAGCTGGAGGATAATGTAGACTCTGTCTAGCCTAATATAGCCTAACGAATATGACTTGTTCTGAGAGTTAGATCTTGCTGTATCATGAATACACTAGAAATGTCTGCTACAAAATGTAAAGGTTCAAAGAGCCATTTACAGAATAAACTTGTGTTATACCATACAGATTGTTTATGATGACCAAGAAAATTGAAAAATGCTTCATAATGTTAACCACGGCATCACAGGGCATATTGAAATCTTATTGGACAACAACCATTCAGGGGTCAGTTAACTTAATCAATATGCATTTCATGAAATTTATAAGTAAAAACATATAAAAAATACGATGTTTGCAACAGATTTGATAGGGTTGTGATAGGTCCTGAGAATGTTTTACGCTCTGCTCTCCAACTTACTGTACCTGATTGCAGTGCTTGACAAACTTAATTTACTTTTCGGAGCCAGCAAAAAAAATTACGAACCAGACAATGGCACATCAAATCACGCACAGAGACAGTCACATACATACACCTCACAGACATCCAATCAGTCACATACACACGTCTCACCAACATCCAGTCAGTCACATATATACACAGAAAGTCACATACACACACCTCACTTACACAGCCAGTCATATACACACACCTCACATACACAAACAAGTCAGCAGTTGTTTTTTGTTTTTTTTTTAAATAAAAAAGACATTTCAAAATGGGTCACCCCTCACTACTGCTTTACCTCATTGCAGGGAGGGGGCATTTCTTCTGCAAGCGGATCTTCCTGTGTCTTTACGCTGAGCGCTGGGATGTCACATGACACCCAGCTGTGTGAGAGTGCTTTCGCCAGGGTGCAGTCTGTATAATCCGCACAGGCCTTCACCCTTGCAACCCCTTTCCTCCTCCTGGCAACTTCAAGGGGGCATGTGGCTAACAGCACCTGGACGCCAGGTCTAATTTCCTGGTCGCCATGGTAACCTGATGCCCGGGGTTTGTCTGCTTTAGTGTATCTGTCACATATATTTGGCGTATGTATAACATGAAGCTCATAGATCTTATGTGTAACTGACAGACAACTATTTGTTTTGTAGGCTTTACAATTTCTCACCAAAGCTCACAAGTGTGAAATGCAAAAAAGTGGCTGGGAAAATGATATCCCTTCATTCAAGGAAATTGTAAAAGGGGCCGTTGATCTTGCACACGGTGAGTCTAAATAATCAGCTTTCTCTATCGATCTGTACTGATGCCTTTGCACTATTTCATTCTGATAATTGCCAGGTATGTTTCATACAACTTTAACTATAAGGAATACATAAGGTTTTATTCAATGTAAATATCCATAAAACCATATGGATAAGAATTGCAAAATTAGGAAACAGTGCACTGTAATCAGTGTTTGTTTCAATGTGCTTCAGATGTGTGTAAATTTACACACAACCACTCTCCGAAAGTTAGTGTAACACCTTTAGCTTATAGTTCAGTGATTTATACAATTGTGTTGATTTTACTAGCCAGGCAGACTTTTTGTAGAAGTTAGGATTGAAGTACGGCAATAGTGTTCAATGGAATCATGTGATATTACAGTATCATAGTATAATTCTACTTATTAATGCCATTCTAGTTATATCACTTGTGAACATGCATTTCTGTAGGAGGCGTCTTTTCAATAACCAAGTGGACTGAAAAGGGTATTACAAAATAAGTATCGGTAAATTGTTTATTTATATTGGTGTGCTAGAAGCCATTTTGCCAAAGGATGTTGTTTGGTAATAACTAAGTGTGAAGAGCTAGGAACATGGTTCTTATAATTATGTAAAATCACAAGCACACAACCATAGCAAACATGATGTTATAAACTACATATTTAATATACTGCACAAATAAAGTCATAGAATAGCATATCATCATTATACTGCAAATGGTATATCATTACCAGGAAAGTGCTAAAAGAACAACTAATGGTAAATTGTTACCCAGAATACTCCTATTTATTGCAAACATTTAATTGTGAACTGGCAAAGTCTGCTAAAAATAAACAAACAATATGATTGTAAAGGTGAAAGGAACGATCAAGAACATTGTTTATCTTGGTTAAATTGTTTGGTATAACGACTGTTTTTTGAAAATGGGAAACTATTTCAATCCTTTTCAGACAGTTTGTAAATGTATTACAATAGAAGAACTGATGGAACTGTATGTGCTACAAATATAATCCCCCCTAAAGCATTTGGTTAAAAACAAACAAACAAATAAATACAGTTAAATGTAAACTTTCATATTACACTAATAGAGGGGTTACTGACCTTTCAGGGCCCCCTTTTGATTTTTTTTAAATCAAATTCTCACACACCCCTTGAGCCCTATTAGCTGTTAGTCATAAGTGACCGTAGCACCGGATATATACCCTCAATTAACTGTGTTAGGCTTTTCTGTTCTTTCCTTTTCCTGCACTTGGCCCCTTAGTTTGGAAGTGTCTAACTGGAACAAAAAACTATATTAAATAATCACACCAACACTTTGCCTCGACTACTCGCATCCCCAAGAGACCCTGCATACCCTCCCAGGTTGAGAAGCACTGGTCTAAAATGTCTGCTAGGTTTGTAAGGCAGTTGGGTATGAGGTATGTTTTAATAGAGACAAGAGCTAAGCCTCCTTGCCACATTCCATGGCCTGGGGAGCATATGCCTCTGACACTGTTGCATAACCATTTCATTTTGTTAAATATAGATATGTCATATTTAATTTTTGTCTGTGATGAGGGTCAACTTTGTACTTTCTTATTTCTCTATAAGGCTCACTGGATTTTCCTCCTTCAAATTGTTCTGATTTAATGGATTAATTAATACTGCCAGAAGACATCCTGTAATTACTTGCTTCCTGTAGTTCAGTGTGTCATCTTCGTCAGATTTTGTTCTTGGTTTTTTTTTTCTTCAGTAGAATCTTGTTTCAAATGAAATTTGCAGTGTATTACATTCTATAGTGCCAACAATTTTTACTGTATTAAGTTCAAAGCTTAGAGGCTATTACAATACTCAGATGAACAAAAACAGACTGATACATAAGGTCGAAAGAACTGTGCTCATAAGCTTACAATCTAGAGAGAATAGAACAAGGTTTGTGAGGTGTTTAAATCGGTTAGAACCAGGTGTACATACCAACAAGGTTCATGGTCAACAGTTACTTTGTGAGGAACAATTTAGTGTTGTTTATGGACTGCCATGGACACTGCCTGTCCCTGGTTACAATTAGTAGGAAAGAAGGTGGTGGTTGGCGAGATAGGTAGTGTCAGTTAATTGAATTATACACCTCTTTGAAGAGACTTTATGAAGATTCAGGGAGAAAGAGGTCTAAACAGTCTGCAGAAGTGAGTTCCACAATATGGTTGGAACATTATGTTATGGATACAGGAAAGTCAAGCAACCTACTTGTTGTACTATTTTGTTTTTTTAGTGCGTCTTCTTTATTGCATGTATGTGTGATATTGTAAACACTTTAAACATGTTTCATTTGTACTGCAATATATTTGTATATTTATGTATGTTAATTTTCGGTACCTTTTCAGTGGCAATAAATTGCAGCAAGAGCAGTTCTAATCCACAAGAAGCAGTGCAGATGCTGTCCTCGGCTCGTCTTAATCTCCGTGGCTTGTCCTCTAAAGCAAAGGTTAGTATGGGACATGATTTGCAAGCAAGGAATGTTTGAAGAACAGACATTGCATCTGAATTTCACTTCTACACCGTACTTTTCTGCCAATACGTTTCAAACCGTCAATTCATATAAGATAGTTTATCAGCAGGAATGCAAGTGCTTCAGGCTACCCACTCTGACCCCCCATTGGGAATAGTTATAATTTAAAGGGTCCCATGTTCTGAAAGGTGGTTTGACACTGGAGTGACATTCTGTTGCTCATCAGGATTTACAATCTGCTGTACACACTCCAAGTGAGTGCAGATCAGATCTACTTAAAAAAAAAAAAAGATACATTTGAGAGTTGTCTTTGAATACGGGGGGGGGGGGGGGGGGGGGGGCTTGGGATGTATAAAAATTCCTGCATACACAAGTGTTGGAAAGTTAAAGAAGATGCAATCAAAGAGTCTTAGGATAGAGAGTGCACCCTTTTCTTACATCCTGGCACTTTCCTGTGGGATATTGTGCGTCCATCAAAAACTAAAAAGCGTATGAATCTTTACACATGGGTTGTGATGGAGCTCAGAGCACCAGAGCAAACCAAGAGAGTAGGCACGGTGGACATTTCGCCAAAACCACTACATTTTTCGGGAGTTATGCGGTATACATTGGTGCACACAATGTTACTGACACTAGCAGGCACAATCACCATGTATGTCTGTTATGCATCATTATAATCTGAAGAAGGCAGGGCAGAACATTAATTTACATTTTGCTTCATAGTCTGTGGAATACCTAAAGAATGTTGCAAGGTAAAACTGGATATGGATGGTAAAAAGATGAACCCATCACGGAGGTCTATCCGTGCTGAAAACAAGTTACATGCAGTTTGATAGAGAGTCAATATAGAGCAACATTACAGTGCTAATTTTCACTCAAGAGCACATTGAAATCCATGACACAGTGTTAATATTTATACATTATTAATAAAGAGTCCCTTACTTTCTATGTGAATGTTTTTGACTTACCTTAGCTTATCTTAGATAATGCAGGTAGATGAGGCACGTTTTTTTAATGGTAAATTGAATCATCTGCATGTCGTTGTTTGCGTATAAGGTTGAACACCTTAGCTATTAATGTCCAATTGAAATAAAAAATAAAACAATCATTTGAAGCCTACAATTACTTATTTACATGAAGTGAAAATCTCATTGTCATGGCTTCATCAAATGTGCTACATGCTAAACCTATGTGGAAGCCATCACCTTCTCCGCCGTGTTAGCAAATATGAACTAACAAAAAGGAATGAGTACCTGGTTAATCTTGGAGTAAGCCATCTGATCCGTTAGAGGGATTTTCTTGTGCCACACTGCTTTGTCATATAGAATCATCATCAGAGTCAAGACAGTAAGGTAAAAAGGTTATATGCAAAGGCCCAAGGAAGGTGAAGTATTGTCACAGCTGATTTATTAGCTAACCTGTCATAGCAAAGGCAGCTTGCGTCAGTATGTAATATTTATGAGGAAGCAGAAATGGCAAGTATATGTTTGGGAAAGATTAAAGAAGAAGAAGAAGCAACACGATTAACATAAAAACGAAACATATTATTCTAAAATATAATTACAAATTTGCATTACATGTTTATTTATAAAGCACACCTCTGTCCGCAGCACTGTGCAGTGGGACAGACGACTCTGCATAGAAGTTAGTATATACGTTTGTATATATTGTAACGCTGTGTATGTAAGGAGCAGCTCAAATAATCTCACTGTCCAAAAAACAAGGTGATAGATTTATCTCCATAGAGTATATTGTATTTCTTGGTATAAAATGCTGGAAAAACAGACTCAGAAGTGGCCAGGAAGAGACATCTTGTAATGATGTTAAAAAATAATTGGAAATGCATCTCCTAAAATAGAAATAAATACACTATCAGGGGCCTTGTTTATGGAAAAAAAGCATATTTTGTCCATTAAAATAACATTCAAATTGATCAGAAATACAGTGTAGACATTGTTAATGTTATAAATGACTTTTTTTAGTTGGAAGTTTTTAATGGAATATCTATGTAGAGTTACAGAGGCCCATTATCAGCAACCATCACTTCTGTGTTAGTTACTCCACGTTTATCATTTTAAAATGCTAATAGATCATTAGAAAACGCTTTTGCAATTATTTTAGCACAGCTGAAAATTGTTTTTCTAATTAAAGGACCAATAAAACTGGCCTTCTTTAGACTAGTTGAGTATTTGCAGCATTAGCATTGCCAAGGATTTACTTTAAAACCAGAAAATATCTGAGTGTATCTTTCCTGGTTAAACACTCTAGTTATCATTATTAGCACTTGTGGGTTTACAGGAACAAAATAGCCAGAAGAACTTTCTTCTGAAACTCCTCAGTCTATATTTTTTTTTTCTGTGAAATGAAGGCTATTCCATGTGTAAAATTGCCAAGAACGTAAGATCTCATATAAATCTGTGTACTACTCCCTTCACAAAACAGCACAAGCTGGTTATAACCGGAATAGAAAGAGGAGTTATAGGCCCCAGTACACAACTGAGCAAGAGGACAAGTATATAAGAGTAAAGTGCAAGTAGTGAAAAGGGTGCCTTCTCTTTAAAATCAATGAAAGAAATGTGCTGCAAACCATAGTGTTATCCCTAACACAAAAATAGTGACAGGTGAAAGTATTGCACAAAAATGATATACTTATCATATGTACTATATACTGCAATTCTCATTAATAGTACACATGAAAAAAAGAAGAATAAGTAACAAAATGTGACTCTGTAGTCAGTATAATTAATAACATTGCCAAGATGTTCTCACATATACTAGCACCTAAAATACTTGCTATAGTTTTGTAGTCAATATGTTAACACAATCCCCACCATTCAAGACACACTTCAGAGGCAGGCATATCTTAAACAAATGCTAGTATGCAGAACACCAGGTGGCCATAGTATAAATACAAGCATCTTGCGTGAAGCATATAAAGTATGTACGGCTGCCACTTAGCAGAAGACAGTCCATCACAGTTCCTCTGAATAGTATTGATGTCTGCCTTCTCCGATACCAAACGCTGCATGCTGGGTTTCAAACAATCCCACCTTGACATCACACAAAATGTGCTTCTTCATTCACTTCATGTCTCCTGTCCCCCGCTCCCTCTAGATTATACGCTTGCGAGCAAGGCTCTCCCTCATGTATCAGTCTGTCACTGTTTGTCCAACGTAGTATGTAGGTCCCTTCTATCCTCTGTATCAAGCTCAGCCTAAATTGTTCCTGCTAAATAAATTTATGTTAATGTAAAATAATGAGTGATCAGCACAGTCACTGGATCTCTACCCTGCTGAGCTGTTATGGTAACAGCTTGACCATATGTTATGTAAGATGTTCCCATAAGGCCAATCTACTTGTGGAAGCTACTTCAGGAAGTATGGTCTGAAATATCTTCAGATTACCTCAACTAAAATGCCAAAGGTTTGCAAGGTGTAATATGTATGTGTATATGTATATATATATATATATATATATATATATATATATATATATATATATATAGCCATGTATAATGGCTTTGTGGTATTGTATAGATCAAACAATGCCACAAAGTCATTTGTTAACTTGTAAGCATGCATTTTTATGAATATACACACTAATGAAAGAAATGAAAAACTACAGTCTCACTTATAGTTGGGTCTTCAAAATGAGTGCAGTGTTGTAGTACAAAAGGTAATTGGAGGAAAATGTATATAATGATCATTTTACCATCTCATTATGTTGATGTAAACCTCTGTCAGCAGGGATGGAGTTAAGGTGGCGTACTTATAGATGTGTATAAATGGGCTCTGTCGGGGGGGGGGGGGGGGGAGTAAATTACATTGTGGCGTCTCCTGTATGCATGACGGTTCATGATCTTACTCTGTCCTGGGCATCAGCCGAAACCCTATCGCCTTGGTTTAATTATAAAGAAACAACAGGAAATTCCATTATACTGACCAGGCTAGTGTTTCCTAATTATGAGATTGAGATTAAACTGGTTACTGCAACAAATTCCTGGAAATTAGCTTTTATACTTATGTCTTTATATAAAAGCCATAGTTTTGCACATATATAATGTAGGTTGTTTTTATACACTATATGGACAAATAGGGACTTTTATGACATCATATTCTAAATACATGGACATGTATTTTGCCCATTCATCCAGTAGAGCATTTGTGATGTCAGACACTGATGTTGGACGAGAATACTTGGCTCACAAACCCTGTTCCCGTTCACCTAAAGATGGGGTTGAGGTCAAGGCTCTGTCTGGGCCAGTTACGTTCTTCTAGACCAAACTTATCCAACCATGTCTTTAAGGACCTTGCATTGAGCACTGGGGCAAAGTCATGCTGGAATAGAAAAGGGCCTTCACCAAACTGTTCCTACAATGTTGGAAACATAGCATTGCTCAAAATGTCTTGGTCTGCTAAAGCATAGTACTTGGTTATGTGAGACTTGCATGCAGCTGCCGTGGAAATCCATTCCATGAAGCTCCCGCTGCACAGTTTTTGTGCTGACATTAATGTTAGTGGAAGTTTGAAACTCTTAAGATATGGAATCAGAAGAGCATTGGTGACTTTTACACTCCATGTGATTCAACACTCAGTGACAGGGCTTTCTGTGGCTTTACATGGTCTTCTGCTTCATGGCTGTTGGTTGGAGTTGTTGCTGTTCCTAAACGCTTCCACTTTCCATTAATACCATATACAGTTGGCCATGGAATATCTAGCAGGGATGAAAAGTCACAAATTTACTTATTGCAGAGTCTGTGTCTGATCACAGTACCACGCTTGGATACAAAACAGCTTCCTTAGTAGTTTTTGCCTTCTTTTGGATCAAAAGCGGGAATGATGCGTAGAAGGGTTGAACTTGATGGACTGTGTCTTTTTTCAACCTAAATTACTCTATATATTTAACAGTAATGTGCAGAATGTGAGTGTATCAGACTCCACAAGCAAAAAAACAATCATAGTAATGTGCAGTGTGTGAGTGTATCACAGACTCCACAGCAATAAAACTCCCAGTAATGTGCAGGGTGTGAAAGTATCACAGACTCCACAGCAGAAAAAACTCACAGTAATGTGCAGCATGTGCGTATATCAGACTCGACAGCAATAATACTCATAACAATATGCAGCATGTGAGTGTAAAAACTCACATTAAATACACACACACATGCATACACAGACACATTTACATACAGCCTCACATGCAGCCACACTTACACACAACCACAAATATACACACAGGCATGTTTACACAAATACACACACAATCACACTCATACATACAAGGCCCCACATATATACACAAATCCCCACACACAAATATAGACAGTAACATTTATAAACAGAACTTTATATTATATATCTTTTTTTGGATTTATTAGGTTATAACGTATCTTCTAAATATTACACACAGATACAGAGTCACACTTACATACAGAGTCACAGACACAGTTACATACAGAGCCACACACACTTACATACAATCACATTTACACACACGCATACTTACAAATAGTCACACTTACACACACACGCACACACAACCTGCCCAACCATACAGTTTTGTTTTTTAAACTGGGCTGAGAGCTTCAGACCCCTCCTCTGATTTTCTTTTTATGCTGGTGTGCTTCTCCCCTCCCTCTGCCCCTTGTGCTAACCTGACGCGCAGTTTAGAGGAGGGGTTATGCACATTAGATTCTGAGGAGCTAAATGCGCGGAAATTCATATTTCCAGACGCTCCTTCTGGTGCGGTCAGCAGTTGGAAGCGCGGCTCATGCGGGCACCACCTCGATGCCGGATGGGCCGAATTTGGCTCATGGGCCGCATGTTGGACGCCCCTGCCGTAGATGTTGTGAGGGGTTGGTACTGTTGCCGGCAGTACAAAAGTGAAGTCGCCCTATTGAGTGTGCTCCTAGGCAGCTCCTGATAGGATTTCAAAATGCTGTGAAGCAGCATTTGAGTCTGTGGGGCAATTTGTAAGTTCCACGAACATTGTGTGTAAAAAGAATACCAGCGAAGCAAACAGAGCAATTCTGTTGTGCCTTCTCTCCCTCCTGATGTGCAAAAGGCTGCACATGAATTGAATGGGAAAGCTATGGATGCAGTGACATATTCTCTAAATCAGTAGTGAAGTGCTTTGGAACTTTAAAAAAAAATTGTAATGGCAATAAAAAAAATGTTTTTATATCTTTCTGAATGGTGAAGATCAGTGGACTTGTTTGGACTTTCACATCATTCAGCAATAGCAGAGCACACTAGCTAATGAACCATTAGCCTTTTTTTTGGTGTTTTAAGTAAGTTTTTATTAAAGCAAGTAATTAGTTTAATCCAAATTGTTTCTTTGCTATTATTTCTCACAACCTTCTGGATGGGCACTAATATGTTGGTGAGGATTGCACACACCAGGAGCATATCTGTATTAAGGAATAGATCTGACAGTGGAAGTGGCAGCTGTTGGCCTTGGCCCATTGTCTGTGTTGATGTATTTGCAAAACAGACCTTGGAATCTGGGAAAAGGTCGGTGTCATTGCTCCAAAAAAGTGGTCTTGGAGCAGCAGGGCAGATGCCAAGCATGTTCTGGAATCGATGCCTAGCTCCTTGAGCAGTCCAGCAAGGTCTTGGTCTAAGTTGAGCTGCAATATACAAAGGCTTTGCTGCCCCCCCAGTGCTGGGTATGGGCAGATTTAATTAAAATTCATTTACCATGGTTCTGCTCGGAAATGTGTGCAAAGAAAGAAAAGGTAAAATACCAAGGCATGCTCAGGTTTGCCATATGCAAACCAAAGAAAAAAAACAAGATGGTACCCATGTTTCCCAGCAGGGAAAGAGGAAAGAAAAGTAGGAAAACTACACAAACTATATTAACATTCTCCCTCTAGCTGTCTAAACCAATGATGAGTTTAAACACATGCCTGCCCTTTAAGCAAAACGTTTGTCGTATTTAAAGTAGCATGCATGTTATATGATCATAAAATGATCTTGCGGCATTTAAAGTTGCTCTTAGAGTTAACAGAAGCTAAACTCTATACATAAGTCCTTGCCTGCTATGTCTTAGTCTTCAATGAGAACATTAATTATTCAAAGGATTTTACCTTCTACTTACTCCCTTTTGTTTGAGGTTTAGTAAAAGCACTTGGTGGCAGACATCAACTACATTAATCAGTAACACTGATTTAAGGAAGATTCAATCAAGGCGGTTTATCTTATAGCACTGTTTTTGTTGTTGTGTTGATCAAAAGGAAACAAGATGGAAAACTGGCATAGCTGCCCGGCTTTGGAGAGTCAGACATTCCTTCCTGAACTAAATTAAAACCCTGTGATGACCTCTTTATAAACAATGGATAATGACATATGTTTTTTCCTATGCAGATAATATAGTGTGACCTGCTTTTAACTATGAAACTATTTCTAAAAGGATAATATACCAAAGACCAATAAAAATTCTGGGACCTTAATGGGTGTATTACTAAGTTCAGCTTGAAACCTTCCTGTTATTTGATAAATGCTGTGAGTGCCACTACACCTATTATAACTCTAGTATATTTCATACAATGAAATCTTATTTTTACAATCAATCAAAAATGGAGACAGGGCAGAATATAGTGTTTAAGCTATATGGTGGGAAATGGCTGCTTTAACTTCAATGCATCTGGTCGGCGACTGTCATTCCTAGTTCCCCTAGTAGGAGGCACTGATGATTTTGTGTGAGTATATGAGCATCTCTTGATATGGGGAAAGCTGATATCTGATGGTCACAGTATGTGGAATGTTAAAAGAACTTTTCCTTATAATGTTATTTTAAAGTTATTTGATACATTAATAAAAGAGATGTTAATTATTTGAAAAATACTTTATAAATACAGTTTTGGTGCTTTCATGTTTTTTTTTTTTTCCTTTTTTCTAAAAAGTAAATCTTTCTGCAGCTGAACTTGAAAATAACTTGCAGAAAGTAGGTTTCCATTTTAGAGCAGGCAGAAGCCACAGTGCACTATGCTTGGAAGAACATGTAAACAAATCAGCAAATGGTGGGTTCTCTGGGGTCGATGAACTGGCAAGAGAACTGCAGTAACCAGGCATTAATACTATTCAATACAGTTCACCTTTTAGTGAATACACATGACTTATTCTGTATGTGAAGGGCAGTTAAGTTGCACCATAGCTGCTCTGAGTTTGATCTACTTAGCGTAATAGATGAATATCAGAGCTTAGTGAATTGATACTTTGGATAACTGTACTATAGGGTTTTCCAAGCAGGAGATTTATATCACATTAACTGTGTGATGGAACCTTATCTTTTTCTGGGTAATATTTTTCACTTGTACAGAGCTGTGATATGGTTATGTGTTAAATAAAGAATTTTAAATTATGAAATTAAGTAAAAGGAACAAGGGTATGATTTATGTCTGTGCCAAATAAGGCCTTTAAAATAAAGAAATAAAAAAACTGAAATTTTTCTTTATAGGATTAAATTTACTTTATTATTGATGACAACAGTAGAAAAAAAAAAGTGGTCTGGGAGCTATTATTTCAGCTGTTCTAAATGTGATGGTAACAATGTAGCAAAGCAGCGTGATAAGCCAACAAGGTGCAAGGTTATGAAGAATGAATTAATAACAGACGGGAAAGCGAGACAGTGATAACACTGTTTGGATCACCAGCGTGGCCCCACTTAGGGTAATGTGTTCAGAATGGGAGACATAGCTCTAGTACAAATGTTCATGTTGGAGCTATCAGGGATTATTATTAGCCTATTTTTAAAGTAGTTTACAATTTAGTTGCGCATGATACCTCGTATAAAAGTATCATTTATGATCCATGATTCCTTGGACGTGGTACATTGCGGAATATAAGATGTCATGTTTACACATTTTCAAAAAATTTCTTATTTCATTGTTTATGAAGGGTTTTTTTGTGTGTGAGGTGTTAATAGATGTATTTCCTGTTTCAGTTTTTATTTGTATGTAATTGCTTATCTGTTCTTTGTTTTATTTTTACAGCAACTCTTTACAGATGTAGCCACTGGGGAGATTTCTGCAGAATTAGCCAGTGAAGTACAAACAATGGACAATCTTATCAGTGAACTACAGGAAATCAGCAATCAGTTCAGAAATCAATACTAAAGAAAGGTGTCATCCGTAACCTTGTGTATTCAATTAATTTAATAATAAATCTGGCAAATGCAAAATGCTACTTAATAAATGTTTTCTATATAAGATATGGAGTCTTTTTTTTTTCTTTCAGTCTCACTTGACTACATACTTCTAATCGGTTTCAAGGCCATGTGTTTGTCCTGTATGTAATGGGTTTGGACACTGCGGAATGAATGCAATTTTTTATTTATAAGGCACTGATTTAGGATTAGTTTTACATGAGTGCATCAAGTAATTGCCTCTATTCCACTGAAAGAAACTGTTGTTGATGGGAGAAGCTTAAAATGTCCAACTGATGTTACAGGATAAAAAATGCATATTTGTGAATATACACTATATTTGGGCACAAGGAGACATGGCAGAAATTTAAACAAGAACATGTATATATTTCTGTCCATAACATTATTATTATTCCTGGATGTTGGGCAGCAATTACTTGCTTAGCACATACTGGAAAATGAAAGAATAATGTCATATTTTCCTTGTCTTAACATTATTCATGTAACTATGTCCAATTTTCTTTCACAATCTAATAACAGTCTGAAATCAAAACCTTGTGTCTATATATATTTAAAACACACACCACACTGAGATAAAACCAAACTTTGGAGAGACCTAGTAGCTTAAAAAGCTTTTTAAATTTGCCGAATTAAATGAACTTCCAATCAGGGGTGGGCTGACAACTCATGGGGCTCCTGGGCAATAGATGAGCATGGTGCGCCCTTGTTCCCGCCCCATGTATCGCCCACATGAGAAATATATACATAATCTTTCTATATCCTACCAATGAGCAATATATAAATATTATGTATATATTTCTCATTGGTATGATATAGAAATATTATGTATATTTTTCTCATTGGTATGATATAGAAATATTATGTATATTTTTCTCATTGGCATGAAATAGAAATAGTTATGTATATATTATGCCAATGGAAGTTTATCCATATTTCTCTAGACTTGCCATCTTCCCCTAAACGTGCCAATCTGACCCCAATATTTGCCAATCTGACCCCTACTTCCCAGTATGCAGGCTGATGTGAGCGGTAGTTCACACAGTCCTGCGCAAGGTCACGTGACGTCACGCATTAACGTCACGTGATCCCAGAGATTGCGCCATACGTTTGGCAACGGGCCCCCACTGGCCCGGGCCCTCGGGCAGTGCCCAAGTGCCCGCATGGTCAGTCCGCCACTGCTTCCAATTATACGTTGAGATAGGTGAAAACATGGATTTCACTGTCCATATGCTTATCAAATTCAGTTGCAAATTTTAAGTGTTTAATGTAGATAGTTATAAGAGTTAAGTAAAGGTAAAGTATCACGATATAGAAGAATTTCAGTATGGGTTTTGGGATTATTATTTTTCCATTTTTCTGGAGAGAATGATGTAGGGTAATTTGATGGAAGTTTTTAATCTTAATTAGCTGAATTGTTACTACACAGCCAATGCTGATTTTTTTTCTTTTTTTCATTGAGGATTGTCTGCTAACGGCCCTACATCAAATGGGTCCCTCGCAGTAATGTTTAGGTCTGGCTTATAGAGAAGATGAATGACTGTTTAGTAACATAGTAACATAGTAATTTAGGTTGAAAAAAGACACAAGTCCATCAAGTTCAACCCTTCTACCTATCATTTCAGCGTTTTGATCCAAAAGATTAACTGGAGATATAATACATAAGGAATATCCCGGATAGATGAGAGCCACATTATTCCACAAATCGTCAAGCAGAGGGCATCTGCCAGCAGTTGTAGTCAGCTGGAACAGGGGAAAGTAGGTAGAATAATAGCTTTGATTAATAGTTACTTCTTGGAACACTTTCCTGTTTTTGCAAATATGCAAAGGAAAAGCACATAGAGAGAATATGGAGCCCACAGTGGAGCTTTTTCCTGTGAACCTTGGTGGCACATCACATGAGAGACAGACTTCTCCCTCCAAGGCAGGCAGGATTAAAATAAAAAATACAAATAGCACCCTTCGGGACTCCAAAGTGATTTTTCCGTTTTTCTTTGTTTATATGTATCTCTGGTCTATGTATCTCTGGCTAAGCCAACTAGGTTGAGGGCAGCTAGAGACAGCATAGCCCCAGGTGGTTATATTATGCCACAAGTACATTTTACTAAGTTACCTAATTGTCTCCCTGGTGTCTTCAATGGTTCTCTGGCGTCTGTTATGGCCTTTTAGGCTTACTGATTTTCCTAGATGTTATTGGGTGGGATAGATAATCCTCTTGAACCTGCCACACATTCTCAAATCTCCCTGGAGTCCTCCTCCGAAGTCTGAAGGCTTCAGATGGATTGCTGTGTGCCATGTCTGCACGCTGTTGTCACTTCCAGTGGGCCGCGGAACCTTTTGGCTGCTGCATTGAGGATGCTGAAGGTATAAATTATGAATAAATGGCCCAGGGAAGCCCAAGGGACATGGAGACATCATAATGGTGTTTGTAATCTGTATTTGTGTCAGATGCTGTTTTTTTTTATCAACACCTAGCCGTATATGAGCCTTCCCAAGGTAAGTTACTGGGGCATTCTGTGTGTGTGCGTGCTGTCAGTCACCATGTTTGCTCCTTATGCACCCAACAGGCAGCCTGAGGAGGACAAGCCTAGAAAGGCATCAGCCAAAGTAAAGCATTTATCCTGTACTGATTGTGGTAAAACCTTTACACCATACTAATAAGAAGCTGTGCTCTGCATGCTCCAAGGCCACTAGGGGCTTTGAATCCTCTAAACACAGATAGTAATTGATGGCATGGCTTAAGGCAGAGATGGAGGCAAAATTCCAGCAATTTCGTGCTCAACAGCCTGCCACTTCTGAGGTAACACTGAGGGCCCCTGCTCTATCCTCTGACCCTATGTTTTAGACCCTCGGAAGCATTTATCTCTTTATTCGTACTCTGAGCAAGTTTGTGTATCAGGAGTAATTTTAAGGTACTAGATTCCCTTAATGAGTCACCTCTTTAGGTTGAAATTTGAATTCTGTACCTCTGTTAAGGATCTATTAAACCCTTGTTTTCTTTGTAGTATTGTAAGTCTATGGCAGAGAGACATGGGTATTGCAGTGCAGTCTAGGTTGCTTGTTCACACTTGATATCCTAGTGAATTGTCAATTCAAGAGGATTGATGGAAGTTCTTGTGTACTAACATTTTTGTGTCTTTATCAAGCAGTACATCAAGCATGAGAGCTAGGAGCCAATGCTGAAGGAAAACTGGTTTAAGAGAACTTCATAGTAATTTGTTAACTGAGCCTATTTTTTTATGATCAATATTGACGAAATTGCTTACAGCTGGACATAATATGATGAACTACACAATAAACCAGAAAGCTGCTTGTCAAGTGCTGCTTTAATTTATTTAATGTATGTAATAGTTGTATTATAACCATTACCCATTCCTATCTCAGTGTAGTGTTATCCTTTGTGATTTTTTTAATCATTAGCGACATACACACTGCAAACAAAAACATCTGTTTCAGAATTTTCCATGTATCTCTTCTTTATTAAACATTTGTTATGTAACTAAGATAATCCGCCTTCTGTTTAAAACATAAACAAAGTGAAGAATTATTTTTCTGGCTTCCTAGCAAAAAGCATGTGTACTCCTATATTGACGAAGTGGAGCACTGTTACTTTAACTTGAAGTATTTATTCTTAGATATGTAATAACATTGTAATATATTTGTAAACTTCCCACGTACATATTCCTATAAGAGAAGCTTGAAAAACAACAAGACTGGATTTTCTTGTGTATAACACCAGCATGAAGTCCAATCTAAAAACAAATTTAGTACAATGGCTTAATCCATTTTCTGTGTATATTTAGATTTCCCCCAATAATATAAAACATTTGTGAAGTGCTTGTTTTGTAGAAAGGCAAATGGACCCTTCCCCCCGTCCCCCTGTTCAGGGGATGGGCTGGTAGACACTAGGGTTCATTCAGGAAAAAATAATGAATTGCGGTCATGCCATTTAGGGTGAATATTAGAAGTTTTTGATACATAAACCAACACAAGTAATGGGACAAAATGCTGGGAGTGGCTAAAGGAAATAGAAGTAGAAAAGTTCCTTGCAGGCCTAAAACTACCCAGAATTTCAGACTCACAACTAGATGATCTCAATTTACCTATTTCAGAAATAGAATTAGATAATGCCATTAATAAATGAAAAAATAACAAAACTCCTTGCCCTGATGGGTTCAATAACGATTTTTTTTTACATAATGAAAGACAACATTAAGAAGGAGCTACTGAAGGCCTTTGAGGAATTTGGGACACAAAAAAAGATTCCAATGGAACTATTACAAGCTCATATTGTCCACATCCCTAAACCAAATAAGGATTTGGACATAACTGCTATTTATAGGCCATTTTTAAACGTTGATATAAAAATATACACCTCCTTACTGGATGAAGGGCTTAAAAAAGTAATTCTCTTGTTGGACCAGACTCTTGATGAACAAGACGGCCAAGGAAGTTCTAGGGATTCCCAATATTAAAGATTATCACCAGGGTTGTCTTATGTCACAGGCCCTCATTACACAAAAACATCAATATAAGAACAAAGGCTGGTACCTTTATTGAGCAGTTTATTTCTGGAACTGTAAATTTAAGTGATCTGTTCTGTACCACTAGGGATAGGAGACAGCATAAACCTCCCCCTTGGTCTTGAATGACCTCATGTGTTCATGGGACAAAGTCCGTAAAAGAGTGGGTCTTAAAAACAAGATTTTACCAGGAGTTTCAATTGGATCGAATCAGCGAATGTTGCTGATATGAATTAAAAAAAAAGTGGATTAAATAAAATAGAAGATATGGTGGAGCGGAATAAGGTAATAGACTTCAAAAAGCTTACTCTCCAAAGAAACCTCCCCATTAAGGAGATCTTTACATATTTACGGGTAAAAATGTATTTTGAGGAATTCATATATAAAGGGACTCTAGCAGGGGTCAATCTTTTGGAGGAGTTGCTAAAAAAGAAAGAACTTAACAAACCGATATCTAAGTGTATGGCATTGGTTAAACAGATTGATCAAGAAATAATAATCCCGTCTATGACAGAATGGGGGGCAGTATTAAAAGGCCACATAAATTATAGAGATTGGCTTTGCTCGCTGAAAACAGCTTCAGGCACTGTTCGCTGTTTAAATTTAAGAGAATCCATTATCCATTATAAGCTATTAAACCAGTGGTATCTGGTCCCTACTCAAACGGCAAAGATGTTTCCAGGTTCGCATAATGTATGTTGGAGATGTAGAATTTACAAAGGAGATATATTGCATACATGGTGGAAATGTAACCCAGTTGAATTATACTAGAGAATGGTTGGGAAAAAAATAAAGCTATCCTCGAAATAAATTCAGAATTAATCAAGATACTACGACCCGTCAAATCCCCACCCAGCCCACTCACTTTTCCACGTCTTGTGTGTCCATGTTTTAACAAATGTAATGCAAAAAAGCTCACTGTTGGTATCTTAGATAATAAGTTAATAGCAGAAATTAGTTTTTAAATACTAGAACTACCACCAAGAGTAAGAAGATCTACATGGAGACTTTTTAAGACTAATATTCCTTGCATTGTTTGTTTTAACGTTGTGTCTTTGTATTCCTATATTATATCTATCAAAAACAAAATAAAGCATAATGATTTAAAAAAAAAAAAAAAAGAAAGAAATTCAAATGGATTTGAAGTTTGTTTGTAGCAGTAACAAATGCTAACTGTAGGTTGGCATTACTAGACCATTTATTTCTGGCTTTCTCTCGTATGGAACTTCAACAGCATAATGATAAATCCAATGGAATACAAAACTGACACTTTACAGATTGACTGGCACATGCTTCTGACAATTCAACTGTGTCCTTCTGCCTCATGATAGATTCTCTGGAAGCTGGGCTCTTCCAATTTGGGCAGATGGCCTTCACAAGGCATTCTGGAGAAACTGTTCTACTTCTTAGTGAGTATCGTAATGAAACAATTTGTTGATGTTGGCATCTGACCAGCGGGCGCCTGAAAGCCTTGACATTCAACAGAGGCTCATCTCATCATGTAGGCAGTGGTGTATCTTGATTTTGTGCTGCCCTAGGCAGACAAAATCTGGGCACCCCCCTACCCAAGCTGCACACCCACGTTACACACCTAACACATGCCCCATCATTCAGACTCACATCAAGCTCACACTCCCATCACACTCAGTCACACACTCCTACTCCCATCACACTCAGTCACACACTCCTACTCCCATCACACACACTCCAACTCCCATCACACTCAGTCACACACACTGTCTCCCATCACACACACTCTGACTCCCATCACACTCAGTCACACACACTGTCTCCCATCACACACACTCTGACTCCCATCACACTCAGCCACACACACTGTCTCCCATCACACACACTCTGACTCCCATCACACTCAGTCACACACACTGTCTCCCATCACACACACTCTGACTCCCATCACACTCAGTCACACACACTATCTCCCATTACACACACTCTGACTCCCATCACACTCAGTCACACACACTGTCTCCCATCACACACACACTCTGACTCCCATCACACTCAGTCACACACACTGTCTACCATCACACACACTCTGACTCCCATCACACTCAGTCACACACACTGTCTCCCATTACACACACTCTGACTCCCATCACACTCAGCCACACACACTGTCTCCCATCACACACACTCTGACTCCCATCACACTCAGTCACACACACTGTCTCCCATCACACACACTCTGACTCCCATCACACTCAGTCACACACACTGTCTCCCATTACACACACTCTGACTCCCATCACACTCAGTCACACACACACACACTGACTCCCATCACACACACTGTCTCCCATCACACACACTCTGACTCCCATCACACTCAGTCACAGTCACACACACACACACACACACACACACACACACACACACACACACACACACACACAGTCTCCCATCAGCACTTACCTTTCCCTGGCAGGCAGGCAGCATGGTCCCTCCATGCTGCCTGTTCGGCTCCCCGGCGATTGTGCCGACAGGTCACGTGACCGGGCGCGCGTATGACGTCAGCGCGCCCGTCACGTGACTGTCGGCACTTCCGTGTCGGCACACTGCACGGGGAGCCGAACAGGCAGCACGGAGGTTTCTCTGTGCTGCCTGTTCGGCTCCCTGTGCAGCCTGGCAGCAGAGCGTTGGTGAGGGGGGATCTTCCGATCCCTTCTCACCTCCGTCTCTGCCTGCAAGCGCGGTGGGGTTTTTTTTTTTAAAGGGTCGCGTTTTTTTTTTTTTTTCACTTTTTTTTTTTTTTTTTAATTTTTTTTTTTTTCAGTGCTGGGGGGCGATGCCGCCCCCCAAAATTTGCCGCCCTAGGCATCCGCCTAGGATGCCTCGCGGTAAATACAGCACTGCATGTAGGTAAAAAAATGAAAACATTGAATCAAAATCTACTGTCAGTAATTTTCATTCTTTAGGGTACAAATTGCTGAACATTAGAAGTCTTAATGTGATGTGAAGGCCTGGGTGTCTTGTGATGTCTTGTAATCCTGTAAACGGAAATGTAATAATAATTACAGTATTTACATCCATCAGACGTGTCTGTGCAAAATCCTTGATGTCCCATGAGGGAAGAAATTAAAATATTATTATCAAAGGAAAAATATACTGGACTGATGATGTAACATTTAGGCTTCGGGTTGTCTGAATGGAGAAGGAAGAATACATATCCGAAAATTTAATAGTAGTTAAATTAGACAATTCAACAAATAATAAACAGACCGTATGGCGAAGATCCAGATACCACCCATAACATAGAATGGACACCTGTATATATGCTATAATTTTATGGTCACCGGGGAATGTGAATGTTTTTTTTTTTGTCCATATCAATAATGACTTTGATAATAATGTTTTTTATATTAAATAAATAAATTCAAGTGAACATGAACACAATAGATAAATGGGATTATGGAAATCACTGTGTGAATATAACAGAATGAATAAATGCAAATATCAAAAACACTTAAAAATAAATTGTCACATAATGAAAAAATACATTCATGTACGAAAAATAGAAAAGTATGACTAAACTAGGTTAGTCAGATATGTTCACTCCTCATCCTGACAAATGGTAAAAAAACATCTTTTACAAAGGGAGCTAGAACTGGAGACATGGGGCCCATTCATAGCAATAGAGGGATCCATCACCAGTTTTATACATAAAGAATATTGACCCTTGCATCTTATGGAGAAAGCTATTTTTTGTGGTACTTGAAATATGTATCTAGCACCTATTTATTTTGTATTCTATTTTTTTTTATATATAAATAACTACAAAATTTAAAAGTAAAGAATTAGCAAAAAAAGAAATATGTAAGTAGCACCATTCTCTTCATCTTATGCCAAGAACTAGTGTATCGACAAGCTTTTGAATATTTCTAGAACAGGCATTTCAGGGGCCCAGAGCATTCAAGAATCCTATGTGGAGTTTAGATCAACAACTACTTAAAGGGAAAACAAATCCTGTATATGTACTATAAGACCATTTCGTGTCAATATGCTGTCTATAATTTCTGTTTTGACAAATGGACATTCCAGTACCATGAAACGCTGCCAATAATAATGTAAACTTTTGTATGCAAGACCGGTGTTGCTGTGACAAAACCTATATTGTATAGAATGTACACCCAGCAACGCACATCTGAAATGTGTGGTAAGAATAGAGTACACAGATTATTTCATTTTGTCTATGGAAAAAGATATAAATAATATGCTAATCAAAATCATCAGTTCACAGATTTCTGGGAAAAAAACAAGAAGTTCTCCCTCATAGTAGTAATTGCGGCAGCTAACCAAGGTTGTCAAAATCTGGTCTCAGAGTCCAAATAGATAGCAGATTTTCACAGGATTTGCCTGGGGTTGTACAACAGGAAATTTACATCAGATGACAGTCAAACTCCAAAAATGTAGGCCTGCATAATTGATAGTTGGATTTAGTTTGGCATACTTGGTTGTCAATTCGATATTATAAACTGTTTAGTGAATAAACACCAATAGGCTGCTTAGAGATTCACAGAGTAATTTGTTCATTATAAAATATCAGTGGAGTGGGAATACAGAGGCCCATAGTCTTTTTTCCACAGTGCATGTGTCATGAACTGACTTAACTGGGTCTTGAACTAACTTACTTTCACAGATCAACCTCAGTTCTGGTAAACGTGAACTTGCAAGTCTGATTTTATAATTATCCATAACTGCGTCTAGTCAGGTATTTCATTTTTAGCCTATAAATGCAACTGCATGTATAGCTGTCATTGACACTTACCTCAGAAGCTCAACCATCTGGGAAATTAATGATCTTTATTGGCAGAAAACCTAGATGACCCAGTTGCTGTACTCCAAAACTAACTCACATATCAGTAATCCTGGCATATTGAGGGGCAAAATCCTAGCATATTAATTGGCAAATTCCTGGAATATTTATTGGCAAATTCCTGGCAGATTGAGGGGCAAAATCCTGGCATATCTATTGGCAAATTTCTGGCATATTGAGGGGCAAAATACTGGCATATTAATTGGCAAAATAATGACATATTGCGGGGGGAAATACTGGCATATTAAATGGCATATTGAGGGGCAAAATACTGGCATATTAAATGGCATATTGAGGGGGAAAATACTGGCATATTAAATGGCACATTGAGGGGCAAAATCCTGGCATATTAATTGGCAAAAGAATGGTATACTGAGGGGCAAAATTCTGGCATATTAAATGGCAAAAGAATGACATATTGAGGAGCAAAATACTGGCATATTAAATGGCATATTGGGGGGCAAAATACTGGCATATTAAATGGCACATTGAGGGGCAAAATACTGGCATATTAATTGGCAAAATAATGGCATATTGAGGGGTAAAATACTGGCATAATAAATGGCAAAATAATGGCATATTGAGGGCAAAATACTAACTTATTGAGTGGCAAACTATTACTGGCATTTTGAGTGGCAAAATATTACTGGCATATTGACCAACTGCTCCCAACCACCCTCAATATTACACTAGACCAGTATAACATGCTTGTGAGGGTAGGTTGGGCGAGTGGGAGATATGGGGGGGGGGGGGGGGGCAGAATATTTGTTCAGTAAGAGGCCCTGAAATTCCTGGTGGCGGCCCTGTATCTTTGTAGACACCTACATAGCCTAGCATGGGTTTATATTCTGCAGAATTATGTGAATGTACAACTAAACATGATACAGTTAACAGCTGATTAAACAATCTGATCCAACTGTCATGCTGCCATTTCAGCTCAGATGGCGCATATTTAAGCATTATTTAAACTATCCCAAATGTACTAAGGTGTGAACTGTCTCTGTCATTACAGAACAACACAGGTGCTTGAAAATAGCCTTCATACATTAGTACAGAGCTCCTCGGCCATTAATTTGGCCAGCTTAAATATTACACGAAAATTTCCTATAAGCAAATGTTTTACTTGACTGATATATTTACTGTATACTATGCTTCTGTTTGCCCTCCACCTTGTGTGACTTCTGCATCTTGATTACATGACACATTGTGTAAATGTCTCTTTTCACTCTTTGGGATCTAGATTTTTTGTTCTCAGCAATCTGTTTGATGATCCAGCATCAAGCGGTGCAAAATGTGAGAATCCAATTCCAAATCATGTGAAAGATATGACAAATATGGACGTGTAAAATGCCTGCCTCGCTCAGCATGGGATGCAAGCAACAGGTGTTCTCTGGTACTACGAACATCTCTCCTTGTGCCAGCAATAAATACTTTGGCATTATGGTGACCTACTTTGCATGGTACATCTAAAGAGGCATCAGAGGGAAAACTGAAGCTATGGTATGGAATGAATAAAAACAGTGAGGTGTCTGTGAGGCGTAATAAATTTGTGTCTTCTACAAATATATTTGGCTAGATTTTGTTAACTGTGAAAAGCCCTTTTCCACATGGTGTAATATTCGAATGAATAATTCCCTGCTACAAATGTGATGAAGTAAAAATAAATTAAAAGGCTATTTTCCTTTGATCTATACATGTATCTATTATTGTGATGCCATAGTGCAGGATCCAAAGTGCAACCCCTGCTGACATTAATGCGTGGCCCAATTCACTTAACTATACATAGTCAGTGCTGTATTTACCGCGAGGCATCCTAGGCAAATGCCTAAGGCGGCAAATTTTGGGGGGCGGCAGACCATGCTGCCTGCTGCTAGTGACCAGGGAAAGGTAAGTGCTGGGGAGATGGGGGGATTTGGGCACATTGGCTGGGGCTTACTAAATGGCAAATAACACTGGCATATTATTGGGCAAATTGTCAGGGGCATATTAAATTGCAAATAACACTGGCTTATTATTGGGCAAATTGGCTGGGGCATATTAAATGGCAAATAACACTGACATATTATTGGGCAAATTACCAGGGGCATATTAAATGGCAAATCACACTGGCATATTATTTGGCAAATTGTCAGGAGCATATTAAATGGCAAATAACACTGGCTTATTATTGGGCAAATTACCAGGGGCATATTAAATGGCAAATAACACTGGCATATTATTGGGCAAACTGGCTGGGGCATATTAAATGGCAAATCACACTGGCATATTATTGGGCAAATTACCTGGGGCATATTACATGGCAAATAACACTGGCATATTATTGGGCAAATTAGCAGGGGCATATTAAATGGCAAATCACACTGGCATATTATTGGGAAAATTGGCTGGGGCATATTAAATGGCAAATCACACTGGCATATTATTGGGCAAATTAGCAGGGGCATATTAAATGGCAAATAACACTGGCATATTGGGCAAATTGGCTAGGGGTTATTTAATGGAAAATAACACTGGCATATTATTTGGCAAATTGTCAGGGGTATATTAAATGGCAAATAACACTGGCATATTATTGAGCACATTGGCTGGGGCTTATTAATGGCAAATAACACTGTCATATTATTGGGCAAATTGGAAGGGGCATATTAAATGGCAAATAATACTGGCTTAATATTGGGCATTTGGCTGGGGCATATTAAATGGCAGAATAACACTGGCATATTATTGGGCAAATTGGCTGGGGAATATAAATGTCAAATTATACTGGCATATTATTGAGCAAATTAGCTGGGGAATATTAATGGCAAATAATATTGGCAATGTGTATGTAATGGGGTGATGGAGGCATGTAAATGGGGTGATGGGGCATGTCCTTGGTGTGCAACGTGGGTTATGGGTCAATTCGTGGGTGTGGGGGTGCCACAAAACCAAGATACACCACTGTACATAGTACATTAATCCTACACATGTGCAGCATTTCTAAAATAAGTTTCTACACTGCTGTTGTATTATTGATAAATAAACAAACACACTTTCCTATGGCTAACATGCGTTCAACATTGCTGTAAGTAAAACATTTTTGGTGCTGTCCACTCACACATGCATTTCTGATCCTGAGGCCCACTTTAACAAAAAAACAAACAAAAAAAAAGAGTGCCCCTAGCATAGTGGATAGTGGAGAACTAATTATTTAAGAACTATAACAATAATTCTCCAATTATGTTTAACCCTTATGACTGCCAGATCTGCAATAGACAAATACTGTATAAGCTTGGGAGAGAGGCTAATCACATTTGATCAGGCTGATCACACATGGGAACTGCTGCTTTATATAATTTAAACACTGACACATAAAAAAACAGAGCGTGAGAATGGATAAGAACTATCTGCCCCAACAATTTTTTTATTTACCCCCCCCCCCACACCTCAAATCTTACTTGGTCCTTGGCCTTGTCATATATTCCTCTGGCTCCTTGACAAGGATGCACCTTACATGTATATATTAATCAGGGCCGTCTTTAACGCGGGGCACACGGGGCAGCTGCCCTGGGCCCAGTTACTTCTGTGGTGCCCTCAGCAGCTGTCCCATGGGCCCTCAGCCCCTGCTTGCCACGTTCACAGCGCATTGCGCTTGTGAACGTTTTTTTTCCGGCAAGCCGCATCCGCTGGATGCGACGACCGAAAAAACAACAACAAAATAAAAAAAAACGCCGGATGTGACCCTCCTCCGTGCAGTGCATCCGACTGGGGACACGGAGCAGAAGCATGTAAGTACTAGGGAAGGGAAGAGGGGGGAGGGGGGTGGGTTTGGGAGGTATAACAGGCATCTGACTGGCACAATATTACAGGCATCTGACTGGCACAATATTACAGGCATCTGACTGGCACAATATTACTGGGTTCTGACTGGCACACTATTACTGGGTTCTGACTGGCACACTATTACTGGGCTCTGACTGACACAATATTCCTGGGCTCTGACTGGCACAAAATTCCTGGGCTCTGACTGGCACAATATTACTGGGCTCTGACTGGCACAATATTCCTGGTATCTAACTGGCACAATATTCCTGGTCTCTTACTGGCACAATATTACTGGGCTCTGACTGGCACAATATTACTGGTATCTGACTGGCACAATATTACTGGGCTCTGACTGGCACAATATTACTGGGCTCTGACTGGCACAATATTACTGGGCTCTGCATGGCATAATATTCCTGGTATCTGACTGGCACAATATTACTGGACTCTGACTGGCACAATATTACAGGCATCTGACTGGCACAATATTACTGGGCTCTGACTGGCACAATATTACAGGCATTTGACTGGCACAATATTACTGGGCTCTGACTGGCACAATATTACTGGGCTCTGACTGGCACAATATTACTGGTATCTTACTGGCACACTATTACTGGGCTCTGACTGGCACACTATTACTGGGTTCTGACTGGCACACTATTACTGGGTTCTGTCTGGCACACTATTACTGGGCTTTGACTGGCACACTATTACTGGGCTCTGAGTGGCACAATATTACTGGGCTCTGACTGGCACAATATTCCTGGTATCTGACTGGCACACTATTTCTGGGCTCTGACTGGCACAATAATACTGTGCTGTGAATGGCACAATATTGCTGGCATCTGAAAGGCACAATATTACAGGCATCTGACTGGCACAATATTCCTGGTATCTGAATGGTACGATATTACTGGGCTCTGACTGGCACAGTATTACTAGGCCCTGAATGGCACAATATTACAGGCATCTGACTGGCACAATATTACTGGCATCTGAATGGCACAACAATTATGGCATCTTTATGGTACAATAATACTGGGATCTTAATGGGCAAATTGGCTGGGGCATCTTAATTGTACAATATTACTGGTATCTGAATGGCACAAAAATACTGGCATATTAATGGGAAAAATGTCTGTGGCATATTAATGGCAAAATAATACTGCATATTAATGGCAAAATAATACTGGCATATTGATGGGCACATTGACTGTGGCATATTTAATGGTGTCATATTTTAACAGGCAGACTGTCTGTTGCATATGCAATGACAAAGTGACTGTGACATGTTCTGTGGGGAAAAATAACATGTACTATGGGGGAAAGTGACAATGTGGCTTTTTTCTGCATGGGCAGTTCAGTGGAACAAAGTGAAACTGTGGTATGTTCTGTGGGGCAAATTTACACTGTAGCATGCAAAATTGTGTGGGTTCAATATGAGTGCAAGACATGCTGTGGGTGCAATTTAGGTGCATGACAAGTGCTGTGGCTACTCTATGGGGCTGTGTTAAGTCCTTTAGGTGCAATGTGGGTGCAGAAAAAGGGAATAAAAACAAGAAATGCATTCAAAATGTTTCAATAACATTTTTATTACATATGAAAATAGTTGAATATAATATTAAGAAGTTCATTTAAGTATACATGCAACTAATGAGAGAGAGTGAGATGTGTATAGATATTTAGAAATATACATGAACATATGTAAGTGCTCTCTAATATCTGTGTATATGTTTGTCATTTAGGTAATGAGTAGTTGTAGTGCAGTGTTGCATAGTAAGATGGTATACATATTGCAGCCATATATACACATTTTGTATCCAAATATACCGTTTATACACTGCAATTATACACGTAATATACACATTTTATACAATGCAATAAAAATACTCACTGCAAGTCCAATTGTGTGTGTGCTTATTATGATGTTTTTTTGTGTGTGTGTGTGTGTGTGTGTGTGTGTGTGTGTGGGGAGGGGGGTGACATTGCGATGGATGGCGGGATTGCATGCAGGGTCCAGGGGGCCCAAGCAAATGCTTGCCCAGGGTCCAATCACTATTAAAGACGGCCCTGATATTAATGTAATTATATGAATCTATCCCTCCGTTTGGGATGCAGTCATGTGATAGTGTATTATCATATTAGCACATGATACTTTTAATTGGGTTAATTTATTAAAATGGCATCTGACACATGTATATTCTAACTATACTGTAATATGTATTTGTCATACATCTTCCTTCGTGAAATGACAATATGGGAACCAGAGTAAAGTATTTGTCTTCATGCAGTTGAATAACCCTGAGGTCTCCTATGAAATAAAAGGTGGAACATTTGAGCTTTGATGTTTTACAGTGATTCCTGGAAGCTATTTGGAGTTTCTCACAGCCGGTTACTGGTCCAATGACAGGTGCAGCAAACAGCATCCAGAGTGTTAAACAGATTGAATCATTGGAATGTAGTCTGAATCCCTGCAGTACCATGATACAGGACAGCTGAAAATAGACAGAGCCTCTTGCCTGCTATCTGTGAAATGAGATTAGATCATTGCATTTCACTTCCTCTACTATCCTTTCTATTGATCTCAAGCTGTTTCACCTTCGTTCATAGTTTTCTACCGGAACACAAAAAACACATGACCTGCCATAGAAAGCCTATTGTTATATGGACAGGGTGATCTATGCTGTAACTTATACAAGTGGGGAGCTATAAGGATTTAATACTGTGGCTATTCAGGCATGTCAACCAGGAGTAATACATTCATGGCAGCAGAACTCTATTCATTGTATAAATATATTGCTGTGTCTATGGTGTCAATATGTTTCTTTATAGACCTATTATGTATGTTGCAATGTAGAATATATAAATTGTATGTTGTGTTGCAATGTACGGTATTCTATTGAGTGAATCGTTATTCAATTTAGACTGTATAAATAATATTTAATGTGTTACATATTAAATTTTTCCAGAATAAAGAGTACTATTTCCTTAAAATAAGTTAGACATTTATAGATTTTTAGTTAATTTATTCCTATTCTTTTCTATGACCTATGTAAACACAAAATTGCCTGTATCCTGGCTATGCATTCTACATGGTGTCAAAAGGCATAGGCAGCTATACATGATATAGATGTTTCAGGTTGAATAGCAGTGGATCTCTAAAGTTTGTTTGATCTCCTTCCACCGTTGATCAATTTCATTAAGATGTGGTGATGGGCAGATCATTGCAATTAGCCCAATTCACTGCCATGTGTAAGATTCTGTTTGGACAATCTTATCTTACTTTCAGATGGATACACTAAAACTCCGATGAGCCGCTACTCATAAACCTACTTGTGGTTTCAATTTTATTTCTGAATCTGTTTCATAAAGTAATGTATTTCTTGGCATTACATACCTTATGTCTATGGAAATGTCTTTGTCTGGTCTCATGTGATTTCTTTGATTTTGTTGTACATTAAATTTAATGAAATAATCTGTTTCTTGATCTGTAAAGCCTATAGTGCACATTATACTGTGTTTTATGTTCTAATTCTGCTATGTTAATAATCAGTAATTGGAAATAACATTCTATCAATCCTAGATTTCAGTCATTAGCAAAATCAACATTTTTATAATGAAATTAAACAGCTTTCCTTACTCTTAGCCCATGAGGAATAGTTTTTTCTAGTTGAAAACCATAAGGTCTTAATTAAAATTTCCTCCAAGCACTCAAATTTCTGGATGGAGACTTATTAATTAAGTGATGTAAGACTCTTGTCCCAAACTGTTCATATGCTAAACAGTCATTTGTTCTCATTTGGAGATTTAGAGATTTGTTTTGTATTACTCATGGATTGCCATGGGGCTATAGAACCATAAGTAAATATAATGTGACAAAATTGTCAAACTTGTGAAATGATGAAATATAGGTGTTCACTTAAATAAGTCCTCCTAGTCTCGTGTATCAACACCCCAAACCAAAGAATGCAATTCTGAAACAATCGCTCTCTCCTAAGAGGTATAACTCTAAAGGATGACTGTGACTGTGACCAGTGAAGAGTTCAGCAGTGTAAACATCAGATCAGTGCCTCTTATTGCACAAATCTTTATCCCACAGATACTTTTACGGTCCAGGTGCAGGGATAGAGAATAAGGAAGCATAAGAAAGTCCAATATGCAGAAATCTCACGAAGCTTGATCCTTATAAAACATAACGTTTAATCCAATAGAAAAATAAAAAATAAAATGACATGGGGGTAGAATAAACACCTAATGTGTTTCATCCATTCGGACTTACTCATAGGTCTGACCAGGGAGAGGAAAGCATATATATGCTCCCAATTACCCTAGATCAGAAAAAGGTGCTTGTCCAATTAGTAAAAACAAACGATTAGACAATAAGCACACATTGTGTTCCCATTAAGTTAAACAGCAAAGCTAAAAGTACATAGTGAATATAAAACCACAAATATATACACATAACAGACAATCAGAGGCATTGGAATAAAAATACAAGAAAAAGAGCAAGAAACAGTGTTATGAATTGAATTGTAAACCACAGCCTCACAAATATGGATACATATAAACGAGTGAACTGACTCAGAGTCAATGTATTGGATCATTAGCCTCAAGACAGAAATCGTCAGCTTAATGAGAAGGTGAGTATCTGAAACTTAAACAATACACTGGAATAGAAATACCTATTAGAAATATATACACATAATAATGGACACATAAATACATGTAGGCAATAGAAATGCATTAATAAGCTAATTGAGCTAAAGATAACTATATATAAAATATATAGGTATAGTGATACTGCAATACAGAAGATACATATATTAAATGCAAGGGAAGTTATAGAAGCCTAGATATAACTGGGTAGGAGAGAGCCCACAGATGCAGGGATATGAAATCATATTTTGGCATTTTTATGGTCAGACCTGCCAAATACCTTAGTGAGATCTGTGTAACTTAAATATTGGTGATTGTGAACCTAAGTCCTCCCATACTCACTTTTTTGCAGGTATAAAACAATAAACATAGGTATGGAGGAAACTACCAGATGTAGGGTGCTCCAAAAACTATTTTGTAAAGAGTAAAATTGAATCTATATGGTTGCTAGTAAGTTGGAGCGCACAGTATACAGAAATAATTATTCTCTTAAAGTGACACCATTACATTTTTATGACAGGTGCACTTTGTCTTACGTTTGGCTCACTGCAGGTCTTCAATTATGTGCCATCCCCTTTATATTTTTCTTGTTAACTGCAGACACAGTAGAAGCTACAGGTAGAACATTGTTATTAATGGACAACTGTAGCAAAAACATAAGTAATGTTTTATTGCAAGATTGCATTGAGTATAGAAATTTTAAATAGAAATGTTTTAATTAAATAATATAAATAATGCACCTCTTTGCACTGTATCACTCTAATAGGGAGCAGACATGTTGTTTAGAATCTTAGGACAGTTCTTGGTTCAGATGAAGGAAGATCAGACCAGTCTAACCCAAGATTCTAAACAACGTGTCTGCCCCCTGTTAACGCTAGACAGAGAAAAGAGGTCTCAATAAGGTACATTATCTTCTTTCATTAAAGCATTTCTACGCAAACTACCTACATGTGGTATAATCTTATAAATAAAAAAATTAGTACATTTTTTGCTACAGTTGTCCTTTAATATGTTTAATATGACTATCGGAGGAATCTGAATATCTATATAAGTGGCCATTTCAGAGGACTCTGAAGTAATGTGATGTCAATGATGCTGTTGGAAAGACTATAACAGGAAAAAGGTGTTATCATACATGAATAAGTCCCCAGTATACCATCATTCTTACCAGTGTGGTTCTGTTACTAGTGTCATCCTTTATAAAAACATTGTAAAGTAAAATATTTCTTTTAACTTACAAAGTGTTCTCATATTATTAACATCTTTCCATGAACCAACTGTTTCGCTAACCGGCACTTCCTCACATTTCCCTCCAGTTTGTGACCTCTTGTTTTAGCATTTCTCAATAGAAATACTTTCCGCTGTACTTTGTTAAATGACTTAATGCATTTCATCATTTCTATTTTTGATACAAAGTGACATGGAGCTGCCTGCTATGGAGATTACACAATGCCAATCATAACTTATAATGTATCTACTACTAAATTTGTGTCAACCTTTCCAGTGCCTGAGATAAATATTTATTTCAGTTGATCTTTTCTATTGTTATTACCGCAACAATAAGAGTTTACACTGCATCTTGTGATGTACAGAGGAATCACTCATGAAATTTATTTTATATCCCTCTAAACACCTCTATGTATTTTAACTTTTATCGTATATATTTAAAAAATGTAAGGGTAAGGCCTGGGAAGGGCAACTTAGCAGGACACGCTAGAGAGGGCAACTTAGCAGTAGTAGGCCACGCAGAGGGCAGGTTAGCAGGAGTAGGCCCTAGAGAGAGTAGCTTAGCAAGAATAGACCGGAGAGATGGCAGCTTAGTAGGAGTAGTACCTAGAGAAGGCAAATTCTCTATAGCAATTAGGCTGTAGCCAGATGCCCTTAGGAGATTCTGAAGACCTTCCCGTGGCTGGTTGAGCCTAAAAATAACCAGGCTGGCTCCTGAATTGATCTGTCTGGCTCCTAAAGTCTACAGAAGTTTGTCCAGCCCAGTTTTAAAGTATCTGTTATTTGCTTGCAATTCTTCTAACACAATGGGGGGGTGGCATGTAATGGACATGGTGGGGGTATGTAATGGGGGTGATGGAACATTGATTTGTCCCTTGAAAGGGTTACATTTATTGATCTACCAGCTAAGAAAGGCATAGTTGTTAAATCTGGCTATGTTTCCAGAGACACATGCTGTAGAAATAACTTGCAAAGCGCTTCCCGGGATGTATATACACACACAGAATGCAATAAATTAATCATGGTAGGTCTTATGTGAACACCATCCTGATTAATTGGATTCTGTGTGCTCTTACATGCATCCTACATATTGCCGGGCTGCAATTTGCAAGTTCTTTCTGAATCATGTCGAACACATGTGGCATGTGTCCCTGGAAACATGGCCAATGTTAACAACTCTGGAAAAGAGTTTCATGACCATTCAACTGCTAGAGTTTGCCTTCTCATGACCATAAGTAATCAGTGACTGGTAGACTCCAGCTTAAAACAAAAGATGCAAAAACGATCATATTAGCATTAGTAAATAAGCAAACTAGGTGTCAATAGCTGCCAACATTATTTTTGTCAGCTGATACCTATTATGATGCTTAGTCCTTTTATTTCTTCTTTACAGATGTACAAGTTATTATTAGTAGAACAAAATAATGTGAGAAAATGCTGCATACTTTTAATGCTGCAAATGATCAGTTCAACGTGTCTATTGCAATCTCAAGTGATTGGCTTTACAAGCGGTCTTCTCTCACTGCTCTTGCAGTAATATAGTTCTCCTATGGCTCCCATTACTTAAATTATGACACTGTGAGAGCAGTGAGAGTTTGGCTTTTACTGAATTCTCTGCCTGCTTTCAGTTTTAAGCAGATAGGACTAGTCAGCAGAGAACACACAGGGATCCAATAAAGTGCATGGTGTTGGAAGCAAAATATATTTTTTAAATTTAGCGTAGTATCTTAACTTAAAATCATCCTCAGACTTGAAAGGCTAGAAAGTGGAATGTCTAGGAACTGTTACATACTTACTGCGTATTGCAATTGTTATTTGGGGACATTAAAATGAATTTAAGGTACAACTCTGTAAATCTAATTTAATCACCCATATAATTTAATGTGTTATCTCTTATGTAAAAACACTTTCCTTAATGTTAAGCATCTATTAAATAAAAACGAAATTGAAAATAAAATTGAAGCAATAATATAAGTAATTGTACTGTGATTTAAAGGTCAAATAATACGCCCCAGTCATAACACTTAACTTAATATGGTATATTCCTTTCTAATACTATCCTACTAGTCATACCTTGAACCAATGCCAAAGGCATTACAGTAATGCAGGAACAAGGTGGAAACATGAATATGCCAGATAACATTAACAATGGAAGTTACCTATGACCCCTATAAAACATGCTGTTTTATGTTCTAGGGAACATTCAGTGTCATCAATTTAAATGCAATAGAATTTGTATGTTTTTTTTATTTTTATTGAATTTGTATTTGATATAATCTGGTTCTTCGAAATTGGTAATTACTATATAAGTTACAAAATGTATTAAACAACAAGTTGGCAAAGTAGGAGGTCAGATCACATCATCACATGTAATGATCTTTTTATTTTAGATATTCGATATATTCCAGCTTGCAAGCTTGATATATATATATACAAATCCAAGAAACTGAAGCACTCACTGGGTTTCTTATTAAAGAATCACAAAGTGGTTTATTCCTAACCAACATTTTAGTCTCAGCTATAGTCTTTTATCAAGACCTTGATCCATACACGCACACACACACACACACACACACACATATGTATATATATCGAGGGGGAGAAAGAGATATTTATTTATTTTGTGGTGTTTGGAAATTCTGGTGTTGTCCCCAATGCCCTTCTGAGCAGTGCTCATGTACTGGCCCATGTGGTCCTGTAGCTTGGCAGCTATGATGCCTGATAGGACTTTCCATGTTGTAGGGAGGCATGTTATTGGCCAGTAGTCTGATGGTGCTGTTTTGGGCTCTTACATGATCAGCACTGTCCTTCCTTGTGTTAGCCAATCGGGGGGGAACCTGCTACCAGGAGGTGGTTCATCTGTCCTGCCAGGCGTTCATGTAATGCAGTTAGTTTCTTTAACCAGTAGGTGTGGATCGTTTTCAGGCCAGGTGCTGTCCAGTTCTTCATGTTCTTGACCCACTGTTGGATGTCTGTTACTGTGATGGTGACTGGTTCCTGTTCTGAGAGATTGCTGTGGTCTGTTCTCAGGTCCTTCAACCACTTTGCAATGGTATTATGTGTATTTTATTTCTCCCATATGTTCTTCCAGTACTGTTCAGTTTCTGCTGCTGGTGGCTCTGCAGTTAATTTGTTGTTGCAATGCTGTATACCTTGGATGGGTCTTTGGAGAACAGTACTTTTATCACCCTGGCCTCTGCTTCTCAAGTGTATCTCCTGAGTCCGGGTGACTAGCTGTTTCTCAGTCAGCGTGGATGTAGATCATCTGTCCATCCATAGTCACCTCAAACATTTCCTATATCCCTCCCTCTTTGGTCTGCTGTTGAAGTAACATTCCATCAATTCCATGTTTTCTTGCTTAGTCCATGTATGGTTTGTTCCAGTAGCCCACTTAACATCAGATTGTCCTGGTTCCTCAACATCTGACATTTACATAGGCTAAAATGTATTTTACCACCAACTGATAAAATATGTTTTGCTGATCTATTATAAAAGATACGTGGATGAGATCTTATTTATATGGCAAGGGAACAAAACATAATTAGTTATAGGATACATTCATGCTACCAACGCAAGCACAAGTTGTTTAAAATTATAGCAAACAAACAACAGATTTTTTTTCGATTTGACAATATCCATAGAGGAGAGCCAAATAAATATAAATGAACAAGATAATTGAAGTTGCATTCAGCATAGTGGGGTGGTCGGACAAGACACCACACACGCCTTCTCAGTAGTAGATTAAGAGTCCAGCACACCATAGTGGAGTCTTTATTCCAAACATAAGAGGCAATGTTTCAACTAGTGATTGAGGTTTTTTTCAAGCCTAGTGCACATGCAATGAGTGGACGCAGTCACACCACACAAAAACAAAAGTTTTAGATTTTAGAAAAACAGACTTTTCTAAAATTAGATTAGGTGTAAAGGAGTCATTATCAGACTGGAGCAATTTAAATGGAGTCCAGGAGAAATGGGATTATCTAAAAGTTGCACTACTGAAGGCAACAGAAAATTGCATAAGGCTTGTAAGTAAGAGCAAAAAATTGAAGAAACCACTGTGGTACTCTGCAGAGGTGGCTAAAATATTAAAAAATAAAAAGCTAGCATTTAGTAATTATAAAAATACTCAGAGTGAGGAAGATAGAAAGATCTATAAGAGTAGGCAGAAAGAGGCAAAGCAAGCTATAAGAGCTTCCAAAGCACACACAGAAGAGACTATAGCCCAGTCAGTGAAAAAGGGGGATAAAACAATTTTTAGATACATAAATGAGAAAAGGAAAGTAAAACAAGGATTAGTTAGATTAAAAACAAAAGAAGGATGCTATATAGAAGAGGATAAAGGCTTAGCAGACTGCCTTAATGAATATTTTTGTTCAGTTTTTACAAATGAAAATGAGGGTAAGGGACCTCATTTAGGGAAAAAGACTAATGAGTCTTTTGATGCATGTAAGTTTACAGAGGAAGAGGTTTTACTTCAGCTGTCTAAAGTAAAGACAAATAAGTCGATGGGACCTGATGGGATACATCCAAAGTTATTAAAAGAACTTAGTGGTGTACTAGCAAAACTGTTAAGAAATGTATTTAACCAATCATTGTTAACGGGAGTAGTTCCAGAAGATTGGAAATTAGCTAATGTTGTGCCCATTCACAAGAAAGGTAGTAGGGAGGAGGCGGGCAACTATAGACCAGTAAGTCTTAATTCAGTAGTGGGGAAAATAATGGAAACCTTGTTAAAGAAAAAGGTTGTTTAACATATAAAGTCGCTTGGATTTCAAGATCAGAGACAGCATGGATTTACTTCAGGGAGATCATGCCAAACTAATCTTATTGATTTTTTTGATTGGGTAACTAAAATAATAGATCAGGGTGGTGCAGTAGACAATGCTTACCCAGATTTCAGTAAGGCTTTTGACACTGTTGCACATAGAAGGCTTATCAATAAACTGAAATCTTTGAGTTTGGATTTCAATATTGTTGAATGGATTAGACAATGGCTGAGTGACAGGCAACAGAGGGTTGTAGTCAATGGGGTATATTCGATGCAAGGTCTTGTTACTAGTGGGGTAATATTTTTATTAGCGATATTGCAGAAGGTCTTGTTGGCAAAGTATGTCTTGTTAAAAATAACAAGGTGGTGAGAGTCCCCAGCTACTAAAAATGGGGGGGGGGGGGGGGATGCCCCAGGGGGAGAGGGGGAGCTCAAGCCGTAATCCAAACATTTACACATAGCCACAAAGACACAAAACCATTAATAAAAAGTCAATAAGTGAAAAAAACTCTTAAACTGGTTACTTAACAAGGTGGCTGTCTATTCATAGTCGAGCTCGTCAGGTTTCTGGGCTAGTGTCCATCTCTGGAGCAGTATGATAAATTTGTAAGTCCTGTAAAAATTTAGGAATTCCAGCTGGGTCTTCAATTGATAACTGCTTATCTTCACGGTGCACGGTTAGCTGGGTTGGGAGTCCCCATAGGTATTTAACGCCAATTGAGCGGAGGCGTTCAGTCAGTGGTGACATCGTTTTACGCCAAATGAGTATTTCAGGTTGTAGATCTTCAAATATCTGCAATGTGTCCTCTCCATATGTGATTGATGGCATATTTCACGAAACAGCTAAAAAAGCCATCTTTTCTCGGGCGGATTGTAGGCAAACCAACACGTCTGATGTCTTTGGGGCCTTCCTGGCCTTTCTCACACAAAAACTCTCCAGTATAAGTTGTTCCTCAGGTATAGCATCTGTCCGTAAGAGTTCCAGTAGGCCCTGGAGATAGGTGCAGAGCTCGGTGGCCCTACCGACTCCGGCACCCCTCTTACTTTGATATTGGTCTGCCTAGCCTTTGCACAGAGTATCAGGGACCGTTGATTGGTCTTGTTTAGCTGTTGTGTGAGTGTATTTGTTGAGATGTGACGGTATGATTCGTTTGCAAAGTCTCGATCACAGTCTCCAATAAAGCCGTTTTTGATTTCATGGCGACGAGTTCCGTGCGGGTTGACGCCAATTCTTCCCTGACCATGGATTGCAGATCTTTGAATAATCTCTGCTGGTCACTGGGTTCTAGTCAGAGCCACCATCCAGCATTCTCGCGGTGGCAGCTGGATCTTCAGAAGATTCGTCTGAATCGGTCTGTGCCGATGAGTGCTGCGCACTTGTCACTTTAGTCGATGGTTTTTGGGGTCTGCAATTGCATTAACAGATTTTAAAGAGGCATTAATTAGCACAGCTTTTCCAGTACATGACTGACATACATTATTTAACATATATAGATGAGCTATTAAACTTCCTCAAAAGCATTTTAATATTTTAGAAGATTATTTTACATAATAGCGGAGCAGCTGCACACAGTTCTGTTCCTTCCAACCTGTGGGATGACCGGATGGAAAAAAGGGATTTAGACATAACAATATGGAATTATTTTTTTTCGGTCAAATTTTATTTATAAAATCGTTATCAAATCAAGTTCCCTATTTAGCACTTTAGGGGACAGGCAGTCTCATTTCCAGATCCACCAGGCTTCTTTTTTCTTCAATAACTTCTCGCTATCGCCTCCTCTTTTTGGTTTTGGAACCCAATCTATGACTTGAAAATATAAATCAGTTGGTTCATCTTCTGGAACCCCTAGTTCAATCTTGCCTATGCGGATTGTAGATTTGTGTTTAGAAAAGCTGGACATAGATCAAATTACATGGAGAGTTATCCCAGTGAGGGTGCTTAAACTGTTCATCTTTTAGGGTAAATATATAACCCACAACATTCATGCACGGGAAATTACCTTTTTTTTTTTTGACGTGTGCCAAGGAAGTGCATTTTACTCCCACACCAATTTCTTTTTCAAAATCTCTCCCCCCCCCCCCCCCCTCCGAAAAGCCATCATAAATGGCACAGCAAATTCTTTATTCTCCAGGTAAACTTCATGCAGGATATGCGAATATTTTTTTCAATACGTTTGGCACAGGACTAGCATGTGTGCCATAGTCAGAGACAAAAATCTTCCTCTCACTTTTTCTTTCTAACAATTATTTTTAAGGTCTCAGCATGGTCTACTTTTGCTATCATCTGAAGTGTATCACCTATCAATTTTTCGGTGTAACCTCTTTCACAGAATTTTAGGGCCATTTATTTAGGAAGGCAGACTCATATTTCAAAAGATTGTTCTTATCTGTGGACTTAACATAAAAATCTGTAAGTAGTCCATCCCCAGACTTATACATTTTTGTGTCCAAAAAGTGTGGCGTCACTGCATTTTCAAGTTTGATATCAGCCACATAGTCATTAGGTTCCTGTAGGAACTTCTCCAAGGACTTCATCGGTCAGAAACAAACACTTTACTTGGGCCAACAAGTTCTGCATCCTCATTAACACTATTAAAAAAAACTTTGTTGTACATGGTATATACACTTTCACTCATTGCACGTGCACTAGGCTTGAGAAAAACTCAGTCACAAGTTAAAATGTTGCCTTTGTTTGAATAAAGACTCCACTATGGTGTGCTGGATTCCTGAATCTTCATATACATAAAAAAACATTTAGAAAGAAAACAGATTGCAATACCTATATACAAAACCATATCTGCCATTACAAACAATGGCTTGCAAATGTACCCAAAGGAGAAATGATTAGAATTAAGCATAACTGTACAAAAGAGGAGGTTTTTGAGGAACAAGCTGGAGAGCTTGTTAGGAGATTCCAGAAAAGAACCAAGATAAGTTAGATCCATAAATAAGCTCAGTGAGGTAAGAGCCATAAATAGAAATGATATCCTTAGAAAAAAAATTGAAGGAGGAAAATATATATCTGATTTCATGCATTACTAGGTATAATACAGATGTAAACAAAATAAGACATAGCCTCCAGAAATTATTTTTTTCATCATATTCTAGAAATATATATATATATATATATATATATATATATATATATATATATATATATATATATATATATATATATAAATATGTATTTTTTTTTATATCATGATACCCTTCAGAAATATTGGGTTATACTGAAAAGGATAATGATCTGGTCCCTCCACTCAGAAAATAATCGAGAATGACATTTATTATAAAATAATAATATATATTTTATAAATAATATACATTATTACTGCATCAAGCTACATATTTCCTGCTATGCTGTCAAGGTTGTGTCTCATTTCTGCTCCAGGATCTCTGCAGGGCAGCTTCAGTCCTTGTCTATACTGGATACAGCAGCTTCTTCCACAGGGCCCTGGAATGTGGCTGCACCAACCTAAAGCCTCAAGCTTTGAGTAGGAGTGCGTTTACCCTGTACCAGGCCTTGTGATTTTGCTTCTACCAATGAGCTCCTGAACTTGGGCACTCAGGGTCTTATGTCATCTGGACCCCATGCATGGCATACATATATATTTATATATATATCAATACCAAGAAGTAAACACAAGAAGAACTAGGTAGTAGTATACCAAGTGTTCACTTCATGTTTCTCCTGTCTAATGTATGGGATGACTAATGCTAAGATGTGTGATGTATCATACAAAGGTAATGCCAATTTTAAAATGGCCTTACATGGCTGCATAATTGTGAATTTATTAAAATCATTTATTGAGTTTGTTATACATACACCCACCAACAGACAAATTATTGTGTTTATTTTATTTCCTTTTCATATAGGAACTTGTTCTCAAATAATAATAGCCTGTAGTCCGTGAAAGCAAAGTTGAAGATTCTGTAGAACGAATCTAGGGAGCTGTTTGTTAGACATTCTCTTGTATTTGATAACCTTGTTAGCTTTCCACCCATGAATGAAAACCTTGTTCTGGGATTCCAGTGTCCTCTAAGATTCACTTTGTGGAGTGAAATTTCATCAGTGATTTCACATAAAAAAAAAAAAAAACAGAACCACAAATCCTTAACCCTTTTGAGGAGTGTGGAACTATTTGAAGAGCAAATAGAAGCATTGTTGACCCCACTTGTCTCAAATCATTGAATACAGCAGCTACTCTCTTAACATTAAGATACACAATTTTCATCTACCTTGCAACAATAGCACGTGTCTGTGTAGATGCTGTGTAAGTTGTTAAAATAAAATCATTTCATTATAATTGCCACTGAAGTCGTTTTAAGCAGATACTTTAGAAATTAACTTTAATGATTCTAAATGGAGTCTTCATTAAAAGAACAGACGATTCCACAAATAGAATAAAGACTTGTTACACAGAATATAATTGTATACCCCAGCCCGATAGTCTTCCTCTATCTATTAATCTGTAATTACTGACAGGCCTCAGTAGGTGGGCTTCTCATCTAGCTAAAACATAATGAACTAGTAGATAACATCTACAGGGAGTGCAGAATTATTAGGCAAGTTGTATTTTTGAGGATTAATTTTATTATTGAACAACAACCATGTTCTCAATGAACCCAAAAAACTCATTAATATCAAAGCTGAATATATTTGGAAGTAGTTTTTAGTTTGTTTTTAGTTTTAGCTATTTTAGGGGGATATCTGTGTGTGCAGGTGACTATTACTGTGCATAATTATTAGTCAACTTAACAAAAAAACAAATATATACCCATTTCAATTAGTTATTTTTACCAGTGAAACCAATATAACATCTCAACATTCACAAATATACATTTCTGACATTCAAAAACAAAACAAAAACAAATCAGTGACCAATATAGCCACCTTTCTTTGCAAGGACACTCAAAAGCCTGCCATCCATGGATTCTGTCAGTGTTTTGATCTGTTCACCATCAACATTGCGTGCAGCAGCAACCACAGCCTCCCAGACACTGTTCAGAGAGGTGTACTGTTTTCCCTCCTTGTAAATCTCACATTTGATGATGGACCACAGGTTCTCAATGGGGTTCAGATCAGGTGAACAAGGAGGCCATGTCATTAGATTTTCTTCTTTTATACCCTTTCTTGACAGCCACGCTGTGGAGTACTTGGACGCGTGTGATGGAGCATTGTCCTGCATGAAAATCATGTTTTTCATGAAGGATGCAGACTTCTTCCTGTACCACTGCTTGAAGAAGGTGTTTTCCAGGAACTGGCAGTAGGACTGGGAGTTGAGCTTGACTCCATCCTCAACCCGAAAAGGCCCCACAAGCTCATCTTTGATGATACCAGCCCAAACCAGTACTCCACCTCCACCTTGCTGGCGTCTGAGTCGGACTGGAGCTCTCTGCCCTTTACCAATCCAGCCACGGGCCCATCCATCTGGCCCATCAAGACTCACTCTCATTTCATCAGTCCATAAAACCTTAGAAAAATCAGTCTTGAGATATTTCTTGGCCCAGTCTTGACATTTCAGCTTGTGTGTCTTGTTCAGTGGTGGTCGTCTTTCAGCCTTTCTTACCTTGGCCATGTCTCTGAGTATTGCACACCTTGTGCTTTTGGGCACTCCAGTGATGTTGCAGCTCTGAAATATGGCCAAACTGGTGGCAAGTGGCATCGTGGCAGCTGCACGCTTGACTTTTCTCAGTTCATGGGCAGTTATTTTGCGCCTTGGTTTTTCCACACGCTTCTTGCGACCCTGTTGACTATTTTGAATGAAACGCTTGATTGTTCGATGAACACGCTTCAGAAGCTTTGCAATTTTAAGAGTGCTGCATCCCTCTGCAAGATATCTCACTATTTTTGACTTTTCTGAGCCTGTCAAGTCCTTCTTTTGACCCATTTTGCCAAAGGAAAGGAAGTTGCCTAATAATTATGCACACCTGATATAGGGTGTTGATGTCATTAGACCACACCCCTTCTCATTACAGAGATGCACATCACCTAATATGCTTAATTGGTAGTAGGCTTTCGAGCCTATACAGCTTGGAGTAAGACAACATGCATAAAGACGATGATGTGGTCAAAATACTCATTTGCCTAATAATTCTGCACTCCCTGTATGTAGGTTTTGCTGATGGTTCAAAACAGTGTAATTTTATTTTTTCTACACTGTTAAATCCTTTATATGCATGTTTGTGAAATAGTAAGAAAATTGTATATGGTAATTAATGTTTGTAATATGTAAAATCTGTCAGATTCTGCAGGAATAAAATTAATTGATAGCCACATTTCCCCCCTGTAGAAAGTGAGTGAAAAATTACCACAGGTTTGGCCATCAGTTTACTAACGTAAGTAGTTTGAAGCTTTGTTTTTGTGGTCTGACATTAGTTCCTGCTTTCTCATTTACCTGTTTCTCCTATGTCCACAAACTAGGTATGTCACCTTCTTCCCCTGCTCTGTTTATCCTTACTTGTGAACTCTTCTTCACTTAGGACCTTGTACTCATTGCCTAGTCTAATTGTACTTGAATCTGTGATTGACCTTGAATCTAAAAACTGAACCCTGTCTGAGGTCTTGCAGGCAGGGCACTTGAATCTTGATTGCCTGGATGCTGTTTTGATTCTTGATACTAGCTTGAAGCCCTGTTGCATTCTTTCCATGATTCCTGTCTTGCTTTTAGTTTTTTTGTCTTTCCTAGTTTTTTTATGGCTGATGTTATGTTATGTAATGAATCACTATAGTCTGGAAAATCTGGATATGACACTTTCAAAATAAAAAGCATTTTTTTTGTCACAGTTTATTTTACATTTTGTTAAAATGTTATTTACATTTTTTTAAATAACTCACTTGAAAAGCAAGTTATAGTTATTGTAACAGTTCTGTAATCACACGTTTATACTCCCCTGGCTTCCTAGCAAGTATTACTTACTTACTTACTTACTTACAGAAGGCCACCTCTCTCAAGACATTTGCCATGAGCATGCCATCACAGCATGACCCATACTATTGAGAGCTCTAAGATGGTTACAGCAATTGATAATACATCACACCATAAAAGCAGGGATGATTTTCCGAATATATATGTTTTCATATTTTATCAGTTAAGTTCAACCTTGCACTCAATGAATACAACATAAAAACAACATTGGTATGCAGGTTGAGTATCCCTTATCCAAAATGATCCGATAGCCCCCAAAATTTCAGATTTCACCACAAGTTGCATACTCCACACACATTCCTCAGTCAGATTGCAAGCGCACATTAGTTTATTCAGTGTTCAGCCCCCTTAAGCTGCAATGTAGCTTAATACATGCCCAGATTCTCCCATGCCTGCACATAAGCACATCAACAAAGGGTAATTCAATGATGTGCCAATGGCAGGTTCCCAACAATGTCTCACATCACAGCTACATCACAGTAAAAGTGAGTTATAAGCTCTATAAAGTATTTGAATTGATACTACTGTATTTCATGGGTGCTGAGAGACATGTCCCAAACATTTCAAATAAGGGATTCTCAACCTGTAGTAGATTAAATATAGTGCAAGGTCCTTAGGTAATAATGTATTAAACTCACACTTCTTGTGCAGTTACTGTTCAGTATATAGGAGTTTCTGTAATCTTCAGATTTGTATAGAGATTTAATCTACTACTGGTTGAGTATAAGGGTTACTCAACCTGTAGAAGATTGAATATAGTTCAAAGTCCTTAGGTAATAATATATTGCACTCCCACTTCCTTTGCAGAAACTGCTCAGTTTATAGGGGTTTCTATAATCTTCAGATTTGTATATAGATTTTCCATAAACTTCTTCAAAACTGGAATCCAAATACATGGTGAATGCAAACATAACTATATAAAAAAAAAAGTATCCCAGGCTGTAGATATTAACAACGCTTTTATTTATAATTTAAAACTCTAAAAAAGTTAACTTATTGAAATAATATAAGACAGTTACAAAATATAGAGAGCCAGCAGCTACAGGGCATGCAGCCATCTAAACCAGAGACAGCTGTTGATAAATACAAAGAGGTTTTGTATTGATTTAGGATTCAAGCAATGAAAATAAAATATATAATTTGTTTACTTTGCTTTTACCTTTAAGAGGAAAGCAAAGTTGTGAGGGTGCAGGCCAGGGTTATACCTAGAGTATTTGACATCTGGGCAGATCAGAAATTTGACCTCCCTCTTGGATTTTAAGTAAAAACACACCCCAAATTGGCCAAATGGTTATTTCACAAATCTGTAAACGTAAAAATAAATTAAATATATCTAAATAATTTAAACATGTAAACAAACAGCATTATCATTACACCCACAGACCTGGCACTGCACACACAGACTTGCCAAGTATGCCACACTCTGTGGCTACGTTGCACAGAAGCCCACATAGCCAGTGGCATCCCCCTGATGAGGACCACCCTCCACACACCCCAAGTATGCACTAGTGCAGTCATACTGGCAGAATATGGTATATCTCCTGTACAGCTGTATTAGTGCACACAAAAAAAGGAAAAGATAATGTAGATCTATTCAGCTAGGTACACAAATGTTAGACTCACCTACTAGACCTTTAGATAACGATGGGGTCCAAAGAATCAAATTTTATTGGAGACATTTGGGCAGCCTCCAGTCCCCGGGGGTGGGTTAATTTTATTGGGGGTCCGGCGGCATTTGGGCATTCTCCAGAACCTGGGTGTTTTAATTTTTTTATATTATATGTGGGGCCAAGGCAAGTAGCAATTGCCACCAATGCATTATATTGTGGGCTGGGTGCCATTTGGGTGGCCCCCTACCCTAGTCATCATTGGGGGGAAGGGCAAGTAGCCCTGGCCCCAATATATATTATATATATAAGCCTTGGCCTTCAATGTGTATAATAGGGGGGGGGGCAGGGTTTCTTGCCCCCCATGTATATTATAGGGAACCCCTAGGGTGGCTTATTTAATTTAATATTTTAGCAATAGCCGAAGTCCTCCTATGACGATGGGGCGGATAGAGGCTACTAGTTTGGTGATTCGAACTCCAGAGGCAATTGGCACGGAAATCAGCCAAAATGGATGTTTTTCATGCCAATTCAGAAGCACTGTGGTGGGTCCTTAGTAGCTCGAATTAACAATTTCGATATGTTAATTAAGTTAAAATTATTAAAATCGTTTTATATTGAAATGTGGTGTGGTATATAAGTAGAAGTTCTGGAGTTATTATAATTGGATTGTCTTTCTGAATAATAGGACAGCTCCACCATATATGAATAAAATGTCCTTTTTTTGTTTGGCACCGCCAACACTCATCCAATTCTGCAGCAATCATTTTGTTAATATCAATTGGTTTTCTGATTCTGAAAATGTTAGAATCACATATCATTTCAATAGAAGATTTTTGTAAACATATTTCCTCATATGATGTTATTGCGTTTTTATGGGTCTGTTTTTGTTACTGATAATATATAATTTATGAATTGGTAATATGTGAATTTATTTTTCCATTTCTATTATATATCCTCACATGTTTGGTTAAAACATCTTTTACATTTTAGATTTTTTAACCACAAAGAAAATAAAAATTGTGGGACATAGGTGTTAGAAGACTGGGATAAGATATTTGGTTATTTCTGTTTTTTAAAATGTTTTTCCATATTTTTACATTACATTACATTATATGTGGTTAAATTATCATCCTCCATACTAGTTACACAGGTTATCTGATAGCCATGCAGTGATTGGTTTAGGTGCAGATTTAAAAATCTTATTGTAACTATATCTATTGTTTCTTTTCAGCTATAGTATATTCAGTAACTTTGCATTATGATATTGTTCGATATCCAGCTATTTTATTCCTCCATTTTCTATATTTCTTATTAGTAAAGTGAGTGTTATTTTGTGTGCTTTGTTTTCCATATGATGTCTCCTATCTGTTTCAGTGTTTTGAAAAAAGACGTTGTAATATTTATCGTAAAGTGTGTATTATATATAGTATTATATACATATATATATATATATATACTTATTCTTCCAAACCAAGATATTTTTTTATCATTTCCTGAGATTGTATCTAAGTTTGTTTATCAGCAGGATGAAGTTCATCTGATATATATTTTAGAGATTTTAAGATTGTATTAAAGATCTCCATTTGAAAGATAGACTTTACTCTTTTTAAATTAGTTTCCCGTAACTTTATATTTAGTATATTAGATTAGTTCATGTTTATTTTGAAGAATATGTTATTATTAAAACGTTCTATTAAGTTGGGAAGACTAATATGTGGCAAACACTGAAAATCGTATAATCTTTTTAATCCACTTTGAATTTTAAGGTTAAAATAAATAATATAGGAGACAACGGACATCCTTGACGTGTTCCATTATATAAGCTGACTGATTCAGATAATGCACCATTTACCTTAGTATGTATACTAGGTGACCTGTGAAGAGATGTGATCCAAGATATCACATTCTTACTGATTACAAGTTTTTTTTTTACTACTTTAAACATTAAGGTCCAGTTTCTTGTGTCAAATGCTTTTTCAACATCAACAGATAACATCAGGATTTCTTTACAATTGATTATGTTTAATGTATTATGTTCAAAGTTGTAATTGTGTAGCAGAAATATTTAACTATTTACGAATAATAAAAATGAGTGAAGAGGTGGATTCAACTCCAATAACAGTAAAATGGGCTGATTTGCTGAAAATCCCAATCCAGGGTAAAGATTGGCTGAACACAATACAATTGACAACGAAAACTATTCGCAATATATCAATAATAGAAAATCAATTTAAGGTAATGAATCAATGGTACTTGGTCCCAGCACGATTAAAAAAAAAATGTATGCATTAACAAGTGATGTATGTTGGCGATGTAGTAAAGCAAGGGGAAATTTTCTACACACATGGTGGGAATGTGAGAGTTTAAAAAACCTCTGGCAAATTTTAAGTAAAATCAGTAATTTATTAGAAATTCCCAATGTTAAAATACAGCAAGAAATTATTCTATGACATATATTCCCTGAAGGAACAGAAAGGGACTGCAAACTCCTAACAACCCCTTTTGACACAGCAATTAAAATATTAATTGCTAGGAATTGGAAACTCCAAAAACAAATATCAGGGGAGGAGTTAAAGAACCAACTGATATACCAATTAAAAATGGAACAGGGCTTATATTGGTTGAGTAAGAATGCAGCCATATAAGCCAAAAAATATGGGGAATGGATTGAGACAATGGAGAACACAGAAATTTGTGATTAGATGACACTCTCATGTCATCGACCTAAGTATTTGTATGTAATGTAATATATAGTAATAACATCACTCAAGATGTTAATCTTCATCCTATTTATAATTAGTATTAAAACGGGACAACGGGTTGAAGATTGTTAAAATTGCACTTTATAGCAATGCTGAGTTTTTATGTTAATTAATGCTTTTTGTACGAGACATGTGTTTGTTTATATAAGCTACGAAAGCCAAATAAAGAATACTGAATTAAAAAAAAAAAAAGTAATTGTGTTGTCTCTACTTTTTGTTTAAGGTACAAATCTGGCTTGATTATTATGTAAAAGATGTGGAAATATTTTTTTTATTCTATTTGCCATTATTTTTGAAAATAGTTTGAAATCATTGCTTAATGAAGATATTGATCTTAATATATTTTATTGTATTCATTTATTTGAATATCCAAGAATCTCTCCAAATAGTCTTCAATATTTATATTCATTTTTTTTATATTGAATTTTTTATTTATTTTTGTAATGTATAATATTTGATACTTTTTCAAACATTCTGCAATTTTGGTATTTTTATTGTGGATTTTATTACAATTATCTCATATTTTTGGGACATACAATTGACTATGATTTTGTTTTAATATTTTTTCTAGATGTTTTCCAGCTATATTCCCTAATTTGTAATAGGTGTTGTTCATTAGATCGTGATATTTCATAAAATTCCTGTTCAATAGATTTGCAATTGATAGGTCTTGTAGTATTTTTTTTTTTATTTTTTTTTTCAATTCAGATGTTTTATTTAATAGACTCTCCATTTCTATTATTTGGAGGGAATTCTGGAACCCATCTCTATCAGTTTTACATGGATTACGGATTTATGAGATTCCCATGACAGAACTCGATGTTCTGCTTTTCACATTTTCTTTAAAATAATTTTTGAGACAAGTTTCCACTTGGCAATTTAAATCTCCTAATAACAGACTTTCATTTAATCTCTAATTTAAGAATTGTTTTTACATTTTTTTGCTTATTACGTATTATAGTTATTAAAATACCTGAATGATCACACCATGTTATTGAATTATTTTAAATGTTGACTATTAGATTCATATCGATATGTGATAAATCATTAAAAAAAATCAAGTATGCTGTATTTATCATGCGGTTAAGAATAATGGGAATAGCCTTTATCAGATGGGTTCTGTAGATCCAATATAACTACCATTTGTAAAGAATGAACCTTTTTTTTTATTTTGTTTAATTTTTGGAATTGTATTGATGTTTTTGCATTTGAATCATCATTATAGAATTCAATGTTATATTATGGTTTCCTGCCCATATCAGAGATCCTTCAGCAAAACTTGAAAGTTGTTCTAGTGTTTTGTTTCAAAAAATATCTTGGTTTACATTTAGTGCATATATATTAGCAAATGTGTATTTATTCTGTTCAATAAAGACATTCAAAATAAGCAACCTTTTCCTTTCATCTTTCCGATGTCAGTCTCTTCAAATTTTACTTTAGCTGAAAACAAAATTGATAGAACTTTTCTTTTTGAGTAGTTGGAGTTAGAACTGTGTTAATACCAATTGTTTACATTTAAGATGATTCATATCAAATCTTGGGTGAGAACCTCCTTCACTCAGCCAGGGCATTGAAAATGGGTCGTGGATGGGTATTCCAGCAAACATCAGCCTCGAAACCTTAATGACTTGGAGAAGATCTGCAAAGAGGAGTGGGACAAAATCCCTCCTGACGTGTGCAAACCTGGTGGCCAACTACAAGAAACATCTGACCTCTGTTATTCTGTCTCTCACTGTTAAAAATACACCTTCCATTAAACTTATGGACTGATCATTTCTTTGTCAGTGGGCACACGTTCAGAATCAGCATGGGATCAAATACTTTTCCCCCTCACTGTATCTGCAAATAGAGGTAAACACAGTGAAGGAGTTTAAGCATGCGTGGGATACGCTATCCTAAGGCTTTGGGACAAGGCTATGCTAGAAATAAGACTAAGGGAAGGGACTAATAAAAGTACTTAGACAATTGTGCAGACTAGATGGGTTAAATGGTGCTTATCTGCCGACACATTCTGTTTCTGTGTTTCAAAAATGAGCTGGGTGAAAAGCATGCTATATTTCTGCATGTCTATACACGAAAAAATCTGCATGTTTAAATTTGAAAAAATAGGACATGATTTACGCAGCATGCTTCACCAAATACATAAAAAAAAATCTGGCGTGCACCAATAAAATTACTTCGCTTAACTTATTTTTTCCGTAATGGCAGAACACTAAATATATTACTATCCGCTCTGACTGTGGATGTAGAAATCCTGAAAGGATCAAAAAGCAATAATGACTGCACTTAAAGGAGAAGATTTATAGAATCTCAAAGTAGTTATCGACATGCCCCATCAGGCGTAAACTACCAGTAAAATCCAAGTCGATACTAATTATTTCCAGATACGGTATGTAACTAGTGCTCCTTTGTGAGTTTGAAACATCCGAGGTAGAAGAATTTGATATTAAATATCATTTAAAAAAAGCAGTATGCATCCATTTAACTCCGAGTTTGCATGAACACTGTGAAATGAATTGTAGAGCAATACATGGCTCACCATTCTAGTACACAAAGGGTTTACATATTTGGAGAACATTTAAAAGGTAGCCAGACTTTGGTTACCCACAAAAATCAGCTAATTATCCTACTGTATATAAAAGAAATAATAAGATACTATGCCAAAACATTGTAGTTGTGTATCACCACAGGGAGTGGTCTTCGGGCAAGTAATACAAATAAAGTATTCAATTTAGATTTTTTTTTCTTCATATATAACTGCTCCCCCTTTTATATAAATCCAAAACAGATTTTTCAAACTGCAAAGAATATATTAAATGACAGTAAGTAACAGTGTACCAATACGCATATTACGAAGCAGAAGAGGTGTCGAGAAGTAAAAAAAAAACCTTGCAATCACTATTTCTTTTGTGTAAACACTTTTTTATACATCCTTACACTTTTGTATATTTTTAAGAACCTGATTCTCTCTCAGTACATGGGTTGCGCTGGTGCTAGGATCCCTGGAGCAACAAGGATGTTTGGTGCCAGCGTATATTACACAGACTCCCGACACTTGTTTGTTGTTTACATTACACATTGGCGCACACAGTGATAGCGTCAGCATTAGGTCAATGTTAGGTATTTTAGGAGGTCAGTGTTGAAAAAACAATGGGGATTATATATAAAGAAGGTGCACATAGGCATTGCATCAGTTTTAGGTGCTATCCCTACGTACACCTTCTTTATATATCATGCCCATTAATTATTTATTTTTAAACACTGGCTACAGTCAAGTAGTCAAAATAATGTATTTATTAATTTAATTTGCAATATAAAATCTATCACCATATTATTTTAAACATGTCTTCTATAGCATTTTATTCCACAACATTATATGTTTTTCTCACACAGTTATGCTAGTGACGTTTCTTTCCATGTTTTTGCAATTGTTTATTCACCTCAGATTATAGCCCCTGTCCAGCCATCTATAGAAGTCCAATGAGTTTTTAATATAATCTTGATAATTTGTCATTATGTTGATCTCTAAATGTAAGTCATACAGCCAACCAATGTATTTTATGGAAAGACTAGGGCACTAGACCAATCTATTTGTTTTGGAATTTCCAGTGTTTCATCAGCCCTGTCTTTCCCTTGTTGATTGGCTGTTTTGACATTTCTGGGGTATTTTTGTTTAGCTGTAATTTTCATCTTTTTCTCATACTGTACCCACACAAATTATATATTGTTTTTATCCCCATAAGAAGCGTTTTTGTTAGATACAATTATGTTCATCATATAATATAGATACCATATGTTTCTCTTATAATTTACAAAAATAAAAATCATAAAATTGATGAAGAAAAAAACAAAACAAAAAACACTTTGATCTAAAAAATTATTTACTATCGGTAAAAAAAGACCACGTCTAAATAGTTTCAAAATTTTGTTCCGAGTTTAAATATATGCTAGTTTTTTTTTTTTTTTGTAAATGACCTTAATTTTTTTGCATAACAATGATGTATTTATTTATTAAGTTATTAACATATGTTTTCTAAAAATGTTTCATTTACTCACAAATATTGAATCTTAAGCGTCTACTAATCACAGTTAGCTCCCCAAATGATAACTGTACATACAGCATGCGCATGCATTGCATACCTGTGGAAACCTCTTCCACAGGTTTGAATGCATGCTTAAATGTTAGCATATGCCAGTATGGAGTATGAGATGTGTGTCATTTAACGCCATTTTTCTGTTATCTGTTGTCTTACATGAAACCAGGGTAGCATTTCTGCCTAGGCCAAATAGGCGGCAGACTAACAGGGGCAACAGCAGAGCCATCGCTTCCATTGTCGATGATACATTCTCCCTCAAAACCTTGCACTGCCTGCAGGGATATCTGGGCTGCCCCCATTAGATCACCAGGAAGAAATATGTTGCAGTGGAGAGGGATGTGTGTATAATCTTGCTCTATGGCCAGGGATGTGGGGGCAATCAGGAACTGTTGGAAGGTATATGTGTACAGTATAGTTTTGAGAGAAAGGGATGCAACCTGGAGAGGAAGGGGCACCACAAATGAAGTTTGGGGTGTGCATGATTTTAATCAAGCCTAGGGCAACATAACCTAAATACACCCCTGCATGTAATAGTGCTGAACACACACATTCTTTCATTTAATGAAAATTACCTTTTGTCAATTCAAATGTAGATGTTGTATATCCTTTTCTGAACTCAGTGTGGAAACATTGGCATAAAGACTTTCTGTTCCCTTAAAACATCACAAAGAAACAGCATCGACAAAGCATTTTTATTTAGGGCCAATAAATTTTAACACAACCTGCAAAGTATTACTGGGAGGCTTCCATAATTAGGGGTTTCAGACTTTAAATTCCTTTTCAAAAGAGAAGGTTGTAAATGAATGAAAAAGTGCATTGTGGAAGCTTTGCCAGACAAGGGAAAACCAGAAGGGTTTTATGACTCATAAGCACTGCGTTTCAAATGGGCTTCTATGCTTTTCTTTCAGCCTTTATATTCTGATCCCTGAACATTTTAAGGTCATTTTACATACATACAAGACATTGCAGTCTTTTACCTCACATCTATTAAACGTCTATCCTGTAAATTATTGTGGTGCAATTAGCATTAGCTACAGTGCAATTTTAAATATCTAAAGTAAAAATTGTGAGATACAGACAAGGGAAGGGTGACAAGAAGTTTGCATACATCCACACAAAACAGCATATAGATTTTCTTAAAGGAACATGAAAAACCCACTCTGAGAAACAAAAATGTTCGTTTTAGTCATGCTTTGTCCAATGCTATGTTGAAGTTCTCCTCCATTATGTTTTCTTATATGAGAGCAACATGGGGCCTAGTTAATGGTCTGCGTAAATTTATCTCACGTCATTAAATACAATAGACTGCATTAAAACAAATGTAGATAAAAGAAACTGTGATAAGAGATACTAAACAAAATACTGTTATGTACAAGCAGACTTTGCCAGAATAGTCTGAAGACAATATCGAAAGATAAACAAAGTGGCACTTAATAAAAGTAATTAATAAATGTCAGCCAGGCCATGCACCTGGTGTGAATTAATTAATGTTATTATATTTTAGTCTGTAAATATAATAGTCTGTGTCATATGGTGATTTCCAACTAATTTCAACGGATGTAAATAGCAGCTGGTCTGCTCACCTGAAAGTGAGTGATGTACTAGCGAATGGGGACCAATTATTACAGCTTTGCACTAAATATCTATATTTATATATAATATATGCATGTGAATATCATAAACACCACAAGAATCAAATTTTTATGAAATTTAAGTATCTTTCAGTGCCTTCTTGTTGCACTGTTGAGATTGTTTGATACAAATAATTGTGCTTTCAGTATACCACTAAAGTACCGTATTTATCGGCGTATAACACGCACTTTTTCTTCCTGAAAATAGGGGGAAAATGGTGTGTGGGTGTTATACGCCGAAAAAAATAATAATCTAAAACTTACCTCGTTCCTGCTCTGTCCCCCGGTGTCCTCCAGCCGCGCGGTCAATAAAGTGTGTTTTTTTTAAAACAAACTTTATTGTTCCGCGCGGCTGGAGGGAAGCTCACAACGCTTCCCTCACAGCCACGCAGCTTCAGAGCACCGGGGGACAGAGCAGGAACGAGGTAAGTGCTGGGGTCTGGGGAAGGGGGGGAGGAGGGTGGCATAACGAGCATACTAAGGGGCAATATCCTGGCATATTGGCGGCAATATCATGGCATATTAAATGGCATATTGGGGGCAATATCATGGCATATTAAATGGCATATTGGGGGCAATATCCTGGCATATTAAATGGCATATTGGGGGCAATATCCTGGCATATTAAAATGGCATATTGGGGGCAATATCCTGCATATTAAATGGCATATTGGGGGCAATATCCTGGCATATTAAAATGGCATATTGGGGGCAATATCCTGGCATATTAAAATGGCATATTGGGGGCAATATCCTGGCATATTAAAATGGCATATTGGGGGCAATATCCTGCATATTAAATGGCATATTGGGGGCAATATCCTGGCATATTAAAATGGCGTATTGGGCTTCAAAGTTCTTTATTTGAAATTTTATTTTTTTTCCCTGAAATTTCCTTCTTAAAATGAGGTGCGTGTTATACGCCGATAAATACGGTATATAGATAAAGACCCAAGGAGTAGAGCAAAAGTCACTGAAATAAGTAAACTCACATTGTATGGGTTGGGAATACTTCCGCCTTCAGGGCTCCACACTGGTGACACATATGAAAAAAACCTCTTATCTCCTCACATGGATAGTGATAATATCGCAAACACTTAAAATGTATAAAAAATGTAATAATCAAATGAAGACTTCCCAAGAATTGTACCGAGTAAAAAATATGTTGGTCCAATTTATTTCAAAGTTAAAGGCACAATCTAGTCCCCAAACTCACTTTAGTGCAAGATGAAGATTACTGCTTGTAAAGTGCATAGGCTGTTTTTCCAGTATGATTTGATGCAGGAATTCTGCATAAATCACATTTTTTATATTTGACTCAAGCCCTCCCCAGTGATTTCTCTGCATGTTTTCTGCAGGTGCAGGGGCACTGATTACATAGATATAAAGTTTTGTTTCATTTCGTCACTTCCTGTGCTCTTCAAATTGAATACATTGTGTGGACTGTGATAGACTTGCTCTTGTACACAGTAAGATCTCTTAACAGTGCAACACATTGTCTGATGACATCACTAGGGAGACAGGAAATTCCATTCATTTTAATGAAATTACTCTCATTGGTTCCTGCAGCAAAAAAAAAGAAAAGAAATTACTTTTACTCAGCTCGTGTGGGCAGTCCTGGTTTCTTGCAAACTGCTGTAATTTCAATGTTTCATTAACTAAGTATTTTTATATTTTAAGCAAGGCAAAATGTAAAACATGCATTTTAAAGTTCTGTGAAAGGACATTAATATGCATTAATATTTGTAAGATGCATTTTGGGCACTAGACAGTCCCTTTAGAACCTAGACAAAGAAATTTATAGCAACATTAGTACACAATTCACAATCACCTGGTGGCTCACGCCTGACGCATTTTGTCACACAGACTTAGACATAGGTAATAACCTACACCCACCAAATATACTTACATAGGGAGAGATTAGTCATACAGAGTTCTCATCCAGATGTACCTGTCCAAAAAAGGATGCGGAGGGAAAGCATAATAAAAAAAGAAGAAAAAAAAGTTTTTGGGAATTGTAGTGTCATGGCGCCATGATAAAATAAAATAACATATGACTTACTAAGGTATATAGGGGCATATTTGCATAGGGATCCATGAACACACTGTTGATATCTAATGTCAATGAATACAGAGGAAAATGTAAGAAATATTTAAAATGACATCATGTAACAGATATGCCATGTATAATTAGGACATATACCATATTTCCTGGAGTCCAACATGCCATCGATTCTAAGATACACCTCTTTTTTCAGGAGTTCATCATAGAGAAAAGTCTTAGAATCAAGGAATTATCTAAAATAAATACTTACCTTGCTGCACAGCCTAGGAAGCCAACTGTCCCAGAGCTGCTAAAAGTGAGAAATTAATGTGTCTTAGAATCGAGGAAATAAGGTAAATCCTGAAATTAAGAAGAATATAAAAAAATAGTTCGAATTTAATTTTTAAAATTTGAAATGGCTTAGAGTAAGAAAACAAAGTATAGCCTAGATTGCCACTAATAAGTTGGTTAGGGTTACAATTAAATTAGGGTTAGTATAAGGGTTAATTAAACTACAATTAAATTAAAATTAGAATAAATGAAATCATATTATGCAGTATAGGTTATAGGCATTTACACAGATGCAGGGTTAGCACTTTGCACAGATCATATTATACAGTATAGGTAATCCCAGTTTTAGACAATTGAACAGATAATGGTCAAAGTACTTTGCACAGTTCTTATTATGAAGTATAGGTGATCCTAGAACTAAGGTAAGTAATTATACAGGTTATTGGGGATTGCTATGCCATAAAGGAAACAAAAGTATTGGAAAAAATTCAGCAAACAAGACCGGGATATCCCGGTTCAGCTTCATGTAACCAACTCAGTAATGGTGTCTAGGCATTTCAGTCAACTTTAAGTATGTCATAGTCAGCTACGTCCTGCTTTAAAGCTGCTTCTGCTCAGTTTTTAATAGATCATGTAATGAACTTTTTGACAGACAAATTAATTATTTTTAATTCTATGGACCTTCCCAGAAATTACCATGGACCCTTTATAAGTTTTATAAAATTGGGCAAACATCTGTATTGCCTTCATCTTGAGCAGGGCTCTATACCCCAAGTATTAGTCTGTCTCTGTTCATCTAAACTAACCTGTAATGCCACTTGATGCTCTGTACCAAGTGCTGCGTAAGTTATTGGTGGTATGTTAATGTAATGTAATTCATCACAAATTATTACAGTGTAGACTATTTATGTTAGTCCCCACATGTTGCCACATATGTTGAAAGTTACTGTATATATGATCGTCTACAGAAAATGTATAGACTTAAAATCTGTAAGATGAGAGAGATGATAGAGTGATCTTTTTATTGCTAAGAGACGTGCTAATTACACACAGGAATGCATGAATCTCCATGTATCCACTGACAGTTCCTGAATGGCTTATTGATACATATAATCTGCCATTTTATCTTCTGCACATAAAACTTCATCTTCTACTTACTTTTTTGACATTGCCTTAACTTTATTGTTTATTTCTTCTTTGTTTGCTGAAACCCACACAGAACATAAGAGAATTGCATTCTGAATACTTACTTACCTGGGTCATTTACTAACACAAACATATCAATTTACTAAAGCATTCCTAAAAGCATGAAGTTAAAATAACGTTTCATTACCATTTGTATGGCTGACAATGGGTTGTTTTTTCAAAGGGAAAGACATGTTTTTTAGAATCGAGCAAATAAATAGATTATTACCAGACACCATATTTCCAAATCATTTTGCAAACCTTATTAAACAGTGAACAATAGTTTTTTGATGATAGGTTCAATGACATGTTGGTCAAAACTGTTTTTTAAATGTATTTTTTCTATAACTAAATATAAGGGTATTTAAACCACTCCAATCAAAAATAAAGATTTTTTACATGTACCCTAAGCAGCCATCCCTTCCAATCACATTTGTGAATTGCATCCTCTTTCTTGCTATATGTATCTTTGTCATTTTGAAAGGACACATGATGTAAATGTTATATGTGACCAGCAAACACCCGGTTGTCCTGGCAACCGTAGTTGTACAACTGGTGGGCAAATCTATCCTATGCTCTGTACAGGCTCCTGTGCAATATATGTATTTACGCATTGCAAGTATAGTTATTATTTGGGATACGTTACTTTTTTACATTTTACACTCCTCAACATTTTTCACAACTAGACTCCATCCAAATAGTGAGTGAGAAGGTCAGTATAAACTGCAAACCTGATATATGTAAATTAAACATCTTTAGAGCAAAAATCTTCCCATTTCAATACATACATACATACATTTTTATCGTTATTTAACTTTAATACGCATGAAAAAAGTTTTCAAGCCAGAGTGGTCTGGATAGTTTCTTTCTGTACTACTTCTAACATCTCTTTAGACAATTGGCTCTCAAGTGAAGACACTGTAGCTGGTTGTGGTTGCCAGCCTTGGCCCCTATAGCTTTCAGCATTCCCATTGCATCTCTATGAAAATTCCTGGAAAATTCCAATCCGCCACTACTCTGTGGCCTCCAGAGCTTTACCACTAGCAATTGAATGGAGCTGCCATAGCAGCAACAGCAAAAAAAATTAGTGTGTTTTAATCAATGTTTTCCAACAGACAGTGAACGTTTATTCTGTTTCCCTTGCTCATTTCAAAAATTAAGTTACTATTTTATTTTGCTGACCGAAAAGTGTAGACTCAAACGTCTACATAAAATTCAGATACGACACTTTTAAAATATAACTTCTGTGTGCCCATTTAGTCCCTTTTTTCTGTTGATAGTTTCTGCTTTATTTTTATTGTAGTAAAATGCTATTTTTCATTTCTGTTCACAAGAAATATCAATAAAAACAATTTAACTCTAAATTAACTTTCTTTAAAAATCCAATTTAAAAAAAACAACTTTTATTAGTATACAAAATGAAAACTCATTTTGTTATGGCCTTGGGCATTTTGTAAGAGAATACAATACTATCTAGGTGGTCTGTTCATAAGCTATATTATTAGTAGTTAGGGACTATTTATTAGTTGTTGGACGTTTATTACCCTTATTTAACTCGCAGGAAGGAGAATAATTAAACACAAAACAAAGAAAAACCTATATAGAAGTTTTGTTGTTAGTAAATGTCCTCGACTAATTGTATTTTTTTCCACCGTACTTTTACAATTATATGCCTTTGGTTCTAAACACATTATTATAAACTGCCTTTATTTCCATTAATGGTGTAGCAATTAGCTAGTATTATGTTCAAATTTACATAGCATTCTACTTTTTTTTCATAGCAAAAGTCCTTATTTTTTCTCTTTGCACTGAACATTGCAAGAAATGGAAGCCATTCACAAGAATTTGTATTTGCTTGTGGAATAAAATCCTATTTTAAAATACTTTTTTCCCCTGAGTATCCTGGAGAAAGATCTAAAATACCAACATGTTGTATTTTTAGAGAAAATAATATGACATTGTATTATAAGCAGAGGCGGCTCTCTAATTAGGCGAGTTAGGCAGCCGCCTAAGGCCTCGCACTCACGGGGGCCTCGCGGCTGCCTCGCGGCTGCCTAACTCACCTTATTGCCTTGATGTAACATGGAGCTTAACGCTGCCGTTAAGCTCCCTGTTACACTAACCTGGGACGTTTCCTCCGTGCATCTTCTCTCCTGCACGGAGGAAGGAAGCTCCGATCGCGTTTTTTTTTTTTTTTTTTAAACTTTATTGAACCCGCGCAATAAAGTTTAAAAAAACAAAAAAAAAAACCCGACCGGAACTTCCTTCCTCCGTGCAGGAGAGAAGATGCACGGAGGAATGAATGGAGAGCAGCGTGGAGGTAAGTACTAGGGAAGGGGGGAGGAGGGTGGAACAAAACGAGCAAAGCCTGGCACAATGAGGTGAGGGGCAAAATCCTGGCATAGTAACAGGCTAAATCCTGGCATTGTGAGGGGCAATATCCTGGCATATTGAGAGGCAAAATTCTGGCATTGTGAGGGGCAAAATTCTGGCATAATGAGGGGCAAAATCCTGGCATACAGTGGCAAAATCCTGGCATACAGTGGCAAAATCCTGGCATATTGAGAGGCAAAATTCTGGCATTGTGAGGGGCAAAATTCTGGCATAATGAGGGGCAAAATCCTGGCACAGAGTGGCAAAATCCTGGCATAGTGAGAGGCTAAATCCTGGCATTGTGAGGGGCAATATCCTGGCATATTGAGAGGCAAAATTCTGGCATTGTGAGGGGCAAAATTCTGGCATAATGAGGGGCAAAATCCTGGCATACAGTGGCAAAATCCTGGCATACAGTGGCAAAATCCTGGCATACAGTGGCAAAATCCTGGCATATTGAGAGGCAAAATTCTGGCATTGTGAGGGGCAAAATTCTGGCATAATGAGGGGCAAAATCCTGGCATAGTGAGAGGAAAAATTCTGGCATTGCGAGGGACAAAATTCTGGCATAATGAGGGGCAAAATCCTGGCATACAGTGGCAAAATCCTGGCATATTGAGAGGCAAAATTCTAGGATTTGTGAGGGGCAAAATCCTGTCACAGAGTGGCAAAATCCTGGCATATTAATGGGCAAAATCCTGGCATATTGAGGTGCAAAATCCTGGCAGATTGAGTGGCACAATCCTGGCATATTGAGGGGCAAAATCCTGGCATATTGAATGGCTAAATCACAGTGCATCCGATGCTGTGAGGAAGAACAAAGTGCCAATCTTCTAGCACAACGTGCTCTGTGAGACCACTTTCAACATTGAGCACCTTTCCTTCTGGCTGAGTGTTTCTGTTAGTGTGTGATTGTGTGCTTTCTGAGTGTGTCTGTGAGTCAGTGTGTGCTAGCTGAGTGTGATTGTGTGCTGACTGAGTGTGTCTGTGAGTCAGTGTGTGCTCACTGAGTGTGTCTATGAATGACTGTGTGATATGTGTTAGTGTTCACATTTAGGACACAGCAATAACAATGTCAGCCGCACACAATTTTATCTATACCAAATGTTTATAGATGTTTGTAGAATAATTATGAGACAAATAAAATTCTAGGAGCTGTTCATTTCTAGAAGCTGGGATTTGAGTCTGATCTTGAAATATGCTATTTCTACAGTTCATTTTTATTATCACTTGCATATATTTTATTTAATAATGTGTGTCCGTGAGGGCCTCATGTTCGACTTTCGCCTAAGGCCTCACAAAGTCTAGAGCCGCCTCTGATTATAAGGCACTTATCAAAATAATTGGTGTTTGTGTGGAAACCAACTGTTTCTTTACATTTTGTAAAAAGGATTTGGTAATGTATAGAATATATGGCCTAGACGCGCGTAAATTAATATTTTATGAGTAATATTAAAATATAATTTATCTACCTCTTTCCGAGTCTGGTGATCCTGCAGCGTAGACCACAAGGAAGTGGATGGTCCTCCTGTGTACTCATTCCTACACAAAATCTTCTGTTGCACAGAATACCAGGTAAGTACGCAGGCACTTCCTCTCAGGATTACATTACATTACATTAAAATGTTTTTATATAGGGCAACAATTTACGTAGCACTAGACACAGAGCTTAGAAGGAAACTACATGCTAAGTTAGACAAACTAGAACAGACTGGTACATGAGCCCTGCTTACAGTCTAGGGGGAATGGGGTACATGAAACACATAAGGGAGTGAAGAGGATATCACCACATCTGGAAGGCGGTAGATACTTTTTATTTTAATATAAACTCTAAACCTTTCATTTACTAGCGGTGAGGCTACCTATCACACAGATGACATTAGAGGTATATTATAATATGCTTTTGTCAGTCTTTAATAAAGAAAAATGATTTAGTATTTATTTGGTGACCTGTACAATATGATTTCCAAAGTCCAAGACACAATTCTTTGGAGGTAGACAATACAAAGCAGTTAATATTTTTACACAGTTGTAAGCACAGAGGTGACAAAGAGTCATTAGCACATTGGGTAACCTATGTTGTCTAGACAAGGAAACATATGCAAAAACAAATACTTTCAAGGCTGGTGGTTTTATTAGAGGCAAGCAGAGGCTGGGGATAAAAACAGATTCATAAAAGACTGTAGAGGGCATAGATATGGTAAATAATGTGTGTACTGTTTATTTCCAGTTTATTAAAATTGTACTATACTTAGCAATATTTTTGATTATATTGTAATTTTGAAGAAGGATAAATTGGTATGTATGTGCAATATAGAAACAGTACCCAAATAAAATTGTAACATTCACTAATGGATCTTCCTCAGACTAAAACCAAGTGTAAGTAAAAAAACTGTTTGCAAAATTCTATCATGAGACAAGTGATAAAAGGATGTGGTCACCTTAAAACTATGACTGTGATGTAATTCTCATACCCCCAGAGGTAACTCATGTTACACAATTAAAAGAAGAATATTTATCATAGGTATGTTTGTGTTGGAGTGTGTGCTATAAAATGTTATAGAAAGTGACAGTTTTATATTTATATTAGATTTCCTGTCCAGGAAACCTTGCTTTTTAAGCTGTATATTGTTTGTTAAAGACATATGTTTCTCTGTTTGTTTCTGTATGGAGGATTAACTTAAAGCATTTCAGTTAAACAGCAAGGGTAATCTGAGACAAATAATACTTATCCTCAAGCATTTTATGATGTCATTGGAACCATCTACACATTGGACATCAACTATCGCCAGCTCATTAATGATGTCACCACATACTCCTGTTTTTATATTGCTTAGGTCTTGATACCGTATTGTGCATGTTATTGAAGCAAGCACAGACAAATAACATAGGAAATAAATCACATGAAATAATAACAGTAATAAAGTATTTCAGTATTGATAAGAACACCTGGGCTTTGTGAATGGCAAAGGATTGAATATTATTGACTTGTGTTAAAGATTCACCTTTACCTTCCGTAAAACCAAAACTATAGGCTTCGAGTCTTTCCATATGTATAACTCAGATTTTGCTTGTCAGGATCTTCCACTTAATTTAGACCTGCCAGCATATGTTGATTTGTACAGTCTACAGCTCCATGTAAACTAGGTGATCCACATCTGTACATCATCATGTCACTATAAAATGCAGTATAGACAAGTCAACACTCTTCAGTTTTTAAGCTTTTTATTACTATTTGACATTTGCTTTATTCCTGATGCTCATTTAGAAGGCCTGTTATTTTGACCATTTTGTCTGGATCGAGCTCTGATCTATACTTGCTGTGACCCTTGATCCAGTCATGACCATGGAGTATCTGATTTGAACAACTGCCTTTTCCTCCCTGGCTTGCCATTTTTACTTATTCATGGCCACACAATCATCAGGTCTTAATGCATGGATGCTTCTCTTTGATTCATACCTGCCGTGGAAGTACTACCTACTTGGATGTACTCTGAATGATTTCAAGGAACACATGTTTTTGATGTTCCTATTGTGAGGATAAACTGGCGTGTGCATTTGATAGTACACACTAGTTTATCCTCCGTTGGAAGCAGGCAGCCGTCTGGTCGGTGAACGGCTCTCTCTGCTACCGCAGTGAGAGTCCCTCGTTTTTGCATGGGATCAGCGGGGGGACCTCAACTATCTATTAAGATACACGTCGGATTTACTTTAAAGTCCCTGGACATGTTTTGTTTTCCTTGAAGGAAGCAGGGGTCAAACAAAGTTTAATGTTCCGTTAACCACTCTTAGATTCCTGTAATTTTGTTGGTCAGTTTTGGTTAGTTCCTTCAAAAAGGAGTCTACTTTTGAATTGCACTTAGTACTACTATTGATCCTTTTAATAACCAAACTCCTCTATTCTTTCATGGTTGTTTATATCATTCTCACTTATATTTTAGAATCTCCATTTGCTAACAGGTACAAATGTTCCAATTAACGTCATAACTAAGGGATGCTTGAGCATTCTGCCAGAGGGTTCATATCACAGCTAGTACAGTTTTTGGGGCAAAACAATATTTTCCTACAAAATTATGAAAATCCTAGCAGAGCTATGAGAAGTAGGGCTGGCACAGGGCATCATTCTGAGGTGCCTTCAGAGTGCAATGGAGGAAAAAAGGAATATCTCGGCCATCAAAAGAAATAAAAAAAAAAAGGAAAATAATGTATAAGTGAGCTACAGCTGTTTCAGTGTGCAGGGGTACAGAAATTCCGTGACACAGTCTGCCATAACTATTCACTGAATTCATTCTTCAAATAGTTACTATTTGATACACCAACCAGAGATCAAGAGATGTGATCAAAGAAGTCTTGTGATAGGAATGTTGAAATTTTTATTTTTTTTAGGACTTCTGTTTTATTTCAGCTTTGTGTTAAATGCCAAATAGGGTATAAGCAAGCTTAGAGAGTTGTACCAGTTACTTAAATGGTGATTAGGAAAGAGACGCAAATCAGACATAGGTGAAAAGAAACACAAACCACACCCTTAATTAACCACTAAGGAAACAGAGAAGAAAAAGAAACAGAAATTTAAAAAAAAGGTTTTTACAGTATGCTCAATCAGAACTCAATTACAGTCTGTGACCCATCAAAAGTACTCACGCCTGTTGTGTATCAGTTCTACTTTTAACACCAGTCCACTTACAGTTAGGCAGAGTATGATTGAGCTTTAATGACATGGAAAAAGTGGCGGATCAATTTTGGTGTAGGTACAATTGCTGCCTACACAAAGATTTATGATTTTATTAAAAAAAAGGTGCAATCCAAATGATCAATTAGGCCTTAGCGATTGTACCTTTCTAATCTCTTCCCAACAAAATATCACATAGATGCCAACACAAATATCATAAGTTTTCCAGCACTTTATTGCATCCCAAGAGGACATCCTCACTCTGAGGTCCCCTTCCTTCATTCGGATGCTGCATCTTCGCACACCTGAGGACACGTGCACATGTTTTGCACCCTGTTTATTGCCGGAAGTGTCACCACCTGTTCTCGCGGGCAGCTCCAACATGGCGGCTGGAGCCTCAAATATGAGTATTGCCCAACCCATTTCTCCAGCATTGGAGATCCAGTTTCTGCCCATACATCCCCTTGCGTGGAAAGTATACATTGTTTGTTTGCTTGCATATCTTCCTCGTGGCGTGCCCATTATTAGAGTGAGATTTAAAACCCCTCAGTTGCTGCTCTGCCCTCCTGTGAAAGAAGTTCACTCCTTACTTTGGTTGTGTCATTGCACTATGTATAAAAAAATCAGGTGCTAAAATGTGGCGGTGGGAACCCTGTCATGCACTGCAATGTGTCGGGAGTTATAAAAGTTCAGTCACTGTTATTCATAACAAACTACAAAAGCACCTTTTTATAAAACTCCCAAAACTTCGCAGTGTGGGAGATTTTATACATAACCCCTACGGTTTTATCTAACCTTTACATGATTATAAAATAATAAAACACTAATTTCTCTGGGCCTCTTGACTAACTAATACAAGATAATTATAAGTTCAAATTGTTTGGCAAGGTACATCTATGTAATTATTTGGGCTGTTTGAACCTGAATTTGTAGAACTCAATTCCCACACCATTTAAAAAAAGCCTGGTGATGCATACTATTTAGAATATTCATATACACCCTTTTGTTTTAGCACACTCCAATACATGTTAAAATCATTACATTTAAATATTCTGTCATCTAAACATTGTTTGAAACTACATTTTAAAATGAAATAATGAAAAGTAAAAACATTTGTTTGGGTCAATTTCTTTGAAAGGTTGTATAATTTGAATTACTTGGGATTATTGTGTCATTGAGTTATTTCGGATCAATATATGAAACAAGGTTGTGTTATTGAATTATTTGAGATCAATATTGAAAATATAAAAAAATACTGGCACATCCAGTGGGCGGTAAAACACGCCTCTTTTCTGGATGAGGAACAAGCCACACAATCCTCCGATCTGGACGTCTCTCGTCCAAACAGTCAAATGTAGAGGAGTACAGAGGTAGGCTAAGTTCCCAGGAACAAAACAACTGGAGAGCAATAACTTCTGCAAAATGATCTTGATATATTGATCCATCTCAAGATCGATTTGACATATAATATTCATTACAGACATCACCAAATAGTCTCCCAGAGACAGGAGGGTGAAACACCAGATAAGTTTCGCACTTAGAAGTGCTTAATTATTGACACACTGTCACTGGCACACAAGATTCCCCTGCCAACACTGATAACTTTGCTACAATTCCTTTCTGCATTTCTGGACATTAGATAAACAAATAAAGTATACGAGACAACGTAAAACAATTAGTTGATACTGATCTTAGCAATACAATTCACACACTTATTGACAGATGGCACTACCCTCATTATATAACAAAGCTGTGTTGGCTGCTAGGTAGCAGTGGTAAACATACCCATTCACACTTCAAAGACACAATCACAAAAACTTCCAGTTAGTACCAAGCTTCAGTGTTAAGTGATTTTTTTTTTGTTGACTTTCACTCTCTAGTCATTTGAGTTAATGACTTACTAACATCAGTTCTCTGCAGGGAGGCAAAAAGTGTGACAGGAGGTCATCCATGTTGATTTACTTGTCCAACAAATGTCAACTGTGTCTTATTGGAAATGGTCCCTTGTTTAACCCCTTTCAGATATTAGAAAGAAGTGTAATATTGCTAGATGCCTCGAGTAATATATAAAAGCTCTAAAAACAAAAACAAAGGTTTATTTAGCTGAAGCTGTGAAAGTATACAACAAAATTCATGGGAAATGGGAACTGTTACAACACTAACCTTTTCACCACAGTCTATCTTTGAAATCTGGATCCTGGCATCCAGATGCAGCTGGGTTGTGGACCAATGCATTGTTTACTCATTGTTAATTGAATTCTTTTCAGGGAGATGAGCCAGAGTTATACAGAGCTCAAATACAGTGTTTTGTAAGTTTCCTAAGATATATGTAACTATGAGCATTGTGAGTATAGAACCTACTAACAGTGGCATTACTAAAATTAGTGCAAATGGTACAAAGTACTCTTGCCCACAGTCATTATAAAAATCCACTGCAGATTGCCATTTGTAAAAAACAAACAAACATATTTCAGTATTACTACTTACATGGATAGCACCCAAACGTATATCGGGGCCCCATATTATATAGTTTCTCGGCAGGCTAAGTCCATTGGACAGTTATAGTTTTAAAATTTGTGTAATATGTCCTTTATAAAACACATACTAGGATATAAGGACAATTTACTGCCAAGTGACCAAACGCCGGCTTTTAACTGAAGATGCCATGTTTTTTCCACTGCCTATAATGTGTTTGAAGACCATTTAATAAGAATAGTTGTTGATAACATAGTAGAAACTATTGACAGACTTTCTAACCTAACCCATCACTGCAGAACCTCTTTTAACGTCATTGCTCGCTGCATAACCTTGTCCTGACAAATCACTGCTGATAGTAATCCATAATAAGCCTCTATTTCTCACACTAGACACCTGGTTTCATAAACTTAAAATGTGTGACACAGCTCAACATTCCAGCAACAATTCAATGCTGTATGAAGGTGTTATATGGCTGTTTCCATACTACCACATGCTTTACATTTCTGGGGAAAAAATATTTTCTCCCGTCACTTTTTGCAGTTTTATTTATTACTATTTTGTCCATTCTTCTAGACAAATGCACCATTTTCTACAAAACTACTATAGTGCTATATTGCCTAGTGTATATTGATCAATGTAAGTGTAGCACATGTATAACTATACATTATCATCCTTCCCCACTACTGTAAATTCCAATTTACATTCTTCAAGATATAGGTACACTGCCACATTGCAATAAAAGAAACTCTGTGACAGTTCAGACAACCAGTTGGACTTACCACTGTGGTGTGTCTCGAATTCTCCAGGAGAACTTTGAAGATGAGTGGACTGCAGGCTTCAATGTTCACATTTGAATTCAGTCTCTGACTAACAGCATTAATCAACTCCAAACACATAAGGCATGTTTTTATCTGCTGCTTGTTTTGTTTCGCCCTCCTTTCTATGTCCAGTTTTTTAATACAATAAAGTAAACTTTGTTTGTTACATTGAAGCCTGCCGTCCACTCATCTTCTAAGTGCTTGATGTCTGGGTTACCTCCGATTTTGTGATTTTTTTTTGTTCCGCCATATTATTCTGCACATGCAAGCTAGTTCTCCTGCAGCACTGTACCAGGGGTAGGCAACATTCAGCACTCTAGATGTTGTGGACTACATCTCCCATAAATGCTCTTACAGCTGTAATGCAAAGCATCAAGGGATATGTAGTCTACAAAATCTGGAGTGCCGAAAATCGCCTACCCTGGTATACAGATTCGGTGTATGCTTGTTGCTGGAAACTGTGCAGTGCTAGAAATTTTACTTTGTTAATTTCAGTCAAATTCTAATCTACACTATTGTGTGCTTGGCCAAGGAGTCTGAACATTTTTATAAAACATATATGTAAGTATATTTCTTTTTTACTCAAAATGTACTTGTAATATGTTTAGTAATTCTGATTTTGTTTTCTAGAACATGCCCACGTTAGACTTATCAATTCACATTAAACAAAAAAAAAATGAAAGTAATAATTCCTAAAATATTTCTTAATCATGTAAATTAAGCTACAATTCAACATTAAACACGTGTACTTCTGGAGAGTTTAAAATAGACTGAATGGATGATTTATTGAATATATCACAGATATAAGTTCATCTCTATCATTCAGTTGATAAAACTACCATTTGCGGGGAAAACGGCACTTTCTCCTCAGAAATTCCAGATGATCTGCTTAGTTAATGTATACACATGGCAATTCTTGTGTGGTCTGTAAGGAAATTAGCCAGCTCTGGAGCAACCTCTAGAAATACCTTCTAATAATAAAACTCTTGAATTGCATCAGCTGATGTCTGTGACCTCTTTTTGACTATCCAGTGGTGTTATTTTAATTTCGAGAATGCCAAATGAAAGCTCCTTTCATGAGGTTAAGGAAAAGCTAACAAAGAAATACCTTTATTTTGAAAGCTTTAACCAGATCTCGTATCTAGAAATGCTAGCAGTGGAGTGGAGTGTGTGCTTTTAATTAACCCTTATGATACCAGAGGACATGCAAATCGACACAAAACATATACTCTCAAAATGCACATTAAAGATACAGCAGAATGTTGTTTGTTAACCTCAGAATCTATTATGCACGGAGCCTGATCTGAAAGTGGTTCAGTGAAGTCAGCAGCAAAGCAACATGAATGTTCTAGAACATTGAGAGGAGTTTTACTAGCTTGCTTTCAACATTTATGATTAGGAAAATGATAAGTAAAATTACAGGAATGTTTAGGCATTTCGTATTTTAGCACAATTTAGCAATATGGCGCAAGAACTTAGATATGTATCACAGTATGCAACTATTTAATGCTAATTAATACACAAGTATAAGTGATTTCATCTTGTTTGTATAAAATTAAACAAAACTCTTCCAATTTTTTAATTTATCTTAAAGCAGAACTTTTAAGCTGCACTTGTTTCCTTGTTTCCAGCTGTACTACTGGCATGTGGTCAAGCTGTATATTGGCTAGTGCTCACACAAGCACTATGTTAGTTTAATGATGGCCTCTTCAATGCTAAGTGATGCTGGCTTCTTGAGAAGTTTAACTATTCTAATATATAATCTAGTCAATTGATTACTGCTGACAAAGATGCTCCAGGGACCAGTACTGGTAATCAGTGCACTCATTGAGTTGTAGCCCTACTGTGAGACATGCTGACCTGAGGTCTCACTGCAGCCAGGCTGTCTGTTGCAAGGTAGCTAAGAGCATAGTAAGAAAATATAAACAAAAAAGGTCTGTAAATATTATTTAACAAGGGGGGATTTCCTCAGTGTAAAATGGTCTTTATAGTTCGTTTTCTACTGGTATTTTAATGCGGCTTACAGTAGACTGTTGAAATATGCAGCCAACTCTAGCTTAAAAGGTCTAGCCTGGGAACAACAAGTGCCAAGATATAGCACACGTTCATCATGCACTAAGGGACATTGTATTTCTCACTTCTCATTTGGAGAACACACAATCAATAACATTTACCAGAAATAAAAAAAGACTATTAAACTGAGATCTAGATTTATAAGGAGAGAATCTATCCAGTGGACAAAACCTCTCCAATTTCTATGTTATTTTATCCTTCTCAAATACTGAGCAGAGATTTTTACTATTCCTGTAAAATAACACTGGATTTGGTAAGATTTTAATAAATTAACCCCTTCTCTAAGATCCCTTTGTGAGTGTTTGGTATGAACCTTTCTAATCAAATTCAGTTAAGTAATGCTACTCTTTATAGTTTCATACGCCATAAGCATCCATATATTTTGAGGGGTGACCTGTTTTCTCTTTCTGACCCCAGTGTCCCTCTTTCCTGGATGCTTACAATTTGTATAGTTGTAATGCACGAGGTACAGGTGGTAAGGGACCATGAGCGCCCGAGATCAGGAGCTACGTTGCAAGATGGAGACACAGGACCTGGTGCTGGGTAACTGCAATCCCTCGGAGGTTTGGGACCCCAAGTTTATGCAGCCACAAACCAGGCCCTGTTAAGCAGTTGCTGTTTGCAGATCCAAAGGCTAGGCTAGTACAGAATTAACTAAATGACAGCCAAAGAGAGCTAAAACAGAAAAGCAACTGAGGGAGAACAGAACTGAAATACAGAGTGCAGGGCTCCAGGACAGAGGCAAAACTTAAGTAAAATAAAGCAGAAACCAAACTAAGGATAAACAGTACAGGGCACAGGTTTGTAGATAATAACAAAGGAATACTGTAGGACACCGACAAAGGGCACATACAGAACTTAAAGGGACAGGCACAAATATAACCAAGACTACATATAGGGGACAGGACTAAGGAACACAAGAGAAACATACAAAGGAACAAACAGAAATACAGGAACTAGCCTAACACTAAAGATGGTATAATGGTGGGGGTTTGGTTTAACTATTGGCCAATTTGATGTTAGGTGGCCAACCATGTCAAGGTATCCCACAATTAGGCAAGTCCCTAACTAATATTAGCAAAGAATAACATACTTTAAACATTAACATTGCACATCCATACAAACAGAGAATACCTGTAGACAGCTGCACAGGACTGAGGGCTGAAAGAAAACTAAAGCAACAGGTGGCGCACCGCTGTGGGGCCAGGCTATGCAGGTGCCACTAAGGACAGGGACTTGGGAAATACCACCACTGTGGACTGTAACTAGGATATGCCACCATGATGATTATACTACCAAACCCTGCCTATGACCCCATGCCCTAAAAATATTAAGCCACACCCCAAAAGGATAACGTAGAATAGTGATGGTCAAGCTATGTCACAGTACACATGTAGAGGTCTCCATTGTGGCACCTGTCCAGCTAAGAATGTGGAGCATATCATATACAATCTACTGCACTTCCTGTTCAACTGCCATGTCGAACTAGACAAGAACATAGAGCAAATTTCAGACAGTTATCAGGCTCCTATGAGTGTAGGGCATTTCTATGACGCTAGATGTAGACATCATTCCCTATGACGCAAAATGGCAGAATATCTAAGGAAACATTGAGCCACAAAAGCTGGGGGGATAGCAGAGATTTTGTTAAGTATATAGCCAGGTAGAAGACTTGCAGAAAAAAACAGGAGCAAAGTCTGGGTTTAGGACAAAAAAATAGCCAAATTACCATACTACAATGAAAAAAGTGGAATTTATAGTCCCAAATGCAACATTATTTTTTGTGGATTAACGGTGGGACTTTGACTCCTCACCAGACTTGCGAGGTCTACAATATTTGTTATTTCATAGGACTCAGAATGGTCTGGAAACAAGACAGGATCAATAGACTGTAGAATATCTGTATAGTCTGGAAACAAGGCAAGATCATTGGACTGGAGAATATCAGGATGGTCAGAAACAACACAAAGCAAATCCAAAACACAGGCCATCTAGCAAAATGTACCTGACTGCTGGGAGGATATGGTTTACATAGCCCCAGGACTCATTACAACAACAGCGAGCACATGAGCAGTAGACAAGTAAGAGAGGGGAAAGACAGATAATAGAACTACTGCTACAATAGACAATACAACCTGCAGGTGGAGTCTGAATAGGAACATGCAACAGCAAATATACAAACACCAGACGAGCCAGAAGACTTGGTTTTCGAACAGAAGTCCTAAATTTGAAGTGCTACCACCACTGCAAGGGAAGGCATACACAAATAAAGTTACCAATGATCACCTTGACTCAGAAGTCTCCAGCAGAAAGCCAGGTGAGATCCCATTAAGGATGAAACAGCTGTTCATGAGTAGTTATCTGGCTCTGCACATCTGTACAGGGCTATGTTTAAAGGCTGGCTTGTACAGCCTACATTTGCTGCAAGGGCTCCAAGTGTAATGTGGATATACACATTGATGCCATCATTTTTGTGTTATCAATATATTTAAAATATGATAAAATAGCAGGTTATATGCATGCTCTTACCAGGGTACTTATACGTTTCATAGATTTATCTCAACCATTTATTCATGAATACATTTTTATTTCATGCATGTAACCCTAAGAGTGTTTTTAACATATTGGGAAACATTTACAACCCTTGATTGTTTGTTTTTTTCGAAATATTATATAACTTAAATACTTGTGTTTGTATGCCACACAGCTTTAATTTCAATTGTATTAATTTGTTTCTTGTTCATGGTTTGGAGATTAAATAATAATAATATTGTACTGAGTATCTCTCTCCACTGTTTTAAAGAGCTTATGCTACATTGTGGGAGGTGTCTATGATTAAACCTCATGGCAAAACGCTCGAGACAGGGATTCTCTTGGCTGTGATCATATTTATTTTATAAATAAATAAACTCAATATGCCCCCCACCATTATTTTGCCAAGGTATGGGATCCAATAGGACTCCATGATATGTATTAACCCCTTCCCGACCTTATGACGAGTTAACTCATCATAAGAGCCGCACCATTAGCGACCTTATGACGAGTTAACTCGTCATGCAGTCTAGCCGGCGGTGCGCTCCGTGGGCACCGCCAGCTAGTCTGCAACGGGTCCAGGACTAAGCCTCGCACCCGAGGCAAAGCTCCTGGACCCGATCGGTGCATTTCCGGGCATGTGATCGCGGTGATAACGTGATCACCGCAATAACATGCAAATTAGATGGCAAAAACATTCTTATAGTGAAGCACAGAGAGTGACCTGTAAGTAAAAATAAATAAATAACAAACACAGAGGTTAAAATGTTTTTTTTTTAACCCTTTCATTGCTGATTACAGTTTTTAACTGTGATCAGTTTCCTTCCACTTTATGGCCCTCATTTAGTTTTTTTTAACAGATTGTTTTATTTTTACAATTTATAAAGTTTTTTTTAATAAATAAAGGTAATTTTAATATATTTATTTAACAAAATTTAACCCCTGCATGCCTGTTGCATGATTTTTACTGCTCTGACATCGCACTCTTCAGAGTTTTTTTCTGTCTTTTTTGTTATGGGGGGTTTGGGAACCAATATTTTTCTTTTTTATTAGTTAGTTAATTAGGGGAGATAAGTGGGTTTGTGTTGCACTAGTTATGTAGCTTATTATTGGGAAAATAATGGGGAAAAACATTTTTTTCCTCAAAAATTTCCTCTTTTATATGTATTTTTTAATACTAAAATGTAAATCATTTTTATGTATAAGATATCAAAAGAAAGCTCTAACTGTCCTTTAAAAAACAACATATAACTTGTATGGGTACGTTAAATGAGAGAGAGGAAAATTATGTTTCAAAAACCGCGTATTAAAAATTGAAAAACGCTCTGGTCCTTGGCCCAGGAAAATCCCTGGTCCTTAAAGGGTTAAACAACACCCTTTGAGTGCCATGGCACACACAGGATGTCCTTTAGGGAAGAAATATAGTTATATATCAAGGTTTCAGCATCGATACATGATGCCCTGGATCCTCAGCTTCTGGCCCAGGGAAAGGGGCCATCCATACAATATATGTAAAACAAATTCCAATGGTATGGCTAGGACAGGGAGGCTTCAGATTGGCTGACAGAGTCCAGGATAGCTGAGACTTCAAATGTCTTAGGGAGATCATTTCTACTGCTCATCCTCATGGCACTCAGGTTAATTTTTATTCCAGATTATGGGTCCATATTTGACCTATGCAAGGCAGTGGTGGGAAGGGGAAGAAGGTAGGTGTTATTTTGATTTCATTTTATTTATATAAAGTTCCATTTTGCCAGCTCCAGGTAGAAGGGGAGATGGGGGTAAGGAGAAAGGCCCATCTGTTAATGTATGCCATGGGGCAACTAATTATTGTTATTGATGGCTACAGAAATACACTGGCCTGTGGGCTCTGTATTAATATTATTTTACTGCGCTGGCCTGCAGTCACTAGAGGCCACATTATTTTTATTTCATAGGGCCAGCAGGATCCAATGATTTAAACTTTTTTGGAGAGGAGGTGTGGGACATGGGAGAGCCCCTGTGGCTCCTCTAACATTTTTATTCGGGTTAACCCTTTCAGTGAACCATTTGTGTTCCCTACAGCACTGAAAGGGTTAAAATGTGCAAATATTGGCTACCTTGAGCTGCCAATGCACATTTAGTTCATGCTTTTTTGGGGTTAAATTAACAGGCAAAAATTAAAGATTTTATGCCCAGTAATTCTTACTGTCCATCATTTAATCGCTGTACAGTAATTACCAGAACAGTGTTTCAATGCAGCTTTTTTTAACGGGTCCGCCTAGTCCGGTAATCCTCCAATAGAAAGTATGGAGTTTGATAGAAGGTGTGCTATTTTTTATAACGGGTGAGAAAATAAACCTGAACCCCCTTTCCTAAAAAATGTGCACTAAATTAACAGGCATTTATGATTCAATGCCCGCCACTACCCACCTGTTAATACCATTAGCAGTGAATGCCCATTAATTTAGCACTAATGCCATTTTTGGGTTAATGGCGGCCATTGAATCTACCCCATTGAATACCAAATTAGAAAGAAAAATATTGCACAGTATTTGTTATCTCTCCAATTCTGAAAGAGTTAATATTTCATAAGCTGCTCTTTCAAATATGCTACTTATTCAGACTTTCTTTGAATATACAATAAATGAATTGTTTCTGATGTTATATGACACCGGCACATACATTCACTAAAGTAACTCATTATGGCTTAGGATGATTGAGCCAAACTGCCGGTGAATGTGGCTTTATAATGCGGTCCTCGTATTCATCCAATTAGACAAGACTTGGTCTTTCACCTCAAATGAAGTGTTGGTGGTATACGAGGTGTTGGTGGTAGCGTGGTGAGCAAGGCCAACTTTCAAGCAGATATTTGGCATTCTGGCCAAGTCACTACTTTAATTTAATATGCGTACATTGGAGGAGACATGTGATAAAGAGTTCAGTTCTATACATGTGATCTTAGAAATAAACTGACTTGGGACAAGATTTCATTCATTATTATTTGGTTTACAATTCCATTACAGTAGAAATGCAGACATTTTGACTACAAATAAATCACTTCCATGCAGCGATCTGCCCAATACCTGCCTGTCCTCGAGTCCCATATGTAGACAGCCAACCCCAGAAATAGACGTAACTCATCAGTCAAACAAAGTGTGCATTCATGAATGGATTATTAGGATCCCAATATTTACATCTCTCCGCTGTGTACATTTACAATGATATAATCATAAAAAAAAGAACAATATAAAAAGTTAGTAGCATATGGTACAACTTCTTCTAATAAGAGATACACACAGATAAACAGTTACAGAGATTGAAACACAGACAAGAAATGTGGATCAAAAGCTAGGAAGTTCTACAGATGGAGGTATTTAGAAGTGAAAAGTAGTACAGCCCCAGCCGATTGAGATAGTTTAGAGAGAATTCCCAGGGGCAATTGTTCATTTATAGTTCTATAGTACTATGATGTAAATTTTGTTGGTTCTGTGCTACAGAGCACAATAGACAATTATGCGTTGTACACTGTTCTGCATCCAATAGATGAAACCTTACTGATTTTAAAATTATATTACTGGACCTCGGTTTGTTGGAAGGCTGTCCTTGAAACTGCCATCAGTTGGAGAGATAAGGAAGTGGGTGGTGACAAACTGGAGAGATTTCACTTCGTATATAGATATAAATACACAAACAACCACTAAACCAAGTATAAATAAGCAAGTTTATAAATAAATTATAAAAATAAAACTCCCCAAATCTAAACCATCTCCTGAAAAGCTAACAATTTAAAAAGTATTTTGGCCCCTACTGTGTTAACAAGGGGCATACATAAATGATGTACAAGATAAAGTGCAATAGATGTAAAACAGGTTTAACAGACAAAAAATAGGTGGTTTTCAAAGTAATACCACAAAAGAGGAATTTACCAATATGTCACTTAATACATGTAAAACACATTTGTGATCTATCTTATCCAATGCCCTTGTGCGAGACAATATATTGTTCGAACTTCAGGTGACATTATGCAGAAATAGCAAAAGTATTCATTACCAGTTCACTGCAATTAGGGTTGCCACCTTTTCATAAAAAAAAATACCGCCCATGCTATTGCCTCCATAGACTTAACATTGGCCAGGTGGCAACCCTAACTGCAATGCAAGTTCCTCCTATCAACAAAACTATTTAAGGGTATACTCAGTAAAGAGAGAATTACTGCAAAATTCAAGACAACATTTCTTGCAAAAGGGCAGAACCTATGGAACTCAAAGCCATTCTTCCAAACTGGGAATCTTCTGCTATGGCCACATTAAGATGGTAACTTCTGATATGAAGCACATGATGATTATATGAACTCGGGAGGCACATTGGCTGCTACTACCTAGGATGAAGACAAAGATCTGGTAGAGTGAGGACAGTTATTACATTTGTAATTTTCTAATGTGAATAAATCGGTTCTGGTTGTGTAGATCTAGAATTGGATGCCACTCTCCAGAAGGCTTCTGGATCCAGGAACAGAGGTGAATAAATATCCTGGAACTTCTGAGTACAACACACTGGGATGATGACCATTTGAGAATATCTGAGATGTATTTGGCTATAATCTGTCCCTATGTGGCCTGATCTGGAAGCCTGTGTGCAGGAAAAAAAATTTGGCTGGTGAAGTCAAAAACTCCAATTGGTAGACTTTGACACTACAGACAGTACCAAAGTCTCTGTAATAACTTGTGCACCAGACATAAGCATATGAAATGGCTCCATAAATGGCTCCTGATTCCTGGGCATTTTGCAGTTAAATGACCCAAATTTTCATTGTCCTGGATACAGAGGTCAAAGCTATCACCGGGTGACATCTCATACCTGACATCAGATAGGATTTTGAAAGGTGAGTCAGCTGTCTTATCCATAGGGCCTGTAAATGAGAATGCATTATCCACTGGCAAAGCCGGTTTGTGGGCTAGGTGACCAACAGCAGCACCTGTTTTAAGGGCTTAGTCTCAGAATAAAGAATCATCTTACTTAAAACGATAAAGCCTCGATAACCTATTCGATATGGAAACTCTTTTGTCCATCTTCTGCCATTCCTCTGAAAACAGATATTTGACAACATCATGGAGAGGGGAATCTTGCTTCTTTTTACAAAAAGTCAAAGAAGACAAGGCTAGATGGAGCTTCTTTAGAGTGGGTCTTACTGCCTCTATGAGCTAAATGATGGCTTTATTATCCATGGATATTGGCACAACCACATAGTCATCTTCCTCAGAAGAATATCTGAGATACTCCACATCAGCGAAAGACGATTCTTCTTCAGAAATAAAGCTTCTAGGCTAGAGAGTAGACATGTGCAAAACTAAAATTTTTGTTTAGTTTTCGTCCATTTTTAATGAATGGGGACTCTAGTTCGGTTTATAGAAAGCCAATAGTATTACATGTATTCTATAAGCCGAAAGTCTATAAACCGAAGGTCGTTTTCATTCAGAATTTCTTATGAATGGGGCTCTCGTTCGTTTTATAGAAAGGCAAAAGTATTACACGAAGTTAAGGGACCAAACTCAAACAGGTTCCTGTGAGTCTGAGCCCTAGTCCATCTCTCAGCATCCCATTGGTCCCTACTACCCTGGCCTAAATTGGATTAGGATTCACTTTTGTGTGGAGATAATCGTTTTAAGATTTATTTCTTCAGTCAGCTGTTATCCTGATCTGTAAAAGTATAAATATCCTGACTGTACTACAATAAAATGCACTTGTTTTGCTGTTCAAGAGAAACATGTCTGTCGATTATTTGCGAACATTTAGCAGCGTGTAGGGCCGCTTTAACCAATGAGCAAACTGGGCAACTGGGGGGAAAATTGTTACTGAGCAAATTGGCTGTGGCTTATTAATGGCAAAATAATACTGGAATATTAATAGGAAAAATAATACTAACATATTAATGGCAAAATAATACTGGCAAATTGGCTGTGGCATATTAATGGCATAATAATACTGACATATGAATGGCAAAATAGCTGTGGCATATTAATGGGCAAATTGTCTGTGGCATATTAATGGCAAAATCACACTGGCATATTAATGGACAAGATGTGGCATATTTAATGGACAAATGGTGGCATACTTTAATAAGCAAACTGGCTGTTGCATATGTTAATGACAAAGTGACTGTGGCATGTTAATTGGTATCAGAGAGTGGCTTATTTTAATTGGCAAAGGTGTGCTGTGGCATGCTCTGTGGGGCAAAATAACATGTACTATGGTGACGCTGTGGCTTGTTCTGCATGGGCACTTTTGTGGGACAAAGTGACACAACGGTATGTTCTGTGGGGCAAATTGACACTGGGGAATGCCAAATTGTGTGGGTTCAATATGAGTGCAAGCAAAGTGCTGTGGGTGCAATATAGGTGCATGGCAAGTTCTGTGGGTACTGTATGGTGCTGTGTTAAGTCCTTTAGGTGCAATGTGTGTGCAGAAAAAGGAAATAAAAACAAGAAATGCAATTTTTCAATAACATTTTATTACATTTACAAATAGATGAATGTGATATGAAAATAGTTGCATATAATATTAAAAAATTTACATTTACATACAGTTTTACAATGTGACTTTAGAAAAATTGGGTGGAGGGGGACCCACTACTAAAGAATTTGCCCAGGGCCCACTAGGGTCTTAAAACGGCCCTTAAAGCGGTCATCACACCCTTGCAGAGGGGTCGTAGTAGAACAAGCAGCTTCTTTCAGGCTTTCTTCACATAAGAGTTTCCCCTGAAGAGCCTTATTGTCACAGGCTTCACATCTGGAAGACTTGCTTTTCATGTTTATGAGGAACTGAATCCTGTCCAGGTTGATGCGGGCTGAAAGCAAACATAATATTGTGACAGAACATAAGAGTCAGACAGAGCCTTCTGCAGCTTAAATACTAAGGGGAATTGGCTCACCCCGAGGTTGCTAAGGATGGGAACTGCAGGGCCACCTCCTTGGAGAGAGGATACATACTGAAGCTCTCAGAGGAGAGAGGCTGAACTCTCCCAGGCAGGGCTAAATAGAAAGCCGGGGGAAGAAACAAATTCAACTCTTCAGCACTGGGTTGGGAACCACTGTTGTAGACCATGTGTTAAGTATAGAATGAGTACAGAAGTTAATTTTCAACACAAAGTCTGATGATAGATCAAGATGGGTGGGAGATTCATATGCATCACTAAAGTGGAGACATAGATGATGAAAAGGATGGAACATACAAAAAAATCACATCTACTTGTCTCTCACTATGTTCTAAATCAATGACCGGCTGTGCCCTCCAGAAAATACAGCTCTACTTATAAGCATGAAAATAGGTATATAATTGCTTGAATAAAATGCTGTACTGTGGTGTGTGAATTTCTAATGTGAATTTACAGAACCAATCCCACTTGTATCCATTTTCGTTACCTGTGTTTGTATCAAGAAAATGAACATGCGGTCAACCCATTTGACTGCAGAGAACATGTATTGCTGTAAACATTAAAATAAGGGTTCTTACAACTTAATTTCAGCTGTGCTGTGACATTATAATTTTTGTTCCATCAAAGAAGCAAATTCTAACAAGTTCTGGTTAGTAAATGATAGGCTCTACTCAATATACCCCGATTTGATCCAAAATAGATTTGTGTCGGGCACAATAGTTGAATTGAAGGGATCTTCGAAATTCGGTTACACAATATGCTGCACTTTATAATCAAGTCGGCCCTCTGTGCCATTTGGAAACCGATTCTTTGGAGCCCTTCGGTTTAGCACATTTTCCCCACTGTTACTTTCAAAATATCCTGCTGCTGAAAAAACCCCAAACGGTTCCTATCTAAGAAATGGATGCGTAATGAAATCCCTGCTCTGAGAGCTCTGATGGTTTTGAAAACTAGCCAATGGGAAGCTGGGATTGACGGTATCAGATGATTTCTCTTCATTATGCATCTCTCTCTCTCCAGGGACAGATGTTTAGATAGGGAGCTTGCACACTTTTTTTTGCTGGTGACAGGATATTTTTAGAGAATAGGTTGATTCCTATTTTGTTTTTTTGGTGACCCCCCCAGAAGATGAGCATCGAGGGCAATGTGGATCTCCGCTGGAACCTGGAACAGGTAATTATTTTTATTTCACAGGGCATCCTTTGGGTGCCAGGGGGTCGGAATATTCCTTTTCACAGAATATGTGAATACTCTTATAATCAATCCCAATTTTCTTTTGTTTAGCTTGGTCAGCCATTTTGAACTACTCCCCTTATATGATGTAAAAGGTTTTTTTACTGCACAGTCACCATTTATAAGTACCCTGTTTTTCATAACATAGGCTTATTTATGTGAAACATTACTAAAATGCTGAAGCTGCAGACGACAATATACAATAATATAATGAAGCCACTTGTTTCACATGGATCTACATTCTTTTCTGCTGTTGACGTCTTCCTTTTTTAATGAGAACATATAAAAGCAAATTACAAATTGGCTTCTAGACTGTCTCAAGTGCCATCCAAAAACTTGAATGTCAACCAGATGTCACTAGCTTCTATGTATCCCTTTTCCACTAGTGTGACTTTTCATGCACAGCAAATCCAAAACAATACTAAGAAACAATGTGTGGAGTTCATTATCCCAATTGTGCCCTGGGGATCTTTATAAATACTAGTGACTCATGCACAAATAATAAGGACACACCTTATGAACAAGTGCAACACTGCTACATTTTGTTTTAATGTTCCACCAGTTTTAATTATATGAGAGGGCTAAATTATATACACAGTGGTAGGTCGTTGTTTGAGAATAATGTTGTGTTCATGAACTGACATGCAGCTAATATTCAGGTGGATTAGAGGTTATTCTCGCATGCAAAACTGATGTAATTTTCAATGTTAATTTCCAGCAAAAAAACAAATAAGTCACAAATTCACTTAAAGAAATTAGGATAATTAAAAATAATTGTGTAGACTAAGCAGCTTGTACCAGCAAAAATGAAATGACAACAAATAAAAAAAAAACAAAAAAACAACAATATCAACAATCATTCAAATAACGTTTTATAAAGTACATTTATAAAGTCAGTAAGCAAGGAAATATTTAACACTAACTTGCAGATCAACTACAATATTTAGAGGCCATAGAGGAAGACAGTTAGATGGTCCCTCTTGTTACATTCAAAATAATAAATGCCAACCCCCAAGCATAGAGGCTAAAATATTTAGCAACTATGAAAATGATGACAGATTGAAAATGGCAGGAAAATAAGCAAGAGGGGTAATACTCAAACCCTGTATATTAGTGGTTCAACTAGTGTGCTGGAGCTGAGAAAGACAAATGCAGTCTAAATACATAATAGTACCAAAAATGGATTATACAATATATGTGAAACATGTTTTGCAAATATTAAAAGTTTAAAAAGGTGGGAAAGGATGTCTTTCCCCATCTCCATTTCTGGCCAGTGATGTGGTGGTGGAATATAGTAGATAAGCAATGAAAGATATTCCTGCGTTGGCACCTCTTGCCATTGACTGGTGTTACTCCATTTTGTCTCTCTTGCTTTAGCATTCAAAGTTAGAAAATCCTACTGAAACTGAGACTGTAATGGAGAAAAAAAACGTGCTTGAAAAAATACATTGTACTAAAAAGTATAAAAGGTCAGTGATGGACAAGGATGTATTAATTTCCTCTGATATTCCTTTGTGTCCGTTCATGTCTCATCAGTGCATTCAATTTGTACCCTTTTTGTCACTGAGTGTTTCGGGGGAAAGGTTACTGAGATAAAGCACTTTCAAAAAATTCAGTTTACTTCCCAGAATGCAACAACAGTTCTGTATCATTGGTACTGCTATTATTATAATAATATGCATATACTAAATTTGTAGTGCTAAATGTATTATAATTTGCATTTGAAAACATGTTAAGCAGTACTATGATTATTTTCAAAGCGCCAGCAGTATAGTTGAAGTTAACAGAAGACCTTTACCTCTTACCTGACTGTAAATGGATTTGATGTTAGTATATTGGTTTTGGTATATTCTTGTTATCAAGATGCAGTGTGGAGAGCATTAACCTAAACATACATACATAATATGTTTTCAAAAGTGCTAAAACAACCAATCATTAGACATACAAAGAAAGGTATCCGCACACACAAAACAGGTTACAAATTGTCTTAAAGCTACAGTTTTAGTCATATTTAATCACATGGTAAGCCAGCCACCGTATTTAAGTACTCCAACATAGGTGGGGAACTGAAGTTTCAAGTCATGACAACTGGGTCTTAATCAAAGTCAGTACATCACAAAGTACACAGCCGAGTTCTCTATTTTTCTTACATGTTTGCAATTGTGGATGTTTTTCAGGCCCATCCACTACTCTGGCACCTGCATCAATATTGTATTATTCACTTTTTCTGGTTTGCCATCATCTACTTTACCAGGTTCTTCTTTATCAACTCCTTGTGGGCTGGGCTACTGTCTTAATACAGTGTAGTTTAAGCCAATCAGATGGAAGTAACCTCAAGAAAGGACTTTCAATAAGTTATGTATATTTTCTGTAGGGTTATTACAGATGGATTATCCTACAGACCCTATGATTACTTAGATTGATCCTATACATGTTACAAGGTGCATATGCTATAAGTTTTGTTTTTAGGATATATGGTTTGAAAACTCAGTTTGCCTTGGTAAATACCTCTATTTGTTTTGAAAACGTACACTACATACATATTGTTGGCTATCATTGAAAACAGTTTCATCATCACTTCATATTTAACAGAAAGACACATTTCCACAGATTATCCATGGTGAAATCTAGTATTGACTCTGTTCTCTCAAATGTTAGGAAACATTACTATAATTCCCTTAGTTACTGCATTTAAAATTGAAAACATTTGTAAGTTTTTTTTTAAGTGTCTCTCTCGTGTGAAAACTTTGGCATGCATTCCATTTCATGAGCATTGTATTAATCTGCCTCTCTATGTTCTCTATGCTTCTGGTCCCAGAATAAATAGTTCCTTACCCTTAAGGGATATCCCCTGTATTTGCATTGTCTAATGGGTTGCCTATATAAGGTTATACCTCCATTTGCTCAGAGCTGAACTTTTTAGAGCCTTCCTAACACTTGGAATTTCTCCCATTTGCTTTTGACTATCTGGTTCTGGCATTTGGCTTTGGCTCTATCCTGAAGCCCCAGTATTGCGAATTTTGGCATGACTCTGACTATTCTCTTTTCTGAACTCCTGTAATTCTTTAAAAAAAAAAAAAAAATGTTAATATTCTTTTATTGGCACAAGTCGAATAATCCAAAATTAAAAGAAAAAGACAAAAGCCTTTTAAAGATTGAGACACGTAAATCAACAGAGAAATTATACATAATAATAAAATAAAATTACAGAAACCGGCAGATTTCTCAGTCCATAGTATTTAAGACACTGTATGAATCTGAAGAACTTAGTTGTCAAAAAATCTGTAAGGTATCCATATACATCAAAACGTAAACATTAGTTTGTATACCAAACTGGAAGAGACAATGTATGAGTCAACAGTTATAAAGGTCTGACAGACACTGTGCATGAGACACCACCATCTAGAGGTAGTTGTATGAAGACTGATGAATTATATAAACAGCGAACAGTGATGGGAGCCATAAGTTATTGAACATATGAGAATATAAGTACGAACTATTAACAGGAAAAGAAAAATGATATACAAAGAAAAAGAAAAGGGGTGACAGAAATTGGGGAAAAGCAAAGTCTGAGAAGAAGAAATAGGAGGGATAAGGGCATCATGAGGGGGGAGGGTGCGGGCAACCTCAAGAGATGTACAAACAGTGGGCTACCATTCGCTCAGCTACTGTAATTCTAACATAAAGCATCGATTTGGTTTTACTGTATGTTCTCATTGACAGGTACTTTGATTTCTGGCTTCTGTACAAGCTATACAAATAAACAAAATAGAGGATTTGCACACAAAAACAAATTGTTTAATGGCAGATAAAGGGATAATCAGAGCTCCAAAATCCGACCCAATACGGATCACTTGGTGAAATTTTGGCAGCTGAATTCCGATAGCATCTATCTTGCCTTATTGGGGAGAATTAAGACTCGTGTTGGGAGAACTTCAGCAGAAACCAACGATTCTGGGCCAAAATTGGCCATAATGAGAAGCCGAATTGCATATTTCTTTGCAATTCTCTTACAAACCCTTGGCCTGGCCCCATTTCAGGTCAGATCAGGATATATTGGGTAGACCTGCATAAGGAAAAATGAGTAGCCATAATCTAACTGGTTAAGCTTATATTTGTCCCCTCTCCGTTTGTGATGTCTTGCTTTGCACTGATTAAAACACAAGAGAGAAGCAGAGAAGAGAATAAAGCACAAGAAGCACAAGAGAGAGCAACGTTTTTTCTTCCTGAATAGTCATGGTACAACTGCCGTATATATCAAAGGTGGTTTACTGCCACATTACAACAAAACACCTGTAATTCCATGTCACATAGTGCACAAAACTCTTGGGTATGACTTCCTGGTGAGCCTATTTTCTTGCAATACATAGGTTAGAAGCCATCAATATATGAATCATATACAGACAGAAATGAAAGTACATGTTTTTGAAAATATACATTAAAGCTAGAGCCCTACTTAATTGTTTATGGATGCTATACTATTTATTTTTACCTGTTACTTTATTCTGTTCAATTTGTTCTTCTCTTTTCTTGCTTCTTAGTGCTTCATTGATTAAGAGAAGGAAACAATCTTTATTTAATTATTTTATTGTATGTAAAATCTAAAAAAAAAAAAAGATACATAAGGAACAATAACGCAAAACAGCAAGATTTGTAATACATTTCTAATCCCTGTAATCATCTGCAACCAGTTAACATTATATATAATTTAGGAATTACTTTTAGACATAACAGTGATGTTATTTTGGTGATTGTAGATGTAGCTGTTTTTTTTTATAGTGCTAGGGAATTAATCCTTTAAATTGGTACACTTTTATGACATCACTGAATATTTATTCCAAGTGCTGGAAAAGGCAGCATAGAATTCTGATACACTCCAGGTGTTATTTGCTGAAAACACCTTGTTTTTTTTTTTCCTTCCTCCCTTTCAGAACATGAAATATTCTTAAGCTATTGGGAGAGAAGGGGAAGTCACAAATCTACAAAGAGACACAAACAGAGAAGCTCGAATGAAGCATACACAAGTAAATGGAATGTATAAACAGCTTATACAACTATAGTGTCAGGATTTCCTAGGATTCAAACCATGACTTCTGAGTTTGCTGGTACCTGCTCTTGTTGTGGATGTCTAAGCAGCAGTATACAGTTCGCTGCTTGTTACTCTCCTACTGCTCTGGTGCTAATTATTGCTGCGATGAGCCTTTGAGTGATATAAACCTCATTCTCCCAGCAATCAGTGCTGTGTATTGTGCTCGGAATTGTGGATTTGTCTTGTGTTAGTGCAGTTTTTGACTCAGCTACATTTTTTACATTGTTTGCTCTCTGTCTGCCCGACCTTTGGCTCTGTGAACCCAACTTTGCTCCTGTTGTTTCTATTAACTCTGCCATGACTTGTGGGAAGCCTAACAAGACTTCTGCTTGCGTCTGCTCGAAGCCAGGAGCTCCACCTCTGGTGGAGAGTGCTGTCCACTATCCCTGCCCTGAAGCCTTTTATAGACAGTAGAACAATCAGAAGAGAGTTCTTAACAGTACCATTGAGCTGATTGCAAACCTGAAGTATACTTTTTCCAGAATTGTCACTTCCTTATCATTTTAATGAATTATAGCCTGGTTGAGAATGATGTGGTTACTGGTAGCCAGTCTAAGAAAGATTATGGTTTACAGACAGAATTTATTGTCTTTTCCCATCTAAACAGGCTTTAAAGGGACTCTACTGCCAAAGCATTGTTTGTACTATGAGTAATGTAGAGAATAAAACATGATCTATACATTGTGTTTGCAGAATTGCAACCACATGCAATTTAAACCTATTAAAAACCTTAACACAAAGTTTTTTTGTTCTTTTTGTCACTGTGAGCATTGGTTACATTAAGCCTGCTTGTACCTAAATGTTGTTCTTGTAGAACATTTGGATATTGGTAGTTTGTGAAATGTAGATATAAGCATGCACTGTAAATCAGGCATTGATACTGGAGTCGGAAAAAATCTTCAACTTGCCTATATTTCCAATTTATCTCTTAATATTTAAGAGAGAATTATAGAACATATGGGAGAAATACTGCATAAAAACACCACATGTAATGTTGTGAAACACTGTATTAGTTAGCCTAAGTTACATGGATACATGTCTCTGTATAGTAATTGTAAGATAAGTCTACATTGGAGGGGAGGCAATAGTGTTCAAAGACTTTCCCAGAGAGAAACTAGGTGGATATCCACTTTGAAAAAACCTGATCCCAAATGCTGTATTATAACTTATCATTATCAGTATTTGTGTTCCCATTTTTTATGTATGTCTGACTGTTGCAATCAGGCGAGGATGCGCCATTTGTGCTAGGTGCGCTGCACACCTAGCACAGAACCACGCTGTTTATTTCTGGAGTTTGGGTGCGCCTAACCAGGGCTGGCCTTAAGTGTTCCGGCGCCCTGTGCGGGCTTCCCCCATGGCGCCCCCCGTCTTTCACCCCCCTATGTATGTGTCCCTTTCCTCTTTCTTCCTTGCCATGTCTGTCTCTCCCCCCCTCCACCTGTTCTGTCTCTCTCCCACCTCCTGTCTCTCTCTCTTCCCCCTCGCTTGTTCTGTTTCTCTATCCCCCCTCCACCTGTTCTGTCTCTCTCTCTCCCTCTGTTCTGTCTCTCTCTCTACCCCCCCCTTACCCCTGTTCTGTCTCTCTCTCCCCTCCCCCTGTTCTGTCTCTCTCTCTCTCCCCTCCCCCTGTTCTGTCTCTCTCTCTCCCCTCCCCCTGTTCTGTCTCTCTCTCCCCCTGTTCTGTCTCTCTCTGCCCCCTGTTCTGCCTCTCACCCCCTGTTCTGTCCACCAAAATCACCAAAAAAAATATGCCGTAGCATAAATGGAAGTCATAATGGAATGCATAACAGGACTATTGGTACTGGTGTCTACATGAGCGACAGGAAGAGGAGAGTCTAGGACATTTAAATAGACTTTGGCAATATGAAGAGATATTAACAATAATGAAACTGAGACAGTTTACCGTTCGAAATGCGTCAAGAGGTTTTGGGGGCTATTCACTAAAATCCAAGTTAGCAAATTAGCACAAATTTTGACCTCCAAACTTGGACAGACTCAATTGCTTTCAATGGAGAAGAATTTACACTATCTTTTTTGACAATAAGTTAAAATTTGTAGCCACTAGTTTAATCCCCCCCCCCCCCCCCCAAGAAATAATTAGACTCTCCTACTTTAGGGCAGGCGAGATGTTTGAGGCTAAATCAAATTTAACTTCTCAATTTGACCTTGACCAATTTGACCTTTCCGAAAATATTAGTGAATAACATTTTTATATGCTTTCTATGGCAAAACAGGAGGTCGACTTTGAATTTGATGACAGGTATCGAGATGGAGCACAATTTTTCCTTTAGTGAATAGCTAAAGGGTGTTGGATTTGGAAGTGTAATTTAACTTTGAGACTAACCAAGTAAATAGCCCCCCTTATCCTTCACTTCCCTGAATTCACTGGTGATTTTCTGCATCTTATTGTTGCTTTCCATTGTGTCATCTGCGATCGTGGCTCACTGTGGTAGTGACCCAACAAACTTTGTAAGTTGCGCTCAGTGTGGGTGGGGAATCTATATCTTACTATCCTGCTCTATGTTATCTGCATTTCCACACAGATATTAAAGCTTTGTTGGAAAAGAGCCTGATACCTCATTGTGGTTTACTTTTGGAGCAGACTTTGCATCTCTGTGAATGCATTACATACATATTCATTCCACACACTTTTTTGTTATATATAACACTATTGTGTGTTTTTGTATTTCTTCCCACATGTGGCCCTACGCTACTCAATTTTGACTGCATTTCAGTTTATCTATAAATGCCTGATTTTTGCAGTTCACTTGTAAAAACAACATTCATTCTGTTGGAAAAGTAGTTTAAATGTGTCAGGTTTATTTTAATTTTTTTTTTTAATATAGTCCAAAGTGAAAATATATCCCCAGTCTACAGGATGATCCCACACATAATCCAATTGAGATGAATGTTACAGGACCAGTTGTTGCCAGTGATAATGTATTTTTGTTGTAACTGTATTCTGCTGACTCAGACATTTTTATTCTATTTTAGATTTATCTCTTTCAATCATCCACACTCGTCACTTCTCCATAAGTTCATCTCTTTAAAAACAAGTTGTACACCAGAGACTCACTTAGAAGTATCATTTGCCTTTTGCTATGTTTTGTTTTCTGTTTTACGGAAGGATAAGTTTCTTGCTATACTATTTATCATGATTGCGCTATTGAGTTAGGGGGATAAAAAAATAATAATACACTATATTCCCAACTGTGCTTAAATTCCTTATTACCTTGAACAATTTCAACCAGCATCAAAGGCTCCCAAGTGTATTTGCACAGGACAGTTGGACATGGGACACAAGCAGGGTTTTGTATGAAGTTATAACAATCTGCTCACTTGCCCCAGACCCCAATAATAAATAAATATCCGGAGAATAAATTAATCAAATAAAATAATTCCCTACCTTCCCCTACCTTTACCTTGCCCATGCTGGGGGTGGCGACTCAACTGTAAAAATAAAATAAAAAATCACCCTTTGGGTAAAAATCACTGCCCACCCCCCTGGCACCCAAAGGGTGCCCTGTAAATAAAATTATTTCCTGTTTCCAGATTCCAGAGATCCTCATCTTCTGGCCCAGGGAAACGGGCCACCCAAAAAAATGAAAATCATCCACCTATTCTATTGAAAAAATACTGCCAACAAAAAACAAAACCGCGTGAGAGTTCCCTAGGTGGGGGAGAGATGCCCAACGAAATCCCTGCTCTGAGAGCAGAGACTTGATTTGAAGATAAACCTGCATCTGATTAGTTGCTTGTTTTTACTGTGAGATTGATATAGACCCCACTTTACATATTCAAGCTAAGTTATTAGATCTCTTTCAGCTAGGTATATCTACATGTGTATTGTCTGAGAAATTTGTTAAAAAAACTTAAAGTATTAGACCCAGTTATTCCTGTCTTCTATACTACTCCAAAAATGCACAAGGGGTTACATCCCCCTCCACGTAGGGTTGCAACCCAGCCGTGATTTTACCGGTAGGCCGGTAAAAAAAAAAAGGCTCACTGCCAATATTAAGTCTATGGCGTAAATAGCAAGGCCTTTTTTTTTGTGTGGAAAAGGTGGCAACCCTACCTCCACATGGAGCCATAGTGGCTAGAAACATATTATGGGGTATTGATTCATATCTGTATTCCTATGTCAAACTTCCAGCTTTTTTAAAAGATAGTCAACATGCTATTAATGTATTTAAAGATATATTGATTGATGCCAATACTATACTTTGCACTATGGATAAAGAATCGCTTTATAATAATACTGCTCACTACAAAGCAAGTGATATTATCAGTAGAATCCTGGTTGATCAACCGTTTCTAGGAGCCCCTCCATCCGAAGTCAGTTGTTGTCGTTTGTACTTACTAACAATAATTTCAAATTTGATCATATGTTTTTCATGCAAGTTGGTGGAGTAGCAATGGGAGCAGCTATGGCTCCAAATGTGGCAAATCTATATTTGGGTTTTTTAAACAGTTGGTTATCTATGTCCCTGTTAATCCTTTTCTTCCTTGGATTACAGGTCGGTATAGATTCGATGATATTATATTTTTCTTGACTGGCACTGTTGACACCTTGACTGCGTTTCATGAATACATTAATAAGTCGTTTGGTGGTTTCAAATTTACCCTTCATTATCACACTGAACAGATAGTGTTTCTGGATATAGTTATTTACAAATGGAAGAATAAATTGGCTACTAGATTATATAGGAAGCCCATGTCAGTAAACTCTCTTTTACATTTTGAGTCTTGTCATCCTCATTCTATGATTTCCAACATCTCCCAAAAATCGAATCCACGGGGTGGAAACATTATGTACTGATCCAGAGGTGAGAGACTCTGAAAAAATGATCATCATTTTAGAAATCGTGGATATCCAGAATATACATTTAATCCTATATCGAATTCTAAGTCTAGGTGCAGTCGTGGTGTCAATGGTCCTAGTCCAGTCAATTCAAATACTATGGTGAGATATTCTGCCTGTTATTCTCCTATTGCAGGGCAAATTAAAAATTTCTTGTCTAAACATTGGCATATTTTAAAACAAGAGACAAAATTGAATCTTTTCTGCCCACTTATCCTAGTATCGCTTACAAAAAAAAAAGGCCAATTTGAGACATAAATGATTACATATTGATCTAAGATCGTTACCTGTAGAAAAAACTTGGCTTCCGATGACTCCTAAAGGGAATTACAAATGTGGCCATTGTGCTAACTGTAAAAACACCAGTAATGATAAGTGGTTTTACCATCTGTATACTGGTCAAAAAATTTATATAAATCACTTTATCAGTTGCTCCTCGGCATGTGTGATATATATATATACGCTGGTCTGCCTGTGTTCAAAATTCTACATTGGATGTACCACCAGACCATTAAGGAGCGTATAAATGAGATAAATGAAAATAATAATGCTGGTTTAAACAGAGAATTAAATTAGGCAGTTTCTTTAGAGAATTGTTTGTAATATATTTATTCTCCTGAGTGCTACCCTTGATATGAGCTTTGTATATTTTGTATGTTATGTAAATGTATTTGTTGCTAATGGTTTATAATCATGAGTGTGTTTTTCATCTGTAATTGATTGATTGTGCATCGTTAATAAGGGCGTGTAGTAAAGTTTATTAATTTTGTATCTTCACCTTGAGAATGGCACACTGCAGTGCCGAAACCGGTCGGTGTTTATGATGGAATAAACTCCATGTGGTTTTCTACTTACGAGAGTGGATGTATTTATTTCGTATGAAGCTCATATTCATCTAATCAATAGCCTATAAGGTATAATATCCTTCCACTTAGACAATATATGTGTTGCAAATGAATTGTGTTCCTCTACTTTCCTACTCTCATAATTGGAGTGATGTTTACATAGTCTCTTTCTCTTCCATGTAGAGTTGAAACACCAAATTGCTTTTTGCATGAACAGTAATTATATTATTGTATGTGCTTAATATTTTGACTGATCAGTGTATATCCCAAATATAAGTGCTCAGATATATCTCCAGTAAAGGAACAATTTGGTCAGGACTTTAGTCAGAGTATAAGTATAACAAATGTATTAATACACATATCCTACATGGCAGTATATAACTCCAATTCCAGCATTGCAATAAAACAAAGTAATTGATGAAAGTCACGGCAAGCCTGTTTAAAACTGCAACTGTGACATGTTTCGCCTGTCCAAAGCTGGCTTCTTTTGTCAATTGAACAATAAAGGGTGTAAATACACCTCCAGGTGTAACAAAAGTCATCTTAGGCCATAATGTATACCTGCAGTACCTCAAAGGAATAAAAATGGTGGTGTATCAACAAGAAGAATAATAAATGGTATACATATATTCTCCGGAAGTGACATGTCACTAAAAACCAGAAGTAGCCTGAATAAGAGGCCATTCAAATTCAAAATGGATGTTTAAGGCAGGACAGTAGACAAGTTCTGTCTTCTTTAAAGATGGTCATGTGCACTTTAGCACAAGCTTGATGCCCTAAATCTAAATGGAAGTGTTAGGACCCTGAGATATTGAACTGAATGTTGACAATTGTACATATTAGTAATTTGTAAATGTGATATGCTTTCTCAGTCATAGTAAAAAGAGAATTCACAAGACATTGGATTGTTTACTCAGTAATGGGGAATAAGAGCTTGGTTTACAGCATCTTTTAGTTTTAACAATAGTAAACATTCTTTATCAACCTACATAATTAAATTTATCGACCTTCTTCAGATATCTCAAAGTTATGTTCTTGTTTGTGTAATTCTACAGTTTTTTCTCAAACCACAATTTTATCAGAATGGGATAGAGTGTCAGAAGCATGTGAACTCCACCCCACTTATTGTACATTTCTCTTGAGTAAAATGTAAGCTGGAATTTGTTTAAACAAGAGGATTTGTTTGTGAAGTTACCCTGAGGTGGTAGCAATCTTTCCACTTCACTCTAAGTGATTATGTCACTGGTGAAAGGATTATGAAAAAAAATCCACGCTGCAGGTGGTGAAAGGCATGTGTAAAGTGGAAAGATCAAGTTGGAAATCCATTTAGCAAGCAGACCTGTTTAAAGAAGTAGGCCTCAAAACTAAAGTTTGTGTGGAATCTCATGCAGCAATGAGGAGACCCTGTGCAAAAGATTACCAGGTCAATAGCTCTTTCAATGCCTTACATCATGTAAAACAGGCTAGAGGGGACATAGGAGGAAAAAGTTGAAATATGAACCATGTGTGATAAAACTGTGCCAATTGTACTCACACATTACTGTGAGGCGTAGAGGCACCTTTAATAAGTCTAATTTAATTTTTCTCTCTAACGCTCCAATGTTTTAACTAATTCAACATAATGTGCATTCATTTAAAAGAAAAACTGTCCCTGTAAATTATATTTAATTTTTTTTTTTTTTTGAAATTTTTATTGGAAATTCTCATGATACATAAAGAATTAGATCATCATTAGAAAATTATCTATAATATTACAAAATTATAATAAAACATAAATAGAACATAAATAACAGAAATGGATTTATACATAAAAAATAATATCATTAAGTATGTAGGGAAAAAACCAAAGAAAGAGAGAAAAAGAAATTGAAAAAGAAAATAGAGGGGATAGTAAAAGGTAGCATAAAATTATTTATGGTTTGTCTACTTTGTTTTTCTTATTCTATTGTGAATATTGGTTCTACCGCCCATTCGAACAATTTTCCCAGGTCTCAAGAATCTCGTAATATTGAGTCATTTTGTCATTCACGGAATAATGCATTTTTTCCATTTGTATGTTATGCTCGATTAAATTGCATAGTTCCTCTAAAGTAGGGACTGTAGTACTTTTCCAATTCCTTCCCAATAATGTTTTACTCGCTAACAATACCTGGCCCAAAATCACCTTCTTCGGCTTAGTAATGCGTTTGGGGAATATATGTAGGAGAGCCAGTATTGGGGATTTAGCTATATTCTTCTTTAGCAGTTTATCTATCAACATGTACACACTAGACCAATATACTTTGAGTTTCGGGCAGTCCCACCAAATGTGTAACATAGTCCCTGGTCTATTGCAACCTCTCCAGCATAAATTTGAGAACCCCTTGTACATTTTTGCTAATCTGGTTGGGACATAGTACCATCTGAATAATATTTTCTTTACAAGTTCCACATGATTCGCATTGTGCGAAATTCTGCGTGGGAAATCAAGTGCCTGCGTCCATTCTGTAGGGGAAATATGGGTGCCCAATTCTGTCTCCCAGGCCTGAACATGAGGAAGAGATCCAATCATACAAAATGTTTGTAGTGCTTGGTAACATATGGAAAGACCTTTCTTTACATAGGGCATCTTACAACATGCAAAAATAAGTTTGTGTGGGATATGACCAGGCACTGAAAGCATATGGGGAGTATGTGTTAGGACTTGTTGAACCTGAAGATATTTTAACCAATCTTTATCGTTTATACCATATTGGGCTTTAAGTTCAGAAAAAGAACTCAGCTTATGTTGAGTGTAAAGATTTCCAAGATGAGTAATGCCCTGAAGCTGCCACGTCTTCAAATGTAGGTCGGTAACCAATCTTTCTAGACTTGAAATAGGGGTGGCTATTGATAATTTAGCCATTTCAGGGACTCTTAATACATACTGTTTCCAGATTTTTAACGAAACATTTATACTAGGTGTCCCACAGGAAAATAGTTTCCAATGTTGTGTCCACAGAACATCGATCAACCTGTGTGGGTAGCAGATCGCGTCCTCCACATCTACCCACGCTATTTCACCTGGTGCACAGTGAGACATTAATGCTTGGGCCATACGCGCCGCTTGGTAGTATTTTTCTACAGAGGGAACACCCAATCCTCCCCTCTCCGGGGGCATTATCAACCACTTGTTTGCAATCCTGGTGGGCTTGTGGGCGTGGATGAATTTACAAATATCTGATTGTATAGTTTTCAGAACGGACTTGGGTATCGCTATCGGTAAAGCTCTGAATATATAAAGTAGTTTTGGCATAACTGTCATTTTCACCGCCGCTATTCTTCCTAGCCATGTGAGGAATAAGGTCGACCACTCCATCAAATCTTGTTTAAGTGTGTTCCATACTGTTAGAAGATTATGTTTTATGAGATGGGCCGGATTTTTTGTGATACGTACCCCTAAATATGTTATATTATCTAATCTCCATTCGAACAAGTATGTAGTTTGAAGAGATTGCAAGATGTTCGGGTTCACCCCTATCGGTAAAGCTTGTGTTTTTGACACGTTAACTTTGTGGTAAGATACTTTGCTGAACTCATCCATAACCTCTAGAAGATGTGGGAGTGAGCGCTGAGGATGGGATAGGGAGAATATAATATCGTCCGCGAATAACCCCAATTTAATCTCCCGGCCTGGCGCGTATGGTATGCCTGGAATCAAGGGGTGGTTCCTAATCAATGCCGCTAAAGGCTCTAAGGCTAAAACGTACAAAAGTGGGGACAGTGGGCAACCCTGTCTGGATCCGTTTGTTATTGGAAATGGCTTCGATTGGAACCCTGCGTACGTGACCTTCGCCGATGGTGCAGAGTAAAGGGCAAAGATCGACTGTATGTATTCTGGGGGGAATCCGAATTTGCTCAGAACTTTTCGTAAATAAAGCCAGTGGAGGCGGTCAAATGCCTTTTCGGCATCTATGGCCAAAATTAGACTGGGAATCTTGCGGTCTTTAATTATTGAAATTGTGTCGATTATTTTACGGGTGTTGTCGGTGCCTTGGCGTCCATGTACAAAACCCACTTGATCATAGTGCAAAAGACTGGGCAATAGAGACTGAAGTCTATTGGCCAGAATTTTAGCATATAATTTTACGTCTACGTTTAAAAGTGATATAGGTCGGTAATTGGGACAGTGCGTCGGGGGTTTTCCTGGCTTGGGCAATGTGGTAATATGGGCTACTAACATAGAAGGCGGGAATTCGCCTTTTAACCTGCTAGAGTTAAAAGTACGGGAGAGATATGGGATTAGGTATTTCTGAAACATTGTATAATATTGATTAGAAAAGCCGTCTGGGCCTGGAGCTTTGTACTTGGGGAGCGCTTTTATTGCTTTTGCTAATTCTTCCTCTGTTATCGATGCGGTAAGACCCGGCAAAGCTTGGGTCCCTAATTTAGGTAGCTCCATCTTTGCTAAGAAATCATCTATTGTTTTATCCATCGGTTGTGGTGTGTGCTGATCTTTATGTAAATTATACAGGGACGAGTAATAAGAGGCAAAAACCTCCGGTATGTCTATACGTCGGTACGGATTCTGTGTTTTAACCCCTTGTTGTGAGATTATATATGGTATCGCCCGTTTGGCCTCCATTTTCCTTAATCTTTTAGATAAAAGTCTGCTCGCTTTATTCCCTTGAGTGTAGAAAGTTTGTTTAAGTCTCTGTAGTTGCAATTGGGTTTGGTGTAATTGGATTTTCGAGATGGCCTGTTTTATAACTACAATTTGAGCCCTCCCCTGTGTGGTATGTTTGGTCTTGTTATTCGCTTCTAAAACCTGAAGCTCAGACATCAACTTTTTTAATTCTGTTTCTCTTTTTTTTTTCTCATAGGATGCCATTGCTATTAGATGTCCTCTCATAACTGACTTGTGGGCCTCCCATATAACCTCTGCCGAAATCTCTGGTGTATCATTTAGTTGGAAGTATTCTTCCAGCACTTTTTGTACTTTTTGTTTGATAGTGGGATTGGAGAGTAAACTATCATTAAGGCGCCAGGAGCCCATGCCTTTGTATTGGGATGGTACAGAGATCGTGAGGCATATCGGGGCATGGTCGGACCATTGGATCGTCCCTATTTCACATTTAGTTACCCGCTGCAGAGTGGATTTATCTAACAAAAAATGATCAATTCGGGAATAAGTCGAGTGGACCTGCGAATAAAACGTATAATCTCTAGAAAGCCCATTAGTAATTCTCCAGGCGTCGTACAGTCTAGTTTCTGTTAATATTTGTTGAAATGTTCGGCATTGTGAGTACAGTGTACGAAGATATTTCCCTGTTGGGGTAGCAGAGGTGTCAAGAGCTTGGTCGGCTATTGTATTAAAGTCTCCACATACTATAGTCGCCTTGTTTGGAGACATATCAAGTCGGTTAATAACTTTTTTAATAAAGGTAAGTGACTCCGAGTTGGGGGCATATATGTTGGCAATTATATAAGGTGTTCCATTAATGGTGGCCTCTATAATGAGATATCTGCCTTTTCTATCCTTGGTAATATTTACTAATTGGAAAGAGAGTGAGTTGTGGAACCATGTGGATACTCCGCATTTTTTCTTTGCCATTGTAGCGTGAAATACCTCTGTATATTGTGCTGTGGACATTTTGGGGAATTTATCAGTCGCGAAGTGGGTCTCCTGGGCACATATTATCTGTGCATTATTGTTTCTTGCTTCTTTAAATAATAATCTACGTTTGTTGGGTGTGTTTAGTCCTTTGGTATTAATTGACATTATTTTAATTGACATTATATCTGTTCTAAGGGAACTGTAGGTTTCCAAACAATACTACCAGCGGCGCGTTTACCCATCACATTGTACTCACCCCCTCCTTGATTTCTAGGTATCCCTAGAGAGTTGACTCTGGCTTCTCTTATTTTAGACATGGTCGTATCCTTATATGAAAGAGTGGTCCGATATCTAATATGGTATAGACATACAAAAAAAAACGCAGAATTAAAAATAACAATGGAAAGAAAAAAGAAGAATGGAAATATAAAAAAGAAGAAAGAAAAGTGGCATAACACCAATATGCAAATATTCACATTGTCAGTAAGGTCTGTTTGTGACCTAAAAAACCTTCTCAGTGCATTTATATTTTCGATACACACTTTTGTGCTGCAATGCTGCACTAAACACATCTCCAGATGGATGGGGGTTATCCGTAGTGTGCAGAAAATTATCAAATCTCTGCAAACCAACTTAGTGCCTAAAAAAGAAATCAGGCGGCCCTCTGGGGGAACTGATTAACCTTAATCTGGTCCAGTCTAAAAAAAACCAAATCTAGGCACTTACAATTTATAACTAGTTAGTGAAAAACAGAAAAACATTGAACTTAGTTATTCTAAATTTTTGGTTGAACTATGCGTTTTGTGATACTCATATCTCGCCTCTGCCCTCTATATTTGGTGTGTAAACATTAATGTTCACTGCATTCGGCTGTTGAACTTTTTGTCAGGAGCTTTTTACGTTCTGCCGCTAATTTAGGATATTGCTACACACGGTAAGCGGTGATCTACAGAATTATCGTTTGTTAATTCTCATATATTTGCGTATGTAATTTAACTAGCAATGCTATATCGTATCTTTTATGTGGTCAAGCCCCATATTTAAGCATTCTCAATAATGGTGATGAGTTACTTGCAGTCATGAAATACCGGAATCGCCAACATTGTTCCTCTCTCAATAGAAACGGGATGTTTCCCAAATCTTCATTGTCCTTAACTTCTGTTTTAACACTTTGGGACAGTCTGGAGAGGTGAATAATCTCACAGTCCTTGCTGGGAGTATGAACGTTGGGCGGGTTCCATTCATATCGTATCTCCGGGCATTTTCTTGTGGCTAGAGGATCTTGTTATTTGGGACTTTGGTATAACTTGCAAAATCCAGGGTTTCTTTACGCTGTGTCCGTTGCGTGTCTAGATCCGCGATGCTGTGGGGCCTGTGTCCAGTCTCTGGCCAGACGCTGTCTTTTTCCTCGGTCAGGTTCCTCTTTACTTTGGGTTGGGATTGCCCACATTTGCAGGAATTTAACCCCTTCCTCTGGGGATCGGAACACCGTGGTGGAACCTTGTCGGGAAACCAAAATTTTTACTGGAAACCCCCATTTGTATTTGATATTCGCTGCACGGAGGGCCGATGTTACGGCCTGGAAGCTCCTGCGTTGTTGAAGTGTGTGTTGGGAGAGGTCCGCAAATATCTGGATCTTGTTGTAAGGAACAGGTAACGGTTGTATTTCTCTTCCGACTCTCATCACAGCTTCCTTAAAATGATAGAAATGGAGTCTTAGTATAACGTCTCTTGGTGTCTCCGGGGGCAAGTTTTTGGGTTTTGGTAGGCGGTGGATTCGATCGATCAAAGTGTCCGTTCCGATGATATCTGGAAGGAGTGTGGAAAATAGCCCTTGAACCCAGTCCGCTAGGTAGGCTGGCTGTACCTCCTCAGGGATACCCCTTAGCCTGAGATTGTTGCGGCGGGAACGGTCCTCCAGGTCCCACACTTTTTCCTGCAAGCTATGGATTTCAGCTTTGAGGTTTTTATGAGAGTCCGACAGGTCGTTGTGGTGGTCCACAAGATCGTCTATTTTGGTTTCCATCCTGGTGGTTCTATCTCCCAGTTCTCTTATTTCCCTCGCAAATTCTGCTGTGAGGTCATAAATGTCTCCTTTGATCTGCGTTCGGAGCGTGGTAAGCATCCCTTTAATTTCTTCCCCAGTGATCACACCCGGAGTGGATGCCAGAGAGGTAGCGTCCTCGCCATCGAATACCTCCTCGTGTTCTAGGCCCTCACAGACGCCATCTTGGGATCCAGGCTCGGTGAGAATATTTGATTTTTTATTCCCTCTTGGGGTCATAAACTTGCTCAGTTTTTCTTGTTTTTTCGAATGTCGGTGTTGAGACATTCTGTAGGATTATAATCAGTGCTGTACCGTGATTATTGCCGTCTGAAATCAGTTTACCCCCGTCGGCCTCTGAGGAGCTCCTTTACAACACGTCCAGCTCGGTCGCCAGTTAGGACACGCCCCAAATTATATTTAATTTAATGGTTAAAAAACAAATGCTAAAATAAATCTAAAAGAAACATATTGTATATATGTTTTTAAAAATAGTGTACTCGTAAAAAAATAATGAAGTCAATAATTTAATTCTTTTTTTTTTTAGTTCTTACCGGATTGGTATTTATTTTGCAATCACAGTACCAAATCAAAAAATAATACAAAACCTGGCAGACTATATAATAAGCTCTGTGAATTTACGTCCCACAGTTAATGTTGTCTAACTCTCTTTGTAAGTACATTAGGTGATGATTAATCAATGCATGTATAGAAATGCTCTACATCACATTATTCTCTTCAATAATCTGAGCAGATTTATACATCTTTTCAGATGAAAAGGCTCTACATCACATTATTCTCCTTAATAATCTAAGTAGATTTAAACATCTTTTCAGTCACACATTACACATGTACTAGTCTTATTTTATGGCTGCGACATGAATATGTATTGACCTGATCTAATTTATCATGTTAACTGTGAGAATGGTCAAAGGGGACACATGTTTTATTGCTTTACTGGTCTATTAAGGATCCAAATGGTATTATTACTTCTTGCAGGAGGTCACTGAGCAATTCACAACATGAAAAGCAAGTTTTGCACAGTTTGCTTTGTATGGTATGTGTACACTTTTTAATTATATTTATTATATTAATTTATTTGTAATGAATATTTTTCAGAACTATCTATTGGGGAGGCAGAGTTTAAGAAAGCATAATTATAAATCTGGAGCTAAATATTTTATATTTTACATTTATTTAAAGGGACTCCACCAAATTATACTGTATACTGTGAAAGTAGAGAATACAGGGAGTGCAGAATTATTAGGCAAGTTGTATTTTTGAGGATTCATTTTATTATTGAACAACAACCATGTTCTCAATGAACCCAAAAAACTCATTAATATCAAAGCTGAATATTTTTGGAAGTAGTTTTTAGTTTGTTTTTAGTTTTAGCTATTTTAGGGGGATATCTGTGTGTGCAGGCGACTATTAATGTGCATAATTATTAGGCAACTTAACAAAAAACAAATATATACCCATTTCAATTATTTATTTTTACCAGTGAGACCAATATAACATCTCAACATTCACAAATATACATTTCTGACATTCAAAAACAAAACAAAAACAAATCAGTGACCAATATAGCCACCTTTCTTTGCAAGGACACTCAAAAGCCTGCCATCCATGGATTCTGTCAGTGTTTTGATCTGTTCACCATCAACATTGCGTGCAGCAGCAACCACAGCCTCCCAGACACTGTTCAGAGAGGTGTACTGTTTTCCCTCCTTGTAAATCTCACATTTGATGATGGACCACAGGTTCTCAATGGGGTTCAGATCAGGTGAACAAGGAGGCCATGTCATTAGATTTTCTTCTTTTATACCCTTTCTTGCCAGCCACGCTGTGGAGTACTTGGACGCGTGTGATGGAGCATTGTCCTGCATGAAAATCATGTTTTTCTTGAAGGATGCAGACTTCTTCCTGTACCAATGCTTGAAGAAGGTGTCTTCCAGGAACTGGCAGTAGGACTGGGAGTTGAGCTTGACTCCATCCTCAAGCCGAAAAGGCCCCACAAGCTCATCTTTGATGATACCAGCCCAAACCAGTACTCCACCTCCACCTTGCAGGCGTCTGAGTCGGACTGGAGCTCTCTGCCCTTTACCAATCCAGCCACGGGCCCATCCATCTGGCCCATCAAGACTCACTCTCATTTCATCAGTCCATAAAACCTTAGAAAAATCAGTCTTGAGATATTTCTTGGCCCAGTCTTGACGTTTCAGCTTGTGTGTCTTGTTCAGTGGTGGTCGTCTTTCAGCCTTTCTTACCTTGGCCATGTCTCTGAGTATTGCACACCTTGTGCTTTTGGGCACTCCAGTGATGTTGCAGCTCTGAAATATGGCCAAACTGGTGGCAAGTGGCATCGTGGCAGCTGCACGGTTGACTTTTCTCAGTTCATCGGCAGTTATTTTGCGCCTTGGTTGTTTCACACGCTTCTTGCGACCCTGTTGACTATTTTGAATGAAACGCTTGATTGTTCGATGATCACGCTTCAGAAGCTTTGCAATTTTAAGAGTGCTGCATCCCTCTGCAAGATATCTCACTATTTTTGACTTTTCTGAGCCTGTCAAGTCCTTCTTTTGACCCATTTTGCCAAAGGAAAGGAAGTTGCCTAATAATTATGCACACCTGATATAGGGTGTTGATGTCATTAGACCACACCCCTTCTCATTACAGAGATGCACATCACCTAATATGCTTAATTGGTAGTAGGCTTTCAAGCCTATACAGCTGGGAGTAAGACAACATGCATAAAGAGGATGATGTGGTCAAAATACTCATTTGCCTAATAATTCTGCACTCCCTGTAGAAAAAAAGTATCAAACCTGATCGATACAGAAAAGAAAATACACGCATCAAGAATGTGGTTTAAAGACCATGAGTTTTGTATTTGCCTATTAACAAATGTTTGTTAGGTCATATTTTGTGTAGACAATCTGCAGATTGCACTCAAATAGTTTCAAACAGAGTTGTTAAAGGGACACTGCCACTTACATAAGATGTAACTAGATAACCTGGTCATTTAATACAAACACATATATAAATCATATGCCACTGTTTTTATTTATTGTATTAATTGCTCACAAAAGGAAAAATAAAATTAAGTGTTTATCTCTTGTCTCCATATTGTAAATATGTCCCATGATGCAACACTGTCCAAAATTTTCCAACCAGTTGGCTGTTGCCAAAGCCTGCATGATGATGTCAAAAGATACTCCCCTGCTCTCTTACTGGCTCCTGTGTATGATAGTGGGCAGGACTAGGTGGCTGTGTACAACTTTTTTTTTACATGCCTTCCAAGAAAAAGACAGGAGATAAACCTGATCAAACAGAAACATAACTCCGCCTCTTGTGATGTAAAAGTCACATTACCCTCCCATTCAATGCACGTCAGAAAGGGATTTTTCAATTTTTGATATGTGGTTGTTGAAACGGAATCTTCCTCTCTATCATTTAATGCACCCATACAAGTTATTTGTTGTTTTTTAAAGGACAGTTAGAACTTTCTTTTGATACCCTACACATTAAAATAATCTACAATTTAGAGTTTTTAAAAATACATATAAAATGAGAAAGTTTGGGGAAAAAATGTTTTTCCCCATTATTTTCCCAATAATAATCTACACAACTAGTGCAACACTAACCCATTTATCCCAACCACGGTCGACCTTAAGTGTCCAAGAGCCCTGTACGGGCCACCCCCGTGGCAAAACCTCCCTCCTCTCCCACCTCATGCCTGTCTCTTTCCTCTCCTTTCACTTCCCTGTCTCTTTCTTCTGCCTTCCCTTGTCTCTCTCTTTCCTCTCCTTTCCCATGTCTATCTCTCTCCCTTCCCAATATCTGTCTCTCTCCCTTCCCATGTCTGTCTCTCTCCCCTGTCCCATTCCATGTATGTCTCTCCTCTCATCACCCCCCATGTATCTCTCCTCCTCCCCCATACCTATTCTCTCTCTCTCTCTGCCCCATATCTGTTCTCTCTCCCCATATCTGTTATCTCTACCCCCAATATCTGTTCTCTCTCCCCCACCATATCTGTTCTATTTCTCCCCCTATATCTGTTCTCTCCCTGGGGAGGACCTAGTAGCTAGTCCCTGGTCCCTATAATATAAACTCTACCCATCCCCCACAGTCTCTCACTCATACATACAAACATTTTCTCATTCACACACACACAAACACAGTCTCTCACTCACACAGACACACATGCCCTGTTAGAGTGCATTCCTTACCAGGTGCAGGTAGTCTGCTGCAGGTTTGAGCTCCATGAGGGACTAAGCCAATCAGGCTTCTGAAGCTTCTGAACTTTCAGACAATTAGGAGAGTTGAGAGGTCTCTCCTGATTGGCTGAAACCTCCTCTCAGAGCTCTCAATCCAGGATTGAGGCTGGCTGTGACCCAGGACCTAAAGTCCCATTGCAGGACTCTACCAGGCATTCTAGGACACGTGGGCATCCGAGGATGAAGTTCGATACATATTGAGCAGATCCTTAAGAGAAGAATGTGTTTGGTGTGTCTCCTGTTTATGACACCACCTTGTAACTTGATATGCAAATGAACGAATACGTTTCAGTGGGAAAAGTGAAATTCGTATATCAAACCAAAAGATGATGTCATACACAGGGCACATTTAAAATTCATTTCTACATTCCATATTAGAAGCACAAGTGTATTGTCAATTTATTTTACAGCATTCAGGTGTTGCTTTACACTTTTATAAATATAACTGGATGTACACAAGGAAAAATGTATGTGTCTCCACTCGTGCCAATGTATAACAATGATTCCATGACCGTTCCTGATTGTTTATACCCCATTCATATTGCAAAGCTTTAGTATACAGCATACAATGTTTATGATATGTATACATTTCTATAAATATTTGCAAAGATACTGAGCTTTAGGGGCATAATGTTTGATCCACACCCTGTTAACACAGGGGTGGGGTAACTGCAGTCTGGATATAAGCTTGTTAGTTAGGATGCTCGATAACTTTTTGTTCAAGTATGTCTAATTTGTTGTCACCTAACGGTATATATAACAGTGTATATATGTTTACAACATTTTGGAGGAAGATGCCTGGAAGAAGAGTGGGGGAAATTACCATGAGAAAAGTCACATTATCCCTGTGCGCAGGTTCCCCAAAGCTTCTTTTTCTATAACATTTCCTAATAAATTAAAATGACAAATAATTTGTTACCTTTGAATTTAACATACAAGCTTTGTTATCTATCTATCTATCTATATATTCTTTAAGTATGTGCTCAGATAAGAACATTTTCAGCAGAATGAACAACATAACTAATATATTTTCAGAAAGCAGGGTGCATCACAAATGTAACATCTTTTATGTTTATTTCCATAAATAATTGCATGATATACAGAAGTGTATCTATATACAGGAGTATATACCTGATACCGCAAAGGATTATAGGGAAAATTAGAAACATAGTAGAATGTGTTGGCAGATAAGAGCCCTTTGGCCCATCTATCCATAATTCTACCTGCTTTATAAACCTCATACCTTATTTGGTTATTGGCCTTATCATCTCTTTGGGATAATGCTTCCTCTTACTCCATGCATGCTTATACAACTTCACTGTTTTAACTTCTACCACTTCTGCTGGAAGACTTTTCCATGCTTTCATCACTCTCATAGTAAAGCAATACTTTCTGATGTTAGGTTTAAAAAATATAAAACTAGTTTTTAAATATACACTCCACTATTACGGTGTCGATTCCCTTTGTGTAGTTACAGGTTTCTATCATATCCCGTCTCTTTCATTTTTCTTCTGACCTATACAACTTCATTAGCCTTTCCTGACCATATTGTATCGTGGAAACGATAAAGGATATTAACAAGTTTAACTGGTACAAAAATGCTATTTTCTTAACAACTAAATGTTATTCAGCCCTGAATAGTAGGCTTTATAATGGGGGTTAACTATAGATTAGGTGCAATGTACAATGCTAACTCACTGTGGTCCCACATTCCTTGGTTGCTCAGCTCTGGCACTGCCATGTACAAAAGAAATTGTCGCTCATCCATTTTGGTGAAAGCCATGAAGAAAACAGTGATTTACATAAGAAAAAACGATTGTACCTTTATTTTAACCTTCCCAACATTTTTGTGTGCAGGACTTTTTATCCATAGTCCGAATCCAACTACATAGCAGTGCTCAGCGAGACCTGTGATAGCTAATCTCAAGTTATCTCTTTTTCTTGAGAACTGTGGCTCCCATGATTCTCAGCCAGCCATATGCAATAATACTCAGCCAATTCAGTGATGGGTACATCCTGGCACTCCAGCTTTTAGGAACTATGATTCTTAAGCAATTGTATAGTTGATAATGATGGGAACTGCAGCTCCCAAAAGCAAGTATACTAATAGTTAGCCACACACTAAGCTATATAGTACTACAGAGTTCTGTCTGCAGTCTCAAATCTTTTTCTGTATGTCAAATACGGTCCTTATAATAAAAAAATTCCAGTGAGATTGTCTCTATATTGTCCATGAATATCCTAATTAGTCATGACATCATATCTGAGAGGGCTTGGCTTCTCAGTGCTGACAAGCAGCCCACTCTGACACTGACACACTAACTTTCAAAGTCTTTTTTTAAACCTTAGCCTCAACATTTTCTGACTTCCACACATGCAGGCAGACCTACACTGGAAGCTAAGGCAACCTTAACATCTGCTCCTTATAGAAACCCCTTGAACTGCCCCCTTTTATTCCCCTCCTACTTTCTCTTTCTCTCCCTAACTCTCTCTAACTCTCTCTCCCCCTTTCTTTAACTCTCTCTCACAATTTTTTGGGCTGCTGCTTTAAAACAAGATCCTGAAGCAGAGATCCATTTCTTCTTCACTCGCCCCCCAACCACTTGAAATCAGGTTTATTTACTAGCTACAATCAACTGCTGCTAAGCCTGATGTTTGCTGGGACAAGGAGAGTGTATTAGTATTTCGTCTTTACTTTACAAACAAGAGGGGAAGGAAAAATCTGAAATAAGAAGAGTCAAGCCGAAAGAAAAGAAAAGAAAACTAGTGTGCCCTGGGAGGAAAACAAAACCTTTTGGTGCAGTAAAAGATTTATTTATAAACATTTGCAGAGATCGATAGTTTGTTGCATAAATGGCTTACAACAGGTGGGGGGTTCTGCTGTGTGGATTTGTCTGCTTATCCTGTGTTGTGGCTAATGTGGAAAGGGTACGGAAGATCACTTATGTGGTGCACCCTGGACCCCCTGGGATCTATCACCGGCAGGAACACCCTGTGTCTCCTCTCAGCAGCCACAATATAGTGTTAAGCAGTAGGCAGCAGAGTGGAAGCCATGTGAGCACACAGGAGAGGACCCGTAGGATGAGCAGAGTGAGCTCCAACCCTACCTTGGTGCACCAGCAGCAGACACAGCATATTGCAGGAGATAAGTTGGGCCAGACAGCGGGCAAAGTGACCCGGCACTACACTTTCTCCAGGAGCAGTTTGCAGCAGGATACACAGAGGAACCCCAGCCTCCAGCAGCTGCAGCAGAAACTCCAGCTCCAGGGGTGAGAGACTCTTTCACTGATTTGCTTGCGAAGGGGTAGGGGGATGGGGACGGTGAACATGCTTAGATTGCACTGTGTTGGAGGGAGCCCAAAGATATGTTGAACCCAGTAGTAGTAAGAAATAGTTATTACGTACAGGCAGGTGGATACCATGTAATAGTTCCAGCGCATAGTTTCCAGGCTTCTGCTTTATCTCCATCAATCCAACTGGCGACGTATACAGCTCCTATCAAGCAATGCAGTTATAGAATGGCCGTGCATGATGGGAGTGGTATTCGCGCAACAGAATGGCGCGTTGGGAGTTGCAATCCAAATGAGGTTCCTTGTTCTTTCTCTAGGGTGATATGATGAGGAGTTCTGGTTAGAGTAGGTGATTGATAACATTTTGTGGTGAAAGGGAGGGGAATTGGTGTGTAGGAATTACCGTATGAATGAGACTGCTGCTAGGTATTTGTAGGAACTGCAGGGTGAGTTAGGGTGAAGTTCTCAGGGGGGCTATTCACTAGAAGGCGAGTTAAGGTCAGATGAGGTGTTTGCTTAGTTGAGAAAATCGCCAGGTTTGTCCCTGCACAATGTATAGCTAAATTGGTGAGATGAAATGTGCATCTCACCTCAACTCACCTTGTAGTGAATAGCCCCCTCAAAGTATGTTGTGCAAAAGTACTATGATATGCAACTACAATAAGTACAATTGAAGTTATTAATAGAGGTCAGTTGCATCAGTTTCTATTGTGATTGCTCCACTTTTAGACCTTTGCTCTAGCTAAACCCTATTGTATTTTGTTGACATCTAAGGATTGGGTGACAGTGGCATTGTTGTCAAAGGGGCATTTTAGGCACTCAGCAGAGAAAGTAGAGGCCACAGAAGTGTCTTAATGCTTACAACCAATGTAGTAGATGGCAAGACCTTTTCATGGCCCTATTAAGTAGCCAACCATTTTCCCTTTTAGGAGCCAGGTAATGGATACATCCAACAGGTTCCTTTACCTTAAGTTTGTCCAAAGCAGCAACATTTGTGGAGCTCTGGCTTCCTGTCTTTAGGTCTATTGTAATCCATGCCTTAAATATATTGGAGGGATCCCAATAATGCCCATATTATTGTGTAGTTAACAGTCAGCATGCACTTTAAAAGCAAAAACTTCCAACAGTTATATTATAGTTTCCAATAATAAGTCAAATGCTAAGAGTAAAGCTTTTAAATGCACAGTATAATTTACTGACGCTCAAATAGTTAATAGCAAGAATGTAGACTATATTTTCTATAGGGTTGTCCACTTAGACTAAGAGCCCAAAATCCTACCCCAAATGCATAGCAGATATTAAGAGGTGATAAAAATTAATGACTGTCCATGTTAAATCCAAGGCAGTTGGTAGGTATGCTAATCTAATAGACAAGCATTTCAATTATCAAATGTGGTGATCTGGAGACAGGATCATATTAGCAATGGAGATACCTGATATCAGATCACATTATAAGGACAACATAAAAAGAATGCTTCCTTACAACCCCTGGGCAAAAAGGTGTCACCAACTTTAAAAACCAGTCTGGTATTTCAATGGATTTATCTAACTTTGGGGGATATTATCTGCATGGCTAGGGTTATGGCAGTCTGTATGATGTACTACCTGAGGCATAAATATCTAAAGTGTCATTACCCATCACACTTGTTGAACTACATTATTCTTAAGATAGAAGCTATACCAGCAGGTGCCAGGGATCTGGAATTGGAGCCTTTATCAGTCTTAAGCTCATCATTAACATGTTTTACATGCCTTATGTTGGCCATTAACCCACATTCAGTCAATACTAGCAGACGGCCAATACTTTATAGCACTTCACATTCCATTGACCAGCACCAGGACAAAAGAACTTATCCTCACACAACTCTTGGAAAGAAATTGTAGCATTTCATCAGTTGAATGTCATTTGGGATTTGCTGCATAGATAAAATGCCTCTGGTTAATGCATTACAATAGAAACCCTGCTACTCATGAATAGTTTTTGGATTATGACCAATATTTATACACCCCTTGGCATTGCATAATATTTTTAATTGTAACTCCCTGGTGTTTCTTGGACAACACCTCTCATCATCCTCATGAATAGTTACTCTTGGTAATTTGAACACTTTGTCATTAGTTACAAGTGAACTGAAGAAAGAACTGCAAATATCATGCATTCATAATTGAGCAGGAAAATAAAGGCAAAGTGGACAATATTTCCAACACTATTATTAATACCTGATTTGTATTATATTCATAATAATAATTAATAATAATATTAGTAGTAGATTATTACTAAAGTTTCAACACATTCTTTAGTGTCATAGTGCTTTTGTTGGTCTCACTGTAACACATTATCTACAAAGATACCAGTCAGAAATGAGTGAAAACTTGCCATGAACAAACTAAATTCATACCAGGGCATTATCAGAAATAATATATGTCTGTTTTTACTATTTGTTCACTAGCTCAGATAAGGCAGAATAAAGACAAATTTCACAGCACTTGTTTTGATGTGGTTTTAAATGCACTTATGGCAACATTTCAACCCCAATAGGATTTTTTTAAGCTTGCCTGAGTGCAATTAAAACCACATCACAAGGAGTGTTGTGAAATCTGTATTTATTTTACTGTATTTGGGGACCGGAGTGGGGCTCCCAGTCCCAGAACCCTAGAGTGCCTTCTACCTACAACTTGCATTAGCTCATAAAAGGGACTTTTCTATTACTAACCGTATGGTTGGCAATCTTATCCTGGGTTGTCAACTCTCTCGTCATCCTATTAGCCCAGAGTAGTCACTTATTGTCCACTTTGCCTTAATTGCCTATTTATATGTCATTTCAGTAAATTGTTTGTCATTTAGACGTGACAAGATATATCTCTAAAATAATGAGTCTACTCTAGATACTCTTAACTTTTACTGTGATGTTAAGTCTAGCACCACTGCTAGACATAGAGGATGCTTCTTAGGGGTGGAAGCTTAGTGATAGCCCTGTCTACAATCACTTTAACTATGACTCCACCCACTTTGTTTTTTTAGATTAAGAGCTGCCCATTTGAGTGGGTGTGTATTGCAAGAAGTGAAAAAAAGTAAACCATAGAGCCAAGGTTTTGTACCCTATATTAGAGTGAGTGTGTACAGCATGTAAAAGGTAAAAATGGAGATTGTTACCAAGACCATTACATGTATGTTATTTAATACTAGTAACTTTTTTCATAGTTCTTGTTACAGAGCATAGAAGGGAACTAGATAGTAAGTTAGATGGACAAGGAAAGACTGATACACGAGGTTGACAGCCCTGCTCACAAGCTTGCAATCTAGAAGGTAGAATGCTTATCTAATTACATCACCTTGTATGATGTCAGTTGAATTAATGGTACAGTAAAGTTGGACAGTTTTACAGGTCCCATCTTGGTGTTACTGGGAAAATGTAACTAATGTGGAAAATCTAGTGATGTTACAAGTAAAACAAGTACTCCATTTTTAGCAGGCTGGTAATTCCATATTCGGTTGTGAAAGAACACATTTGCCATTTTGGCCATTTGTTGTATTAATAGATAGTATAAGGTATTTGTTCAATGAAACAAATCAGTGTTGCCAGTTTACTTACCTCCCGGCTTCCTCTTACATCACAACCTGACTGAATTAACCTTTAAAACAACCTATTAAAAAAAAGCACAGAAGCGCATCTGGCATTGTGTTTTTAGTGCTGTATGAAAAACGTGTAATCAGTGTTACACAGAAGACTGCACCTTACTTTCCTGGCTCTTTTACTAACACTGGGATTTACATATGCCCCCCCATTATCTATTGATATTGATATCAAGGACAACAGTGCAACATGTTACAATAAAGTTAAACACTACCTTATTAAATAAAAGCAAATATGTTGCCAAAAATACTTAAAATGTTTGCAGCTATATTATTTCATAATCATTGCTACTTTCTCTCTGTAAATACAAGTTGTCAGACTGCAGGTGGTAACTCTAAGTTAACACAAAAGAGGTGTGTTTAGTAGGAGTGATGACATTAAGGCCTAAGGCATAAGTACACACAGCTAGGCTGCAGATGCTAAGCAGGAGTAAAGCATGTCTCCACTTTTGAAAAGCCCATTGTGTATGAGGTGGTTTATGGTATGTGTAGACTTCATTGATTAATCTGCCCTACACTACTGTGGTTATTTTTAATCCCAGTTCAAAAACTGATGCTTCTAGTGATAGCATCATGATAAAATGTTGAATAAAACAGGTCACAAAATTACTGCTTTTAGGACCGTAATGCAAAAGAGCACAAACATGCCGGAAAGGACAACTGTTCACAAAAAATGCATTTATGTTTTTAATTGAACGATTGCATCAAGTTTAGATGATATTTTAATTAATGCTTTAAAGTGCTGTTGAAGTGCTGGTTAGAAAACATGGTTAACGCTTTGAAATGTTGACTAAGTCCCAGTCCTGACATTTTTCATTATGTCCAGAAGGTGCAACTCGGGATGTAAACTGTGACGAGGCCTATACACTGGAGAAAAATCTCTCCATCCTTTACTAGGTGGATCTGCCTTATTAAAATGACTTTAAACTATTCAGTAAAGGCAGTCAATATAATGTGCTCAGTTCAGCTTTTTTTTTTTTTAAAGATTTTTTTGCCCCTACATTTCCTGCTTTTTGTGCTTAGAACATAATATTTCGTGGTGTGCACTTTACACATTGTCCTAATTGGCTGCTATTTTGTTATTTTATAAATCCATGGGACTTGTTTAACTGTGGATGCTGAAATCAGAAGCAGAGTTAGATATATCGTTTTTGATGATTTAATATTAATGTCTTTGGCGATAAGATTTGTCTATTCTTAAAACATGTATTCACAATATGTAGATAATTGTATATGCACTATTAAAGTATATCTCAGGTGATTTATAGATCATCATTTATAAGTCTTAAACATAGAGAATGTTTCTTTATGGTTAGGGTGGTTAAATTGTGAAATAGACTGCCATTGGAAGTCATTATAGCCTACTCAATATATTAAAAAAAAAAAACATTTGAATGTTTTTCTAGCTATAAAATGCATATATGGTTATCACGAGTTACACTAGATAAGGTAATGTTAAGCCAGGCTAAATTCGACTGCCTTGGAGTCCGGAAGAATTTTATTCCCTTGGAGATGACATTATTGTCTATGTTTTCTTTGCCGTCTTCTGGATTAACTATGATGGGTGTGTCGGATGGCTTAACTGGGCTATATTTAACCTAATTAACTATGTAACTATGTCCACTTACACATGGTTACTTATGCAATATCCTAGATATAAGATAGGGCCGGGGACTAATAAATGTATTTAGAAAATTATGCAGAGTAGAAAGGCCAAATGGTTCTTATCTGCCGACACATTCTATGTTTCAATAAACAAATACCCTCTGAATGCAAAATTGCATGTATTTCTTCTTAATTGATCTACATTGGCAAATGAAAATGCAATGTAACCAGGCAATAATTTAGCAATAGAGAAAAATAGAAGAACCAAACATGATGCTGTTATGGTTTGGAACAGCTACAGTTGTAGTGTAACCTTGTTACCACTGAATTTTCAGCTTTGTAGTGATGATAGATCACACTGTCTTGTCCTAAGCAAACAGAAAAAAACAATAAACTGACAAATTATGATTGTTGTATTATTATTTTTTCTCTGAGTTGTGCAAAAACATATTTGTTTCCCTACTTGTTCATTGAAAATGTCTAAATATATTCATTTCATGAGTTAGCTCATTATAAATGCCTTATTAATGACAAGATGGATTCGTTTGGAATCAGAACCAATAATACAACAATTTGACAATGTTACCTTATTTTATATTTATTCCCCTGTAATTTATATCTTTGTGTTGGAATGCATTTTTCTTTATAACACAGTTAGTATTACCTTGAAAGAATTTGTTTACACATAACATAGGGATTGGCAAAGTTTTAACAAACCATTTCATATATACATACCAGCTAGTAGCACATTTGTACATGTGGAAAATTGTCCTGAGGGATGCACCTAAAATTGTCCCTACATATCATGTTAACAGATGCTAACAAATGAAAATATATCAACTAGAAATAATACTGGACAGGGCTGGGTGACAGAATATTTAGTAAATCACTGTGGCCTGTTGCACTGTAACAGACATTCCTAAGGATGTTTTTCCTCCTCCTGAATTATAAAAATAAAAATGCATCCTCCTATTTACACATCATGATTTCCTATGAGACACTGATATATTTAAATCGTATGTTTACATCTGCAACAGCCTTCATCCTTCTCCTACTTCAACATGGGAGTTATGCATACTTGACATTTTACAATAAAAAATAAAGTTGTAAAATGAATTTCAAAATGTGTTATTTGGGGGGAGCATGTACACTCTCTTCTTCCAAGTCATGAGCAGGGGTCCCGACTTGGAAATACAGAATGGTGCTCCCCACTCTTCCCCCACTGTATGTGTAGTGGGTTGCTTCCCACTCCCTGTGGGATGTGAAGGTAATAAATAATTAATGTCACACTCCATTTCCCTGTGTGATTGGAAATACTTCGCATTGAACAGATTGGCTAGATGAGCATGATTGAACAGTGTATTGTCATCAGCAATGAAGTAGTGATATACTACAGCTAACTAGATACTTGATAGAGCGTTAATGGCAGTTAAGTAAATCTACACACCAATCAATACAACTAATCATCATGGGGTGGAGATGCCGAGTCTGACCCGCAAATGAAATACTCAAAATGTGTTACGCCAATCTATTCCACCACCGGTTACAATGTAGTCTACATGTGCCATAGATTATAATTAATTTGCATCATTAATCTATGGGAAGTGTTAGCTTCCCATTGATTGTATGGTCCACAGCTACCTGCTCCTGTAGATCATCTAAACATATCAGTTTTGCAATGATTGTTGCTATAAGCAGCTATGTCCTGTTGATGCTACACTAATACATTGACAGTAGTTGTTTCACTAGCATGTATCTTAACACACTCTTGATCTGTGTTTACCCTTTTTATTACTATACTTGTTTAGTTAATGATGCAAATGCTGCCTTCTAATCCACTCTAGTCTCTTTCTTACTGCAACATGAACACATTATATCTCAGAATAGTCTACGGTATGTCATAACCCTAGAGAAAATGTTATATTTTCTCCATTTATACTTCGTTTCCCGTTGTATATTGACCATGCCCTTCCTGTTTAGCTGGTGTTTTTATTCTGTACACTGGCAACTGCTTTGTAAGCAAAATGAATGCTGCTTACGCTTGCATGTGAGGAAGTCAATCCTAAATCAATTAAGATTTATGGAGACAGCTATCATTTTAAAATGATAAAGGTTGCTTCCTTCAAAAAGAGATTGACTGGGAAACAGAAACCTGGAACATCTGCTATACACTAACTAAACGCGTAAATATTAATTTAAGAAAAGCAAAAACATATAGAAAATATTCAGATTTCAACAGTTAGAAGGAACTTTCTGGGTTGGCATTGAATCTTTGGCTGACTAATCATAATGGGATTGTATGTCAAAGTACCTAGTTTGCCTTTTTCTTTGTCTTCATATCAGGGTACATGGTGCTTTTTTAACTCCACTTATTCCAACTAATACCCTAGATCCAAGGGGTTCAACTGTGACCTTCCAGCTGTTTTAAACTATAATTGCTGCTATGATTATCTGCAATTCATAAAGGCTGTTGGAGAATTGTGGAATGTGTAGTTCACTAGCAGCTTCAGGGTCAGTATTAGATTCCGAGGTCCGTCGATTGCCGTGAGTACTTTTCTCCTGTCCTTGAGTTCATATTGCTGGATGTCTGCCTTTCTGCCCTAGAATGATAGAAATAATGATGGGCCGGCACACAAGCCGATTTGAGGGTGAATTTTCTACACACAGGCAGATAATTATATGAACATGTCTCCTAACTTGTACTATATTTGTATAACTTTAAAAATGGATTGTTAGGGGCTAGTGTAACACCCAACTCTCTCATGTAAGTGTAAAGCCAAAACTTAGCTGGCGGTTTCCCTAAAGCAACTGGTGCCACCTCAGCTCACAAAAAAGATGGGGGACATATTATATTTCTTTAAAAGGCCTATTCATTATTTTCCAAATTAACAATTTGGCAATTCCAGTCCAAATCTTCCCCAATGTGAGTCTGAATTCACTATTCATGGAGTGTCTCAGACATTCTTAGTTTACCTTAATGGGGTTTTGGCTCAGTAGCTGGTGCCAGCGTAAACTTACTACATCTGAGTTCCTTGCAAATTTCTCTTTAATCCAGTAAATCTGGGCAGCTCTGAACAAAGTTTGCATTGAACTAGTCTAGTCTAAAGTGGTAACAATCTTACATAAGTTCAACCTCTGAGTTGGGGCTTAGTACTGCTTTGGAAATAAACCAATGTTCTTCAATATTATCATATTGGGGATTAATTTGGCCCTTGTGGATACATCCCTTTGGTGTTTAATTTTACTGGAGGTGGTGGTGTGGCATGGATGACCTTTATATATGCTCGGTGAAAGAGCAACACATGTGCCTTGTTGTAAAATAATGATTATTAACCAACTGCAGTCATAAATTGGGTACATTATCTAAATTAAACTACCTATTTTACTGCTTATGTTTGCTGCTGTGTTGTAAAGCATTTGTTCATTGTTCATTGACCTTGGTGCCAAGATGTTCGGTTGAATACTCTATTTCAATAAATCAGTATTTTTCAAATTAGCATACTATCTTAATATTGTTTGAGCAAATCATGCTACCAGTCAGTATAATTACTACAATAGATTTGTAATCTTGGGCAACATTATTACCATGCACTTACTATTTCTGTACATAAGGTATGTTAAATCATAGGGTAAATGTTAAAATCTTCTAAATACTACAGACCTAATCACGGCCAACCCTGTAATTGATTTCGGTAAGCCCTTTGGAGCTAGGCAGCTTTTTAGAGGGTGACCTCCGTTTTTTTGCACAGTGTGTCCCTCCTGTCCTTCTTTTTCTTTTGCTTCTGTACTTAGATCTGTTCTGGTGCTATTTGTATATGTAAGTAACTATTGTTTTTTTCTGTGCTAGTGCATGTAATATATTACATAGATTATATTTTTATACAGTGACTTTTCTAATAAACTTTTTGTAACCTTATAGTACTGTATCTCATTATTTTTCTTGTGTGCTCCTCCTACTCTTTTTTTGTATAGCTTTTTAGAGGGAGACAAATTGCTGCCCTATTTGCTGGTTCAGCTATGAGAGCCACTGCCACAGTTGCTTTTACTTCCACAGGCTGTTACTTTGTCTCCGATCATAGCCTAGAATCATGAGTTCTTACGGCCCTGCACTAATGTCACACCATATGGAAAGGTTTTGGTAAGTGGTGATGGGACCCAGGCAGGACACCCTAACATATGAATATATGTTTGAATAAAATTGACCAGTTGTGGTGTCTGTACAGACCACACAAGTTATAATGGGTTATAATAATAATTTTTCCTTAAGGAAAACAATTTAATTTATCTCTTAGAAAGCACTTAACCTGGTTCTACAAACCCTGGTCTTAATGACCCTGGTCTTAAATTCAAACATTCTTGGCAAGGACTAAAGATAGAAGGATAAGGGCTTATGGTCAATGTAACCCTATATCATAATGGAATTTGAACATATCTACATCAAAGTTTCTGTGTTTTTGGTAACATAGAAACATAGAATGTGTCGGCAGATAAGAACCATTCGGTCCATCTAGTCTGCCCAATTTTTTTTGAGTACTTTTATTAGTCCCCCGTTCCCGGTCTTATAGCTAGGATAGCCTTGTGTCTATCCCACGCATGCTTAAAATCCTTGACTGTGTTTACCTCTACCACTTCTGCTGGAAGGCTATTCCATACATCCACTACCCTCTCAGTAAAGTTTCTATCATATCCCCCCTGTTACGTCTTTATTTATTTATTTAGAAAGTGTTTTACCAGGAAGAATACATTGAGATTTCTCTCGTTTTCAAGTATGTCCTGGGGACCCAGTCCAGAATGGAGTTACACAGAGTTACACATTTAACAGTAGATTCAAAAATAAATACATACATATATTAAACAAGTTGGAAGGAGAACATACAGGGTAAATCATTATTGATACAAAAAAGAAAAAGAAAAAAAAAAAAACGGAACAACATGTACATTATACAAAAGAGTTAGTAAACTAATAACAGGTACAATCTGTTTTGAGGATTTGGGAGATACTTATTTTCAGGGTTCTCAGTGTAGATGATGATTTAGCAGAAACGGGAAGGCTATTCCACAAATGAGAAGCTCTGAAAGAGAAAGCACCTCTACCTGCTTCCTTTTTGAAGTGGGGAATCGCTAGTGAAGGGTTGGTGCAGGATCTGAGATTGTGGGATGTGCAGGGAGTAAGAGCGAGCATGCCGCTCAGGTAGGGGGGGAGCATTCCAGAGAAGTGGTTGTGCACTAAGCAAGCTAGGTGGAGAGTACGCCTGGAGGCAAGCGTCAGCCAATTTAACTCTTGTAACATTTTACAGTGATGTGTGTTATAATCACACTGTAGTGCAAAACGACACAATGTATTGTACATAGTGTCGAGTTTACCGAGATGGGTCTGCGAGGCAGAATCATACACAACATCTCCATAATCTAGGATAGGCATTAACATTCGCTGCACAATACGTTTCCTTACCGTGGAATCTAGGTTAGATTTGTTTCTATACAGAAAGCCAATCCTAGGATATAGTTTTGACACAAGCTTATCAATATGAAGACCAAAAGATAGGTTTGGATCTAGCCACATGCCTCCAAGCTTTACATGTTAAGATGCTTTAACCTTTCCTGGTAAGTTTTATCCTTCAACCCATGAACCAGTTTAGTATCCCTTCTCTGAACTCTCTCCAAAGTATCAATATCCTTCTGGAGATACGGTCTCCAGTACTGCGTACAATACTCCAAGTGAGGTCTCACCAGTGCTCTGTACAATGGCATGAGCACTTCCCTCTTCCTACTGCTAATACCTCTCCTTGTGCAAGTAAGCATTCTGCTAGCATTTCCTGCTGCAGAATTTCCTACAAAATTCTGAAAATGAGAAGAACAGTTTACCATATTTAAAATAAATATTCTGATTTTGGATTCTCGTACATGCAGAATCAATGTTTGAAGGAGCATTGTTATAAATCAAAGAATGTAAACAGTGGGGTTAAACTTTAAAAAAACACACAAAAATGATACATTAAGCTACATACAACTAGATACAGATACATTGTATATTTGGTATTGTGGAGCTTGTGACATCGTCAAGTGAACCTCTGATTCTAATAAAAAGCATTGTTTGTACGAGCTAAACAAATATTTCTCAAATTGTATCTACAGACCACCAGTGAGTCCCTGGAACCAATAACTCTGTAACAATGTGTGATGCAATGGACTTAATCACAATAGCACTATTTCAGCTCTTTCAAATTATAATGTATTTCTACAGATTGCAGAAGTGGCAATGATGTGTCTACCTGTCAGGTCATGTCATATTATAAGAATGTCACATATCCTATCTAAATGTTGGCTCTCCTGGTGTCACCTGTAAGGTCACATGGATCTCAAAGGGTGTTAACTTCTCCGTAAACATAGTAATCTGAATTCCAAGTGACTGTGTGATTCAAAAAGGCCATTTTGCCTGTGAACCAACCATCAAACCCTATGTAAATACAATGGAATTCCACCTTTTGTTTGGTTATTGTCAATAGCAGAAAAGTAAAGATAAATGGAATGCAAACTCTAGTGTAGTCATCTGTTGTAGATGGTCTTATTTAGTACAAAAACCAGGAGCAGAACATTCAGGAATGTTTGGAAGACCCAGGTCACCTAAATATAGTGTGCTAAAAGTAACACATGGGATGTAGTCATTTGGAAGGTTTGAATATAGATTGCACTATTTTGAAACACCACTGTCTTATGAAGAAAGCTCTCCTGTTAGTTATTAATGGCTCGTGGCATAGAAATCCAAGGGTTTTCTTCTGTGGCTCATTAGCATTGAATATGGCAGTGTTTGCTTGGGAATACTAAAAACCTTTTGGTTAAATATTAGTATTCTTGTTTGCTTGTCATTAGAACACAGGAGCTACAAATCAGATCCTGTACTGGGTACTTAGACTGACTGTGTGATTTATTAAATGTATTGTAATAGTTTTCTTAGTATGTAAGGTGAGATTTAAAATACCGAACTAAAGGAAAAAGTAGCTCTACTTTTACCTTAAGTTTGAAATGCCCTGGTCATTTCCCCCAACAACATTTCATGAATAACGCCTAAATGTTTGTAATCATTGGAATACACATTCTGCTTGTTTAATTTACAAGATACATATATAGTCAGTACACTAATGCAAATAATGGTGAGTCCCATATTGAATACTGAAAGCCAAAACTAATAATATTCATGTTTTTAGGGTTAATGTCTGCGGAGGGAAATGCTGTCATGGATGGAGCAAATCTACTGGATCTGAACGATGTACTAAACGTAAGTACAAGAACTATGTATGTCTTTAGTCATAAATAAGAGAAGGTGGGAACACTTTGTAGTCCTTGGCATTAAATGGTGTGAATCCACCTTGTTACGTGGTTGTTCTAACTGCTTCAGGTAATGTGCTACTTGCTTTTCTTGTATGCAATGGTTATTATAATGGCACTTTGCCATAATTAATTATTTATACTGATAAGACCTTAATTAATTCTTTAAACTGATAAGACCTTTGTGAGTGTCCACAATTCTCTATATTCAAATGGTTTAGCTCTTCCTATAATCAAGGAGACATCTCTACCTTACACTCTCGTTATGTTGTTACACTGACTTCACCTAAAGTTCAGAGATGTGGCCCCCATTTTGTTTCTCACCATGGATTTTTTAGGGTCTGCCCAGACGTGGGTCCCTGACTCACTGCACCTAGAGGGACACCAGCTGTACCACACTGACAAGGCTGACAGACTGACATCTGTGGTTGCTGTGTTCCTCATGCAGAGAAGGCTTGCCAGGCATTTTGGGTCTGGACTGTCCTGACTGGTGGGACCAGTCTGATATGCTAATGGAGAGGTCTCCTCTGTAAAGGTGCAAGTGAACAAAAAACAGTGATTCCCCTCCCGAGTAGGCACCATCCAATAGGGCAGGCTATTTCAGCACTGTCCATTCTTGTGTGGCAGCCATTTTGTTTTTCTTGCCAATAAAAGTTCAGCCAGATTAGTCCAACCACTCAGTGGCAACATGCACTCTGTTTACATAGTCAAAGTAATATTGTTGTTATGGTAACCTGGAGTGACTTTCAGAACAAAATAACTGGTAGTTGAGCCTTTTTAGGTAAATTGATAAGAATGCTTGGCAGTGAAGAAAGGCTAGGCATAACAGCAAATGAAAAAATAAAATGTAAAAAATAAAAATAAAATTATGGATATTTTAAAATTTTTGAAACATTTACTTTTAATTTGAAAGTGTAATACAGTTTTGATTTTTAATGTTAAAATATAATTGGAATTATATTATTGCATAACACATATATAGCTAATTATATATATATATATATATATATATATATATATATATATATATATATATATATATATATATATACACATATATATGTATATATAATTATATGTGTGTGTGTATATATGTTAAAACTAGAAAGATAAAAACAGGAATTTCAACATAAAATGTGAATTAATGTTTGCCTTGAGTCAAACATATGGTAAACCTCACATTTAGATGATCACTATGTACTAACCACAAACTGAGTGGCCGTATATCCCATTATTTATTTAAGAAATTGTAGTGTAGTTATTGAAGCACATGTTGGTCACATAATGGATACTGGCATGCATAGACCAGATTCTCACACACATAGAATGTGTATGACAATGTAAAAATATATGTATAGACTGCTAGAGATTAGCCAGTGCACTGGTAATTTATGTCCAGATCTTGTGCAGGCACCACAAAATACAAAAGTGTAAATTACAGATATATAACTGGAATCCAATAGAAGGCCTCAGGAGCCCCCTCGATCCTCTGCGAGACCACTCAGCCTCTTCCTTAGAGTTCTCTCTATCTCGCATCCCCATACATTATGGGGGGATTTATATAACGCCAACAGTTTACGTAGCCCTAGATACAGAGCATAGAGAAGGAGTATATACTAAGTTGGAAGAACAATACTGATACATGAGGTAGAGAGCCCTGCTTACAGGCTTACAATCTAGAGGGAGTGGGGGATGCAAGGCACATAAGGGTGAAGAGGTTAAAGGGAAGGTGGTCATGTAACTTTTTAAGCATTAGTTGGAGCTACATGTGTTTACCCACAGATTAATTATGTGTGTTCTAGCTGGATGAGTTGACCATTTTGCTTGTAGTCTCAATGCATGACATTGAATGTGCTGCCTTGGTTGCTGGAGTCACAGGTGATTTTTAGTCCTCTAATTCATAACATACAGGGGGCTGCCACTATTATTCTCTTTTCATTTTCTACTCTGTGACCAAGATTTATATCCTAGTTGTATTCTAGAAGCATCAGTCAATTGGCACATATCAAGCCAAATAGTGAAGCCAGAGAATTGTATATCAATTTTAATATAAAAGCTTCTTTATTTATATGCTGTGCAAAATCCTGTTTACTAGAACAATCATTCATAAAGATTTAATTGGTAAATAAACCCAAAAAAATAATGAAATGCTTTTTTGTACTTTACATATATATTGTTCTAGTTCATTATTATGTATGTTTGTATTGAATATGAGGCAAGCTGTTCTTATAGACTGCATTGAATGAAATGTCCTGTAGGTGGTGGTGTTGTTTAGTTTCACAGTGAGGTTCGGAAATCCTGTAGATTAGAACGAGTACATGTGACCTTCGGATGAGATGTTTGGCTCAGAGTCATATTGTGAAGGATTTAACTTGGCTACTACACACTACCTAATTAATAATTACTGTAATACAGCCCGAATATAGCTTTTTCGGTGAGTGCACTCAAAGCCCACTTACAATAAGTACTTTAACTTACGAATCATAAAGTTCAGACCACAAGCGATTAAAAACTGGCACTCCATATAATTGTGTGCTTTTGGTATAGTGGACAGATACAGCCTCTGTTTTACTGTGCTGCTTCTGAAGTTGGTACATGTGGTTTGAGAGATCCACGTTAAACATAAAATGTTTCTATTGCAGATAGCATTTTTATTTTTTTATTTATTAGCTCCAGTTTGAAATTTCCTATTATGGGTTCATTTCTCCAATCTACTGCACAGTTAAATCCTCTTGACATTCAAGTGTGAAAGTTCTTACTCTTCTCTAACAAAAAAACAACAACAAACATACACTAAAAATAACACTATGTTCCTTCCCAGAAATCCATTCATTGTGCATCTCCAAATATATGCTTTCAGTACACATAACAATTTATTTATTTACCATTAGAACTGTACATACAATTCAGTTAATATGTTATGATATGCACTGTATATGATCTATACATAATATCCGCAAACAGGGTTGCCACCCAGGCAGGCCAATAAAATATTTGCTTTAGGCCAATGTTAAGTCTTTGGAGACAAAAGCAGGGCCAACATTTTGTTTTAAAAATAAAATGTGGCAACACCTATCAGTAAAAATGGTGTGTATGGATTATCATATATTTTGTGTTCAACCATGAGCTTAATGTTGAGTAGATCTGCAATTTATTATCTTGTGTTCTGATAATTAGGGCCGTCTTTAATAGTGATTGGACCCTGGGCAAGCATTTGCTTGGGCCCCCTGGACCCTGCCCCCTCCACTGCATGCAATCCCGCCATCCATCGCAATGTTACCTCCCCCCCCCCACACACACACATATGCCATAATTGTTGTGCCATTCATATGCCAGTAATATTGTGACTTTCAGATGCCAGTAATATTGTGCCATTCAGAGCGCAGTATTATTGTGCCAGTCAGAGCCCAGTAATATTGTGCCAGTCAGAGCCCAGTAATATTGTGCCATTCAGAGCCCAGGAATATTGTGCCAGTCAGAGCCCAGGAATATTGTGCCAGTCAGAGCCCAGGAATATTGTGCCAGTCAGATACCAGGAATATTGTGAAATTCAGACCACAGTAATATTGTGCCAGTCAGATGCCTGTAATATTGTGCCAGTCAGATGCCTGCCATATTGTGCCATTCAGAGAACAGTAATAATGTGCCAGTCAGATGCCTGCAATATTGTGCCAGTCAGATGCCTGCAATATTGGGCCAGTCAGATGCCTGCAATATTGGGCCAGTCAGAGCCCAGTAATAATGTGCCAGTCAGATACCAGTAATATTGTGCCAGTCAGATACCAGGAATATTATGCCCGTCAGAGCCCAGGAATATTGTGCCAGTCAGATGCCTGTAATATTATGCCCGTCAGATGCCTGTAATAGTGTGCCAGTCAGAGGCCAGGAATATTGTGCCAGTCAGATGCCTGTAATATTATGCCAGTCAGATGCCTGTAACATTATGCCAGTCAGATGCCTGTAATAGAGTGCCAGTCAGAGGCCAGGAATATTGTGCCAGTCAGATGCCTGTAATATTGTGCCAGTCAGATGCCTGTAATATTGTGCCAGTCAGAGCCCAGTAATATTGTGCCAGTCAGAGCCCAGTAATATTGTGCCAGCCAGATGCCCAGTAATATAGTGCCAGCCAGATGCCCAGTAATATAGTGCCAGCCAGATGCCTGTAATATTATGCCAGTCAGAGCCCAGTAATATAGTGCCAGCCAGATGCCTGTAATATTATGCCAGCCAGATGCCCAGTAATATTGTGCCAGCCAGATGCCCAGTAATATAGTGCCAGCCAGATGCCTGTAATATTGTGCCAGCCAGATGCCCAGTAATATTGTGCCAGCCAGATGCCCAGTAATATTGTGCCAGCCAGATGCCCAGTAATATAGTGCCAGCAAGATGCCTGTAATATTATGCCAGTCAGAGCGCAGTAATATAGTGCCAGCCAGATGCCAGTAATATTGTGCCAGTCAGAGCCCAGTAATATAGTGCCAGCCAGATGCCTGTAATATTATGCCAGTCAGAGCCCAGTAATATAGTGCCAGCCAGATGCCTGTAATATTATGCCAGTCAGAGCCCAGTAATAGTGTGCCAGCCAGATGCCTGTAATATTATGCCAGTCAGAGCCCAGTAATATAGTGCCAGCCAGATGCCTGTAATATTATGCCAGCCAGATGCCCAGTATTATTGTGCCAGTCAGATGCCCAGTATTATTGTGCCAGTCAGAGCCCAGTAATATTGTGCCAGTCAGAGCCCAGTAATAGTGTGTCAGTCAGAGCACAGTAATAGTGTGCCAGCCAGAGCCCAGTAATATAGTGCCAGTCAGATGCCTGTAATTTTATGCCAGTCAGAGCCCAGTAATATTGTGCCAGCCAGATGCCCAGTAATATTGTGCCAGCCAGATGCCTGTAATATTGTGCCAGCCAGATGCCCAGGAATATAGTGCCAGTCAGCCCCCCCCCCCCCCGTTCCCAAGTACTTACATGAACCTGCTCCGTGTCCCCCGCCGGATGTCTCCTCCGTGCAGTCTTCCCTCTTGCACGGAGGAGGGAAACAGTCACCGCTACACCCAACTTTTTTTTTTTATAGCAACATTATAACTTGTCCTACCTATTCATGAAACAAAATATATATTTGATAAATAACAGCAGCTATATCTTGCATTGCAGTATTGTTGTGTGTAACATTTCCTAATAACTGCCAGTGTATCTGCACAATCACTTCCTCTACAAGGGCAATAAACAAAATGGCTCCTAGACAAATAAATGCAATACACTCGTGTACTAAAAAGCACTGTAATTGTAAATGTTGGACTTTACATGATCTAGACAGAGATTAAGGTAAACATGCAGAAAGGTGTAATGCCATGAAACAACATACAGTATGTACTGTACATACAAATATAAATGAAAAGTTTTACGTGTGACACACTAAGTGGTTCCCAAGAATGTTTTTTATTGTTGTTGTTGTTGTTTTTTTTAATTCAAAATTCAAGTTTAAGGAATCTATGGCCATGCAAGATAACTGGTCACTGAAGGTAAAATTAAAGAAAAGCAAAATATAGATAACCTTTTTTAAAAAGTCAAGATTTTAAATCTTTTCATTAAAACACATTTATTCATATTTAAAAGAGCAAGTGGTTTAAATTTACACTGCCCTTTTATTATGACTGTGTTGAATTGTGCTGGAGTTCTACAGTGTGTGGCAGCCAGCTGCAAAACACTGTGCATAGATAGGATTTAGTCTGGGACATACCTGAAAGTGGCTGGGCAGGACCTAAAAAAACCTCAGAACTATCTCAGCAAAATCAGGACTGTTGACAACTTTGTTACTGCAATACACTATATAGCTGGTTAGAAGTTTAGATTTTCTGAATATCTGTGGCTAGTGATAACAGATGGATACATTTGATACTCTCTAAATAACCAGCCATTAGATGCCTTGGATATAAGTAGGTTTTGAACTGGGTCAGGATTTTGTGCTTAGTTGGTGAGTGGTGTTTTCACAATCACTAATATAGCCACTGAAGGAATGCACCAGACATCTGAAAATGGACTAGTGAGGAATTGCAGGAATATCTGTGTAGAGGTGTATTTAGAAAAACATGTTTTCTTGATGCAGAGAGCGTTACAAATGATGTACACAGTGGGGAATTTTAAAATAGTAACTATGTTCTTGATTCGTTTTCTTTTCTCAGCAAGTATGCTAACAATGGCTAGGGATTGTTTGGTAAACCACTTGTGTTAAATATAGTAGCCGCACATACAGTACAGTGTATCCATATACCAGCTCTGTAAAGAATGAATCTGGGCTGGTCAATAGATATACTAACAATACTTGTGTTGAAATAGAACACTTTATCACTACTAGGAGTGCTAAGCATTTGTATTGACAAAAATAAATGATATCAGTGAATGTTATGTGATTGGTAGCATTCATTGTACCAGGAAACCTGATTTATTTTTACGTTTCTTTCTATTTAAAGACAGTGTTGAAATGTGTGTAGGGTTATGTCCTGTTGGGAGATTCCCTTTACATCATTCATGTCAGATTCATGGATTTTAATCCTGTGGTGTCCTGGTTTAATACAGGGCTACCCCTTAGATATTGTAAATATCTCCTCGTTAGATGTGTTGGCTAAAATGAGTTGGAACAGCTGACAAATCGATTTAACCCATAGCACTTATTTACTGATTGATGTGAAATTTTTTTTGTCAAAATAAAATATCTCTGAAAGCCTTTCACTGCAAAAGATAATGCTGAAAATATTAGCAGCATTCGTAAATGTCACACTGTAGTGAAGTTTAGAAAACCTTGCTGACCTTTCCATTGCAGGAACATGCAAGAAAGGCACAAGTTGACTTTTAAAGTCCAATTTTATATTGTAATGGCACTATGGGCATGCTTCCAGCTTTATACGAAATGTATGCCATATGTATGCAATGTGGGCGTTGGGAGGCATGGATTAGGAGGGGGAGTGTTGGCAATACTGTGCATTCACAAACAACCATAGAAAGAAATAGGAATATATATAGATGCTGGATTCAGACAAAAGAAGCAATCGGTTTGCGGAAGGAGTTCACAGTCAGCAGGTATGTATAAAGTAAGCCAACTTTAATGGACAATAAAGAAAGGCTGGTACAAAAAAAGATAGAACCGGACACAGTGAAAAAAGACGCCTTACGCGTTTCGCGCTTCAAAAGCACTTAATAATAGTGCCATAGTGCCTGAATCTTGTTACACGGGCTGGTTATCCTAGTGTCGAGGGAGGCGCCACTTTGTAATTATCGGGCTTAATAGGATGTAATATCTTCATCTGGCTTGTTTGACTGAGGAGGTCCTTTGGTGCTCTCTCCATTTCTTTTCCCTTTTTATAAATAGATGCTGCCTATGTGCACTCTGACATGCATATACTCTCTCACTAACTTGTCTTCATAGCTTGAACAGGTCATTTCAGTGAACCTGTGATGTCACAGGAAGTTGGGGTAAGTGCTCTGGTAGAGCTGCAGTTATCAAAAAAAAAAATCCATGTTTTTCTTCATTGCCCCTTTAAATAAAAAAACATGTTTTACTACTCATTTAAACACAACCTTTGATTTCATAGGTTATAAAAAAGCACAAGTTGTGTGCAGAAACAATTCTTTTGATATGTGTGTACAAACATACATGCACTTTTTTTTTCTTGCTGTCTGGTGGATTGATTTTTTGACTTTTCTGTCCACTATGAGGTAAGTTACGTTGGGCTAAAAAATGATAGTTCTATAATGAACACATGGATATGTAATTATATATATTTCTCACATAAGATTCACGTATTTATAAACGGACCAAGCACTTTCATACATCCTAGATGGAAAGAAGGGACGTAAATTATGCCGTTTCCAAGAAGTGATAGGATAAATGTTATTTTCATCAGCCTGTAACAACTTTGGGTCAGACATTGATTTCCTTGGTTCTCCTGCACGGCACCATAATGTTTTATTTCTCTTTCTTCATCATTACACAGTTGCGTCTTCAGTCTTTCAATGCTTTGTGTGGAAATGTGATGTTTTTCAGAGGAGAGATTAGGTCAAAGGTTCTAAAATGTGTGGGAGGTTATTAAAAAAACATAATGCATCTTATTTTTGGGCCAGAGCTAAAACTCTGTAGAAAAGCCAAAAAATAATGTGCTCCAAATAGCAAACAAGGAAAAAGGAAAAAAGTACGTATTTTGTAGGAATTTAATGGCATAAATAATACATAAGGGACTCCTTTAATTGTCAGTTTCTGTCTAAGCCACTATATCTGCCATGAGTGATTAAATGTGACCTAATGTGATGGCTGGGTAATTGCAGACAAGTTTAAAGAAGGACTTTTTGATCAATTTTATTTACATGCAAAAGCTATATAGATAACTAAAATGGGAAAAAAGTAGCATTTGTAATCATTTGGGTAGTTTTATTATAATGTATAACTATTCTTATAAAGTTTATGGCTATGCTTATTTTATTACCCCGTGAATACAATTACTAATACGAATACTAGCATGCATGAATAGCCAGTCATAGTAAAACTTGTAGGCCACAAAATGGTGCTTTCCACCCATTTTGATCCAAATGACATGCAAAAAGAGTACATGCCCTCAAAAAACAGTGTTCATTGAGAATAAGCAGGGTACTTTTATTTCCAGGCTATAATGCTATGGAACAACTGCTATTCCTTTATACACCAGTATATCTATAATTGCATGACACAACAACAGAAAATTAGGTGGTGGTTATGGTCAAGAAGATATGAAGATTATTTTGTGATGTCACAATCCCATTGTTTATTTCATGGAATAAAACAAAATGAGAGAAAAGCATATCTAGCTTCCTTCTACCTTCCTTTGGTCTGTTTAATAACGTGGAGTTCATAGTATGTGATCATAAGGATAGCACCTGTTTAAAAAATAGACCATCAACACTTTGTTATTTGAGGTCAGTGCATGAAACAACCAAGGTCTATGGGTCACAACATACAAAGAAAGTAAAGTGTATTCAGCCACAGGGAAAAATTCTAATGATCACAACACTCCCTAATGCTGTGCCTGCTTGTATAAACACAACAGTACACACTTGTTCAGTATACATTCCTAAGCATAGTTATAAAACAGGGATAAGAGCTACTCTTCTATATTCTGATTTTTAGTATTTTATAGAATAGAGTGGAGCTTTTATTAAGTGAATACATGAGCTGATGTTGTTGCTCTGTTATAAAATAAATGTAATAATCAGTGAGATGTTTATAGCAATTCCTGGGGCCACTGCCAATAAACAAAAAACATATATAAAAAAAGTTTTATCGCCCTCCTTTGGGTAATATGTGTCTTCCTCAACCTTGGGTCTTCTACCAGAGGCCTATGAGCTTAAGGGGTTCTGTGCAGTATCTTAGCTGTTCCTAGCACTGTGCTCTTCTGTACAGAGTGCTATTATGTAGTTTCTGGAACCTGATGGAGCCACTCTCATAGCTTAGGTATCACAGTTCCCACTACTCAGACCACTTTTGGAATTCACTTTCCACATCCTCTCTAGTTCCACTTTCAAGCTCTGTTACTTCTCCAGCTTTTCATACTCCTTCTTCCTTATGTTGCAGTCACTTGGCACCGCTATATCTTTCACCATCGCCTTCTTCTGGTCCTTGTCTACTACCACGATGTCTGGTTGATTGGCTAGAATATGTCTGACCCTCTGGATTTTGAAGTCCCACAGAATCTTAGCCTTGTTATTCTCCACAACCTTCTGCAGAATCTCCCATTTGGACTTCTCTTTAGCCCATATGCTGTGCAGATGTTCTTGTACACAATGCCAGTTACTTGGTTGTACCATTCAGTGTACGCTGTTCCTACATGCATCTTACACCCTGCCATTATGTGTTAGACTGTCTCCGAGGCCTCTTCACAGTCTGCACCTTGGATCCCTGCCTCTATAGATCTAATGCACAATGCTTGTTCTTGTGCTGCTATGATCAGTGCCTCAGTGCTGTCTTTGAGTCCAGCTCTCTCCAGTCAGGTGTAGGATTTCCCAGTCTTAGCTATCTGTCGATGGTACTTCCTATGCAGGGGCTTACCTTGCAATGGCATTTCCTCTACTTGACATTCTACTTTCTATGTCTGTTGCTGCTTCAGGCATTCTCTCTGCAGTTCCTCTTTGAGTGCCATTCTACTGATGTAGTCCCAGATGCACTGAGTTTCATTCACGACTCTGGCTCTGACATTCCCCAGGCCCTGCCTTTTATGTAGTCAATCCAGGCTGTGCTCAGGTTGGTCTGTCTAGACCTGGAGTCTTTCAATGAGCAACTAGTCTTATGAGCCTATGGTGCTGTCCCCAATCCCCTTCTCAGCTGTGCTCATGTACTGACTAGGGTTGCCACCTGGCCAGTAATTTACCGGCACAGCCGGTATTTAGGGTCTTGGGGCTGGTATATATAATATACCAGCAATGCAAGGCCCGGTATCTTCCTCCCCCTACCCAATTCCCATTCTCCATGACTTACCTCCTTGCTGCTGTCTCCCGGTGCTCTGCTCTGCAGGTCCGCGGCTATGAGGGAAGCGTTTGTTAAAACTTTTTTTACATTTTTTTTATTGAAGCCGCGTGGCTGGAGGGGAGCGCACAACGCTTCCCTAGCAGCCGAGGGCCTGCAGAGCACCGGGAGCACAGCTCATATATGTGTATGGGATATATATATTTATAATATAAACAGTAAAATGTTTGTGTATACATTAAGCACTCATGCAAGCCAACTTCTTTAATTTGCAATAGCAATAACAAATGACAAGTGAAGGAAATGTTTTCAGTTCACAAAAAGTGATTGCTTTGTGATTGTGGGTCACCTTATTTCTCATCAAAAAAGAACAGGAACCTAATTTAGACATCTGTTCAGTTCTGAAAATGTTATTGGTACCCAGGGATTTACCCAATCAACATTACTTGTTTTGACTTTTCAAATAAATCAAAAAAATAACTCACAAAGAAAGCAATAAACAGTCCAACTACAGAAATAATATCTTTTGAGATACAAACATATGTATTTACATTCAAGAAATGTTGTATGGACATCTCATTATCGAGCATGAAACAATCTCTGAACATGTCATGGTAAGATTTATAAAGTTAGTCATGCAATAAAAAGTGCACTAATCCTCCTAAAATACTTTAAGAAACATGTTACTATTTTCTACTTAAGTACATCCACATATAATTTAATATGTATTTATCACACTTGCAGTAGTTTAGCAGATGACCAGACTTTTCTGTTCTTTCCTTTCCTGTTTAATGAGAAATTGGTCATCCCAACAGAGGTCTTGCTATTCCAAACAGAACACATAGGTTTATTTAATAAAAAAGGAACTGCAAAAATCATGCATTAGTAGCTAAGTTGGAATAATTCTCCCACATTGCATAGCTTTTCAACTCCGCTATTAAAGCTGATGTTCCACAAAGCATAACTTCATATAAGCTTCATCATGAGTCGGAAGCTAAAGAAACAGATCTAGCATTTTATTTTTGTTAATGTTCCCTATAAAAAATGAATAAAAAGGTGCATAAATTCCTACCCAAAATCCCTATTCTATCTGTGACATCACTGGAAGGAAAACTCCATCAACCCCTCCCAGCTCATCCCATGTATGTGCATGTGAAACGGCAAACTCCATACAGAATTCTTTCACAATGATGGGCAATGCATCCCTCCAAACTGTCCCACATTGTGCAAATGTGCATTAGTGGTTTCCATCTGCGGTACTGATGAACTGCCAAGTTCTGCCCCCCTGCGTTCCAATTCACTGGGGGCAGAAGGTATGCCAATGAGATAATATCGTATCATATTACACCTCATCTCCACCACATACCATATCACAAGCATGATATCAATGACACATCATACCATATGTAATACTTCCATGTAAGCACATAGCAGGCTCATCACAACCATGTAATAACTTGGTGAATGCATATCACACCATATAATACACTAGAACACAGAGCTCCTGGCTTGTGGCTGTTATTCAGGACTTTCTGGGTTCACTTTTTTTCATGGTGCATTGAATGCTCATGAATAGCAGCAATGCCAGGACAATCAGATATTTGGTGGGGCTGTCCTGGGAAATCCAGGTTCATTGGCATGTATAGAAAGGGGAAATGTAAAGAAATTTTTTTTTAATTACTTTGTAAAACAAAGTGTTAGGCACTGGTCTATATTTTGTTCAACCTCTACACTACTGGGATATTAGCATGTCCCTACCAGCTTTGATTGTGCACACAATAGCTAGTCTAAGTGTTTTAGATTAACGGACCAAACTAGGGGAACATGACAGTCCAATGATGAGTTCTCTTTATGCAGCAAGTGGGAATGTAGTGCTGCATAGAGCCTGTCTAACCCATGTACTGCTGAGATGGCAGAATGCACCCATGGGCATAAAGACACATGTATACATACACAGTTTCAGGTAGAGCACATGGCAGCAGGAGCTGAGCAGGGTAGATATTGGTACAAAGGGGATATCAGTGCAGATATTCCTTCCAATTGCCAGCATTGTCAGTAAGGAGTTCAAATCTTCCCTGCACTCTTTAATTGATACGCCCACCAAGAGCTGCAGCAGTGGCTGTATGGTAGGTTGTAGGAGAGGAGTGGGAGGGGTTTAAGGACCCTGCAGCCTCCTGCTCTGTTCTGTACTTGTGGTGATGCCAGATATTGGAGGGCACACAGGGGCTGAACGAGCCAGATGTGAGATCAAGGCAAAAATTCAAAGATAAAGTTGTTATTGCAAAGTATACAAACATGGGAAGTTTTTAAAATCAAGACCAAGGCCATTTGACACACATACAAGAGAATTACACATTGATATAGGTACTTTAAAAATGTGTAAAATAAAGTGTTTATGAAACAGCACCATTTAATTCCTGATTTCTGTAGTTCATTTTTCAGTTCATCACAGTTCACCTTTTTAGTGCATAAATCCCAGAAACAGCAAAGTTGCATCAGTAATCATGTCCATGTTGCATGCATTTAATTGAATAATGTGGAAAAACAGGAACTAACATTTTACAACAGTTTACAAAGACAAAATTATTTTAAAGACACCAAATTTACATCTTCACATCAAGTAATGCCACACTTACCAGTTCTATAACTATTTTTGGTGTTGACGTGGCAATGGTAGATATAATTTTAATTATACCAAAGTATGGTAAGGTATTTCTCACTTTGTATGCAGTACAGAAGTTCAATAAACATTTCACAGCTTTAAAGTTCTGCAAGGTAAATGTTTGGATCCTTTTCTGGCCCAGCCTCAGGATGATTAAATCCCCATTATTTGTCCTTTTTTTCCCAAGTGACATTCTAAACTCTCCATTCCAGATTTGTATAAACTCCTGCTTTCTTGGAAGTCTGCTGTCCAACATCAGAGAATTATTGATGAGCTTTTCATTTCTGTTTAATTCTGTGAGTAAATTAAACTTGATATATTTTTAATTGAGCCCCTCTTTCTTTTTTCTTTAACAATCCAAGAATGATGACCATTGCATGACTTGTGCTCTAGTTTGACCTCTGGCACACAGTGCAAGTGAGTTCCTTGGACATAAATATATCCACAGCAGACACAAGGTCACTGAGAGGATATTTAGGTTTGAAGGTAACACAGCATTAATTAATTATTGGGGACTTTGTTAAATCAGATGGTTGCATTAAAAAAAAAAGAAAAAAATTAAGTTACTTAAAGCTTTTGTAATAATCACAGTATATTGTTTGAAGCCTAAATCACAAGAGCAAGAAATAAAAACAATACTATATAGGTTAACATAGTACATTCAAATGTATTCTTTAACTAAAATATAGTTGTAAACAAAACCTTTACGTTGTAAACTAACTATAGAAAATATGATCTTTTGTATCAGTGCCGTAATTTTTGTACAAAACTGAGTCCTGTTTACTTTCTTGATGGGAATGGTTAACCCTACAATGGAATAAGCTTGTCATTTATTGCAGCTAATCGAGTTAATGACTCTAAATGATATGTATGTTTTTTGACAAAAGGAATTTCCTATTTACTCAGCTGAAGATGAAGATGGTGTGCACTGAGAATTCTTCGCCTGTGGCTGACACACAAGCCTTTTATGTATGAATGTGGTTTGGTTTAGTCCTTGTTAAACTTGCTGTACCAGAAATTGACAATATGGTAACATTCATTCCGAATCACTACAGGAGAAATTAAAAAGACACAACTAGGGTCATGTCTAGCATGGTACAGTGTTAATGAATATTACTTTTACTGTGAAATATCCATGTTGACATCTTTCTTCCTTTGATTTACTTCTGCCATTTGCTCACCTTTGTTAATAAGGTTAACAATGCATTGCTCAGCCATCTAATCTTCTGTTACTGTGGGTCACTGACTGCAGCAATAGGGGCTTAAAGATTTCCTAAATGAAAAACACACTTGGCACTCACTCTTCTCCTTTGTAATTCTATATTGGAACAAATAACCCATCATTTGGTGAGCAAGATTAAAGCAATGCTATGGTGGAAGGTGTGTGGCTCCTTCACATAAAGCTTGACGTGTTTCACACACTAGGTGCGTCATCATAAAACGACATTACATGTTTTACACCAGGCGCTTTATCATAAGATTAAGTAAGAGGTTATGATTTAAGCACCTGATGCATGAAACATTTAAAGCTTGTTGTGAAGCGGAAGTGTGAATGCCAAGCTTGTTTTTATTTTGGGACTGGGAGCCTTCTGGCAGGGCATGAGACTGGGAGCCCTCTGGTACCCAGAGGGGGGTGCAAAGAAACCAACCAACAGAATTAGGGTAAAAAAAAGCAGAGCTATTCACCTGAATGTAATCCTTCTTATTGTTGAGCCTTTTATCCTCCCAGGTTGTTTACACTTGGCCCAGTTCCACCAAAACCAAATATGGAAACCAAAAAACTTCAGGACAATAGGAAACCAAAGGCAACCAAAACAGAAAGCAGAGTCAGACAAAATGGTCAGGACTGACTAAAAACAGGCAACGTCCGGAATCAGAAAATGAATACTATTCAAAGAACTCTAGAGAAGGCACACTTACAGGCCTAACCCACATTATGCAAAGGTCCCTTTTGCAATAAGTTGCAGGTATTTTAAGGGCTGGGCTGCAAACATGGCCAACTGACACAAACAAAGAGGAAAATAATTAAAAATACAAGCAGGTGGCCACTAGAGGCAGAAGTGGGAACAGCCATAAAACCTGAATAAAAACATACAGTAGCCAGGAATAAGGGTAGGGATGTGACAAATATGGGTAACAGGAGGGCCAGCATCCTTTTGAGGGTATTGTCATTAATCTCTGCTTTCCAATCACAGCTGTAGCCAATGACTTTCTCTTGCTGCTTAAAGATATTATTTTGACATGTTTGAAAATGTGATACTTAATACTTGGTTATACAATATTTTCAGGGTAAGAAATAGTTTCTCATTCCATTTCTCTTCTGTAAACGAGCTAGTCACTCACTAAACCCAGCCAAGGTATTAGTGAACTGTTTATAATCAATTATAATTTCACTGGTAGTTTACTTTATCATATTATGGGGTGCCCCTACATGGTTTCTGTTCAGTGTGAGATGATTGCCACATAGGAAGTGGTGTTATAAGGTAGGGGACAGATCACACAAAGATGGTGCTGGAATTAGGGGGAGCTGGACCAACCCCTAAAGGAAAGCAGAGCAGTATTAAAGAAATTTACTGTGAAACTTCATAATTGCCAATGTTATCTACGCTTATATTTTAATGTGTTTGGAAATAAGAACTTTGTAATACTAGTTCTTAACATCAACATGCGGGCCTCACAGATAAGATACATTAAGCATATTCATTAACCACAGGATACCATTTGGCAAATTCAGATATTCTGGGGTTAAGTTGCCCAGTTCAGTCGAAATCTCCTGAGTAAATGGCTGAGGACTGGCAGTGTTTATGTTTTGCAATCATTAGCCTGGGGATTTAAGTTACAGCCAAGGCACAGTAATAACTGAATTCCACATTGCATTTAGCCAGACTTTTACTTAGCAATTTGCCAACATGATACATTTGTGTAGATTTGACTATGAAATATTGAAAAATGCTTACTTATATAAATAAAAACTTGCTTAGAAACATGTTTTTGGTTGCCACCTTTGCTGGAAACATATTGACCATGCTCTTGCTGGTATACCACCAGAGTACACCCAAAAAAATGTACATGAACATGATGCATAAAAGGGTACCTAAAAATGTTATTCTGTGAAATCTAAATATGTAATGTAATCTATGGATTGCGTTAGCAGAATTGCATACAAATGTATAATTAAGAGGAAAATGTTGTTTTACTTGGGATTATAGTATCTCTTAGTTATATCACCTGTGGCTTGGTATCCAAATGGACTAGTTCCAATGAGAAATGTGTAATTTGCTAAATAAGAGACACCACTGATCCACTTGTAACTCTATTAACACAATATATAGATATTTTTAGAAATAATAGCATTCTTTATATTTACAGCAAACAATATGTAGGTGTTAAGCTTTTTGAATTGCTCACTGGTTTTGAATACAATTTTAATTTCTATTTACATTCATTGGGCTCTATTCAATGACTGTAATAGGAAATGTTGTGTAAAATAACAGTGGTAAGGGCCAACTCATGTCATTGAAACAAATCCCATTGTCTCTTGAGCATAGAATATATTTACCAGTAGGTAACTGATATTACAATTCCTGGTTGGATGCTCATTTCATGTACTTTAACATTTATTGAGAACCTGAGCAGAAATCTTCTTAGTAATCTGTGAGAAAAAAATCCTTTTTGACCCAAGTCTGTGTGGTGTGGCACATGATCAAACCACATCAATGGTAATGTGTAAGTATGTTTTATGTTTGAAATAAATAGCACTTTTTATGACACTAAGTCTTTTCCCTTGTATATCTCCTGTGAGCATTAGAGTATATTTACTTGGGAGGTGGTTAAAAGGCAAGTTGTGTAATATGTTCCTTTGGAAGACAAATTTACTATGCTACAAACGAGGAAGATGTCCTTAAAACAAGTGGGTAAAGAATCAAATTGTAGATACTGAAGTAAAATATCAAAACTGCAGCATCTCTGTTTTACCCTTTTTCACATGTTTCACTGTAGTGAATTACTATAATTTATAATGAAAGAACTGTGGACTATATACCATTTTTGAAGAAGGCATTTAGACTTATTAAGACTGATTTGTATTTGAGTTAATGTTTTTTACTAGTCTATGTTTTTGTGTTTTTTGTATGTTTGAGGTAGAATTCTATGAAGACGTTATTATGTATGTATTATATTTTTTTTGTTTACTGACATAGCTTATTGGTTGTATGTATTGATTGAAACATAGTCATGTGGTGGCAAAAAGGCAGGACCTTTTTGGGCCAATAGTGATAATGCTTTGACTGATTTCTACTTCGCGTCTAGGACATTTTTAAAACTTTTTTTAAACCTTCGGTGAAATATGAGGTTCCACTCAGGGTCGTTGAACTGTGTATATGACTTTCATGGTACTGCCACTCCATGTCTGCAAAGAGTCCATACGTGTCTGAAGCACTTTACATCTCAACAAGCATTCCCTCTTTAACCTATACTAAATAAAGATTCATTCTCCTTTGAAGAAAAATAAATAAATATTGAAATTAAACAGACACATGGAATAACTCCAACATTTCAAGCAATGTGTATAGCCTATCTCTCGCAGAAAAAATAAAGTTCTTGGCTATGATTTCAGTGTAGGAACACGCTGTACACTGAAGCCACTGCAGCTACTGTAATGTCAACTCCCTTGGCAATATCTGTAGTTTCTGTTGGTGGCTTGAAGAACAATTATATTGGTATCTAAAATACATGTGGAACATAGTTAATCTTACTGTCCATCAGTGAGTTACAAACTAGTGTTTTGGATATTATCTATCACAGATGTGCAAGCATGGCTTCCACAAATATACCTCAGAAATGTAAACATTAAATGTTTTTGTATGATCTAAAATATATTTTGTCTCAAAAAAAGTATTTTAATTTTGTTTAACTTTAAAAATCTGGCATTAGTAGCTGAACTGGAAAATGTTTCCAACTTGTCTATCTTTCAAATCAGCTACTAGTGTTTGAATTTGACAGTTCACCTGTAAATATGAAGCGTTTGTTGGTGAAATGCAGTTTGTTCTATCTGGGCCTCTAGTATCTCAGGTTAACTCTGCAAAGGCTCTCTTCTCTGACCATTTGTCAGGTTCTGCTATAGAAAACACTGAACAATATAACATACAAACCATATTATTAGTGTATATCTATAAGTGGATTCTAAATAATATTATAAATGATCCTTAGTACAGTAAGAAAAGGAAATCTACACATCGGAGGCATATATCCTCTGCTCCTCCACAAAAACACCAGGCAAAAATGGTTCTTGACTAAAATACCAGAGGCACTTCTTCAGGAGCCTGGAAATTGGATATCTCATATAATGGTGGACAAGTCTGCTTAAAAAAAAAAAAACAGGATCTGAAAAAATATTGGACAAGGCAGTACTAAGCTGGAGGTTCTCTCAGCAGAGGTTAGCCAAGAATTTGTATTAACCTGCAATTTCCAAGCTATGTGTAAAGAATTAGAGCCCAGTTGTAGCAGCTTTTTCTGTGAGCGATGGTGAATTTCTTAGTACATGGCACTAATGACACATTCTTAGTGCATGTAAATGCAAATAGGAATAGTGCAAATATAATCAATGTGTCTACTAAAGCTTTAAAATGCATGTTTTACATTATGCATTGCTTAAAATATGCTTACAATTTAAAATACTTACAGCTAGATTAAATTGTGAAATTAGCCGTTTGCAAGAAACTAGGACTGCTCACACTAGCAAAAAAAATAATTTCCTTTTTTTTTTTATTGCAGGAACCAATGAGAAAATTAAATTCTGTGTTCAAGAGCAAGGTCACTCAGAATCCACATAATGTATTTAATTCAAGGAGCACAGGAAGTGACTAAATGAAACAAAACTTTATAGCCTCAGTGTCTATATGATAAGTGCTGCTGTACCTGCAGAAAACAGGGGGAGGGCTTCAGTCAAAAATTAAAAATGTGCTTTATGCAGAATGTCTGCATCAAATCACACTGGAAAAAAGCCTGTGCACTATACACATTGTAATCTTCATCTTGCACCAAAGTGAGTTTGGAGACTAGACTTTCCCTTTAAATTCCATAGAAGCAAAATAGTGTTCAGTGTATGCCCTGGTTAAAAATAACCAAACTCTGACAAGTAAACAAATACTTATGATCTACACCGTTTGTTGAAAGCTAAGACCATTTGTCTGTTTTCTGGCAGACATGATTGTTTCAGGAGCCAAGTGGAAGTTGTTGGACCCACTTTATTGTCTCTGGTGTAAGATTTATTTCAAGAGGTTAAGGTGCATTCTTGTGTCTCTTTTTCAAAGTCCCCTTGTATTATTTGATCCATTAGGCATGAAGGTCACTGAGCTGATTCTCCCAACCAGACTGCAGTTTAAATTAAATTCTGCTCTTGTTGTTGCTCAGTAAAAATACTGGAAGCTGTTATTTTAGGACATATGTTAGGGTCCTGTAAACAGAAATAAAAGCATGCTCTGGGGTTTCGTAAGGCCCATTCAACTTGTCCCTTAAAAACAACATCACATTTATCTATGGAAATATAACTATATATAAAATATTGTATACAGTATTATGTTTGCCGTTTATAAGTTATATTTTTATAGCACAGTAGAGCTGTTGTGTTCTTTTGTGTTCTCTCCATCCCATTGTATCTATTAGTGTGCACTTGTTGTTTACAAAATACAAACAATTTGGACGAACAGGTAATACTAAATGTTTCTTGATCTAGTATCTTAATTCTTACAGGTACAGTGCCATGATTGTCTCCACTCTTCCAGCAGAATTGTCAGATAGGTAAAACAGTTGCTTGATGTGCACACTGTAGAGAAGGTGCTAGACTAGTATAACATATCTTTATGGTGTAAAAGATTGTATCATCAATTCAAAAGGGGCGCACAAAATGACACTTTAACATCTGACAGTCCTTTGTATAAGCCTATAACTAAGGATATTTGGTTTATTTCTATTTTGCTCTCTTCAGTTGCTGATACAACCTCGGTTAAGAACAGTAAAGGCATTTATAGTAAATTGACACCATTTATGCATCATTCATCATTTTTTTTCTGGCGCTGCCAGATTTTTATTCATGATTTTTAAAAAAATATTTTTATTTTGTGTGTCGTGTTGCATTTAATGCAGACAAAGATGACTGTTTTATTTTGTACTATAGGTGATGCAGAGCTGTAGCTTGCACTTTATGCACCTAAGGGTCCTGTGGCTAGACTAGGCTACATTAATTTTATCACATTCCAACACTTTGATACACTATTGCAACAGCTCAACAAAGAGTGCAGAAGAGAAAGGGATTTTCCATTGCAGATTTCAATGCTCCATAGATCTCCTTTCTTTTTTCTGCCATAAAGTGTTTTAGCCTATCACTGCCCTGCTACTTGTATCATCCAACTGCTGGCTATAATTTGATCAACCAGGAAAAGAGTACTAAGTCGTTTGAGACATGGGTAACTGGGAGAAACAGGCCTGAAAGTCTGGTCACCTTGAGAACAGCTAAAATAGAATGCAAGTCTGTCTGAGCAGGCGGTCTGCACCAAGATTCTTTTTCATTTTGCAAATCACCATTGGATTGTTGTTCCTCCTTGATAAATGTCTTCAATGCTCAGTCAAGTTTCTATTGCTTTCTTGTTTGATGAATGTTTAGTGCCAGACTGAGTATAATGTTTCCTCTCCAATCCTGTAAAAGCATGAGATTGGGTTTCAAAATAATATTATTTTTTCTAGCACTTTTGACACAATCTTGATGACCGGAGGCAGGTGAAACCTTAAATTATTAACCAAGGCGAAATTCTGCATGTGAAACCAAAAGCTTCAATGAGAGTATCCATGACTGTGGAAGATTTATTAATATATTAATTATCAAGGTAATAGAAGTCAAAGTTACTTGTTTTTATAGTGGAAACTGGACAAGTATAAAAAAAATTATCCATTCAGTGCATTAGCTCTAAGTGATATCTCAATTCAGAAAATAAAAATCCACTGAAAAGCAGTGGTCAAAAATATGGTCCTAAGGAGAACTCTCAAGTTGTGTCCTGACTTTTCTGGTTCATGAGTCAAAACAACTTTGCTGGTCTCCAGATTATTATTCTCAGGTAATGGGGAGAAGCATACCAATATTACGTCACTGAATAAGACATTGTGTCAGTAAAAGGAATCATCTTTCCTTGGTCTGATCTCAGACACAGAGAGCTATAGTCCCTTACTGTTCTTTTTCTGGATCAGTAATGCAGTAACAATTCTCCTGCTGACAACACTACTGATGCTGCTTAAACGAAAACATCTAAATGAACTGTTCATATTATTGGATGTTCTTCATTTGAATCCACTTGCCAATGGTTCAGAGCTATCTTGATCAGTGCCTAAACTGTCTGTCTTAGGTTGTAGCTGTCCTACCATTTGTTCCTGGGTTTATATTGGACCTTTAAGCTCACATATGTTTCCTACCCAATTCTCTGATATTATACGTTATAATATTTTGTATAATATAGTAGAGGTTTTAATGGTATTTATGCTATTTTATAGACCACACATACCTTGTACAGTAGGAAATGATAATTTTGCTGGACTGAATATTGTATCCCACTGTGTGAAAACATTTTCACACCAATGAAAAGAACAGTTTTTCTTATAATGATGACTTTAACCTAACGCAGTATTATTCTTTAAATCAGTACAAAAAGAACAGAAAAAACCCAAGGATATGGCATTGTGTTTATGCTTCTTCATTTTGCAGTGTTGTGGAACATTGTAATTCTGGGAAGGAATTCAGGAGCAGGACACCTGCCATGCTGACTGCAACAGGCAGAGAAATGTGTTTTTAAACTAAAATCACTTCTTGGCTTGGAATTGCTAGTTGGGATTGTAAATTCACTGTTGATTCCACATGCTGCAGTTTCAACGAGTCCTAAGATGAACTGATCTCTGACGCATTAAGTTTTGTTAAACCGCTAGCTGACTGCCACACTTTTCTGCTTATCATTATGTTGATGTAAGATTTTGCTGTACTTTTAAGTTCAACAGAGCTCTGCAATTGGTAGATATGACATTATAAATTCAGACATATAAGAATGACGAGTTGGAACAGAAGATGAAGAGGGTTAGGTAATTAAACAGACTGTTGCATCCATCTCCATCCTCTGCCCCCTTGGATCACATTCATAGTGAGAGTTATGGGTGTCACATGACCCCCCAGCACTCTGACTCTTGGGGTATGGGGGTATGTGGCCAGTGCAGAAAGTATCTGGGCTACGGTAAGGCAATTGGTAGGGGGAGTAAAATAAAAATGTTTTGGTGAATGTAAATTTGTGTAGAATGGCATATATATTAAAATACTTTTACACTGCATATATTCATTTGGCTCTACACTATAATCATTTTACCCCTTAATAAGCCTAACCCTTTGTGGTCCTTTCGGTACTGAAAGGCTTGAGGTTTTCGTTGCTATAATGACACTAAATATCTTGTGTTTTTCCTGTGTGGTGTAAGTTTCCATTTATTTCATAGTAGTTGAGGGCCATGAAAGTTTCAGTATTACGGAAGCATGCATACTTTCTTCACCTAAATTTCTTAGATCTATTTTGTATGTGCAGCTTTATTTATCCTCTTGGAAGAAGGTCCAGGCCCTTGTTTGTGTATCCCTTGTTTTTGTTTGTCGTTGTGCACACTGCATTAATTAAACTTTAGTGTACACAATCTATCATCCCCTCTGGCCTGTGTCATGGACAGCCATTTTTCTGATATGCAAACTCTATGATGATATTGATCAGTGCTCTATTCATACAAAAATAACATCGTACAAAATAGCCTTTCATAGAAAATAAAAGTAATCTCTACATAATGCTAACAAATCTATGGGTAAAATTGTATTCTTGTAAAAGAACTTTTGTGATCCCACAATGCCTATTGGCCTTGTGCTAGGTGTACTGGGAGAGTGCCCATACATCTACATTGCAATGTAAAGATCATGAAACATTTATCTGAAATTTGATTCCTGTTCCTTACATTATAGTGTATGGGCACAATACCAAGCAACAAGGTTAGCCACTAAGCATTGTGGGATCACAAACTAAGAATACAAATAAAAGACAAGTTTAAAAAAAAAAAAAGAATACAATGTTATCCATAAGTTTGTTAGCATTCTCTAGAGATGATACAACCATGTTATTGTATCAATCTATTTGCTAATGGTTTCACTAACACACAGGGTTGCCACCTTTTCTTCAAAAAAAAAATTACCAGCTTTGGCACTGTCTCCATAGACTTAACTTTGGCCTGATGCCTGAGACAATAGACAATAGTTCGATGTAGTCACATACCTGAAGGTTGCCGCACCATTCACCTTACTTACTGAGAATTTTAAGAAATCGTGATAATAGGTTTTAAATGTTAAGCAATATTAAAATATTTCTACTGAATATGCACAGAAATTTTTAAAACAGGAGTTGTGTAGGGAAAAAAAAAACAAATATTAGACTCTAAACTACGATTATAAGTATGCTTTTTCTAGTGAAAATTTGATTCTCGGTTTTCCTAGTCCTGAACATATTTTGCTCCTTCTGAGCCCAATACAAAGTCTGTAGAACTTCTCAGTTGAAGTAATTCTGACTAGCAGTCGTTGCTATAAACATAAGCATTATTAGGATGCCTTTCCTTCAATCTGGAAGCAGAAGTTAAAAACATTAAGTTAGTGTTTTTTAGAATATTGAATGTAGAAACTAGGCTGATCAGATTTTAAGCACAAATGCTCAAATAGTTTTGAGCACATACAAGGAAAACCACTGGCACCTTTTTATTCCAGGTTATGATACCAAACATTTCAATCTATCACAGCTCTCCCTTTGTGTCACATGACTACAGCCTAGAATTAATCTGTCCTGGCAAAAATAAGTCACAAACTTTAATAATTGTCTGGTAGGATCAGCGCATTGAAAAGGAATAAGAATTTCTTGTCTTATATTATAGTCCATTACAAATGTGTTATATATATATATATATATATATATATATATATATATATATATATATATATATAAATATATTGCATAACAGAACAGGATCTTTTATGTGTATATTAAAATGTAAAGGCAAGTACAAAGCTTGTTATGATACTCAGGTATGACCTTTACATTGTAACCTTAATGGCTGCAATGTGGTGGACACACAAGTTAGGGAAAAAAGATTAAAGTTATTTTAAGGCCAGCTTCACTACATACTTCTCAATCAGCAGTTGTATTGTTTGCAAATGTATTTGTTATCCCTGACCCATGAAATCAGTGCAGGCCCCAGCACCAAGCAGAGAAATATGAGAAGAGCTTCTCATTTATTCCAGAGAATTAGCAGGGCTGTCGAATATAGTTGTGTTTTACATGGTAGTCAAAGTGGAATTTGCATATAATACCGTATTTGCTTGAATATAAGACAAGGTTTTTTTCAGAGCAAATGCTCTAAAAAGACCCCTCGTCTTATATCCGAGGTCGTCATGGATGGATCCAGGTCCCCCGCAGATCTGCAGATCCCTTTCGCTAACAGCCGGTGGATATCTGCACGAAGTGCGCAGACATCCTCCCCTTCCGCCCGGCACGACCGCCTGGACTTCTATGATGAAGCCGGGTCCTTCCGGCTTTATCATAAAAGTCCCGGCGGAAGTGCTGGGCGGAAGGGGAGGATGTCTGCAGTGGAGGATGTCTGGCCACCAATGATATTTGGGCAGCCGGGGGATGTCTGCATGATAGTGCAAACATCCCCCAGCTGCCCCCACTAGCCAACAGGGAGGCTACATTGATAGAAGGCAGACAACATTGGGGGGAGGGTGGGGAAGGGAGACTGACAACATTGGGGGGGGGGTTGGGGAGAGAGACAGACACTGTTGGGGGGAGCATTGGCACTTAAAAGGTAAATAAAAACAAGAAATACATTTTTTTTTATATCATAAGTTTTTATTAAATGTGAAAAAGCAATTTACATGTGAATATATACAAGTTAAACTTTTTTTCCTATAGGGTAGTCTTATATTCAGGCTTTTAGTTTTTTTTCCTAAAGGAATATCCATAGTTTGGGGGGTCGTCTTATAATCAGGGTCGTCTTATATTTGAGCAAATACGGTAGTCCTTTATGTAAATTGCTTTCTAAATGCTTGCTTATTTATGTCTTTCCAACACATCGTTGCTATAAATTTTCAAGAAGTCTCACATGTTTACACACCCAACAGTACATTCTATCAAATTTGTAAAAGCTTGAATAATTGTCTCGACAGAGTCGTTTTTTGTCACCAACTTTGTGTCTATTTGCTGATAATTTATGTAAATGTTGTGATATAATAATATGGAACTTACTCATTATCAAACTCATACTTGTTTCACTCTTTAGGAGTGATCCATACAAGCAGTGTTGTCCAGTGTTTTTAAATGGAGGACCGCATACTTGTAGAAACATAGGTTGGGGAACTTGAGATCCAATTAGGTTTTCAGCCATACAAAACCCCTTGAGGGCCACATCCTGCCTGTGGTCCACAATTTGAACATTGATGCTTGCCAGTGCCCTCCTCTAGATGTCATGACTCATAGGTACAGAGCAAATCTGTCATGAATTCCAGAAATTCTGAAATTAGATTTATGGCAGCAGACAAAGAAAGATCTCTTTTGGAAATGTCAACTAAAGTTTTCCAACTCCATTCAAGAACAGCTTTTTCTCTCTTTCATAATATTCACACATCTTGCCTATGAATCGGTTCTTTTAATGTCATTCTGGTGCATCTAAAATCCAACCACTATAACTTGTCCTCTGTGCCTTGGACCCCCTTTATGATACCACCTACACAGACATTCTAAAACTAACATCCATTGTAAAGTCAAGTAATTAAATACAGAGATGGGAAAGGTGACACTTATAAGTATTAATGCACACACCCATGTATCCCACATGCAAAATATAATGGCATAGAACAGATGTGTGCAGCACTCAAAAATCATGACATGTACAAATTAGGGCATTCAAATTAAAGAAAATATTTATTCAGGGTAATAAAATAATAAAATAATAAAATAATCATACATAATCCACTAATATATTACCCTGAATAAAAAATGTCTTTATTTGAACACCTTGACTATTATATTACTCAGAATAAATGCATTTAACCACCAAATTTGTACGTGTCACGATTTGTTGAATTCTGCCCAAATTCTGTTCTATACTTAAACAATTAAAACCAGAGCCGCAAGCTGCAGCCAAATAAATAGTGGGCAGCTTCTGTAATTATGTAAAAGCAGGTGGATAAAAAAAACTTTGGTGCTCTAAGCTAGCCACGGGCTTCTATGTTCATATAATATAATGTATACTAAATAGCGGTGATCTTGCTGCAAGTTCTATGTATCTGGCTACATAATGTATAAAAGAAACAAGTTAAAACATAATGATGATGCTCACTAAGGCTTTTTACTTACAGGCTACAATATTGAACAATATTCTGTTTCCATTAAATAGCATCTTTTATATGTAATTTAGCACTTTTGGATTATTTTGTTATTTTCCATCGAATGTAAAATATTGTTTTAAAACGTCACCTGTCATAATGTTTCACACAGTTTCAAAATGTTTTTTTTTGTTAAGTAAGGGACTGATATAATCTATATGCCTACTGTGGATGTCTTTAGGCACAAATTAAGTAAATCCTTCCTTTAAAACGAATGTCCCCAGAAACAGTGATTGTCATTTCTCACTAACCCTAATGTCCAAATCCAACTTAACACTTTGACTTGTGCCTTTAAAAATGTTTTAAGTGCTGTCAGTGGACTTATTCAGTAATCACACCTCATTATCATGCTTGATATTTACTAGTCAACTATTTCAAAGAATACCATAGGTCTTAGAGTATCTAATACAATATATGCATATAATAGATCAAGGGTGTTCATCAGGGGTGCCCATTTGACAGCAAGGTAACATCTCAAATTCTTATTAGCCTTATAAATGCATGGTTTTGTTTGAACACAGTTGATTCAAATAGTTTTTGGACTGCTTTTGTACAACTGCTAAACAACCAAACATAGACTAATAAGTTATACTACATCTTTACTGTAAATTAAAAAAGAATTACGTGCCCCAATACACATATGTATTTTTGATTATGCTTCCCACTTCAGATAAAAATTAGATGCCCCTATGATAGATCATTGTTGTTAGACAAGGTCAAGACCCAAATAATGTTTGAAGCTTTACACCAGGTAGAATGGAAAGATGTGATGTGCCAAACAATTTTAGCTGCTGCCACACTCAATGTATTATGTATTTGCTTTTCATGGGTCACTTATTTCAGCCATCTGGCTTATCTTAATCCTTACCCATCATGTGATGTTATGAATACAGGCATAATCAAGAAAAAACTACAGGTCTCTTACACAACATATTCACACAAATACATACAGGCACAGCAGTCTACACTTTGTGTTTTGTATATTCACACAAATGTCCATGAATAAAGCAGACATGTCATCCATGCATTTTTATTAATCCATAAAGAATTAAAAATAGAGTTTAAAAAAAGATCAGGAGCACCCCCTGGATGGTAAATATTTGTGTTCTCCAAGCAGGAGAACTGCACATGTTATGAATCTTTTTAAATGTTAATGCAGCATGCTGGCTGGATCTACTGCTATGCTACTGTAAAATGCTCTACTGCCTAATAGTTCAAAATGTGGAATGTTGCTGTCTCTTGGAAAATCCTGTTATTAAAATCATTTTTACTGCAAGGTTTAAAAAAGTGGTAAATGTGCTCAATACATCTGCTTAATTCTGTAACAATGATAATGACATTATCCTCTGTTTGTTTTGTTAACAGCTAACTGTAATCCACCTTGTCAAAATGGAGGGATGTGCCTACGTCCTCATCTATGCATATGCAAACCAGGGACCAAGGGCAAAGTTTGTGAAGAAAGTGCAACACAAGCTACATCTTCAGCTGACAATGGAGGTTATAATCCAGGTTTTCCTGCACCTCCTTCAAGGCCAATTCCACAACAGGCTGGTCCACAAACCTATCCAAGAAAGGTGCAAGGATCTCCAGAATCCAATCCAGTCGGACAAATGACACTAGCACTGAAACAGAGACCACAGCAGCCACAGCCACAGTAAGTTGAATTTTATTTTGTTTGTTTCATGACGGCTGTACGCAAGCCTACAATCTTCAATTCCACCATTTTGTCTCTCTCATGGACATCTGTTTTAAAACCGTTGCTGGGATGAAAGCCATGAAATGAGATTTGGCTTGAGTGTGTTAAGTCACTGGGACATTAACTTCTTTTATTATGATTTATAGTTATATGATCAACACAATAGGATACATGTTGGCAATTAAAGTTTGCTACTAACCTATGTGATATTAACATAACAGAATCCTGTCATTGTGTGACGGACAACATAATAACTGTTATTTTTGTATTTGCTTCCTTGAAAGTAGATTAGGGAATTATTGCTCCCTGTGAGTACAGAAAGGAAGCCAGAGTCATATCAAAATATATTTCAGTTGCACAAAACAGGATATCCTGCAAATATAGATTTGTGTATGTCAAGATCTGGCAAACAATCTGAAATATCATGTATAACGTTAGAGCTCCCTCTCTTGATACATATTTATAACTGAGTTACCTAATTATACTGTATATGTATATATTCACAAATAAGAAAATAATATGATATTGACTGTTCTTAAACCCTAACATTAAACATATAAGTCTTAAACCTATTGGGATATAATGCACATATACACTACCTTTCAAAACTTTTGAACGCTAGTGTATACACATGTACAGAGACACATATGATGTATGTCATCTATAAATAACATTTCAAAGATAAAATGTTAAAATTCAAAACTTGTCCATGGTCTGTATATGTATTAAAAACCAGTGTGTATATTATTAAACTAATTATGTGCTATATCGGGTAAGTTAGTCTACTTGAACCCTGCGTTGTTTTCTAAGTATTCCTATTAACTCACTAAGCAGTAGGTGGCAATCTTTAGTTTTCCTTTGAATGTAATGGCACTGAATGCAGATAAATGTGCAGGAATTTTAAACCTTTTGAGAATGCAATGTGTGATAACCTTTTCTTTTATTTCTGTATATCATATTAATCCTTCTAAGGCCTGGTCTAGTTTAAAACTTCAGTTTTCTTGTCAGTTCACCACAGTTCACTGTTTAGAGAATAGACCCCAGCATAACTGTTACTGCATGTAAAAGGTATTATAGAATGTAATTTGAAAGACTGACGCAAAGTGTTAACCGCAGCTTCCCAGGTCACTCACATCTCCAAACATATTCTTCATGCATTTTTTAAACTCTGTGAATTCCCTGTGAGGAAACCATTACAGTTAATATTTCATGCTGCACCTGAAACCTGTTAAAGACAGGAGGAAATCTAACTAACATATTGTGCCACATGTGGAGTTCAAATCATGTTTGCCCCTTTGATGGTTTATAGGTAGGTTATATGACAGTTGGGTATGAAATGCTCAGCAATGTCTTTTGAAATCATTGTTTGAATGGATGAATGCATGACATTAGAGACGGCCAACCTGACCTGTAGATTTCTATTTTGTATTTGGATTCCATTTTCCCTCTTACCCAGCTAACATGGAGAAACCTAAAATGACTCACAAGTGATGTCATTCTATTGCTGAAGGACCAGGTGTTGGTCAACCCAACTTCAAATGTTTGAAACTTGCCTTTGGAGTGCTTACAACAGTAAAAAAAAATATACACATTAAAAGTGTAAAGCATTTCCCCCTGAATTAACAAGGCACCTTGTGCTGTTTGAATTCACACCACAATCCTAACATAATGTTACCATGACACAAAACACAGACACTTTCTGGATTCCAAGGAGTGGAGTTTTTCTGTAAGTATTTCTCATGAGTTACCAGCAATTAGTCTGCAACAGCAGCTGGTTTTCTAATTTCCCAAAAGTTCAAGGAAATTAAGCCATTATCTGATCTCCTTTTACGGCATATATTGAATTAATCTCTTCAGGAACCCATGTGCAATGAAAGGTGACAGAATTGGAATATTACATTACTTAAAATACTGGAAATCCAGTATGAAAATATCAGTGCAGGAAACAGCCATACAGTCTGTGCCACAATATATTTATAGATCTCATTTACCACCTGAATTTTGTAGAACTAAAAAAATATTCCTATGGTTATGAGTTACCCCCCCCCCCCCCCCCCCCCCCGAAGAATATTGTTAACATGTCATATTTAAATATTTAATAAAATAAAATAAAACCGTTGATCTAACAAAGATCTAAGAAATGTTCTTTGGTTAAAATTGTAAAATTCTTAATATGGGGGGTTAACCCGGGTGAGAGAAAAGTTTAATTTCTTAAAAGAAATGTGAGCCAGCATAAGCCAAAGCATTGCAAACTGTACTAGTTTACCTAGCACAAATAGATAGGTTGTCTTTTTTCCTAGATCTCTGGTATGTAGCCTTGGCTTTTTGTCAGGGTGCTCTCAAAGAAATAAAACAAATACATTGTGTTTTGAAGTGTGAAGTGGGAACTTCACTATAAAATGGTGATTGCACATACATCCTATACAAACAGAACTTTTTCATCAGAAAGGATTGACAACAAAAATGGAATAGCCATTTCTTTCAAATGCTATTGACTCTGTGCCAGAGTAATATTTGATATTCAAATGTTGAAACGTATTGTGTGTGTCCTTTTTAGCAATTTTGTACAGGTTCTTCAACCAATTTAGCACAAACTGTGTAGATTTCTTCTATACACTGGTTAAAGTACCACAAGCTGAGAGAAGAGATATGTAGAGACTTGTTTAGCAGTGTGCATGTTTTTAAAAAAAATACCTTCTCCATTTTGTTAATCTCTTTACTAATGCACTAAACTATACATAAAAGAAATAAAAAATAATACAATTCACGAGTTTGGAAGTTGTGGGGAAATTATTTACCCTATTTTTATATAATATGAGATTTGTTTCAATTCTTTATCCTTAAATGTTTGGTATGATTATCTAGTCAATTCTAATTGCCATGTATATTGTTTTTAATGAATTAATTGCATGTACATGCGAACATGTTTTTTTTTAGAAGATTGACCAACTATCCATGTCATGATGGAAACAGGTGTGTTGATGTTTAAAACAGTATATTTCTGTACTTTTCATAAATATTTATTGTTTTGCACCACAGTAAAGTATGGCTAATAAGAGCTTTTTATGTGGGCCACAGAGAGATAACATTTACAGGTTGAGTATCCATAATACTTGGGAGCAGAAGTTTTTTGGATAAAGGGTAAATTCAGACGACTAATCATTTTACACTAATATCAATGCAAACACTGTATAGAGCACATAAATCACTTTTAATGTGATGTAGCTGTGATGTGAGGCATCGTTGGGAACCTGCCCTTAGCACGTCAGACCTGCACATGGGCCATTACCCTTTGTGGGCGGGGGAATCTGATCATGCATGAATGAAAGGCTATATTACAGCTGGAGGGGCTGGACAAGGAATAAACTGTTGCGCGCTTGCATTCTGACAGGTGTGCGTGATTAATGGCAAAATCCACAACATTTTTTGGATAATGGATCATTTTGGTTAATGGATTTTTGGAAAAGGGATACTCAGCCTGGGACTGTTCAGGAGCATATATACAGGGCCGGTGCAAGGATTTTCGTCTACACAGGCGGAGGTGCATTTTGGTGCCCCCCTCCTTTGACCCGCCACGACTCCCATACTACCAACCCTCCATATATTTTATATATATAAAAGTATAATGTATAGTGTGGAAAATAAATACATCTAAATATTCAACTCGCATGCTCTAAATTTGTCACACATTGACACCCTAACACACATTGAAACCCTTAAAAACAGACACCCTTGCAGTCACACACAGAGACACACTTACCACTTACACACACACCCTTACACAGACACAGTGACACACTTACACCCTTATACAGTGAGACACTTACACACCCACACCCTTACACTGACACAGTGACACACACCCTTACATAGAAAGTGACACACTTACACACACCCTTACCACTTACACACACACAGTGACACACATAACCTGAGACACACTATTTTGCCACTCAATATGCCATTTAATATGCCAATATTTTGCCCCTCAATATGTCAGGATTTTGCCCCTCAATATGCCAGGATTTTGCCACTCAATATGCCAGGATTTTGGCCCTCAGTATGCCAGGATTTTGCCACTCAATATGCCAGGATTTTGGCCCTCAGTATGCCAGGATTTTGCCACTCAATATGTCAGGATTTTGCACCTCCATATGCCAGGATTTTGCCACTCTATTGCCACTTAAAATGCAAGGGTATTGCCAATAATTATGCCAGGGTATTTCCACTTAATATGCCAGGATAATGCCACTTAATATGCCAGGGTATTGCCAATAATTATGCCAGGGTATTGCCACTATATTCCAGGATATTCCCAATATGCCAGGATATTGCCAATTAAAATGCCAGGGTATTGCCACTTAATATGCCAGGATATTGCCACTTAATATGCTAGGATATTGCCACTTAATATGCCAGGATATTGCCAGTTAATATGCCAGGATTTTGCCCCTCGGTATGCTCGTAATGCCACCCTCCTCCTCCTTCCCCAGACCCCAGTACTTACCTCCTTGCTGCTGTCTCCCGGTACAGATCCGTGGCTGTGAGGGAAGCGTTGTGCGCTCCCCTCCAGCCGCGCGGATCAATAAAGTTTGTGTGTGTATATATATTTATGTGTATTTATGTGTTTAGGAACAACTCAGAAATATATATACATATTTCCTCTACCGAAAAGTTTGGGGTCACTTAGAAATGTTCTTGTTTTTTAAAGAAAGACACATTTTTTTGTCCATTAAAACAAAATTAAATTTATCAGAAATACAGCGCTGAAATTGTTAATGTTGTAAATGACAATTATAGCTGGAAATGGCAGATTTTTTTTAATGAAATATCTACAAACGCATATAGAAATCCCATTGTAAGTAACCATCACTCCTGTGTTACAATGGCACATTGTGTAGCTAATCCTAGCTTATTATTGTAATCGTCAACATCTTGACTGTATTTTCTAATTATTTTGCAACTCATTTGAGTTATGTTTCCATGGAAAACAAGGACATTTCCAATGACCCATAACTTTTGAATGGTAGTGTATATATTGAAATATGTCAATATTTGTGATATATATTTGTGAGGTGCTCCTGAGCAGGCTATTTTAGCTCTGTGTGTATATGTGTGTAATATAAAAAAGATTTAAATATATAAGTATGTTTTTGCATATATATATATATATATATATATATATATATATATATATATATATATAATTACATAGGGATATAAAATTTTGTATGGAAATATATATATAAAAGTTATGTGTGTATATGTATATATATATTTATATATATAAAACTTAGTATGTAGTTCCCTTCTATACTCTTTACCTAGCGCTACGTAAATTGTTGGTGTTATATCATTTTTTTTTTAATTTAATATATATGTAGATCAATATATATATATATATATATATATATATATATATATATATATATATATATATATGTAGATCAATATATATATATATATATATATATATATATATATATATATATATAAATATAGCTATATATGTATGTGTGTATATATATATATTTATATATATATGTATATAGGTATGGATGTATACAATATAGTGCAAAACTTTTCGGCAGATGTGAAAAAAATATACTTGTTAATAGTTTATTTTTAGGCAGCCTCTGCTACCTACTGAATTTCAGGTAGAAGGGTTTTACCATCACCTTTACCACGCCATTACTTAAATGGTGTGTAGTTTATATTTCTAATTGAACAAAATGCAAACTGAGTGTACATAAGAAAAATCTAAATCTGATAAATATTTGGTTTGGCCAACCCTTGCTTTCAAAACAGCATCAATTATTCTAGCTACACTTGCACACAGTTTTAAGGCACTCGGCAGGTAGGTTGTTACAAACATCTTGGAGAACTATCCACAGTTCTGTGGATTTAGGCAGCCTCAGTTGTTTTTTTTCTTTTCATGTAATTCCAGTTCCAGGACTCCTTGTTCTTAATGCTGAAGATAGATCATAATGACTTTGGCTGTATGTTCAGGGACATTGTCTACAGAATAAATTTCAGACCAATTAGATGCCTCTCTGCTGGTATTGCATGATGGATAATTAACTTCCTGTACTTGGAAATGAGGAGACCATTAATTCTAACCAAATCCCCAACTCCATTTACTGAAATGGAGACCCAAACTTGCAGGAAACTTCCACCATGCATCACTGTTGCCTGCAGACAATCATTCTGGTACTTCTATCCAGTCCTTAAACTGACTTCTGCTGTAGCCAAATATTTCTAATTTTGACTCCTCAGTCTATAGCACCTGCTGACGTTATTTCTGCACTCCAATTCCTGTGTTTACATGCATGGTTGAGTTGCTTGGCCTTGTTTCATGTTGTAGATATGTTTTTCTGGCTGCATGTCTTCCATAATGACCACTTCTGACTAGACATTTCCAAACAGTAGGTGGGTGTACCAGTGTCCCACAATTTTCTGCCAGTTCTGAGCCAATGGCACTGCTGGACATTAGTGAAGGAAAGTAGGCATGATCTACTGCACTAAGTTTCCTTGACTGGCCCCCTGCATCTATGGTCCTCAATGTTGTCTGTTTCTTTGTGCTTCTTAAAAGCTTGGATAGCACATTGGGAAACCCATGTCTGCCTCTGAGAGATGCAGTATAACTACCTTGTGTCTTGTTGGTGTACTCCATTTTGCCATGGTGTATGTCAATTGACATTAAACAGTCTTCAGTATCCTTATCATGTTAGCTGAGTTTGGCTGTTCCTCACCACACTCTGTTCCTCCTACACAGCTGTTTCAGTTAATGATTGTGTTTCAACCAACCTGTTAAATTTATTATCATTTTTACCTGTTTGTATCCCTACAAAATCCCTGACTTTGCTCTCAAAATTGCACAAAGTGTGCTCACAATAAATTGATTTAGATTTCTCTTCTGTACGTGATGTACTTATGATTTATTTTGCGCAGTAAATATGCTTTTTATTTTAGTACACTGAGCCATTTGCAACTTAGCAATCAGTAAACATTAAATGTAATGCTTGTCAGCCATGTTCCTTGAACTGTGTATTATTATGCAGAAGCTTGAGTGCAAGACAATGAGAAGATAAAACTAAATAAAAATCAATTTTTTGCTGTCATGGGTAAAAATAATCCTAAACCAGCGTATAAAATTGGTGGGATGTAGATGGTGTGGCTAAATTGTATCTAACATGCACCTTCTGTGGAAGATTTTTTCAACCTTTGCACATATACATATATGATGATCCAGATGAAGGCAGAAACAAATTCTTATTTCTTCAATGGGAAAAACAGTCCTGTCTTGATTTAAATCTGCACAAACAACTTCACTTGCCAGGACTTTTCACAATATAAATATTTGTAAAATTAAATTTATGATGAGATCTCTTTTTTTCCTTTAAAATTCATAACCAATTTGCAGTCTTCCTTACGGCTGAATGCCATAATGACGTATAACCTGTTGATGTTCCATAGTTGGCAGTGTTATATTGTTCTCTGGACTATTCCTGTTTTCCCTGTTCTCTAAGGTATTTAATCATGCATCAGGCCAATAAGCTTCTGAGTTGGTAAGGGTATTCATATGCACAGTGACAAGCCCAGAGCAGGAATTCCTCCAAGATACAAAAAGAACTGACAACTTGCTGGCCTGGAGATCTGTCGTTTCCCCCTTCATATGGATGAGATTGTCCTGTGCTCAGATTATTGTTGGCATAAAAAATGGGTGGAGCTTGACTAAAATTGGGATCAAGCCACCCTTGAACTGTGCTTTAATTTATAAAGAACATACCATTAGTGGAAATCTGGAAATTATGTAAAAATAAGTGTTTGTAAATATTTTGAATTTATTTATCCCTGAACAAGACAATGGACAACCACAGACCACTTATTAACATGTGAATCAATGCATTAAACACGGCTATCCAAGATATCTAGCTATTCAATATCTATTGATAGTTGAGGCAGCAGTAAATATATTCCATTCCTCTAGCAGTTAAGAGGTTACTTGGCTGGTTTATTCCCTTCACAGTAAATTCCCCAGTGTCCCAATTTTCCCCACAGCAGTTACCCCAGTGTCCTAATTATCCCCTCAGAAGGTTCCCCAGTGTCCCCCGGCCAGTGTCCCAATTCCCCACATCAGTTGCACTGGTGCCAGTGTCCTAATGCCCCAACAGCAGGTGCCCCAGTGTCACAATTGCCCCCATAGAAGATCCCCTAGTATAACAATTGCCCCCACAGCAGGTGCCTTATGTCCCCACAAAAGTTACTTGTGTCAGCAGGCACACCAGTCTGCCTCTCATTCCCTTGCTTACTGTGTGGTGAAGTAGCTGAGTTTCCAGTAGAAGGATTAGCTCAGCAGTTCCTGACTCCAGTAAGCGTGTAGGTAGAAATGCTGAGTAGAACCTCTTCCTCATACAGAGCACTCCAGCTAGGTGGACAGGGCAGGGTCTCGTGACCCATGCCCTGTACTGAGGCAAGGTCCTCCTCTACTAGCAGATGGAGGAGGACTATACTTAATAAATGAGAGTGCTGGACTGGCTTCTGGGCATTGCAGAGCTTCCGGGCTCTGCACTGCAGATCTCATCAAGCCACACCTTGTCCAGCAGGCTGCATTTTCCCCGCAGGCTGCATGTTAGATGTCCCTGTACTAGACAAAGTCATAGTGCAGTAGAGACACTTTAAAAATTCTTGCTAATGTGATCACTTACAACCTTTCTAGCAAGTTTACTTTCAATTTCAGTTCAGTGTTATGTGATGTATTGTATAGTTTCTTATGCGACATGCAGCAATGTCTTTTGTGGCTGTGAGATCACTTTTTTACATTTTGCGGATACATTGTATACAAACAACCAAACTATTATTATTTGCTCCTGACCATAATCTGCTGTTGATTGCTCTGCAAAGGCAAAGAGTATTTTAAAATCTAGGTATTTTTAAGAAATCTGTTAATATATTTGTTACTTTTATGTCCTATATTTATTTTAACTAACTGTGGAGAATATATACTTTTGGCCACAGAAAATAACTCACCGTCCTTAGCCCAGAGACCGTTAATTATTTTTGTACACAGTGTATTCTTTTAAGTAAACTTGCCATGCTGAGGAAATGACCCACAGTGCTACAGGGTAGAATCATAACTTTAATAGAGTGTTGAAAGATGAATGGTACAAACTCCAACAGTCAAAGTAAAAATGTATTAAGTGGTTACGTTCTTGCAATTAAATTAAAAAAGGCTCAATTTGAAGCTCTGTGAGGAGCAACTTATATAACATAATTTTAAAAAATCACATAACTTGGCTGCTCTGAAAGTCATTTTGAATTCTACTTTAATGCTTCTTAGAACAAGGTTTTTGAATGCATATTGAATTAATGATGCATGTCAACCAGTGATGCCAAGATGAGACTATCCAAATTTGACACAGTCTGCCTCTTACTGTAACAAATCAAAATACAGATTCGAGAATGATCTGAGATTTAACTTACATATAAATTGTACATACCATCTTTAATCTAACCTCTGATTTACTACAAAGACTGTATTATAACAATACCCAGATTTTCCATATGAAAGACAAGTGAGCCTATGAGAAAGAAAAAAGGTTGGAAAGATTCTCTGAACAACCACAGGGGACATAACTAGACAAATGAAGACAAGTTCTGTAAGGTGTGGCTGTTGAGAACTGTGAAGCAGCCATGGCTAATAATGGACCAAGGCTAATACATTAGTCTCCATAGGAGTTATGCTCAATAATGCTTTTGAAGATGGCTCCAGACAGAGGGGTATGCTCCAGTTGTAACATCCTTCCAGCGAATAAAAATGCCAAATTAGGCTAAATAAACAAAACTTCCCAGCATCCAATAACACAGGAAGGCCATTTGTAAACCTTCTGTCCACCAACTAAAGATCTTACCACCCTGGGGTACCCAATAGATCTACAGTGTGACCCCTGAGGCTGACAAGGCACCAGTGTCTATTCTGTCCACGAGAGAACCTGCTACAAATTGATTAATCTATTTAATGTAACTTTTACCATGCACTAATCCTTGCAATTTCTTATTAGTGATTTCTCTTGGTATTGAAAGTTGCAAGCTCCCAAGATGTGTAAATGTAATGAATACATATTGTTCTGAGAATAACAATCTTCCTTTTGTAGCACATGTCTAACAAAGCAATTTTTGAGAGAAGATCAATTCTACGGTGATGAATTAAAGCTAATTATTAATACTATTTATATACGTGTTCTTAATGATTAGAGTTAATATAAAATATAATGACTTGTAAGGCTGTATTAACACAGTGTATTACACTTTTTTTTTTAAATCCTGTATCTTGAAATATTAATAAGGATTACTCATTTTACCAAACACTATTAATGTTACATGAAAACTGAGAAAACTTACAACTAATATCAAGCCATGCTACAACTACAAATACTCTCATAAGGTATTCTCATTTTGAAGCACACAATTATAAATCAGATATAAATGACACCCCTAGTATATATTAACATATTTTTGTTGTCTATGACATCTCTTCTAATCGGTATGCGTTCTGGGCTTAGACTGGCAGTGTCACAGAAATGTAGAAAGGATTTTTATGTCTCAATAAGGCGGCATGCTTAGGAAGTTGGGAAAAAAATGGTTCTCAACATTTTTACAGCTGGGAAACCAACTATAGATTCTAGGAAAGCAGCATAATAATCAGAGCAGAAACAATTGGCTAAACCAAAATAACATTTAGCACAGCTATAAGGTTTTTATCTAGACATTGCTAGAAATATTGATGTTGTAAAAAGGCCAACAACATTCATCTTGTCTGTTCTAGAACAAACAGTACTGACTGTATTTCATGGTATATCTATTTTTTTTTTCTTCTTTCCCCTTTATGCAAGCCAATTGAACTGCTGAAATTTATATTCTAATTCAAATCTTTTCAGCATGTACCTGATCCAGAGAATTACCATTCTTGCTATCATTTGCAAAATATGCAGCCAAATGAAATACTTGAACTAAATCATATGAAACCTAGTTGCATATTTGTCACATTTTAGGTTGGCGGTCCCAGGATAAAAATAGGTGTAGCCTAAAAGAGGTGGTGTTTTGCGACACCTTGTGACATCATGCAGTGTTGAGTGTCCCAGCAGCATTAAGCTCCAGGATTCCCGCTACAGATACGGGATGTCTGGCGCTCATTTTGTGCATTTAGGCAGTAGCCAATAAACATGGGACTGTCCTGGCAAATTTGAGACCGTTGGCAACTATGTCAGTATTGTCCAACTTTTTTTAATGTGGAAGGCTGCTTACTATTAAGAAGCCTTGGTTGGGGCTGGGGCTGGACATGATCCTCATGTGTTATTATCGTCATGAGTTAATAATGTAATGGGACTCCTAGAGCTATGATGTCTCTTGCCCATTGTAGGTTCCACAAGAGTCCTCCTCAGGCCCTGGTCAGCACAAAGTCTCTCAAACGAGCTACAATCACTCTCAGCCGCGCTCAGTATTCCCCCAACATAATGGACGAGACAGGTCGTGTTGGGTTAAACAAAATGAGCACACTTCATTTAGCAAAACACATAAAATATTTAATAATTACAACATCAGATAAAAATAGATCAAACAATGACATTTAAACAGTTTAACTCATACACAATAGAAAACAAAATTGAATTTGGTGCCAGAATATTTGGCAACCAATCAGATTCACTGTAGAATCAGTAGCGACCAATCCCCAGCAGGGCCGGCGCTACCGTAAGGCAGCACAGGCGGCTGCCTTAGGGCGCACCAATGGGGGGGCGGGAAAATCGCCCGCTCCCCCAGACCCCAGTACTTACCTCCATGCCGCTGTTCATGTCCGTGACTGAGAGGGAAGCGCTGTGCGCTCCCCTCAGGCCGTGCGCATTCAATAAAGTGTGTTGAAACTTTTTTTTTCAACACACTTTATTGAATGCGCACGGCCTGAGGGGAGCTCACAACGCTTCCCTCTCAGCCACGGATCTGAACAGCGGCATGGAGGTAAGTACTGGGGTCTGGGTAAGGGGGGAGGAGGGAGGTTTAATGAGCAATTCCTGGGCATCTAACTGGCATAATATTCCTGGGCATCTAACTGGCATAATATTCCTGGGCATCTGACTGGCATAATATTCCTGGGCATCTGACTGGCACAATATTCCTGGGCATCTAACTGGCATAATATTCCTGGGAATCTGACTGGCATAATATTCCTGGGCATCTGACTGGCATAATATTACTGGGCTCTGACTGGCATAATATTCCTGGGAATCTGACTGGCATAATATTCCTGGGCATCTAACTGGCATAATATTCCTGGGAATCTGACTGGCATAATATTCCTGGGCATCTAACTGGCATAATATTCCTGGGAATCTGACTGGCATAATATTCCTGGGCATCTAACTGGCATAATATTCCTGGGAATCTGACTGGCATAATATTCCTGGGCATCTAACTGGCATAATATTCCTGGGAATCTAACTGGCATAATATTCCTGGGAATCTGACTGGCATAATATTCCTGGGCATCTGACTGGCATAATATTCCTGGGCATCTAACTGGCATAATATTCCTGGGAATCTGACTGGCATAATATTCCTGGGCATCTAACTGGCATAATATTCCTGGGCATCTAACTGGCATAATATTCCTGGGAATCTGACTGGCATAATATTCCTGGGCATCTGACTGGCATAATATTCCTGGGCATCTAACTGGCATAATATTCCTGGGAATCTGAATGGCATAATATTCTTGGGCTCTGACTGGCACAATATTCCTGGGCATCTAACTGGCATAATATTCCTGGGAATCTCACTGGCATAATATTCCTGGGCATCTAACTGGCATAATATTCCTGGGAATCTAACTGGCATAATATTCCTGGGAATCTGACTGGCATAATATTCCTGGGCATCTAACTGGCATAATATTCCTGGGAATCTGACTGGCATAATATTCCTGGGCATCTAACTGGCATAATATTCCTGGGCATCTAACTGGCATAATATTCCTGGGAATCTGACTGGCATAATATTCCTGGGCATCTGACTGGCATAATATTCCTGGGCATCTAACTGGCATAATATTCCTGGGAATCTGACTGGCATAATATTCCTGGGCATCTAACTGGCATAATATTCCTGGGCATCTAACTGGCATAATATTCCTGGGAATCTGACTGGCATAATATTCCTGGGCATCTGACTGGCATAATATTCCTGGGAATCTGAATGGCATAATATTCTTGGGCTCTGACTGGCACAATATTCCTGGGCATCTAACTGGCATAATATTCCTGGGCATCTAACTGGCATAATATTCCTGGGCATCTGAATGGCATAATATTCCTGGGCATCTGAATGGCATATTCCTGGGCATCTGAATGGCATAATATTCCTGGGCATCTGACTGGCATAATATTCCTGGGCATCTGAATGGCATAATATTACTGGGCATCTGACTGGCACACTATTCCTGGGCTCTGACTGGCATAATATTACTGGGCTCTGACTGGCATAATGTTCATGGGCATCTGAATGGCATAATATTCCTGGGCGTCTGAATGGCATATTCCTGGGCATCTGAATGGCATAATATTCCTGGGCATCTGACTGGCATAATATTACTGGGCTCTGACTGGCATAATATTCCCATTGAAATACTGGTAAGTTTGTTGATTTAACTTTACTTCATTTTAAATATTGTATTTGTTCCCATTTTGTTTCTTCACTTCAAAATAAGATATATTCAGTGTGCATAGGAATTTGTTCATAGTTTTTGTTTTTACTATAGTCCGGCCCTCCAACGGTCTGAGGGACAGTGAACTGGCCCCCTGTTTAAAAAGTTTAAGGACCCCTGGGCTAAATACTGGCATATTGAGTGGCAAAATAGTGTGTCTCCGGTTATGTGTGAATTGGTGTAACTGTGTGTGTGTGTAAGTGGTAAGGGTGTCTGTGTGTGTGACTGCAAGGGTGTCTTTGTGTTTAAGGGTTTCAGTGTGTGACACATTTAGAGCATGCGAGTTGAATATTTAGATGTATTTATTTTCTACACTATACATTATTCATATATATATATATATATATAATGTAAGGAGGCTTAATGGTGTGGGAGGCGTGGCGGATCAGAGCAGGGGGGCACCAAAATGCACCTTCGCCTGTGTAGACGAAAATCCTTGCACCGGCCCTGATCCCCAGCAGGTAGTATACTACTTTTATTGCTAGGTGCTGTGCAGCTTTCTCTTTTTAGCTCTTCTAGGAGCTTTTTGGCTTCTGACACGGACAAGGTCCATAGTCTCTATGCAGGAGGCTGGCTTGTTGTGCCCGCCGATGGGTAGCGTGGCAAATACAATACAGATTTTTTAGCCAGGATAGGGGGGCCACGCAAACACTTGTTAGGGCGAACAAATACTTGGGAACTTGTAAGCATACCTAACCACTTTTGTAGCACATCAAAAAGATTCTAAATGTTCCTAAAAAAATATTTGTGTGTGTGAAGCTGTTTTAAGCTTCAAGCCAGGTTGCATCCAGAGAAAGCACCTGAAGGAGATTGTTTAAAGTCAGGCGGATTCTTTAGAATCTTGCTACTTTACTGTGGATGAGTATCAAACTGCTGTAAAAGGACTAAAACTGGCCTATCAGCAGCTGGAGGGTTACAATATGACACCTCTGACTTAAATGTATTTTAATACTTGACAAAAGCTGAAAAGAAAAAGGGAAATTAGGGTATCTTGGATTATTACCATATACTGCTAAGCTTAATTAAAAAAGGCTGTTGTGCAATGAGGAACATTGTTGGCTACTCTTATGATAATCGTCATTTTTGTTAATAAACATATGTTTTTAGAGGGTTATATTTCCCAACAATCAATAATGTTGTAAATTAAATTTAAATTGAGGTGTTGTTTCAGTCAAAGTTTACAGTAAATAACAATGAAACTAATTATTTGTGTTCTCTGAACCATTCCTTCATAATGGCTTCCATCTCCATTTGGAATGTTTACATGGTAACATCATTAATAAATCTTAATGAAGCATGAGAAACTACGATATGGTACATTTTACTTGCACAATGAAGTACAATGTCTTAGCAATTTGTATGTATATGTGTATATGACTAATCCGGATCCACGTAAAGCTATTACAAATTTTGTTGTGGTTACCAAACCAAATAAAATGTAATATTGTATTATTCTTATGGTCCTGACATTGATTAGATTATGACTGATATTGTTTGCAACATCTCTTTGATCTAAACGAACCATAGCTTTTTCTATGAGAAAAAGGACTCTACTAACAGAGATGACAATATGCTCTTTAATCACACAAGACATTAGTGTTTGTATAAGAAACATACATAACATATAAGCAGTTATGTGTAAATAGACATTTTGACATGGGTCTAGGACAGTTTATCGCGGCTGACAGTTCGTGTGGCAGTCTGAACGCTGAACTGTCAGCGGTGAAGATCAATGTGGCCGCTTCATCGTGGCAACGTAAGTGCAGACAGTTCAGTGCCGAACTGTCAGCGCTTAAAAATATACACCCCCCCCTATTAAATTAACCCCCCCTAATAAATCAACCCCCCTAAAAGTCACCTCAAACACTAACCCCCCTGAACCCTAATACTAACATTAACCCCCCCGAACCCTAACACTAATACCTAACCCCCCAAACCCTAATACTAACATTAACCCTAATACTAATGTTACCCTCCCCGAACCCTAATACTAATACCGAACCCCCCCAACCCTAATACTTATATTAACGCCATTAAACATTAATAATACTCACCCTCACCGACCCCACGTTGCACCTGCGCGAAATGCCAGTAGCATATCTAGAATCCTCTATGGGCAGAGGTGGGACCTGAAAAAAAGGGTTTTCTCTATTCTTTCATTAAGAGTTTTCTACAATGTTGTTAACAGTGCTAAACCTATTTAGAGAAACATTCTTTCTAGACTACAGTTGTCCTTTAAGTGTAAAAATATGTCTCGGCCGAAACAAATTGAAGCAGAGTGCGATCAAAAACAGCAACGTGTTTCAACAAGGAGTAATTTTGTCAGGCTTAGTAGCGTTCCCGCTTGCTACTATGTTAGGCCTTATAATTACACTTATTTAGTGAAGTGTGTTAGGGGCAGGCCAATAAGAGCATGTAGTGTTTCAGAAACATAAAATACATTATGGTATGATATTAAATTAACAGAAAGGCATAATAGCTCTTTATTGGCAATACATAACCTTTACTGTGGCTACAATTATACAATGACGATAGCAAAAAATATAAAGATTTCAATAGAATTCTGGCTGACAAAGCATATCTATAGTTACACCCTTGCATGAGGTTTATTTCTGATATTTTTGTTTTGTCACTTTTGTTTTTTTTTCATTAGTCTGGTCTCTTAAATTGTATTTAAAGGAGCACAACAACTTGGAAATGACTAGTTTCTGCAACATGAGGTGATGGTGGATGAATGGCACAACAATGGGCCTCAGGATCTCGTCACAGTATCTCTGTGCATTCAAAATGCCATCAAATAAATACACCTGTGTTCGTTGCTCATAACATATGCCTACCCATACCATAACCCCACCTCCACCATGGACCACTCGATCCACAACGTTGACATCAGCAAACCGCTCACCCACATGACGCCATACATGCTGTCTGCCATCTTCCCTGTACAATGAAAACCGGGATACATCCGTGAAGAGAACACCTCTCCAAAGTTCCAAACGCCATCAAATGTGAGCATTTGCCCACTCAAGTCAGGTCGATGACGAGCATGCAGATGAGCTTCCCTGAGACAGTTCCTGACAGTTTGTGCAGAAATTCTTTGGTTATGCAAACCGATTGTTGGAGCAGCTGTCTGGGTGGCTGGTCTCAGATGATCTTGGAGATGAAGATGCTGGATGTGGAGGTCCTTGGCTGGTATGGTTCCAAGTGGTCTCCAGGTGTAAGGCCGGTTGGATGAACTGTCAAATTCTCTGAAATGCCTTTGGAGACCGCTTATGGTAGAGAAATGACCATTCAACAACAGCTCTGGTGGACATTCCTGCAGTCAGCATGACAAATGCATGCTCCCTCAAAACTTATGACTTATTGTGGCCAACCTAAGGCACACCTTTACAATAAACATGCTGTTTAATCAGCATCTTCATATGCCACACCTGTGAGGTGGATGGAATATGTAGGTAAAGGAGAAGTGTTCACTAACACAGATTTAGACAGATTCAGCTCGTGAAAAATGGGGGCAAAAAAAAAAGTGTTGCGTTTATAATTTTGTTCAGTATGTACATAAATATAACGAATAAGATATAAATAAGCACATATAAATAAGATATACATATACATATATAAATAACATATACCATGAAGATATATGAGTTCACATTAAAAGGACATAAAATAAGACATTACATTCATACTCATATAGTAATACGATATTCTTCTTTCTGTATATACCCAGTGGCGCTGGTCTGTATCCATATTTATAAAAAGAAGATAAAACTGTGAAACAGGAAAGGCAACTTGTAGGGAGCTGCGTCATATAGTGAGAGAAGAGTACGCGGGGGAAGTCATAAAATCTTGCCATGATTACCATGTGTCTTGGAGGTGAAATGACTGATACCTCTAAGTACCAGTTCCTCAACCTGAAGTATCATTTAATCTAGCAATCTTTCCAATGAACCGGTATAAGAGCTTTTGCCTCATTCACCACGTGAAAATGTAAAGAACATTTATATTTACTAAGGGGCATCAGATTTAGATGGAGCAATGCGACAGCAAGGGTACGTGCTAGAGGGACACCAGTGACCCGTTTGATTGTGTTAAAAACTGTGGACCAAAACAAATGGATATTAGAAGCACAAGTGAAAAAAAAAAAGTTTAGTAGCTCTTTAACCACGCGGATCTTACAAAACAATGGGGAATATTCAGTAAAACTGAACTGTAAGTAAACTGCAAATATAGGGTATTAATATCTAAGTTGGAAAAATTAGCCATTAGTGCAAGATTTAAAAAAATCTATTAAATGTTTAAGTTACTTTTGTTATAATGCAGAAAGAAAAGTCCTGCGCTCACTCCCATCACTGGGCGGCTGCAATGACTACAGTACACATCAGCCCCAATATATAGTAAAAACCAAAGAAAAACAAGTTACCTGCGCTCTCTCCTTTATCCCTATGTATTTTTAAACAAATGGAGGTTTTTTAGTTACCTCCAATGGCCATGAGAGGATGAGCCCACCTGCCAACGTCAAGGCAGACCCCCCTAGGTGGGTCCTAACTCTAACCATTCACCTTGCTGAAGCGCAGGTAACTTGTTTTTCTTTACTTTTGTTATAATATTCACTGCTTCAAGGTAATGACATTTTATAATAATAATAATACTGCTACTAATAATAATTAACACTTGAAAAAGCCTGAGGAACCTGGCGAAACGCGTTGTATGCGGGAGGAGGACATCTGTGGATAAAAACGGGACACTTTCCATTGGACTTGCACTTTATGAACTTTTCTACTGGAGATTGCTTATTTTAATGTAAGATTGTATATGTTTTGTCTATGCAATAAATGTGCCCATCCTAAGATTCTCTCCCTGTTTTCTCTTAACTAACATTGCTGGAAGTCTCCCTGAGATATTAGTGGATCTATGACCCTCCTTGGGGCTCCCTGGATGCACTTTATACTGAGCAGAACTCTGCTCAGGAATATGTGAGTTAACTCATATAAGCACCTTTTATCACATTATATATTTTTGAAAATAATTCACTATATTATAATTGTATTCTGTTTCCCTTTGTATAAAACACGGAGAGGATTGCCTCATTTACAAGGGTAATTAAAGTGTTTTTGGGAGTAGCACACATTTTCACATTTTGTATAAATAATAATAATATGTGAAATCTAGTAGAATGCTTACATATGCAGTATATTACCCAAATGCTAATGAAATTCTTTATTATTATAAGTTTTTATTGATGTTCAATTATCTCAGGAATAAAGAAAATCACTGTCTTGTTGTGATTGATAATATATATAAGCATTCCAACTGAACTATAGGACCTTACTGAAAGAGTAAAGTAATAAAAGACAAAACACAAGCTGATAGGAATGTTTTCATCATCACAAATCAATGTTCTTCAGCTGTAGAAGTCAAGGTAAGGAACTTCAGGCTAACAGTAAATAGTTGGAATTTAAAAGCTGTCTGTTTAAGTCAGGCTGAGCTTATTTAGTCTAGACAGGCCATTTTCATGCCAAGTGTTGCTAGACTCGGGCTCTCTGTCAGAGTTGTTTGATAAAGGCAGGCAGGAATGTTTTACCTCAGAGTTAGCCACATTTCTGGAAACCTGGCATTTGTTCATAAATGAACTACAGATATCCGCTGAGACTGATCGTGAAACACTTCAATCTTTCAGAATTGCTGTCACTTATTAGCAAATTAAAGCTGACACGAGCCAGTGAGCTACACAGGAACTAGAGCCAAGTTATTGTCAATCAGTTCAATCCGTATAAACGTCCTCGTCAACGGTATTATTGTAAACAAAAGATACAGTAGCTACACTTTTATGTAATTATATACATAATAATTATATAGTCTCAGTTTTATAGTACATTTTGTTAAATCTATTTTTTAACTGGTAAACATTTTAGATGGACAATTGTGTTTGACTCTACAAAAATAAACCCTCCCAAAAAGCAGTACTATTTATTTGCTTAAGTCTGTACAAATTAACCCCTTCGTGATGCATGGTGCTTGCGTCCCAAATGACGCAAGCACCAAAACGTCACGATTTGTTCCTGACCACCGATCACAAGGTGATCGGTAGCCAGGAACACTCTGGCAGAGACCCGATCAGGGTCTTAATAGACCCAGTGGGTCCCTGCCAAAAAATCGCGAGACCTCCGGACGTCACGTGTGACGTCACGGAGGCGTGCCCGAACCCGGAAGTTCGGGCACAGCGCGATTTAGCAAAATGTAGCCGGTGTTCGCTTTGAGCACCGGCTACATTTTCTCTGTCAGACTGAGGCCACTCAAAGTGGCCTCATCTGACAGGTGGGATCCCACTGCAAGTGCCTGCAGCGGGATCCGAAAACAGCTCATCGCGGGGAGCCGCAACGAGCTGTTTAGTACAGGACGTACTATGCCGTCCTAACGAATTTAAGGCACTTAAAGTTAGGACGGCATAGTACGTCCTAACGTCATGAAGGGGTTAAGGTGACAGCCAGCTTATTAAGGTGCATGGTCATGCTGTGTTCGTCACATCTGCAATTGTGGCCTGTCTGGTCGAACACTCATTAGTAATAGACACTGGGTTATTTGGATTCATTTAATCATCAATAATAAGCACCGGGTTTGGGTTCATTTCAGGTCACTCCATTCTACAATCCATGCACCTGTGATGCAGTTAGTGATGTTACTGGGCTCGAACACCTTTTTATAATATTGCCTCCCAGAGGCGACTCTAGACTTTTTGAGGCTTTAGGCGAAACTCGAACATGAGGCTCTCATGGACACTCATAATTAAAAAAATATATGCAAGCAGTAATAAAAATGAACTGTATAAATAGCATATTTTAAGCCAAGCCTTAACTTCCTGTAACTAGGAATTGAGAGCTCCTAGACTTGTATCTTTCTCATAATTATTCCAAACCCAGCACCCCAAATTTACCCTTGCACCCTGATTGCACTCACAGAACTTGCCCCAGCACCCAGATTTGCACTCAGGACTTTCCGCAGCATCCAAACGTGCATTTAGGGCATGAGGGCTTCCAGCACCCATTTTATTCACAGGGCTTGTTCCAGCACTTACTTTACTTACATGACTTGCTCCAGAACCTACTTTATTCACAGGACTTACCCTAGCACCAATATTTGCACTCAGGACTTGCCCCAGCACACAGATTTGCACTCAGGACTTGCTCCAGCACTCGCTCAACAAGGCAAAATCAGCAGTAATATAGAAACTTGGCATAACAAGGCAAAATCAGCAATAATATACTAACTTGGCATAACTAGGCAAAATTAGCAATAATATACAAACTTGGCATAGCAAGACAAAATCAGCAGTAATGTATAAACATGGCATATTATGACAAAATCAACATTATATGTGCGTGGGCACACAGTGTATAAACTGTGTCCCACAAAATTGTCAATATTAACCCCCCCCCCGACTTCCCAATCTTCCCCAAGAATTGATAATCTGCTCCCCAGACTTGCCATTCTGATGCCCAAACTTCTGCCCCTTAGACATGTTGGATATATTGCACACATTTTGTTATTTTTCTTAAGATATATTTTTTTTCTATATACACAGTAAACTATAATCCTTAAACCCCTTCGTCCCAAACGACGCAAGCACCAAAACTTCACAATTTGTTCCTGACCACCGTTCACAAGGTTGTTGTTCCACCCTTTTGTAGCTCCATCCTCAAAAGGGTGGAGCAACAATGGGTGGAGCCACAAAAGGGGCTGATCCACTCAATGTTGCCTGTCCCTATGAGACTGAGTTTCAGTGTCCTTGTTACAGATACCAGGTGCCTGGAACTCAGTTCCTGTAAAGCACTGTGGATATCCTGAAGGATATGGAATGGATATTCCCTTTATGCTCAACCAGTCCAATGTTTAGCTGAGCATGATAGAAACTGTATCCCACATTATATGGAATGCTACAGGCAAATTTGCTCGGCATGACTTGTGGTATTACAAGAAACAAACTCCACGGAGCACTTTTGAAGTTTTCACAGGTGTAGATAGTGTTCAACTCCCTCTGGAGGCAAACAATATAGCAATAAACTTACACCTTTTTAGTGTTAAGATTGAGCAGAGGAACGCAGTTCAATAGACACAAGGAAACAAAGTGTCTAAATACCTTTTGAAGGTTAGAAGGAAATTCAAAGCGACTCACACCGAGAGATGATACAAATATATTTTCTTTATTGCTTCGGAATTGCTTCCCCCGTATGTACAACAACTTCCAGCCTATATAAAGGATAGCCATGTTATTGACATCTTTAAAGATACTATGACTGAAGAAGATACTTTGTTATGTACTATGGTTATAGAATCTGTCTATACCCATATTTCTCATGAAAGAGCTGTCAGTATCATATCCAAGGTCTGGTCTGATGACCCTCTTCCTTCAGCCCCTCCATCAGAGTTTCTTAGTCATCTGTGGTCTGGTGGTCAGCATATATTTTTGGTGAGAGGGGGTGTGTTCAGTGCTGCTGAGAGGGCCATCAGCCTGTATTTCTGGTGATGGAGGGAGGCCTGGTACACTATTACCAAAAATACAGGCTGATTCCTGCCACCCTAGCCCTAAAACAGCCTCTTCCTGGTCTCCCAAAAGCTACTCTCTGGCCCTTTAACCCCCCAAACAGCCACTTGCTGCCTCTTTGACCCCATACAGCCTTTCTCTGCCCCTCTGTCCCCCCCAACAGCCTCTCTCTCTGCCCCTCTGTCCCCCCCCCCCCCAACAGCTTCTCCCTGTGCCCCTTTGGCTCAAACAGCCTTTCTTCCCTTTGACCTTGCAAACAGCCTCTCTGCCTTTTGACGACCCCCCCCCCCCCAAACAGCCACTTTTCCCCTTGTCCTCCCAAACAGCATCTCTCTCTGTCCCTTTGGCACCCCAAACAGCCTCTAAACCCACTGAGCTATCTTGGTTTTTCTACAGCTTGCTAGGCCTCCCTCCTCTGTGTACACAGATCCAGCATGCAGAAAATGGCTGAGATAAGTTACTTCCTGCATGCTGGTCTAATCGTTGCTGAGGGAGAAGCTATCAGCATTTAAATGGGCAGTGACCACACTGCAAAAATAAAATTTGCATTGCCGGTATGTTGCTCCTGCCGGCACCGGCTCCTAAAATACTCTAATTGCAACAGAGTACAGGAGATGTTGTACTCCAATAGTCAGCAGTTCAGCTCCAGGCATCTAATTCAGGTAACAACCTGTATAGAGGTTACAGTCCACCTTAAGTAATGTGAAAGTCAGTAATTTCCTGCGTTGATAGTTAAAGCCACAGTAACAACCTTTTTATAGAAGTTCCTAATCTCATCCGCGCAGAAGTGGGTCTGTTTACCAGCTGGTTTGCGCCAGTGGTTGCAAGCCTCATGACTATTACTTAAGAATGACAACAGTTATACATTTTAAAACTAAAACAGCATGTTTCAAAGCACCGATACTTTCTGATTATTTAAACAGTGGAATATTTGCATGTGTGGAGTTTCTAATTGGCTCCTAATAAGATAGCATGAATGTAATATGACCATCTGGAAACAAAATAATTATGGTAACATAAGAAAAGGCCTTACATGAGTACATTTTCATCCAAAGTATTAAAATTAATAATTCAATTTTTCAGAGACCACCATTTTAGTACATTTCTATTGAATTGGGCAAGCTAAAAGGGCATAAGACATTCTAGTGACAACAGTTCCACTCCCAAGCAAGCTTCACTTGCTCTGCACTTTCTATATAAAATATGTTGATTATTTCCAGTCACTTATGTTGTAACCAGAAACCATTGCAAATATCTTTTTGCACTGGCTGAGTATAATTTTGGCACTAGGCACTTGGATTATTAGGTCACTGAACCCTGACATAGCTTAGCATGTTTACCAAAAATAATATATAAGAAAACACCCTTAAAAAATGGAACATTCCTTTTTTTATATTCAGACATTAGATCATGTGTTTAAAAATTAGACAGCATAAAATGACTATATTTCTAAGAATATGTTAACTGTTGTTGAGATTTTACAATTGGTTGTTGTTGGATTTATGGTACATTCCTGGAGATCTGTCTCTCGTCAAATGCCTTGTCTGGATTCCTAATAAATTCCGTATCACATATGAAGTTATTTCACTGTTGCAAGGCATTTCACCTTACTGACTCTTTGCTTTAGATACTTTATCTGCCTGCTAACTCATTTTTTATTTTAATCAGTTGGCCTCTCTTCACACATTTTGTTGCTGTTTGAAGTCTACTAATAAAATGTTATCATACCAAATGGTAAATGTATAGTATTTAGCCACTATATATATATAGAACAACAACCAAAAAAAAAATGATGACAGTGTATGCAACCATGGACAAACTGCTGCAGCTAAGAGGAAGAATTGTCACAATTGTCTTCCATAGGGCTAGACAGATACTTAACAGGATAGTTGCAAAATGCTTGAAACTTACAACAACCTCAACAATTGACACATAATTGTGTTAGCACCTCTGTGACTCAGTCGCAACAAAAACTATATTCTGTAAGTTACACAAAGATAGAATTTATTCCAACGATAACCTCGTTGTTGGCACAATGAATGCATGATAAGTATGGGTCTTAATGTTTTCAGTTTTCATCCTTTTACCCATAAATTGCAGAAGTCTCGTTGTGACCTTTGTAAAGAGATTAAGCACTATAGAACCAAAACTTAACTTGAGGACCCACTAAAATTGGAGTACTCTGATGTACTGCCACTGCTAAACATTGTATTTAATAGAGAACTATGGATGTTCCTCTTGTCTAAAATGAACAAGTTGGATTTGTGAATGGGTCTGTCCGAATCCTAAACTATAGCAAAAAAAAAAACACATCAACTTAATTATTATTGTAAACTTTTGAACGAACATTATTATTTTATACTTTTGCACTAAAATAACAACCTGACTTTAGTCAATATTTTAATTTTGAGCCAACTGCAAGCTTGCAAAATCAATGCATGTGCTTCTAGGAGTTTCACTTTTTCCTAAAAAAAAATAATACTGGCCATGCTATAGAATTATGTAGAATCTCCATAGAATTAACGTTGGCTGCAAATATCGGCCTGCTGGTAAAATATTAGCTGGGTGGAACCTACCTGCCTCTAGTTTTTTTTACATTTTTTCTGAGTGCAGGAGTAAGGAACTCCACAGCAATATCTCCTTTCTCCCAATCATTAATCTAGCTCTTAACACAGGCATTTGTGGAATAAATCCGGACTCACACGCCTCAATTTCTTGCCACAAAGAATGCACGGCTCAGATTTGTTTAACATTTCACTGTACATGTTATAAGAAAAATTGTTTAATAAAATAAATGTTTCTTAGTGAAAAATATCCATGCTTTATGACTTAAATCAGCGTTCCGCAACAGTGCGCTGCTAGATAATGGGAGGTGTGCCGTGAAGCATGCCTCCGTATGAATATATATATTTTTTAAGCGTTTTTTTTTCGGCTGCTGCATCCAGCGAATGTAAGGTTCGGATATAGAGATAGGATCCATGATGCAGACGGGATGACAGACGCACTCCAAATAGACAATACAGATAGTGGGGATGTTTCACCTTAATGATAACACACCCTTGGTTGAGCCCCAGATGTTTAGCCACCAAGGACACCCACACACTGAATTCTAAAAGAAGAGGAGGTCCGTGAGTTTCCCTCAAGGAAGTGAGTACTCGGGACAGGGGAGGAGAGTGGCATATAATTGGTCAAATTGTCTGGGGCTTATTAATAGCAGAATAATACTGATATATTATTGGGCAAATTGGCTGTGGCTGATTAATGGCAAAATAACAATACCAAAAGTAATACTAGCATATTAATGGCAAAATAATACTGGCATACTAATGGGGAAATTGGCTGTGGTTGGTTTTGTTTGTCTATTTATGATTTTGTAATGCACTGGTTTTGTTCGTCTATTTTTGATTTTGTAGTGCACTGGTTTTGTTTGTCTTTTTATAATTTGTAATGCACTGGTTTGGTTTGTCTATTAATGATTTGTAATGCACTTGTCTTGGTTTGTCTGTTTATCATTGGTAATGCACTGGTTTGGTTTGTCTATTTATGATTTGTAATGCACTTGGTTTGTGCATTCATTATTTATTTTGCACACTTGTTTGGTTTTAAAGGTAAATAAAGGCATCTAGTTCTTATGTTCTGTGTATGCACTTGACGTTATAACTTTTTGCTTGTGGTGTGCCACGGAATTCTGGGAAGAGCATTGGTGTGCCCTGGATGAGAAAAGATTGAGGAGCACTGACTTAAATGACCTGGTTTTTACAAAGAAGTGTGAATGGAAAATAAAGACTGGAAAATAGAACATTTAAATTCTGTTTAAATAGTTGAATGATATTTTATAACCCTGTCTATTTTTTATCTTGTAAAAATCATGGTTTGTTTTTATTACATTTTCCTAGTTGAAGGTGACAGATTATTAATTTTCAGACCGGTATAACTGAAAAGTATTAAAGTTGACATTGTTTAGTGCAATTATTGTAGTATTGCAATATGAAACCCTGGTTAAAGAAATAAAATACAAATACAGAAATATTCTAGTATATTTACGTACTGAAAAAAAAGATCAGGTAGAATTTTATTTATTTATATCACTCAAACATACTTCCTACGTGTCCTTATTTTGGATCCAAATCCTAATATTCCTGTTTTCTAGGAGCACTGATTTTGGTTACTAAACTCAAATTTTTTGAAAATAAAAAAAGTTTTGAAACATTTTCGATCACATCGGTTGTCTGAATTGTGCCTTAAATTCGGGTTACTCAGAGACCACCAATGTGGTCCAAAATCTGGATGAATATCGGCCAACTCCACAGTTTGGCTGACTGAAGTTGTAGCCTTGAACGGTCCAACAGACTTATATGGGATGATTGTGCCTATTTCTACTATTGCGACCACTGTACTCTCAGTAGTAGAATTAATATAGTAATTTTTATAATAAATTTTATTGTGTTTTTTATATTTTATTTATTTGAATTTATATTTTCTTTTAAATTGGCACGTTTGCGACAGGATCGGGTAGGCACGATAGGCACGGGTATACGAAACTCCTGATGCTTGTTTCACTGTGGCAACTTCGTCCAGTTACTGCAGTACCACAATCTGCCGTGTTAACATTGTCTATTGTTTTTATGTCCTACAGTCAGAGCAGTGAGCTGGGTTATGTGGCAATCCACTTGTTTTCCCCTGCTTTTTAATAGTATGACCAATTAAAATGTATACCTTTTATTTGATATACTAACCCTACCATGTCAGTAGTTTTTTTCCTCTGTTGCTCTTTGTGAAATTCTATATTTTTAAATAAAATGTAATTAATTTATTTTATTTTATGAATGATAATTGTATTCACTTTTGGGAGAAATTTGGTCTCATAAGTTGTATTTAAGCTGAAATATCCCTGAAATTAGCCTAGGTCCTCCACTATCTTCTACGGAGAGGATTTTGACTTATTGTCACTTATTTTGGTACAATTTGGCTATTAAGGAAATAGCTGAGGTTTTTCTGAAATTTGCCAGAGTCCACTCCATAGATTTTTGTGCGGAGGACCTCCGATTATTTCAGGGCAACCTGCAGCCATGCCTGTTGTCTGTCTGTCTGATTTTTGTGCAGAGACACACCAGGCTCTCTGCAGTCAGCCCTGAAATAAGCTGTAGTCCTCCCCATAGAAGTCTATGGGGAAGACTTGACTTCAACTTATTTCAGAGCAGCCTGCAGCCCTGCCTGGTGTCTGTCTGCACGAAAGACGGCCACATGAATGGGTGAATGAATGTGAATTTGTTCATTCTGCATTTGTTTTCGGACTAATGGCCAAATGAACGGAAATACGGATTTTTTTGTCTGAATCAGCATTTGTCCGAAAATGAATGCCCAAGTCTAATATTATATATTTTTTTTATTATTATTAATGTATTTTAATGTGTGTCTACAATATAGACCAGATCGGTCAAAGTAGCTACATTTTGTAATTTTTGGCAGATTTTTGGGTTGATTTTGGCCATGTTTGGTTTGAGGGCACGATATGAGCCAAAATCCTCTAATACAGCTGAATTTAGAACATTGCTAAAAAGTAATAAAAATAAAAAGCCCGCTGCCCCCCATAAATCAAATTAAAAAAATTCCCTGGCCCCTATTGAAATCAGCCTTTGCCACCCTAATGATAAAGCTGTTTTAAGAGTAAGCAAAAATGACTGAATTGTTATGGATGTTTGGTTATTATGTTGCATACCCCAGCCTCATGGTAATTGTAGTCCACACCAACTCCAGTGACAAAGCTTATTGACAGAGTCACTAAATCATGCATATTCTTTTCTTACTGAATTTTGTAATAAATGAATGGAGCACATTGTAACCATAAAATACTTTGTAATTCTACCCAACCTATTTGGTGTACTGTTACACCCAAAGAGCAACACACAAATCGCTATAGTTACTGTTGTACTACTTAAATGTCATGACAATTACAAATAGCAAAGTAATACACATGCATGTTACATCACTTCTCGGAAATTAACATGGTCACACATCATCACATAAGGGATGGACCCCCCATGGCAGCAGATATAATTATATTTTCAGGACAGGACTTGTGGCAAATCTACTTTCCATGGCTGTGAGCCACAACTGTTTAGCATGGAGTTTTGGGAGCTAGGTGTATCATTCTTTCCTGGTGATTAGATGGAGAGAAATAATGAACTGCCTTTTTTCATTTATGTTAGTATAACAATCTTAGGATTTCAAATTGCAAATAAATGGCCACAGATTGTAAAGGAATATTATAGAGAATAGCTCAGTTCGTACATCTGCCTTGTAAAGTAAGTAGTCTGACTCCATGTAAACACTTCAGATAGAGCAGGCACTAATTCTCTATTTGGCAAAATGTAGGCACATGTCCATACACGTGCTGTCAAAAGTCCTTTCCACATTGATGATTATGGGTGTGGCAGTTAGCATAAAAAAAATTGGGGTGAGTAAAACCTGCCATTCACTTCTCCTTCCATGAAGGTCTGACTACTCTGCAGAGCAAAGGTGATATTATACTAAATGTATAGACAAATACACTATACGCAACCAGTAAACCATGGTGAACTGATAAACAAGTTCGAAAAATCAGGAAGAAACTGCCGAGCTAGACATAGAGGACTTTCTCCTACTCAACTATTGATCAGAACAATTGGTAGTACAGCACACCAATAGGAGGGGTCCATAGCTTTGTCATTGGGCAATGTTTGGGGGCTTGCTGGGACCCTGTATATTTTTCTGCACCAGGGGCAGTGATCCCATGTTCTGCCACTGTATCTGTCTCTCATAATTTGACTGGTTTGCTTAAAAAAGTACCTTATGGCAGATTCTATAGTAGACACGAACAGTATGTAAATCAGTTGTTGACTGAATTGATGTGACATGTAGGATCTTACATGTCTTTTCCAATGCCCTGCAGTAGTCTGCTGCTTGTACTTTGGTTTAGTATGAGTGCTGTCATAAAAAGCCCTTAACTCCCTGCTATTAGCTGTGATGGGATTTGGAGAGGAAATCATTGATTTGTTTCTCTCTGCATTTAGAATCACAGAAACATGCACCATGGCTATGGATAAAAACTTTGAAACTTCTTTTCAATGATCCCATTCTTTGTTGCTGTAATATGCTTGTTATTACCGTGTAAATCCCCATGAAAGCTTAGGGTTCTGTTCCATATGTGCTAATCCCTTTCACTGATGGAAGCCTGCAACACATTACAGTATAGTGATTAACCCTTCCCTGAGCAACCTAGTGCTTCAGCCCAAATGTTTGCTACTTTACATTTAACATAAGCAATGGTTGAAGCTAGACTGAAACTGCAGCTTCAGACAAAGAGATTGCCATTGTTATTGGTGGGTGGTCTCTAGTGTTGGACTGCTTTATCAGATTCCCAAGGCTGTTGTATGTTGTCTGCAGCTCACATACACCTTAGGTAATATGAAATTGGCTACATCTGGAGGGAGAAAATATGAGGAGGAAAAAAAGGCTTGGTTACTGCATTGCTTACACTCCCACTAGCGTGAGAAACAAATCAGAATATTATACTTATTATCCTAAACAAAATAAAAATTACATTTATTAAAGTGAGTAGAATGTTTACTAGACGAGCGATATGGTAGGGAAGAAAGATAATTGTTCCCTTGAATGATATTTTTTATCATTTTAATAGAGACTATTCTTTCAGACTATAGTGGGGTACAAGCATTTATTGACCTTTAGTGGCAATACTGAATTTCAGGGTCTAGGACAGTTCTCCATGGTGAGTTCACCGCAGTAGTTAGAGTGCTGACAGTTCAGCATAGCTGTTTTGGCACTGTCAGTGCCCCCCCGCCCCCAATAAAGTAACCTTGTCTCCTCCTAAAAGTAACCTATAACCCCAAAACCTTTCTGTCAATCTAACCCTAATACTAACCCTGAACCGCAATCCCTAATATCAACTCTAGAAGTAACCCTACCACAAACCCCAAAAGCTAAAAGTATCCCCTAACCCTAGTATGCTAATACTAACCTTGAACTAGATCCCTAATAAAAACTCTAAAAATAACCATACCACTAACCCCAAACCCTAAAGCTAACCCTAAAAGTATCCCCTAACCCTAGTACTCTAATACTAACCCTAATACCCTAATAGTAACCTTAAACAAACCCTAAGACTAACCTGCTTTAAAAGAGCACCTGACAGCGATCAACTGTCTGACTCTCAAAGTTCAGCCATGAAACCCCCTGAGACTGGAAGAGCAAAGATTTCATAGGCAGCAAAGGAAGGGATTCTTTACGGTAAGGACAATAAAATTATGGAACTCACTGCCAAGAGAGGTAGTGCTATCAACCACAATAGATGCATTTAAAAATGGTCTGGATGATTTTTTAGAAAAGCAGAACATACAGGGGTATTAATAATAGAATGAGCATTAATAATAGAGCTTTTTGATCCAAGGAGAAATCTGATTGCCCTTTTGGAGTCAAGAAGGAATTTTTTTCCCCCTGGGAGGCAACATTCGAAAAAGCTTCCTTAGGGTTTTTTTTTGCCTTCTTTTGGATCAAAACGCAGAAATGATAGGTAGAAGGGTTGAACTTGACGGACTTTTGTCTTTTTTCAACCTAAATTACTATGTTACTATGTAAAAAATTACTATGAAATGGCTGAAAAAAACTGTCAATTCTGCTGAATTTCTCCATATTATTTTGGAGAAAAACATTTGGAAGTGAGTAATGAAAGTACATTAACCCCCTACTGATATTTTACCTGACAGACCAGTCCAAAATTGTCTTGCGGCCATATTATAGCTGGTATTTTTTTTTTAAAAACAGTGATTGAAAGTTGTTTATGCAAAAGAAACTGATAATCAGTTACATGATGTAATAATCATGTCTTGATGCTGTACTGGTACTAGGCCGTGACTGCTTTCTTAGAGCGTTCACTGATTATTATGCTACGTTACAAAGATTAAAGGGACACTGAACGTTATTTTTCACTTGTTCCTATTGTGAGGATAAACTGTACTTTTTATAGTACATGCCAGTTTATCCTCTGACCGACAGATGCCATGCTTCTATAGGAAGCAGGCATCCGTCTGGTTGGCGACCGGCTTTCTCTGTGACCCTCGTTTTTGCATCAGCAGGGGGAACCTTAACTCTCGCTAGCAGTGAGAGTCCCTCACATTCGGCAGTCAGAGCCGGACAACCAGATAGTAAACCCGCGTGTATCTATTAAGATGCACGTCGGATTTACTTAAAATTCCAGGGACATGTTTTGTTTAACCCTTGCTTCCTTCAAGGTTAAACAAGGTTTAATGTTCCTTTAAGGTTGAGAACTGATGAGTACAAATGAATGTAACAGGACAGCATTTAGGAGTGGGCAGTACTTGGGAATAAAGCTGATACGTGACGTTACATAGATTTTCAGAAACCAACCATGAATGCTGTGTCTCCAGGACATAAAACGTGTTTTCACGCATGTTGTAAGGTGGAAGCATAATGGTGTATGACCATTCTGATACATTGTGCAATAATAAAGTTGGCAACATTTTGACCAGTATCTTTCATTTTCTGATTTTACACATGCTCATGAGAGTTTAGGGAAATAGTTTTCTTACAAGAGGAATAGAATTGGAATGTGAGAGTTTGCCAGGGATTTATTAAGTCTCTTAATATTATGTGATAGGTACATCATTTAAAGTTACGATTAATGTTTATGCATATGTTGACATGGGGATTAGGTCAGCAGAGATTGCTTTGATATTTGTTCATTTAGAAGCCAAACCAGTGTTCCGTGTTGTAAATAACAAGCTGTAAGTCTATTTTTTGACACCTGCATAAAGCCTTTTCATAACTAAGTTTTATCACCTTTTGATGACTTGCTGGTTAATGTTAAAATTGAGATTTACTAAGTGTGTTTAAATACTTTTTTTTATAGGATGATGTTAGTGCGTTGATGTTTTTCCAGGAATATGTCAAACAATTTTGCATACTTTTTATTTTTATTTTACATTTGCTCTTATGTAGACAACCCTTGAGAATATGGCAGTGGATACATCAATAACTAATGCTTATTTGAGTATGTTTAATAGTATTTTTCCTTTTTTTAATATAAACCTTTTGGCCTATTTTGGCATGTTAATGTGCTTTCCAATGCTCACCTTGAGTTGTCCACGTTCATCTTTCTCTTTGACATATTTTCGCTTTGAGTCTGGAACTGAAGTGATAGCAAGCATACCACCAAATTGAAATAATATTAACCAAGAGAGATCATGAATAAACCCACACAACATGAATCAATGGCAGCATGGTGGTTGCGCTGGTGACCTAACAGTTCATGCTTCCTTTCATTGATACCTCGGGCAACTCTAATAACATAGGCTCATAATTCCACTCTCTCTTCTAATGTAGGTCTGGGAAGGAAATGGATCTGTCCATACAAAAAATGTTGGCAAGTGCTGGAATAGAGTGAAACTGTTAAGAAACATGCTTTAAATATGTGTTTTTTTGTTTCCTCGATACAGGATGATCCCACCACAGACATTAACAATGAACCTACAACATGGCCAGACTCAGCAGTTCATGATTAAGCCCAAGTATTTCTCAAAGGCGAAGAATGGACTTTTGGGTGAACAATCCACGGAAGGATCATTACCACTTCGAGGATTGGATCAACTGGGGACATCTTTACAGAGTATGTATTATATTGTTTTATGACATAATTGACCTTTATAACAAAACAGTGAATTAAGCTATGTGTTAAAAACAAACCACATACTGTTGGTGAGTTGCAACCACCACGATCCACAACAAGAATTTGGCTTGGAAAGTTGTATTTCAGTAACATTCAAAGAACAGCTCTGCCTTATGATAAAGCTATTGGGGGCAAAGGGGATCAATTGAATATGTTATTTGTATTCTTCATTAAAGCATTTCTATTTAAAACATCTACATTTCAATTAAAGGTCAAAACTACTTATGCAACATTTACTTCCAAATGATGAGGGGGCCAAAATGTTGTTGAGGTAGCCAAAAGGTTGACCTGGGATTAAGAGAATTGTAGTTCTGCAACAGCTAGAGGGCCACATAATATTTATTTACATAATTGTCTGATTAGCTTTGCTAAAGGAAACTGTGTCATCCAAGAAGGAAAATAATAATAATGGTCCATGGATGAATATCCAGAGTAAAAAAATTCAGAAAAATGGGTTAGGGGCACGGACAACAGGGTAAACCTCCTACAGCTGCTCCTTCTCTGCTGGATCACAGGTCTCCAGCCCGACCGTTGACCGGTAATCAGGAAAAAATTGTTGAAGCAAGAAGTCCAATATTCAGAAAATCATAAATGAAATGCCAGATCCTTAAAACGTAACTTTTAATAAGTATAGATGGTAAAACAAAACTTGTCACATAGGAGCCCACACAAGATGGCGTTTTACCATCTATACTTATTAAAAGTTACGTTTTAAGGATCTGGCACTTCTTTTATGATTTTCTGCATATTGGACTTCATGCTTCAACAATGTATTCCTTTCAAAATTATGACACCAGTGTAGTCTAATAATTATAAGAAGGCATGCTAGTGAGGAGACAAGATATGCCATCATTAGTTTACCTGTCCAATTTTATGTTTCCTTCTAAGCACCTGCCGTATTTTCTTGAATATAAGACAATGTTTTTTTCTGAAAAAGTCCCCTAGTTTTGCATTCGAGGTTCGTCTTATAATCAGACCTCAAATCGAGGTTTAACTATAAGACTTAGGGAGATGGGCATTGTCAAAGTCTGGGGGCAGCAGGGGCAGCATTGGGAAAGCCTGGGGGGAGGTGGGTGTGTGGCGGGTACGATTGGCTAAGTCTGGGGGCAGATCACTGTATGGGGCGATCAAGTCTGGGGGGCAGATTGGCAAATAAAAACAAAAAATGCAATTTTTTTCCTATCTGACTTTTTATTAAATATGATAAAACTGTTAACATGTGAATATTTACAAGTAACACCTTTTTTCCTGTAGGGAAGTCTTATAATCAGACTTTTTCTTTTTTTCCTCAAAGAATATACAAAGTTTGGGGGTTGTCTTACAATTAGGGTCATCTTATATTCAAGCAAATACAATTGTTTCATTGGATGAAAATGTCTGGGTTGCTTTTTTTACTATATATCTATCACTCTATCCATCCTATTACATTGTTCAGTACAGCATTATTTTACTGATATGTGGAAATATGTTGACTTGTGAATATGCTATTGTTCCATCTCTATATGAATGTATTATTATATTACTTTAATTTCGATGCATTACTTTTGGACTTTCCTATGTGACTAAAATAAAAATATTCCTACCGTAACATTAAAAGACTTAGTTAATAAAAAGGTATTAAAACGTAAGCAAAAGGATGCAAAATGTTCATTTCACCTCTGAGGATGCAAATGGGTGAAATGCCAAGGTTATACCATCAAATCTAGTACATGTAAATGCTAGGCCTAGTGAGATAGTATATTCTTCTGAGCACAAGAAGTTCAGGACTATATGACTCTTAACTCATTAAGTCATACCACAACAAAGTGCAGTTACGAGGTTTGTTTTATCTCACTTTTTACTCTTATCATATTATTATCCCCTTCGCGACAATGGACGTGTCAGGCACGTCTTGCCGGGAACTCTGTTCCCGACAATGGATGTGCCTGGCACGTCCTGCGGTGAATCAAGTGGTTTTCGCAATCAACTATCGCGAAAACCACTTTAATGGTGCTGGTCTATCAGCAGCACCAATATTTCTTTTCTGGGGCATGGAACGATCGTGGGAGCCATATTGACGGAGTAGCATGCTCCGTCAATATGGCTATGTCCTCTGGAGGTCTGAGCTTTGGAAGTGAAAGTAACATCACTTCCGTCGCTCTGAATATGCTGCTTGACTGCCCCTAGTGGTAGCCAAGCAGCATAGCAATGTAAAATAATTAAAATAAATATTTAATTAGTGTAAAACTGGTTAAATAGTTATATTAGCCTATAGGATTAAAATTCTATTAAAATATATTAAGGGATAGCATAAGAGTTCGAGTTGGGGTTAAATTTAGTGTTAGGGTTAAATTTTGGGTTCGGGTTGGGGTCAAAAGTTCAAAATAGGAAAAAAACAAAAAACACTATTTTTGGTTTTTGTCCCATAACTCGCAAAAAAATACTGAAAAATATGGAAACATGCATATTTCTGCACTCGGGACAACATTTAAAAACTATTTAGACGGGGTCTTTTTTAATGATTGTATTTGTGTAAATTATATTTTAGGTCAAAGTTAGAAAAAGTGTTTTATTTTAATTTTTCATCATATTTTATGATTTTTTTTGTAGTAAATTATAAGATATGATGAACATAATGGTATCTAATGAAAGCCCTTCTTATGATGATAAACAACATATAATTTGTGTGGGTACAGTATGTGAGAAAGAAGAAAATTGCAGCTAAACACAAACACCCCAGAAATGTCAAAACAGCCATTGTCACCAAGGGAAAGTCAAGGTGAAAATGTCTTGTCACTTAGGGGTTATACCTTTTTCTTTTTGCCCCACTTTTTCCAAATTATTTTGTTTAAATGATGTTCATGAAGCTATAATTGCATGAAACAAGACCATGATTCATTTGGTTTGAGTATACTGACCATTAATATATATGTTCACAAATTTTTCCTTTTATCAAATACCGATAGTAATGATTTTCTTTTTAACTTTAGCTGACACGAATTAGAGACCATCAACACTGCATGCAATATATAAATGTGACACTGTACTCCCTTTCTCCTATGTACTTTTGTTTCCAAGGTAGTTTTATGGCCTGCTTGAGGGCAAGTTCATGATTGGGAGAAGTAACAACTATAGTAAATACATTTGAATGCGTAAACTCTAAAATATTGGAGAAACGCCTTGCACGGCTACATTAGAAAAGGGAACTTAACTGAAATATCATTAGTGTATGAGGTGCACTCGTTAGTGGGGAATATACAGTAATATTTGAAAAACTGGCACATTCATTAAAGTTAATATGCTTTTTTACTAAGCCATTCTTTTTCCATAGTAGCCCAGACGAAAGCCACTGACTACTCTGTCACTATACACTTTTTTAAAATAAAGTATTCTATTTTTAAATACTTTGTGAGTGTGCCTGTTTTTCTATTACTAGTGTACATTTTAATGTGTGTGTGGGCTATTGAATGTGCTGCAATAGTTCGGACCTTAAGTTCGGAGCTAAGTGGTTTCAGGAGGAACCATAAACTTGACATTGTTTAGAGGTCTGAGCATACCTGATGTGTTTGCTAAGTGCATACATCATAAGTATATTTGTTCCCAGTATAGTGGGAGTGGCAGGCTACTTCTCTGTTTATTTACAATGACTGGTATTGCATTTAGAAGCTTGGCTAAGATTATCAGTTTAGATACGTCTGTTTCAGCTGTTCCATGAAGTTCTTAGATTATTTACGTGGGTCCATAGATGATTCTTTCTGCACATATTTCCCAAAATAAACAAAAACTTTCCAAATTAAGTTGACAGGACATCTGATCTGTCTAACGGCCAGACGCAGGACTCTCCTGACAATTTCATTTTCTTTGATACTGATTTATAATGTGTTTTGTGTAATGTTGTCCATGCAGGAGGTAAATGACAGCTTGAAGTTTGTATTTGCAAAGAAACATTGTATTGGTGCCCAGGCTGTGGTGTTGGTCCTTAGCCAACAGTGTGGCAGTTCAGGGTCAACTTCAGATTACATGCTGGATGGAGTGATGAATTGTGGCTAGATGCAACATTACACAGCGTCTGCTGATGTCAGCTTCAAAACGTTTCTCTTGGCAAAGGGGCAGTCTAGTTTGAACGGATTTTCCGGGTATGTGAATATAAGTGTTAGTGTCTACATAAAGCATTGTGGTTAATGTTTGAGTGAGTCAATGGACACAATTCATCACACTTGTTTACAACAAAACGGCTTCCTATTCAAAATTTCCATCCAATTTTTTCAACACGTATCATTTTGTTTTATTTATAAGGTGTCTATGATAATCATATCTGTAAAAAGGTTGACATTTGCAAGTGAGTCATAAATTAGACTTTTTAAATATTTGGGGAATGGAAATAAATATATTTGGCTCTACACTTGTAGTCCTGATTCTTTGTCATACATCATATGTTAGTAGATTGTAAATAGTACCAGATTTGGATTTGTACTATAGCATTGCTCCCAAATGTCAGTGTATTGGTGCCATGTCGCTTGCAGGCACGCCCTTTGACAGTATGACAGTAAGTCACACATTCACTTTATTTGGTTTCTGGTATTTTTCTTGGACACTCAGATCTCATGAATAAATCCAGTTTATAGAAAGAAATTACAAAGTAGAATTCATGAACAACAGGATCTGTTTTTAATAGATGATATACCTCAACAGGATCCAAGGTTTTAAAATGTCACTTACAAACAGGCCTGCATGAACTAGTGAATTGCAAATAAATACATTCCTGCTGCTTATTAGGGAATTATGTTATCTTGTGCCTAACTCAACAAACACATGATCTGTTCAAATCAACTATGAGCCAATTTTATAAAGATGTGTCTAACATTTGAATTAACACTAAAGAGGATGTCTACACTTTAGTTCTTATCAGCGTTTGACATACAGATCTGGCCACACCTCTCACGCATTAAAAGGGTAACAAAAATAATCTAGCTGTAGAAAAGATCCAATTATACTTGTTGTAAAATACGTTGAAACCTTGAAAATCGCTCAAATGAATCAATTTAGTATTTACCACTATAAATATGAATGATGTATTTGTAAGCCACTCTTGACATGTATTCACTTAATATCCCACTTTTGAACTTCACACATGTTCATTCAAATATGCCGTTATGAGATGATAATGGTTTTCTTTTCTATATAGAATATATTGCAATTACTTTTTCCTAAGGTTATCAGCCTTACAAAATGTATATACTAGATGTGGTTTCACAGGTACGGCCTGGTCATCCTACTTCTAATCTGCAGATCCCAAGTTGATCATGGACTTTACTCCCTCCCAGCATCACAGACTGAGAGAAAACGATAGGAAATATTTTCCAGGAACCACTAGAGGGGAAACTTTTGTTGCCTAGGCCTTAAAGTGGCACTTATTTTTTAATTTTGTCTTTTAATAGCAAAAGTATGTTCCTCCTTATATGCGAGAGTCCTGATTCAGGATCTCTATACTGTGGTCTTGACTTCCAGTGTATTGTTTCTGTTGGACACTGATTGAGAACAGATTCTGTGCATGCACAGTTGGGTTGTCACTTTTAGTTGTGTATAATTTGATATTATATCATTGTCTTACATGATTACAAATAGTTTCCAGCATCATAATTTATGTTTTGTTACCTCTAGTTCTGGTCTTTCTGATTTCCTGTTGATTTTCCATTACTATGGCACCCAATGATGTATTATGTAATACCAAGTTTTGTCTGAAATGACCCACATAATCAGAAATGCATGTGCATGTTGGGTTGCATTCATTTTTTTATTTGCTATAATGTTGAAGAATAGCTTGTTAGGCATTAAAAATATTTGGTAATTTTAACAGTTATACAAAAGCAGTTAGAAACAAAGTTAAATTAACTTTCTTCAAACAAAACTATTCATCTCTGAGGATAATGAGAATATAGGTAATTAAAGGGACAGTCTAGTTACTACTTGTATAGTGCACAGGCTTTTTCCCCAGTGTGATTTGATACAGGCATTCTCATTAATCACATTTGTAATATTTGACTCAAGCCCTCACCAGTTATTACTTTGCATGTTTACTGCAGGTGCGGCGACACTGGTTATATAGACACTGAGGATACAACGTTTTGTTTTCATTTTATCACTTCTTGTGCTTGTCGAATTGAATACATTGTGTGGACTGTGATAAGCTTCTTCTTGTACACAGTAAGATCTCTAAACAGTGCAACACTGTCTGATGACATCACTAGAGAGGCAGGAAATGCCATTCATTTGAATGAAATTATTATCATTGGTTCCTTCGTCGAAAAAAAGAAAATTACTTTTACTTACTTCGATAGAAATGTATGTGTGCTTGTACCGCATTCATGTTTCATTCATTCAGAGAATAATATATTTATTTTATATACTTATATACATGTGTTGGATACACAGCATACCCTTATCAGCCATATAAAAGACTGTTTTGCTTTGAGGCAAATGATCAGTTTACTTCTATATTATTGTATTATTCTCTCTTATTTTTATCCTGTATTCGTATACTCTGTATCCCTTAAAAAAATCAATAAAAAATTATAAAAAATAAAACAAAAATACAAATATACGTGTGTGTGTGTGTGTGTGTGTGTGTATATATGTATATAATATGTATATATATATATATATATATATTTATATATATATAATTTACACTAATGTGCAGTGGTCACATAAACTACACACACAGACACATGCATACACAGTCACACTTACCACATACACACAGTCACACTTACCACACACATACACACTTACCACACACCCACATACACATTCATATACATACACTTACCCCACAACACACACCTCACATACACTTACCCCGAACACACACACATACACACACACACACACACACACACACATACATACACTTACCCCACAAACACATACTCATTTATACACACTCACATACACTTACCCCACACACACATGCACATTTTTGATACACACACACACACTTCCATACATACAGTTACCCCCCCCACACACACATTTATACACACACAGTCACATACATACTTACCCCACAGACTTACATGTTTATACACACACACTCACATACATACACTTAACCCACACACACATACCCATTTATACACACACACACTCACATACATACACATTTATACACATACACACTCACATACATAAACTTACCAAACAGTTTTTTTTTTTAATGGGGCTGTGGGCTCCTTTGTTACCTTCATTCTTCCGGTGTGCTTCTTCCCTCCCTCTGACCCTTGCGCATGACCTCACGCGCAGGGTAGAGGAGGGGAAAACTTAGTTCCTCGACACGGCCACACCTTGATGTCCGCAATTGGCCGGCGGGCCGCACTTTGGAAGCCTCTGGTATAGACAATTGCATCATTTTGCAGAGGTTGTGACCTTTTACAGTTCTTACAAGTGACAAATGTGTCCTTGTATTATGTGAGCACCAATGCACTTTATAATCTATAAACTGCAGTATCTCTAATGCCTGTAAATTGATTGAATGGATGCACTATCTATGAACTGTATAAAGTTAACTGCCTGTCATTAGTCATTTTATGACTATTGACCTGCTTTTATACGACTGTACCAGTCTCTTCAAAATTCAGATAGTGTCGGCTGAGTGTCGTATCTCCGTCCCATGATGAATCCATTTGGTTCATTTATCATCTTTATACTACTGCTTTTGAAGGTTACACGTTATTTTGGAAAAACTGATTAAAATGACCTTGAAGTAGACAAGTACAATAAGATAATTAACATCATGCATTGTCCATTTACATTTAGCAGTCTTTGCCTGCATTCAACTTAATGGTGGGTAACAAATACAGGCTTTTGTTATATTGGAGGATGGATTTTTCTTTCAAACCACAGACCTGATTCCCTGTGTCCTTTACCCTTGCTGAGACAACACCGTAAAAAAAATATTTTAGCTGGGACAGAGCACAAAAAGTATACACACGCACATACAAGATATGTACATCTCTGTCCATATCATAGTTTTTTTTCTAATGTTAATGTTTCCTTGTATATCATTTCCGAGTAAACCTATTTTTTTATGATGCACCAGTTATAGGGAATCTGTTTTCAATAATGTTTACTAAGCTAATGGCTCATTCCAAAGTTCATAAAAATATGTATACATTACTTATTCTCTGTAGAATATGATTTTGCAATGTAATACTTTACAATGCACATGCCGGCCTCTCAGCAGTAAAAGGGATAAACTCATACATAGTTATGTGGTGTTTCTGAGAATACCATTGAATGATCAGTTTGTTTTAGCTGAGAACATTCCATTATGCCTGATCCCTTTATCCTGAAAAGTGGTGGTCTGTCAGCTATAACGGAACAAGTTAAAATTGTCTGAAAGCTCCATGTGCGGTATCAAGCGTTCCTTGCTTAGGAGGGCTGACCCCGGGAATTTTATTGTGAGTCAATCCAAGGGAAAGTTACAGGATTGTATTAGGAGATAGCTATTGAATTACTGCCAGTGCAAACTCTACTTCCACCCTCTTGTACATTAGAAATTCCATGAATTATATTCTGAAGAGTATAGTTAAGTCCAATGTCAAACTTAAATTTTTATTACTTTATTGCAGATAATTTTCATGATGGCCTTTGTTGGTTTCTATATTTTAGGTTCTGCTAGTTGAATTTGTATTATTTTATTAAGACCAGAAATTGTTTATGTTAATCCAGGTTGTGCTTAAAAAAATACTATAAATGAAGTTCATGTATAAGGTTAATGCATTTCAACCCCTGATGGGTATTTACATAGTTATTTCATGGCTATTGAGTGGAAACAGCCATGAAATAAGTAGAAGGCCCTCTTTTGTTATGTTATGTAATATATTTGGATTTGTAATTCCATTATGTGTATCTTGTATGATACATTTCTTGTGGAAACACTGATTGCTGTTTTGGCTTGAATTTTGCTATTCATCTTTCATGGTTTAGTGAACAGACCCCATGTTATTCCAAAGCAGAGTTTAAAAAAGTTCCACAGCCACTATGACCGCGTTTGTAGTTTTGTTATACGTTCACCACCTTTATTTTTAGTGAATAGACCTCTGAGTTACATCTGCTACATCATGTGCATACATTAAAACCTGCTGCGTATTCCTTGAATATTCTGGATACTCATCATCATGAATCTGGTCCAAAGGTCCAGAGGCGGATTGTTTCATTTAGCTCCACCCATTCCCCTTTATATAGGAGAAAGCCAATTATGGACATCTCTTTCACTTTTCCTTACACATTTTGAGGCCTCTTTTAAAGAAGGAGAGCTCTTTTCATAACCCCAGAGGCAGAAAATGATTTTCAGGTAATGGAAATATCATAGTTTCCAGGGATGAACAAAGATGAGGGTGAACGGTTGTGCTATATTAAGATTGTCATGCAAAATTATATCTATACGTTTTTCCGTTGCATAGCCTGTATTTAAAGTATTTACATATTTACATATACCACTTTCATCAGGATGAGTAATATAGAGTAGCCATCCCAATGGTTTAAAGATCTTCTTTATTAACAGGTTCATTTTCTAATGATTATATAGCACGTGCTGTAAAAATATTGCTTCTACTAAGTGCTTAAATGATTCTTTCTTGCACTTGGTAGGAAAGATATTGGCAAAAATGCATTATTTTTGGGTAAGAAAAATAAACTCTAAATATTGTATTTGGATTTCCACTTGAATTTTGAGCCATGACAGTTTAATAAAATCCCTCTTCTATCTTTAATATATTACGTATTTATTTTTATTTTAAGAATTTCTTGTGGAAGCAATTAAAGTCATAAAAGGATTTGCCATTATTGCAGGAACATGTCACTGTAATGATGCAGGGTTTTGGCCTGCCTGTGAAGACTGAACACTAGCGGAAATTATTTAATCCTATAATAACAGTTGACGATGGGTTTATTTTGCTTACAGGTTAATTATCATGAAAAAAAAAAAAATCACAAAATTGTAATAGTAAGTAATAAAAAATGTGCTATTGCCAAATGTTTCCTGTTTACACCATCCCGTCGACTACCATGTTTTTCAATGATCCAAAAACATTAAGCCAAAATAACATGAATGGAAAAATGTTCTCTACTTGTGTAGTTCCCACCACTACAGAGGAGGGGGAGGCACACCTTCAGGGAGCCCCACTCAATTTAGCTATGTTACCAATATGGTTAGGTTAATTTGTTTAATTCTGAATGTAATTTTTCTTCTATAGTTCATATGACTTGTGTACAAATAAGTAAAAAATGACATTTAATTCTAAACCTTTATATTTTGCTGCAACTATTTCTATTTTGCTAAAGCGTAGAGCAAAAGTGGTGTGTCTATTTATTTCTTTATGTATCCAAGTTAGGGAAAGGGACCAATACGGGGTCTTTATCAGAAAGTCTCTTGTATACAGCAATGTATCACTCTGATTTAGATTCACATGGTGGGAGTTGGTAACACATCAGCCAACAGGTAGGACATATCTCGGTTGTACTGTAATCCAATAACAGATGTAAATGTGCAGATTGGCTATTCCTGAGACACATAACCATAATTATTTAGGCAACATTGCTAAATAAACACCCAGTTTCCCACATGTGAGTTACTGCTATAGCTCGACTAGTCATCTGGCTGGTGAAGGACATGTCTGTGTTGATTATTCATAAGTGTCTACTCTGTATGCACTGATTGGTCCTGAATTGGATATGGACCCAAAATGTGGCTACTCAATACCTATGAATTCAGCTCTGAAATGGCTGCTGATGCCTTCACATCAGGACAATTTCACTATAAAAGTCATACAATTTCAGCTATCCAATATGAGACGATCATCCCCAAATACATTTCAGATTCGTGTAAGATAGCCGCAGTCCGGGCATTTCAATTCTAAAAATGGTAAGAAATTAATGAATAAAATAAAATTCCCTGGCCCCAATTTAAATTAGAGTTATTTAGGATTAAATATTAGGACAATTAGGAGATAAGATTAGGACAAGAAGCCCTGGCACTCCCCATCGAAACTGGGATCGGGTGCTGGCTAAATGGCTACTATCCCCTCGTTATACATATGGGGAATCAGGGCAAGTAATCCTGACCCCCCCTATAAGAAATGGGGTTGGGAGCGGGCCAAATTCTCTCAGCACGCTATAGAATTCATTGGGGCTAGAGCTAGTAGCCCTGGCTCCACCTAACAATGACCGGGGCACAATCGCTGTTATACATGCCAAATGCCTTTAAAAAAAAATAAAACTCCCAACACTTTGGAGCGCAGGAGTTTCTATACAAATCCCCCATAGTGTTTTTTCTCTGCTGTAATGTTTGTCTTTAAACCTTTCAGTTGTTAATGAGCACTTTCTATCAAAGTCATCCTGACAACTACAATTTCGTCTTGGTCTCCAATACTGATTGTAAGGAATATTATTAATCCATTGTAGATATTTCATAGATACTACTGAATAAACTGAACTTTAGACAAAATTAAAACGGCCTATGAAAAATAGGTCTGCCATTAAATTAAAATCATTTTGATATTTTCTACATGTAACTGGAAAATGGTCATGCAATATAACTTTAAATTGTTTCTGCAGTGGAATATTCCTTTTTATGTCTAGAACAAGTCACTCAAAGAGCTATCTAGTTGCCAGTTGCAACAAATGTAAGGAGAAGAAACTATATGGACAAACACCACATGTATGTATATGACTTTATGGAAAACACATTCCTGCTGTGACATTGCACTAGTTTGGAAATCAAGTATGCATATAAAAAACCACACGTTTACTCCGGTCTTAAACTGTCTGTCCCCTTAGACTACAGAGGAAAAGCGTTTTATTTCAAGACATTTTGCAGCAAGGACTTTTAATGAGATTTGAATGTAAGATCTTACTATTGATTTTATTGTTTTTTATTAAAGTTATTTATACCTGTATTCCTGCCTTCTCTCCTCATGTGATCATTGTCTCTGGAACCACTGGACACACCATACCTGGTACAGCTGGGCTCCCTTATTCCTGAGCAGTTGATTGCTCAGGGACATGTGAGTGTGCATTTTATATTTTCTATGCACTTTTGATACATCTTCTGGATATACTACACTATATTATTATTTGTCTTTTATCTCCCTTTGCATAATACTGGAGAAAATTTGTCTCTTTAAAAGGGTAATGTTTTAGTGTACTGAGTGTTTATTTAGCGCACAAGTTCACTTTACCTTGTTTTGTTTGCACATTTTGCTAGTAGTGAAACGCTAGCGGTGTTCAGGTGCTGTTCACTTTGTCACTTTAAGGCGCAGTATATCTCTGTTGTTTGTTTATTTAGTTTTTAGTTGTCTCATGCTAGAAACCAGTATAGGACCTAAGGAACCTCAGTGATGCCAATCAATAAAGGGTAGGAAAAAATGTGTCCGAAAACTTTGTGGTTTGTTCAGATACAATATAATGCTACTGTGAAGAGAAATGTACAGCTTTCTAACATTAATCATGAAGACCCACCATGTGTTTATTCACAGTTCACTTTGATGAAGACTTTAATTTCTACAAACACTATAGGGTTAATAAACCTTTGGCTCAAGATGGAACAATATTTTTGCTTTAATTTATAGCATCACACAATGAATGATTAGGCCCCTAAATGTGGTCCATGAAACAATTCATATAAACTCAGCCTGCACCCTTCAGGACTGAATGTATCATTATTAATGTCCTGACATGCAGAGAATACCACCACCAAACGAGGCATATTTATGTTTTATACAGCCTCAAGGCAGTTTGTCTATTATCAGTGGCGGCTGCCTTATTAAACAGGCGATAAGTATGAGCAGTATCCATATCTAAAATTGCTGAACTGTAAATGGGACTGTATTTGTTTTTAACATTAATTTTCACGTCCTTTGCACTTGAACACATTTTTCATCAGTTCATGAACATTTTTGTTGTTGTTTTACTGCTCACATCATTTCAAATATATATATCAATAAAAGATTCTATTGGCAATTGTGAGACTTCACATTCTACCTTGTATATTGTCTGTCAAAATGCACACTACACAATGTTGGTAACTACCAATGCTCTGAGGAACTGAAAATGAACTGCAGCAATCAAACATTAACTGCCAGATTAAAACCACTCTCCAACTTGCCTCTTGCCAACTTTTAATACTTGATTATTAACTTTTTTATCAATTCATTTGTCAGTTCACCACCTTTCACCTTTTAGTAACTAGGCTTCAAATAGATGTAAAGCATCAGTGGAGGAAGGGGACAGCAGCATTTCCCAGTATTACACAAGGAAGAGTTTCCTTCCTTTACCAAGCATATCAAAGAAAAGCTGTTAGTTTGAGGATTCCATTCATTAGAATTATCCTTTCAGGGATGTTGTTACTTACTGTTGCCCAGGTTGTTGAAGCTATTGGTTTAGCAAAAAACACAAGATAGGAACCATTATCAGACTTGTAATTGTTAAGTAAAACTATAATTGAATAACCTTAAATTGTGTGTCAACCAATGTGTCCAGGGTCGGTTAAATAATGGAAGGCTTTGGTTAAGCAGAATACAGGATATTCAAAATGAATGTGGACTTTATTCTTGAAAGAAATCATTCCAGGGAATTGAGAAGGGAACTTCAAACTTAAGACAAAAGTAGCCAAGTTGGAAAATGTATTCAGTGGTCCAAGTATGAGGTCCCAACTAGATCCAATCTTTTGGTGGCTTGTTATAACAAAGGTGACTGGCAGCCCCAACTGACCTTGCTCAGACAAGCTGGGCGCGCCCCTGCTCTGATTGGCTAAACGCACGCTGACAGCTGGGAGGCAGAGTTCAGAGTAAACTCTTGTGTGTCTGTAAACATATACATCAGCTTTACTCCTTTTAGCTTGAAATTCCATTCTCAATGTCCTCTTTCATGAATGAAGCCCTATGTGTGTTTCATCAACCAAAACAATGATAATACACGTTATTCTGAACTCTGCCTCCCAGCTGTCAGTGTGTACTCCAGCCATGACAGGGGCTCGCCTTGCCAGTCTGATCAACCAAAGTAGTTGATCTGTGAAACTTCTCCAATGCAGCTGAATGGGAGAATGTTTCCAACTCCGCTACTTTGTCCTTAAGTTTAGACGTCCCATCTAAATTCCCTGCCGTTCTAACAATAATGAGTAGCTTCTATGTTTTGATGTTTTTTCCTTGTAAACATCATTATAGTAAGTAACATATTACAAGAGATATAATCTATCATGTCTAATAGTTTTCGGATGACTTTTCAATTTCCTAATGCACATAATGACTCAACAGAACATTCCATATTAAACCCCTTTGCCGCAACACTCAATACATTATATTAAAGTCAAAGTCCAGATGAGGAATTACAGTTTCTGGAATCCTGACAATGTTTTAAAAAAGGTAATGGTTTGATGAGTTCTGAATGGGAGGAAAACGAGACCTACTTTCTCTAGCATCTGGGTTATGTGTAGACCCCAAAGATGCAAAGTGTGTGAAAGCTTGTACAAGAAATGTGCATTTGTGCCTTAATATGGATCCAACAAGGACTTACAATGTCAATGATCATTTGCTTGCCATAATGAACAAATGCTGCAGCACTGCTCATGAGCCTTCTATATAAACTAGAAACTGTTTTGGTAATAATTTTATTGGGTAAAATGTTATCTTTATACCAGACGTACGCTTACAAAGGCTTCTTCAAAAAGTGCACTGATGTAAGTCAAAAAAGAACATTCACTTTTTGAAGAAGCCTTTCTATTCGGCGAAACTCATCTGCTGTGAAGGATAGGGTTGGATCCACTAGACTGCCAAGACGCCAAGTGGGAGTACGAGGTCTGAAGGATCTTGCAGAACTTCTCTCCTCCCTCGGGGACCCAGGACTTTCGGTTTACTCCAGCGGCAGATTTGTACCCTTCTTATTTGATGTGCAGTTTCCGACTTTTGTTATTAACTAAGCAGCTATAATTAAGGAGCCAGTGCAGTTAAATGGCATTTACAATATAACACTATTTTCTAATTCTCTGTCCTATTCGTTTTATATGTGAGTCTCCTGCTTACTTCAAATAAGTCTATGGATTTGTTGCTGTACTGAGGTTGTGGACCTGAGACTTCCACAAAGATGCATTAAGCCAGAGCTAGGTATTTTGGGCTCTGGTAAATGTGAGTCCAGTTTTTGGAATGTCCTTTTCGCTTTTCTGTTCTTTATTTTATGAACATTCATCGATACTCCATCTTGGAGATTAATTTTTCTATGCATAGCACTATTTTCTATATTGTTCACTTAGTTTTTTTGTGTTATTTAGGGAAGGTGCAAACGTATTTGCAGCACCATTTTTCTGTTCCACTTAATAGTTCCTAATTCACTTATTTTTTATATTTTTTATATAGACTATTCCTCCTCTGTCCAGCCCGCCACCCCCCCCCCCCCCCCCCCATTAGCCCGCATGCTTCTGTGATTCAGAGCATCAGGTGATTATGTGTCATTCTGTGACTCTGATTCATACAAGCATGCTGGCCAATCTGGGGGCGGATGAAGAAGAGTATATACTCATGACAAAGACTGCTTAGACCCTGTATATATTTATAATATATACCCACCCAAGGCAATGGAGAAATAGCACATAATAGGTTTTATTCCATAACCTTAGTTAATGTTTCTCATGACAATAAAACATTAATGCAGCTATTTACTTAATTACTTAGGGGATTTCTGAATATATATATGTATACACACACACACACACACATACACACACACACACAAACACACACACACACACACACACACACACACATACATACGACGGTGAGTCAAACATTATCTGCACTATATTCAACACTATTCTACAGCCAGAGTATGGATAATTTTTGACCCTCCACCCACCACGTCATGGTACACTCTCAGTAGGGTGAGAAACTACTCTCACCTCCTATAGATTTGGCACACAAAGCAATTTATACTGCTACAAAAACCCACGTTTCACAGCCAGGCCATGCCCCAGCCCCCACATTGCAGACCCAGAACATAGTCTAATCCCACAGGACATGTCTCATCACCAACATTGCACACATAGGACATGCCCCATCACCTACATTGCACACACAAAACATGTCCCATCACCCACATTGCACACCTAGTACTTACTCCGGAGACTTTCACCACAGTACATGCACCAGTACCAGTGGTGTATCTTGATTTTGTGCTGCCCTAGGCAGACAAAATCCGGGCACCTCCCTACCCAAGCTGTACACCCACGTTACACACCTAAGACATGCCCCATCATTCAGACTCACATCAAGCTCATACTCCCATCACACTCAGTCACACACTCCTACTCCCATCACACTCAGTCACACACTCCTACTCCCATCACACTCCGTCACACACACTGTCTCCCATCACACACACTCTGACTCCCATCACACTCAGTCACACACACTGTCTCCCATCACACACACGCTGACTCCCATCACACTCAGTCACACACACTGTCTCCCATCACACACACTCACACACACTGTCTCCCATCACACACACTCCTACTCCCATCACACTCAGTCACACACTCCTACTCCCATCACACTCAGTCACCCACACTGTCTCCCTTCACACACACTCTGACTCCCATCACACTCAGTCACACACACTGTCTCCCATCACACACACTCTGACTCCCATCACACTCAGTCACACACACTGTCTCCCATCACACACACACTGTCTCCCATCACACTCAGCCACACACACTGTCTCCCATCACACACATTCTGACTCCCATCACACTCAGCCACACACACTGTCTCCCATCACACACACACTCTGACTCCCATCACACTCAGCCACACACACTGTCTCCCATCACACACACTCAGACTCCCATCACACTCAGTCTCTCACACACACACACACACACACACACACACTCTCCCATCAGCACTTACCTTTCCCTGGCAGGCAGGCAGCAGGTAACCTGTTCGGCTCCCCGTGCAGCCTGGCAGGCAGAGCGATGGTGAGGGGGGATCTTCCGATCCCCTCTCACCTCCGTCTCTGTCTGCAAGCGCGGTCTATTTTTTTTTTTTTTAAGGGCCGCGTTTTTTTTACATTTTTTTTTTTTTTTACATTTTTTTTCTTTTCAGTGCTGGGGGCGCAAAATTTGCCGCCCTAGGCATCCGCCTAGGATGCCTCGCGGTGAATACAGCACTGACCAGTACACACACTGCACATGCAGGACTTAACGGGTACCCCAGGCCATGCACCAGCACCCACATTGCACACCTTGTTCTAAGTCCATCAACATAAAAGATGTGTAACTTAAACTTGATATGGTGTCTGTCCAGCAGACCTGTCCTATCTATACTCGGGAGAGATTAACCAAGATATGATGTCCTGTCATGATAAAATCCTTGCTTCAGTACTGATGTCTGCATGTACTCACTATGCAACCATAATTATTTATCAGAACTATGTATTCTCACCCTAAGCAACGCTGGAAAAACTATCATTAAAGCAGTAAGCAAGTACAAAGAAGAAAACTCACATAAAATGAGAGAAATTTGGCCTATTTATATGGATCTGCGTGAAATCAATAAAGGAATACTATCATAATAGTTTTATTTTATCATCATATTGAACTTTAAGAAAATTCTGTATCGTTGTGAAATAATTTCATGAAATTGGAACTTCATGAATGTGATTTCATTATGAATGACTTGTGTTTATATATATTTTATGTTAGCATTCTGCCAAGAAACACTATTTAAATCTTGTTGTACTACTTGCTATAAACAGTAGTAATATCACAAAGATTTCTGTCATACAGTGAATGAATGATATGGCAAACCCATCTTTCTGACTCATTGAAAGCTATTTTAAAACCTCCCCAATATTACAGCCTTAAAATTTTGTTATTTTTTTCTTTTTGGCAAGAACTTGTTATAAAAGAGATCTGAACACAAGCAACATGTAAGAGGCATCCCCAGGTGCCTCACAGAGCCAAAGGGTTCCCAAAGGCATACAAGGGACTAGTCATTTGCATATACATCTCATTAGAGAGTTGTACCGGAGTATGGACTATACCCATGCATTGCTATGAAGATGCCAATTCATCCCAGTGTTATTTTCCATGGTTGTGCTAGGCATGAACAGGAGGTGGAGCATGCCTATTTTTTTTCCATTCTTAAATATGTAACAAGTATGCATATTTTCTCATGCATCTAAATTGTAGCATATTCCACATTCAAGGTACTGGCTTTTAATAATTTAGCTGTAATGGTCTACCTTCCATTGTTGCTTTGCTAGATTTGTGGCAGACGGTTGCCTGTCAAACATCACTGATTCTCCGGTTTTGGATTAATTAAAGGGAAATGTGTATCTGCCAAAATAATACTGTATAATATCTATACACTGATGGTGCTTGTAATGTAGCAAAGGAAGAGTAAATAAAGTGACTTTTCCTGCGACTACCATGTGGGTAACAAGCTCTACATATATCTAGTTATCTATTGGTCTATGACCACCAAAGCTGACAATCAGCTGACAGCCAATGATCTACTTTAGTGTTCAGTAATTCAGTATTTCACAACCGTCTGTATTGTATGGATTACCTTTCTTATGTAAAATAGCTCAGCAGTTTGTATCATACTATACTATGCTTGCTTTCATAAATAATGTACTTGGTTGTACAACTGCAGTAAATATCTACCCAGACTTTTTTCGCCACATAGCTATACACATACAGATTTAGATGTTGTATAGACAGCAATCATTATGTTTGCTTGATCCCTGTCTTCCATTAGGAATGATACACATGGCTTACTGAACACACTTAACGTTCTCACGAATACACATTTTGATCATTTATCCATGAGACATCTTTGAACGTCACCATGCAGTATGTTTTATTTCAGTCTCTTGATATACTCTAAACATGGTGTTAATATAATCTTTTAAAGCACATTGCACACTTCATGTTTTTGAAAGGAGCATTCTATAGAAATAATGAAGCAATATAACTGTGGATGTATATCCTTTTTTATTATTTTATGTGACCAATGTACAAAATAATATACAAAATAACAGAAGCACAGGATATAAGAAGACTGTTACTTATGGGGCTATTCACTGAAATCTGAGATGAACTGAGATCATGCTTTGTGCACTGGGACACAGTCTTGCTGGAATAGAAAAGGGCCTTCACCAAACTGTTCCTACAAAGTCTGAAGCATAGCATTGGTGTGCCTTCACTGGAATTAAGGGGCCTAGCCCACCCCCTGAAACACAGCCCCATACTATAAACCCTCCTCCACCAATCTTTGCAATTGGCATAATGCAGTCAGACATATAATGTTCTCCTGGAATTTGCCAATAATAATGCCACTTACACTTGACTGTGGAATATCTAGCGTGGATGAAATTTCATGAACTGACTAATTGCTAAGGTGGTATCCTATCACAGTGCCACGCTCGCATCCACTGAGCTCTTCAGAATGACCCATTTTTTTAACAAATGTTTGTAAATACAGACTGCATGGCTAGGTGCTTGATTTTATACACCTGTGGCAATGGGTCTGATTGAAACACCTGAATGCAATAACTGGTGTGTCCCAACACTTTTTTTTTTTTTTACAAATAGTGTAGTTGATGCCGGACTTGCGGGTGCATTGTTTACAAAAACTGTGTCAGAGGCAAAAGATTAAAAATCATGAAAGCATATACTAAGCATGGATACATTGCATTGGCAAAGAAGGAAAAGTGATTGCCAGTCAAACTCACCAATACACTAATAGGCTAGCTGCTAAACACTTCAAAAGTACAGCCTCAAAAATAAACACAAAACTGAATCCACATCTTTGTGGCTCAGTCTCAACAAAAGCTGTACATCATCATGAATCTGGAATTTATTTCCGGGATGCCATTTGGAAATCATTTGTGTCTAAGGCAAACACACAAACGTGCATAAACTGGTCTTAGGAGCACAATACCTGATCCATGGAAAAGAAACATGGTCCAATGAGCTGTCATTCACCTTGTTTCACACATTTGATTGAGAAACCCAAATGATAGCTTCGACCCACACTATCTGCTGTCATCTGTTAAACATGACAGGAATTCAGCAAGAATATGAGCAACCATCTTGTAGAATGAACAATGATTGTTATTGCATAACTGCCAAGGAATATGAGGACAATTTACAGGACCAGGATGGTAAAGCCCCAATACACACTGCTCTGCAAATTCCATAATAGCATCATAAATGTCACAATGAAGTTGGATATACTCTATGGTCTGACAAATCAGTATATTAATGCCTCGTTAAACCTTCATGTGAAGATCTGGAGCACTGATCTGTTTTTCAGCACATTTATCCCTCAAAACACTGTAGACTTTTCCTTTTGATAAATGGTCTAGTATCCAACTACACACAATTCAGGACTTCTGTGACATGATTAGACGTGTATGTTTTCTTTGGCATGAATGAGGCTGCATTCCTACCTCACACTGGGATACCCCACTTCAGAAGGTGGCTCCAGATTCTGCCATTGCCGTGTAAACTGCATTCCCAGCCTCGATTTTCACTGTGCAAGCGTGGCTGTGATGTCCGGGGTATTTCCTCATATCTGATGTATAAATCACTTGCACTCTCTCCACTTAATGATTATCTGTGGTGCCTGTTTGCAGTCCCATTTACCTTTGTGCTGTTTTGCTCTTTATGTGCCTGATCTCATGTTTGTTGCACTATAATTGGCTCTTTCATTTAGAAATTTTGCACTGCCTGCCCTGACCTGATGGACTGTTTTTGATCTTTCTTCTGCCTGCTCCTTTGTTTTGTCATACACAAAACTCCCATTACCCACCAGAGTACTGCTTACTGCTTTAGCTCACCACCCTCCGTGCAAACAGGAGAGCTACAGCTGATCAGTTGTGCACCGCATGTAAGAGAGGTTTTGACCAAAAATATACAGGTAGAACACTATATGTTCATTCATCATGACTGACAATGCACTTCTTTGTGCACAGTGGTGAAATAAACACAATTATTGCACTCTTGCTCAGTGAAGGCATGTGATATGGTACAATGAGTTGTGGGAAATGGATGAGTGCATGTGTGGTGTTAACCAAAGCAAGTTTCCAACCATTAGTGCTTGCTTCCCTCTGTTAAGGATTGGGTCAGTTCTGTATCTCATGACATGATTTAGGTGCACACCTTCTAGTAGTAGGCAATGTTGAAGCCAAATGCTATTTAAAAGCTCGATTTAATAGTGACCGTCATCCAGTGGTGAAGCATTTAATTTATATAGAGCTGTTTTCCAGCATGACAATGCTCCTATTCACAACTCTTATGCGTTTCTTCAGTACTTTGATGGTCTGGACACTGAATGTCACAGACACTAGATCTGAACCTAATAGAAAATCTGTCAACTTCTGCTACAACATAGCATTTTACTGCTATACTGAACAAATACAAATTATGTATTTATTTTTGATGAATATTATCCCTCCCACTGACTTTCACACAGACAAGTACCTGAGTCTATAACACATCCAATGGAATACTAATGATTTTATGTTGCTGTTTCCATTTATTTGCCCACCCCCTGTAGCCTGGAAGTGAAAGATACATATTTTACAATTAAAGTTTGATCTATACATTTACTAGGCCAGCAAATAGTTCCATTTTGCTTGACTGGTACACTTTAATAACTGAATAATAATGAAGAAAATACAAAACTAATTTGCTTGGAAATGCCATCAGGAATACATTACTCTCCACATAAGTAGTAATGTTGGCAGTGATTTGCTCAATCCATGTTAATGTTATGTTCCAGCATAGCAACAATCAGGCAAACAGACTAATGCTTCTTTACAAACATATTTTCAATCTCACACTTTTAATTTTGGAATACAAACTTGCAGAAGGGCTTGGTATTTCCATCAATGTCTAAACAACACGTGTTTTCACTGGTGGCTCTTGCATGTCCTGGTATTAAACACCTTTTAAACAATAATGCTACACTATTGTTGGCCTACAAAAAATTGTAGCGCCCATGTTTTCATAGTTGGCTTGAACAGAAAATAGAGTTGTTCTTCAGCCAGTCTCTGTGTCATCATTATCCACCCCAAAATAATATTTCTAAATGTTTTGTTAATTGCTGACATCTATTGTTTTAAATAATATCTGGTCTCTTTGCTCTAGTTCCTTAGAGCCAAATAAAGCCTTTTAGAAAGAAAACGTTACTGTATGTCAAGAGTCATTCCTGGCATGTAAAAAACTTGGACGTGTGATTGGTGAGAATTGGCCTTATGTTAGCCTGAGATGCAAAATTTTCCAAATGAAAATTAATGGAAAAAGAAATTACTTATTCGTTAAACACGTTAGTAGCAGATGCATAGTTTCTTTTCCCAAAACATAATTGTTTTAAAATGTATTTAAATTGTGTTTTAATTTGAGAACGCAACATATTTTTTTGTTTTTTTAAAACGTAAAACATACATTAACTTGCTTTACATTGTGTCACCACGTTCAAACCTTAATCTTGTATTATAACCGATTAGTTATCTTCCTTCCTTATTATTGTTATGTTCAGTTTTCTACCTCTTTCTTTAATAATTCTTTTCTCATAGTGTTGTTCCTCCTTATGTAGCTCTCTCCTTCCATTATAGGAATTGTTTTCCCTCTCTTGGTTTCAAAAATAGCTTCTCAAAATGAGAAAAGTCGACCTCCAAAGTCGAATTTCAGTGAATAGACCCACATGTCTCAAAGAAGTTGAAACACTCAAATAGATACACAGACGTATACATGTTGAAGGCAGATACTAACCAATTGGACCATCTAGTCTGCCCAACGAATGATCAGATTTATTTGTTCTTCATAGTAACTTACAGCACATCTGAGGCATTTCAAAAAAATATTTACAGTGTCTCTCTTTATTCTACTGGAAGGTTATTTTGTGTATCTAGAGCTTTTATTTTCGATAATATTTTCTAACATGTACCTTCATACTGCAAGTTTCCCCTTGTTCTGCTCTTTCTCTTCTGATTGAAAATGCTTTAGAGATTTTGTTTTTTGTTCAAAAATATTAAAACTTTATATCATTTTTTCACGACTCGCCCTATATTTTCTGCTAATGAACACTAATGCAACATTATTAATGCAAACAGTAGTGTACCGGTATAACAGGCTCTTTAAAATAACATTGAAGCTGGAGAAGGGTCAGACACTGGACTGAAGCTGTGCATATCCTGCAGGATTCTATAATACTTTTAAACCAAACCTTTAACAGACATGGATAAAAATATTAAGCATTTATAAACCAGACACAGACACATAGACTAGCTATTAAAAAAAAAACCCCACTTTAATAGATGGTATGAGCTTATTTAGGAATGAATCAAAGGAGATGCATACTATGTAAAATACTAATATTTTAAGAGTCAAGAGCTCATTCCAACAGTGATGTGCTATTTTATTATGTAAGATGAGGAACATTAAGGAAACTATTAGGAGTAAAATATTAAAATAGAACATCAGTTTGCATGTCCAGACATGAACCATGTATCTGAGGGGTGAACTCGCATCATTCCTAGCTGATGAGTAGCTATAGGATTACTTTCCAGCTTTTGAAGAATCATCTTACTTCACTTTGCCATTTGGTAATATCTCCTTATTTTATGTTACTTTACATCATGATACCAATAGCAGTTCATAGTATAGCAGAGTCATAGTGTAAGAGCTACTATCTGGGGAACTTCTGCTGGCATCCAATGCTGGGGATGCCGTTGGCAGGCTTGCATCTCCATAGCATCTCGCTCCCTGCTCAGCTAGACACACTTCCGACGGCCTGAGCTGTGCCATATGCAAATGCTTTCTCCATACAGAGGTGCCATCTTGCCATATGGAATTTGTACGAATACCTTTTTTCCCCCTAAGCCTCATTTTCACTCCAGAGGCGAGGAGAATCGTGGGAGGGGTATTTAAAGATTAATCAAACGGGCAATATTCCACATGAGGGTATAATGTGCAAAGCGGTGACAGCTAACCCCACCTTCTGTTCAGAACTTCCGCCGGATAAAGACTGCAAATGTAGTAACATGGTTGTCGGAGAGAAGGGTGCCAAATAAAATCCAGATCACTGCTGTGTATTCAAAATATTAAAAAGTGTATTATAATCCACAGTGGCAAAAACAGTGCATGGTCACCATCTCTGGCAAAAAGTGACTAGCCTTACATGTTGCAGTGCCGTGATCTGGTGCGAAACGCATAAGGCTAGTCCCTGCTTGCAAACTTTCAATCAAATTAATAATTGGAAGATGCCTTTTGCAAATCCCCCATTGTTTTTGGGAGTTGCAATAAAATAACTGGTGGGCTGCTTAATTGTAGATATTATACTTTCAAATGTTATAGTTTGTAAGGCTAAAAGCTGGATGTATTGCCCATCCCTTATTTAAGGTATGCTAGATTTCATTCATGTAGTAGAATTAATGCCTCCTACATGTTTTGCCTTGGGATCATATTTACTCTGGTGGTCACCCACAAAATATTCTTCTTTGAAATCCTGTTTGGCACTCTAGAGAGGAAATGAGTAAAAGGCTAAATCAAAGAGTCACTCCTTCCTTTTCTGAATATCTCATAATTTCCTCTTAAACACCCTTTTGTTCCCATTAACGTTTAATATATTGGCTTGTACTACATAACTCTTTAACAAGGGCATGAATTGAAAAGGTTCTTCCTAGTTATACTGTGATATGTGCATTTGTTGTAGGTCTAACAAGTACATCAGCAGTTAGTAGCATTTAATAGGGCCTCATCCTTTTTGTCAAGCAAGCCATAAGATTAGCCAGATAGATTATGGTATAGTAATGACACTGGCAAAGCATAGGTCAACAAACATATGTATAAAATATATATATTTTTTTTACTTCCTTTACTCTTACAGTTCCAAGTTGCTTTGTTAGAGAAGGGGAAATTTTCTGGAATTGTTTTTAATAATGAGAAATGATTACTGTTCTTCTAGTTAGCTTCAAAGATTACCAAACAAATGATGTACCTTTAAATGATATAGCCATATAGCCATCTATCACTCTCTGTGGATGATGGGACTTCATAAACATGCTTTAAGAGCATTACAAACTGCTGTTTATATTAATAAATTGTTGTACATATTGAGGCTTGACTAGGTTTATAAGAATAAGCATTGCCACCTTGTAGAATTGTTTAAATTGTAAAGCACTCTCCCCCCTTGTATTTTTCTAAACTATAATTATACATTTTGCCTATTTTTTTCAATGCATGTTTTTTTCTCAGGCATTGTTTTAACTGTTCAATTATAGAGAAGACAGATTAGCTAGAGGTTAATTGTGGTTTTCTTCTACTTAAATATAAACTATATGGACAAAAGTATTGGGGCACACCTTTTAATTGCTAAATTCAGGTGTTTCAATGAGACCCATTGCTACAGGTGTATACAATCAAGCACCTAGCCATGCAGTCTGTATTTACAAACATTTGTGGGGGGAAATGGGTCGTTTTGAAGAGCTCAGTGAATTCAAATGTTGTACTGTGATGGGATGACACCTTTGCAATAATATCCATGCTAGATATTCCACATAAGCGGTATTATTAGAAAGTTGAAGTATTTAGGAAGACACAGTGCTGAGGTGCATGGTGCGTAAAGGTCTCCAATGCTCTTCTGATTCCATAGCTGAAGAGTTCTAAACTTCCACTGGCATTAATATCAACACATAAACTGTTGAGATTAACCCCTTCGTGACGCATGGTGCTTGCGTCCCAAACGAAGCAAACACCAAAACATCACGATTTGTTCCTGGCCACCGATCACAAGGTGATCGGTAGCCAGGAATACTCTGGCAGAGACCCGATCAGGGTCTTAATAGACCCTGTGGGTCCCTGCCAAAAAATCGCGAGACCTCTGGACGTCACGTAGCCGGCTACATTTTCCCTGTCAGACTGAGGCCACTCAAAGTGGCCTCATCTGACAGGTGGGATCCCGCTGTAAGTGCCTGCAGTGGGATCCGAAAACAGCTCATCACGGTGAGCCATGATCAGCTGTTTAGTACAGGACGTACTATGCCGTCCTAACGACTTTAAGGCACTTAAAGTCAGACGGCATAGTACGTCCTAACGTCACGAAGGGGTTAAAGCACACCGCCACTGGAGCAGTGGAAACGTGATCTTTCTTCACTTTTTCCACTCTGATGGGCGAGACTGGGTTTGGTGGATGCCAGGAGAAGGTTAACTGCCTGACTTCTTTGTGCCAAACGTAAAGTTTGGTGGAGGAGGGATAATGATATGGTTCTGTCCTTCAGGGGTTGGGCTAGGCCCTCTACTTTCAGTAAAGAGAAATCTTAATGCTTCAGCATACCAAGACATTTTGGACAATGGTATACTTCCAACTTCTTGTGGAAAGCTTTCCCAGAATAGTGGAAGTTGTAATAGCTGCAAAGGCAGGAAAACTACATGTTCATGTCAATGTATTTGGAATGCAATGTCAGAAAAGTCCCTGGTCAGGTTTCCCAATACTTTTGTCCATATAGTGTATTTCACTGGCAGTAGACCATTATGCTAGCGTTCTTGATCTCATCCCATGTCACTTTAACAGTCTAAGCTACAGAAGCTTTAATAGAAAATATAATTTTTTCATATTGGTACTTAATAAAATGTTCACAAAATACACCGTTCTTGACGACTCCTTTTTTTTTCTTCACCCCCCCCCCCCTTTTATAGAATAAAAACTTGGAGAAGTCTCTGTATAATGAAAACTGAAAAGGGTACTAAATAACTTAAATAGAAACATAAGCACCAATTATTAGCACTTGATCTTGAATTTGCTTCTGCTAGGATATAATGAGTTAGGGCTATATAACTCACAAATCCATAGGGAGAGGTTTTGCCAAGAGGCAGTAGAGAGAGAGAGAGAGACAGAGAGAAAAAAAAGTTGGGCCCATGGTAGCTGCGTCACACAAGATTTGATCACTTCAGTGTGCGGTGCCAGGAGATTTGAGACAGATGTTCTCAGACACGCCGCATGCCTAAAACATTTCCAGGGGACGGACTGCAGAGCAAGGGAGAGTGAGAGAGAGAGAGAGAGAGCAAACTAGAGAGAGAAAGTGACTTAACAGCAGGAACAGCTGGAGTTTGTGTGTGTGCAGGACGAAACAGGAGTTTATTCTCCCTTAGGTCTACAACCAGCCTTGTTGCATTACATCTGCCTGTCAGAGCTGGCTATTTAAGCTGTCATACCCTTTGTGTTATTTATTTTATTTTTAATTTTTAAAACATTTTTTTTACTTTCTCTCTGTGAATATAGTAAAGCATTGTGATTACTAATCCCACTCCGGTGACTTGACTTTAAATGTGGTTTTGGAGTACATCCCGAATTTCTGCTTGTTAATCTTCCTACTCCTGTTTCAGAGACACCACTGGATACAAAGCAGAGAACACTCAGGAGCTGCCTCACTTCTCTCATACTTGTCTCTCTATTTAACACGTTTTTTTTTGTCGTACTTGGGGAGGAAACCAATGGATACCAAGCTTATCTGTCTATTTTTCCTTTTCTCTGTGCCTCCCCTGGCAGTGGGAAATCAGACAGGGCGTATCAAGGTGGTCTTCACTCCCAGCATTTGCAAAGTGACCTGCACCAAGGGACATTGTCAGAACAGCTGTGAGAAAGGAAACACGACCACGCTTATTAGTGAGAACGGTCATGCTGCTGACACTTTGACATCCAGTAACTTCAGAGTAGGTAAGTACTAGAACACAATAAACTGCCTCCCTGTGTCGGTAGAATGTTTATAGACTGTGCTGACTACCTGTACCTCACTCAGAAGCCTTGCATTGGTTTCCATGGTGACTGTTCCATTTCATTCATAACTTTAGCCCAACTTTACTCTTTATACACAACTTGTATAAAGCCTGTTAACCACTTTTGAATATAGAATGTGGATAATATGCATGGATTTACACAAATGAGCTGGCTTTCTCTATCAGTAGACTGTACCCAGGATGAGTTGATGACCTGTACAGGTAGAATAACAGAACAAGCTGTCTCTCTGTACACAGTATGAACTGGCCTTGTACAGGTTAATTTGTACACATGATAGAATGTGCACATTATGTGCTAAATCCTTACACATGGTACATTTACACAGAATGCACAAGCAGAATGTATGCATAATTAGTTGAACTTCTGCACTTTCTGCACAAAAAAATAAGGAGGTCATTTTGTATCTAGATATAATGTACATGTGCACACATAAGGCAAATCTTTTATAGAAAGGGTACGAATTTTGTTGAAAACTTTGACACCTTGTGCTGTGCTGAGTTTGAAATGGAAAAAAGTCTTCAGGCTTCACATTTATATTCCACTAATACCTTTAACACAGTTAAACTTTTTTTTAAAGCAGCAGTATCGTCTTTTGAAAAATAAGGGAAACACATGTTACCGGTCATTCATTCAAACATACAGAGTCACGTGTACATTTATATGTCCTTTATTCCAAACACAGATTATTAACATTATTCAATAAAGACACATCTGTAACATTACCGCACAGATACAAAAATAATGACTAATTACATTACATTCATTTTTATAGACCCACGACGTTATGTAGGGATTGACAAAAATGCTAGGATGCTGAACGAAATATAAGTGTGATCCTTATTTTTCAGTTTTCATGTTATATACTGCCTGCTTTAACATGTGTTTTTATGCTTGAAACTTCTTACATATTTGTTTAAATTAAGTGCTTAGACTGCTGTGAGCTTGTAATATCAGGATGCAACAGATTAGCAAAATATCATAGGGGTTGTAGTTCACAGAGGGGGGTAAAAGTTTGTGTAAGCCATCTAGGTGAATTGAGATGCATACAACATGCAGCATTGTCCTCAGTAATAAAAACTTGTCTAATCCAAATGATATTTCTTCAATCAGCTATTAACATTACCAATATTGAGATCTCTGACTATTATTGAAGTACAACTACCATGATCAACAGCCATTGCTTAAGTAGACACTTGTTCACAGAAGGCAGTTGGCGTTATAGTTCAAATATATCCCGACACAAACCTTCTCACTAACCCTGGACTAGAGAGTATGTAAAATCTATTATGTTTGGTTTATAGTAATGCATATAATGCTTGTGTTCTGTCACTATGTTGTTTGGTTAGTTTGTATCCAATATTTTTCTTAAAACCAGCAGTTATATATATTTGCTAGAAAATTCCTTTTCCTATTGTTGGTTCATTTGACTCCAGCATGCATGAGGTCCTTAGCTACAAACCTACAGACTGGAGGACCTTGCCAAAACCACAAACCTCTTACACCACATTTTTCCTATGTTTTTTTTTCAGTCATAACCTAGATTACTTTTACTTTTTTTTTGGCATCCCTATTTTGAGGTGGATTTCAAATAACAAGCAGGCCTTCCAATATCGTATCCCTTTGCTTGACTAAAAAAAATTCTGAACCAAAAACATTGCACCTGTCAAAGGTAACCTGAAGCTCATTAGAAAGATTCAAAGTGGACCAACCATTTCCTGACAGGAACAAGAAGTATAAGGACAGTCAGTGGTAGCTGTCATGTGTATATCTCTCATTTGTATACCTCTGTCATGTGGATACCTCTGTAAACCAGAAAATGTAATCTTAATGTATTTAATATTCTTGAAAATGAAAAATGATTATGAAAAACAGGTTAAAAAAAATACCCACCAGCTAGTTTTCATTTTTAATGATAAAACAATTCATGGTGCATGACTGTCTCTAAGTAGTATTTTTCAATTGGCTGAGTATAATGGGAGTTGTAATTCCCCAGCACCTGCAGTATGAGCTTCCCACATAACAATCCTAATCCTTACATCTATGCAAGAGACTGGTACAAAAGTTTAGTAGTCAGCAACATTTCAAGCAAAAGTTGAAGCCTGCACAAATGAGATTATCGTCTAATTTAGCAATTTAATATCTCATCACTCTGTTGCAATAAATTGTCTGGAAACTTTCCCCACATCTTAGTCATGCATACTGAATAAACAGAGGGGTGTCTTGGTGTCTGCAGGAGGATAAAAACATACTCCTGGAAATATTTTAAGATAAAAAAAATAAAAAAGTAGATTGTTTAAAAAGGAGAAATCATCTTATCTTCTACATCATGTTTACATTTTCTTGTCTTCAGTCTAGGTGGCTACATTGCTGCTTGATTGCTGTTTAAAGTATGTAGAAGGTTTGACTAACAGTGAAGGAATTTACCTGTCACAGCTTGTAACACACCTTATTACTGGAAGAGAAGCAGATTCTTTCACCCACGGCCGTCAAATCTTTATATATTATTCCACTCATTTGAATACAAATGATGCCGTTAGTATCCCTACTTTTCCTGTGTTAGCAAAGCAGATGGTAATGCCTGATGCTCTTGCCCCCTCACATGACATCATACTGCCACCTCAGCACAGTGGTTTGCTTGACTTTTTCAAAAACACTTAAGACATACAAAGCATAGCACCCAGGCACTATTAGACATACATTAAAGGTGTATGTATCACTTCATTTCTGACATATGCAGTTGGTTGTAAGCACTAATGGCTAATTGCAGGTGAGAATGGCTTACCAATCACCACCCCGAGAGTGGCACAACCGCTTAATCCTAGGACATCACATATACTGCAGTGTGCTGAAAGGTTGCCTAGCCCTTATTAAGACCATTTTTAAATGGTGTTTCTTTGTGTACGGCTGTAGAAACCAATGGAAAATTCCTGAAATTTAGAACAGATTTAGAGCTGTGCCCCAGAACGTACTTCTATTCATGTCCCCTAATATAGTGATGGCAAACCTATGGCACAGGACCCACAGTGGGCACGCCTGTCACTATAGGCAAATGAGCAGGAAGCCTCCTTTCACAGTCAGAAATAGGAGCATCAGGGTCACTTGATGCAGAGATGTGCAAGGAGTGCAAGAGAATGTCTGTGCGCCTATGCAGTGCACTGACATTCTGCTAGCCAACACAACACCAGGGAAGACAGGTCCAGGGTGCCCTGTGGGTGCAGTCTGGATGCTGAGCAAATGCTGGGAATGCAATTTGATTGCTGAGCAAGTGCTGGCAAGACAATCTGATTGCTGAACAAATGCTGGCAATGCAATCTGAATGCAGAGTGATGGCTATGAAGTCTGGGTGCTGAGAAATTGATGGCTATGGAGTCTGGGTGCTGAGAAAGTGATGACTATGGAGTCTGGGAACTGTCTCTGTTGCTCTCTCTTATGGTGACCTACACTTCAGCCTAGACCTGGGAACAAAAAGGGTGGACTTGTTGGCATCCTCCTATCTCCTAACTGCTCCTTCCAGTCCTTACCCTCAGCTCCTTCCCTCTCATTTTCATAATTTGAAGTACAAACGATTCGTCTTTTCTCCCCTCTATTCCTTCGTGTTGCCGTTGTATATTGGCCCCGGGGCCCACTTCCCAGTTTGTTGACAAGTTTTCTGCATGGCTCCCCAACTTTATTTCCTCTAATATACCATGTCTCATTCTGGGAGATTTCAACATTCCCACTGACCTAACCAACTGTTCTGCCACTTCAAAACTCCTCTCCCTAACCTCTTCCTTTGGCCTCTCACAGTGGACCAACTTTCCAACACACATTGTTGGTCACTGTACCTCCACTGTCGACTACTACACATCTCCCCTGAATCAATTCCAAAGACTGCTATCTAACTCCACCCTCCCGCTACTTACCACAACTCTTGAAACCTCTTTCCCCTCCTTCCCATCTCATGTCCAATGGAAGCTGCTAACTCTTACAACAGCATCCTCACCTCAGCCCTTGACAACATTGCCCCTGTTGCTGACCAAACCAACAACTGTAGCACACAAAGCAAACACGGCACCTCCAAAAATGAACTCGCATGGCTAAGCAGTGTTTTAGGAAATCATGCTGTGTTCCTACAACTCTGCTCTCGCTCAGTCCAAGCAACACTATTTCTCTACCTTAAAATCTACCCTCTCATCGAATCCCAAACGTCTCTTCTCAATGTTTAAAGCTTTCCTCTGGCCCCCTGCTCCTCCGCCCTGCTCCACTCTTATAGCCCAAGACCTTGTCTCTCACTTCAAAAACAAAGTTGACGACATCAGGTGCAACTTCACCACCGGCGACTTGCCCCAACTACCTCCCACCATGTTCCCATCCAAAAAAACAACTCTGAATATCATCTCCCCTGTAGCTGAGAAAGAGGTAAACGATCTGCTCTCCTGCTCAAGATCTACTACTTGTGCGCTAGAAGCCATCCCGTCTCACCTTGTATCCTCTCTTTCCCCACTATTCTGTCCAACTCTAACCCATCTCATCAACCTCTCTCTGTCCTCGGGAATAGTACCATCAACCTTCAAGCAAGCCCAAATCGTACATGTATTGAAAAAAATCTTCCCTAGACCCCACACTTCCATCTAACTACCATCCTATATCCCTTTTCCCCTTCGTGTCCAAGTTTCTGGAGAGAATGGGGCACTCGCGACTAACAGACTTTCTGACTGCCAACGACCTACTTGACCCTTTTCAATCTGGCTTTAGACCCTTACAATCTACTGAAACAACCCTCACTAGAGAATCAAATGTTTTCCTTTCTGCCAAATCTAAAGGCCACTTCTCAGTGATGATCCTCTTAGATCTCTCTGCTGCCTTTGACACCGTTGACCACCGCCTCCTTCTTAACAGATTATCCTCGTGTGGCTCGTATTCCGTGTTGCTTGCTGGAGTGACATCGTCACCTCTTCTGCTCTCTGTTGGTGTTCCGCAAGGATTGGTCCTTGGCTCGCTGTTGTTTTCCCTGTACACCACCTCTCTGGGAGAACTCATCCGCTATTTTGGTTTCCAATACCACCTAGATGCGGATGATACTCAGATCTACCTCTACTCCCCTGACCTCACTCCCCCTGTAGTGTCACGTGTAGTTGAGTGTCTGTCGGACATCTACACTTGCTACCTGAAACTTAACCTTTCCAAAACAGAGCTGGTCATCTTCCCTCCCTCAAACTCTGTCCCTACACCTGGCATCACAGTCACAGTTGAAAATGCTACAATCATACCAGTCTTGGGGTCACTTTTGACTCTGTTCTCTCCTTTGTTCCTCATATTCAGTCTTTAGCCAAATCCTGTCATCTGCACCTAAGGAACATTGCATGCATTCGCCCGTTCCTCAGCAAAGAGACTGCCAAAATACTAGTGCACTCGCTTGTGATCTCTTGCTTTGATTATTGTAACAGGCTTCTGACTGGCTTACCTCTGGCTTGTCTCATTCCCCTTCAATCTATTCAAAAGATAGCTGCCAAACTCATCTTTATTGCTCGTCGGTCTGATTTGGCTGCTCCCCTCTGCTATGCAATCCACTAGCTCCCCGTCTGCTCTAGGATCAAATTTAAAATTCTATCTTTAACCTACAAAGCCCTCCACTCCTTGGCCCCTCCGGATATTGCCTCCCTCGTGAACCGATATTTCCCTTCACGACCTCTGCGCTCCTCAATGGGTCTACAGCTTTTCTCCTACCTCATCACTTCTTCCCACTCGCGCCTCCAAGATTTTGCCCGAGTTGCCCCCTCTCTTTGGAACTCCCTTCTGCAGAGCATCCAGCTCTCTACTTCCTTTTCAAACTTTAAAAAGTCACTCAAAACTCATCTCATGAAGCTTACTACCCATCCAACTAGCATACCGGTTGGTTTACCTCTAGCTATTCCCACCTAGCTCTCACTGTCCTCAATCACTGTTAATATCAGGTAATTCACAACTGATCTAGCTAGAATGCACACAGTTAATCTTTGGCCAAACTCACCTAGTGCCAACCTTCCACATAACTTTTACTGCAACTACATTCCCTCTGTCCTCTTCACTCCCTTATGTGTTTCATGTACACCATTCCCTCTAGATTGTAAGCTTGCGAGCAGGGCTCTCTACCTCACGTACCAGTCTGTTCTAGTTTGTCTAAGTTTGTATGTAGTTCCCTTGTAAGCTCTGTATCTAGCACTACTTAAATTGTGGCGCTACATAAAATGAATGATAATAAATAAATGATAATGTAATGTAATGTAATGTGACTGAGCAAGTGCTAACTATGGAGTCTGGGAATTGAGCAAGTGCTGTCAATGGAGTCTGGGTGCTGAGCAAGTGCTGGGGATGCAGTCTGGGTGCTGAGCAAGTGCTGGGGATGCAGTCTGGGTGCTGAGCAATTTCGGGGGATGCAATCTAGGTGCTGAGCATGTGCTGGGGATGCAGTCTGGGTGCTGAGCTAATGCTGGGGATGCAGTCTGGGTTCTGAGCAAGTGCTGGGGATGGAGTCTTGGAACTGAGCAAGTGCTGGCTACGGAGTCTGGGTGAGGATCGAGAACTGGTGATGTAGTCTTGGTGCTGAGTAAGTCCTGGGGGATGCAATTTGGTTGCTGAGCAAGTGCTGTCATTGCAGTCTGGGTGCTTAGAAAGTGCTGGCGATGCAGTCTGGGTGCTGCGCAAGTGCTGATTATGCAGACTGGCTGCTGAGCAAGTGCTGTGGATGCAATCTGGTTGCTGAGCAAGAACTGGAAATGGAATCTGGGTGCTGAGCAAGAACTAGCGATGCAGTTTGGGTGCTGAGCAAGTGCTGGTGACGCAATTTGGGTGCTGAGGAAGTGCTGGCGACGCAATTTAGGTGCTGAGCAAGTGCTTGCGATGCAATTTGGGTGCTGAGCAAGTGCTGGAGACACAATTTGGGTGGTGAGCAAATGCTGGCGCCGCAATTTTGGGGCTGAGCAAGAGCTACTGATGCAATGTCTGTGGGTTAAATATCTGGGTGCCGATGCAAAGCTTGTTTGTGGAATCTTTTAGGACATTATTTACATTTTCTAAAAAGATTGGTTTGTTGTCCCTGCCTAAATATCTTCTCATTCCATATGCTAAAACAATGTGGCAACAATATTACTTACATGAAATTTGAACAAGGTTCCAAATATTAAAATATTTATATTTGGCTTATGCAGTCAATATACCCTATTTATATGTGAACCCTTTAAAATTGTTCATGCTGTTGCCTGATTGAATCGTTTCCTGCAGATGTTTGCTTTGAAAATAGTACTTCTTAGAGCCAAATCGGGTCACATCACCAAGAAAAGTAAAGGGTTACTAACAGCATTCTGTATAGATTTCAGTGGGGAAATCCAGCAGACATAACAGCCAAGGAAGAGTTACAGTAGTTCTGGAGGAATATTCATTATTAGTGAGGGTTTTCTCTTCAGTGCAAAAAAAAATTGGTGTTGTTTCTGCTACATTTGTGTTGCATAAATTATGTTAATTTAATATATGATGGGTGAATACATTGATACCCATACAGATGTGTGCTTCTGTCGAACTTACGTTGGACTATAATTCAGTAGAAAATGTAGTGGTTGCATTTTTTATGGTCAGACAAAGGCCAAGTTCTACAAAGTCTTTTTTTCCCTCAATTTTATTCAAACTGAAAATAATTAAATATCCTGAGTTATTAACTATTGGTAAAGTGTCCACACATGTCATGAAACTACAAGCAATGAAAGGAGGCAGATGGCATTTATTTGTCTTGTAGAAAAAAAAAAAACCACTGTTCAGGACATTGGTCTTTTCTCATGTTCCACGGATGCTTGAAATCCATCACCGTACTTACAATTTGGATGCATGAAATGCGATCTCCAAAGTAAAATTTTAGTGAATATTCCCATTAGTCTTTCGTTGTTGTTGTTTTCTGATGAACACCAGAATGCTCTTTGCAGTCAGTCATTGCTTTGCTTATTATGCCTTTGCAGGGTTTTCTGCAGCCTGTGTAATATAGAGCACTGTATCCACTGAGTTTTGCTTACTTGCCTCAAGCCTTAGCTGCCTAACTGAATCACTATGTCCTTGTACATTTACCTGGCACCTAAAAACCACTGAAATTAAGTATTCTCAATTACTGGTTAATTATGATGTTACATACTAGTGTAATCATCTTTTATTCCCAATTAATTGTTAATTAGGATGGTACATCCTAGTGTTGTTATCCGCTATTCTCAATTATTGGTTAATTATGATGATACATCCTAGTATTATTATAGTGGTAAAAAAATTAGGCCATGCTGTATTATAGGGAAGATGGCAAATGATATCATATATAAGACATAAACAGGCAAATTTACAAATGGAAATAAAGACCCTGCCTGGGAGATTACAGTCCGTTTTGTATAGCAATTTTATTCGTAGCGCCCACAAGTTACAAGTCTAGTGAGTTTCATGACCTTACATTAATAAGGAACAAAACGGTATGGATGAAACAAAAGGATAAGTGAAATGATCAAAATGTGTTTCAGATGGTAAATTAGGATAATTGTAGGTCAAAGCTTGAGGTGCTGGTCTGCCTCCCATTTTATTGTGCACTGTATTTTTGGGTTGCTTGTATTCACCAGTTTGTTCATGGCTGATTTTCCATGAATAAAAGCAATAGCGTATAGCAAAAGTGCCTGCTTTACTTTATCTAGATATTGCAGCAGTTGCTGGAGCACTAATTTGACAGAGTCAGCCCATAGGGTGAGCCACAAAAATGAAAGACCAGCACTCGGTTGTAAAGTGATGAATTTTTAATCACACATAGACAACGTTTCAATCCTTGCAGATCTTTCTCAAGCCTGGCTTGAGAAAGATCTGCAAGGATTGAAACGTTGCCTATGTGTGATTAAAAATTCATCACTTTACAACCGAGTACTGGTCTTTCATTTTTGTTGCTATTTGAAGATTTGGGAGACATCTTAAAGTCCGTGCACCGGGACTTTATATCTTGTGCGGATCTGGGACTATTTTCTATTCATAGGGTGAGCCAAACATAACTGATTACATTGTCTTCCAGCTGGCAGTGGTAGTCCAGCAAACATTCTCTGTAATTGTACTTTGGGCTTTAAACAGTATTGGGCAGTAACTTAAAAACATAAATACAGTGATATAGAGCAAGCATTGGGAAACATTTGCAGAAGATATGTCAGGTGGACTTATTTATTAGCCGAGCTAGTATTTTTATGGACCTTGGAGAGGTTCAACATCAGTTTCTTGATAAAAACCATAACGATTTAAGAGATTTACAAGCAGTAAAATCGCGACTCCTTGACTTCTGATTTAGAGTAGGATTTGTAACGTAAGAATTAAAAACTTGGACAATATGATTCCACAATTATAGTTGTTTAAATGTGACACATTGACCTGCATGAAATATTAATTACAACTGTACAGGGAGTGCAGAATTATTAGGCAAGTTGTATTTTTGAGGATTAATTTTTAATATTGAACAACAACCATGTTCTCAATGAACCCAAAAAACTCATTAATATCAAAGCTGAATATTTTTGGAAGTAGTTTTTAGTTTGTTTTTAGTTTTAGCTATTTTAGGGGGATATCTGTGTGTGCAGGTGACTATTACTGTGCATAATTATTAGGCAACTTAACAAAAAACAAATATATACCCATTTCAATTATTTATTTTTACCAGTGAAACCAATATAACATCTCAACATTCACAAATATACATTTCTGACATTCAAAAACAAAACAAAAACAAATCAGTGACCAATATAGCCACCTTTCTTTGCAAGGACACTCAAAAGCCTGCCATCCATGGATTCTGTCAGTGTTTTGATCTGTTCACCATCAACATTGCGTGCAGCAGCAACCACAGCCTCCCAGACACTGTTCAGAGAGGTGTACTGTTTTCCCTCCTTGTAAATCTCACATTTGATGATGGACCACAGGTTCTCAATGGGGTTCAGATCTGGTGAACAAGGAGGCTATGTCATTAGATTTTCTTCTTTTATACCCTTTCTTGCCAGCCACGCTGTGGAGTACTTGGACGCGTATGATGGAGCATTGTCCTGCATGAAAATCATGTTTTTCTTGAAGGATGCAGACTTCTTCCTGTACCACTGCTTGAAGAAGGTGTCTTCCAGGAACTGGCAGTAGGACTGGGAGTTGAGCTTGACTCCATCCTCAACCCCAAAAGGCCCCACAAGCTCATCTTTGATGATACCAGCCCAAACCAGTACTCCACCTCCACCTTGCTGGCGTCTGAGTCGGACTGGAGCTCTCTGCCCTTTACCAATCCAGCCACGGGCCCATCCATCTGGCCCATCAAGACTCACTCTCATTTCATCAGTCCATAAAACCTTAGAAAAATCAGTCTTAAGATATTTCTTGGCCCAGTCTTGACGTTTCAGCTTGTGTGTCTTGTTCAGTGGTGGTCGTCTTTCAGCCTTTCTTACCTTGGCCATGTCTCTGAGTATTGCACACCTTGTGCTTTTGGGCACTCCAGTGATGTTGCATCTCTGAAATATGGCCAAACTGGTGGCAAGTGGCATCGTAGCAGCTGCACGCTTGACTTTTCTCAGTTCATGGGCAGTTATTTTGCGCCTTGGTTTTTCCACACGCTTCTTGCGACCCTGTTGACTATTTTGAATGAAACGCTTGATTGTTCGATGATCACGCTTCAGAAGCTTTGCAATTTTAAGAGTGCTGCATCCCTCTGCAAGATATCTCACTATTTTTGACTTTTCTGAGCCTGTCAAGTCCTTCTTTTGACCCATTTTGCCAAAGGAAAGGAAGTTGCCTAATAATTATGCACACCTGATATAGGGTGTTGATGTCATTAGACCACACCCCTTCTCATTACAGAGATGCACATCACCTAATATGCTTAATTGGTAGTAGGCTTTCGAGCCTATACAGCTTTGAGTAAGACAACATGCATAAAGAGGATGATGTGTTCAAAATACTCATTTGCCTAATAATTCTGCACTCCCTGTATATAGGTGATACTATAATACAAAATGTATTAATAGCCTATGTAAGGTAAGACACAATCTGAATGACCCACCTTAACTTGTATTAAATGGACAGTGCTACTGTTACACTATATTAGAGACTTTTTAGTGTATCTCTGCTAAATCTCTGAACCTGCATACACAATGCATGGTGCTCCACTGTTCTTTTGTATGTTAAACTGCATCAAGGGATTGTTAACACTACACTAAACTTAACACTACAGGGATTTTCTTATCATCTGATAATTACAACAGTAAACATTAAATGTGTGAGTAGGTTACAGTATCAAACTAAAAAGATTTAACAATCATGATTAAACGTGCCTTCGAGCAGTCACCTTGTATAGAACTCTTTATACAAAGACTTTTAGATCTTGGTTTGGAATGATTTAGGACGTGTGGCTTTAAAAACATGTTACTTTCCAGTTATAGGGAAGTTATACTGTTCCTCAGAGCACTTAAGTTCCTTTAGATACAACCTTTTATTCCACCTTCATAGTACATGCATAATGACATCTTTGACTCAATAGCACATGCATGTAATGTGATATTTTGATAAATATAAGATGTTTATTCACAAAACCAAAACCTTTGGACATCCTCAATGGAAAATGAGTTTTCTTTTCAATTAGGGGCAGCTTATCACCTATTCAAATTTCTATTTAAAGTCAAAGTAATATCAACAGCTTAGTAATTCTGTGAGCTATTTGACACATGGCATTATATAGTTGAGCAATACAATGCATATAGCTCTATTAGGTGCTACTAAGTATACAGTGTTTTGTTTTTCTTACAATTTATAGCTTGCGTTGTGTAAACTGCTTATTTGTTTCATATAGGTGCCTCTGTAAATTCCCTTATCCTATATAATTATTATTTTGCTTTGAAGCAGAAAAAATATATGATCAGAATAACAATAATCATACTAGTATGTTACTTTAGTCTAAGGATTTGTAGGCCGACAGAACATGGCAAAAGTACACATAGAACGTATAAAATAATATAACCATGAAAAATCTAACTAAAATTTGTCCTGTACCTAGTAAAAAGGGACTGCTGCAGATTATACGCCGCCATGACTTGATAGTTTGATTAATCTTAATCTAGAATATCTGTTAAAATGTATATTTATTCATTATAATTCATGATAATAATAACCAGTTACTAATATGGATAATTGTACCTGAGCCAAAACTATGCTTTCATTTCAGTAAATTTGACAGAATATTTAATTAGTGCAGAACGAGGAAAACCACAAATGCCGAAGCACATGGAGCACTTTGCTGAAACTGATTCATTTATACTGAACTCTCATTTCCGGGCATAGAATTAGACACATGATGAAATGAAACCTAATAAATGTAATACATGTGTATTTTTTGGGGATGGACAGAGATGAGCAAGAGAGACCCCTATCGCATCCAACAGCTGTTTTTTCTCCAGAAAACTTTGAATTTTAGATTGCTTCTAGGCTTGCCACTTTGTAAATCTTTCCCTTTGCCGTGGTTTGGCCTATCATTAAACAACTACTTGTCTCTTGGTCTTCAATGAAACTAAAATAACACTTTTTATCAATTGTACTAGTGGTTGTCCATGTCATAAAGCCTACAGGAATTTAAGGTAGATAGTATATACCAGGGTTGATCGATCAATGAATTCCATTTGAATTCCAATATCATACCTCAAAAAAATGGATCTTGAATTGTTCCCTGAGATATGTGTGAAGAAACCAGAAATAAAAAGAACAAATTAAGTTTGCACTAAAAATGTGGAAAAAACAAATAAAATAAATGTAGTCTTCCACAGCACTCTCCAAAATGCTCTCTATTCACCAAACAAAAACAATCAGGCACAATCACATGTAGGGGAAAAATGAAATTAAAATACTCGTAGTGTAGTCAATTGTGAATAATTTAACCAAAACATGTGTCAATATATGCATTCACAAACATATGTGATCAAAGGGAGCCTCTCAAAACAATCCAGAAGGAGAAGCAGATATCTTCAAAGTATATTAATGGGGTGTAAAAGCATGGTGAAATGCTTTGGGACACTATCATTGATTATTCTTTATTTATAAATGGACTTGGTTCCTGCACTTCGGATTTATTTGGCTGTAAAAGGCACCTTTATTTTAGATTTCTTTCTGTTGCTGTTTCCAGCTATTACATTTGTAAGTTGCTCCATGGCAAGAGCCACATTGTGTTACCTAGACTTACCTGCTGCACTATCTGTTTGTGTTTTTAGACTCTATTAAAGTTCTCTGAAGATATCTACTTCTCCTTCTGGATTGTTTTGAGATGCTCTTAGTTGTATATATTACATGATTGTTGGATATAGTATTCACAGTTGACTACACTATCAGTTTTGTTTTTTATTTTCTCCCAAGTGTAATTGTGCCAGATCCTTTCTGTTTGGTATATGTGTGAAGAAGTCTGCAAGAAACATGCACCATTAGACAACAAATCCATTTTTGTGTCCAAGATAAATGGAATATCATTTTATTTGGAATGGTTTTCATTGGTGCTGAGAAGGTATATTTGAAGTATAGTATACGCTATAGACATGGTATTGTAAGGAGACCTTTTTATAAAAATTAAATGAAACCAGGTGTCATTGGCTCTCTACCTCACGGACCAGTCTGTTCTAGTTTGTCTAACTTAGTATGTAGTTCCCTTTTATGCTCTGTATCTAGCACTACGTAAATTGTTGGTACTATATAAATAAATGTTAATGTAATGTAATGTCATTAAGCAAGAAGATATGGACATATTAGTATTTGATTTATAGATTTCGCTTAGCAATATATTTGCCTCCTATGAAATATCCTTTGCATATCATGCTTATTGATTTATAATTCATTGCAATAAGAGTACCACATTACAGCATTGTCTCATAAGTGCACATTAATTGGATGTTGCCTGTAGATTGTCACAAATCGATTATGTCTTGTAGGTCAACTGACTAAAGAATTCTATGGGCCATTAAGTAGAATTCTAGTTAACTAATTATAACTTGTTCTTGTTTTTTTTTTTAAATTTGAAAATCTATTGACAAGAATGGATATATAAATGCACAGAAATCAATTTCACCTCTTTTTGTAGGATGATGTTCTGTTATCCTCAAGTGTATGTGCACAACAACAATGAGGGCGACATAGAAAGTCCTCCAAACAGCAGCATGGCGTAGCCACCACCTTGCACCACACTAAGCTGTGCGTTGTACCCGGAGCTGCAGTGGTATCTTCTCATCCATTGGTCCTTATGCTCAAAGTGTTATATTCAGTGCAACCACAGGTGTCTGTTTCAGGCCTCTGCTGTTGTGTCCCTGAGATCACTCTATGATCATGTCTAGGAACACAGTGTAGCAGTTTTTGTAATAGAGAAGAACACACCCCTGGTAATGAAGGGGTTAAGTAATCTGGCATGTAAATGAAGCAAAAAGATGTATAATTTTCTACAACAGCATTAGAACATGTTTTAAAGCTAGAATGCATATAGGCATTCTCATGAGCAATGACCAGCTTGAATAGTATGCAACCAATTAATTCATGTTTCTTATAAATATCGAAAATATTGTGATTTGAATGATTTAGTGAGAAAGAGAGATTTTCTTCAACAGATTGTTCTTTATGCATTTAAGTCCTTATTTGGTCATTTTTCCAGCTTTCCATACTTTGTGTAGTTATCATTTCCTTTGTGTCAAGCATTTTGTTCAGTTACATCTGTTGCCAATTCAAACCATTCATATGGATTGGCAGGCTCAATAGGCTTCAGGCTTCCAAATGAGATGATTTCACTAGTGCTCTGTAATATTTGGCTGTTAATGAATTGGGTCTGTCCACATAAACCTTTTATTTTTAAAGAAAACACCTGCACATGTGATATTTGGATACATCATGCATAGGAAATCATCCAGATTTAATTGGTACTGATATATTTATTAATAGTAAGGATAAGTATAGACACTCAAGAATTCAGTTGTTGCATGATAAAAAAGGGAACATATTATAAGTCTTAATTTATGTTTTGAATTTAAAGTTTAATCTTACACACAAGCATGCCTGCACCAATGAATGTAGACCTCTTTTTGTATTATTTTTGCACCAAAATGACAGATATTATGGGGTTATGTACAAACAAGATGCACACAGATATAGTACCTAATATTAAGCACCATCTCTGTGTGTGCCAAGTTATAAAGAAGACTGTTATGACTGGCAAGTTTTATAGGCATGTGTCGGTCCTGAGCTTCTGTATTACTCCAGTGCGCTCTACACCAACGCAAGCCATTTATAAAAATAAAAAATCTCTAAAGTGTTGGCGATGTATAAAAAACAGAAGATTCACAGAAAAAGAACGGATATGCAACCAAAAGTGAGCTTCAGGTGTGCTGACTAGTCATTGCATTAAGTATACATTATGCAGGGACAAACATACTTGGTGAGATTCACTTGCTAGAAGCGCTCAATTGGTCCTGAATGTTTAAATAATGAAGACATGTTCATCTTTCCTCAACTCACCCAAGCTCACTTTTAGTGAATAGCTCCATCATCTCAGATAATGTACCTGTTTAAATAGCATCAATATCTTTAACAAGTTTTATAAGGAAATCTGGCCACGTGTAGCTGTAGAAGACACAGCAGTATAAGTATGTAACATAATTTAGGAGGGGCAATGTCTATGGCAATTGGTATAATCTTTATGTGAAATTTGTCTTTTAATGTGCACCTGTAATGCAAAAATAGCACGTTGTCACTCTAAAGAGAATACAAGCATTTGCTACCTATTATGCTAGGATAATGGATATCAAATATTTTGGTGATACTTTGTAGCCAAGCTAAGTTGTCAATACGCCATAATAACTGTGGTTGTGTAATTGGACATGTGTGCTCCCACAATGCTTAGTGACTAGACACTAGGGAAACCAATGCTAACCATTGTTGGAACATGCACAATACATAGAAACACACTTCAGGTAAGAATACTATAATTTTAGCAAACATATTATTCAATTTTTCATATAATTTATCAAGTATTTCAATACTATATTAAAAAATATACGTACAAAAAATGGAATTAACTTGACAGATAATCAATAGGATATAATTCCTGTGAAACATGTTACCAACTATCCCTGATTTAAGAACATGCATATAAAAACCATAGTATCAAGTGTACAGCCGAATAAATTGATATTATGTTAACAATGCAGTGCATAACAAAATGTGGAAAAAATTAACAGAAATGAACCAAGATGTTCAAAGTCTTATAATTCATTCAGTTTGAAAGCAACTTAAGTCTGCAGTAATCCTACAAATAGAGTTCCGGTAATACAGCCTCTCAATGCAATTTTGGTGCTGCCTTCTTTCCTTATATCCCAGGCTTGCAAGCAGCTCTCTCTCTTCCTTATGTATAGTTATAGCTCTGTTCATCTAATTTCTCACACTTGTTATGCAATAAAAGCATTGTTAAGTAATATAAATAAATGTTAATGATTTAGATAATATGTAAACTCAGATTTTTTTTTACTAACCATAATCTTTAGAGAAGTATCTTAAAAAAGGATTAACAGTGTTGAGACACCTAATGTGTGATAAAGTTTATATAAGGTACTATATAACAGGCAAAATTGCATACAACATCAAGAAGTAAAGTAATGAGGGGAAATACGACTTTCCTGCCCTATATACCATACTACCTAAGCGCCATGGAGCATTATGGACCTCTAATTGTCCTAAGATTTAACCATTAATTTCATAAACTATGTACAGTGTACATGAAAATGAATCATCATGTCTACACTACATTGTAAAATAAAATGAATGAGAGAGGATTTGACAAACAACCAGCTAAAATAACCAGGCACTTCTCCCCTGCAAGAAAAAATCAGTCTGTATGAAAGGAATATTTTTGGAAAATAGAAGAACCTCAAAGACCATATCTGGCTACATGAATTGTCCTGTGATATACAGAACTATATACAAACTTTATTGAGATGTTACTGCACATTGCTTCAACTGGACAAACAATGGTTAATACTTCTTAGTTCAAAGACTTGTAAAGTCAATAAAAAGACTGGACATAAGTTTAATCTAAAACATACATTTTATGTCTACAGCACCATTCATACAAAATCACACAATTCAACTTACATTACATTTTAGTTTTGAATGATTTGATATTTTTGGGAAATTCACACATGATTATCAGTATACATAAGCATATTTACCATACGTTCAAGGATATATATATATCAAGGATATATTCAAGGATATATATAAGGATTCAAGGATATAAATATATATATATATATATATATAGTACTATTTTTAGTGTCGGTTTCTTGATGTACATTGATGCATTGTGAAAATGTCTGGTATTATATATAGAAGTATAAAAGCTGTCCTCTGTCTCTCCTGGTTTCCTTCACCTTTTATTCCTAGAAATAACTTGCCTCAGGCATTTAGGATCAATGGCATGATCATAAGCATGTTTGTACCGGCATGCTGTAAATATGCCTCATTTCCTGTCTCCCTTGGTTTATCTTAGTGAAGACCTGCATCAGGGTACTGGAGCCTATGCTATATTTAGAAGTGTATGAACATGTCGTTGACAGTTCAGATTCCTTTGTTATTGGAAGACCTAAAAAACTATGTACATCAATACTTTAGAAAAAAAAATGCTGTCTGATGCCCGTAAAAGACACATGCAACTTGTCTAATACCAAGATCAGTTTGCTACATAAACAGAAAGTGTACTCTCTGGAAATTAGTATCATGTCAAGTGAAAGGCCACTTCCATGTCTTTTTTTCTTAACACTTCCTAAAATGGCCATATAAAGTATAATGGAGGTATTGCTGTTGCCATAGCATCATGGTGTGTCTCTTCTCAAGACCCCCTCCACGTGAAATTATTTTCATTATAAAACTACAGGAGAGCTGTAAATTATTTTAATGTAAAAAAATAAGTGTATTACACATAATAAAAAACTTGTAAAATATACAGAAAATAAACTAGGTGGAACTGTCCCCTTAATAAATGAAGTAAATTGGCACAAGTAGTGGTGTCTTTTCTCTTACTGGTGTGGTGCAATGGTTGGAACTGTCTTTATGTCCGTGAATTTGGTTTCTCAAACCTGGATCAACTGCTAAGAATAATAATTGTCCTAATTCAAGTACATTTTAATGTGCGCCAATGCCACCTCATGACCAGATGTGATCCAGTACTGTCCTGTCTTTCCCCCTTCATAAGTAATCCATATAATGGACGAAAGCAGTATTTGCCTGTAAATTATATTTAGAATGTTGGAAATCATTGTAAGTTTCCTATTCAGTTGATCCAAATGATCAGATTCAAGTCACACACAAAAATTCTCTACATACTATATGTTTTTTGCAGGTTAGTTTAATCATCAGCTGGCCACTTAAATACGTTTTTTTAATTGGTTGTATATCTTTATGTACCTGTTGAATGTATTTTAGTGCCTAAAGCTACCACTCTTTTCAGGTCCTCATTTCTCTCTTTCCTACCTCAGGCCTGTTCCATGCTCTTCAGGTATTGTTCTGCTTTATCTTTCTTGCTTTTTTACATGGTTTGATGTTACTTAATTTTTCCACTTGCATCATAATAACTACTCAAGCATGCCACAATCTTGTATTTGTCCTAAATAAGCACATTAGCTATGTTCTTTCTTACAACAATATTTAAGGTATCAGGGTTTTACTATCCTTCTTGGACACATTAAGCCACCTATAGAGTGTTTACAATATGCATATAGAGAGAGGTAAGTGTAGGTCAACAGAACTAAAAAGCTTTAAATAACTCTGTTTGTCCTCTTTATAACTCCTATATTTGCACATAATTATTATTCTTCTGTAACAAAGGTTCTTTAGGCTTATTAGAAATACAACGTTGCATTTGTAAATACATAACTAACCTTTGGATAGCTATTTTATTTGATAGTGTGTATGGTTAGATCAGTTTGTTGTATTTCATCCTTTATGAATGATGTTTTGGGGGAAAAAAAACTTTTTTTTAAGCAAAGTTATACTGGGATAAAGTTACTCTAGCTACTCTTAAAACTATAAAGTATAACTTGATCTACCCATCAAACTGGCACCATGTTTACTCTTATTAAGTTCCATTTCCTGACTACCTCCATAAAGACTGTTTTATATTGATATGCATATTATCTTACATGACCTGTCTGTACAGGAAGGAAACTACTTTTCTGTGCAGATTATTATTTTGTTGCTAGTACCAATAACATGTGAATGTGTTCACATTAACTGCCCTATATTGCCATTAAATAGCTGTATCCCTGTTTGTCTTCACACCATAGCTTAATGATTTCAAGTGGCTGTGGGGTGCAAGGAAGTTTAGTGATTATAAATTGCAAGAGATTATTAATCATTCAAGGACCTTGTTTTTATATTTCATTTGCCGTTTGCAATAGATGATCTACAGTGATGCTATGTGTGGGTGTAATTAGTTACACATAAAGGATTCAAAGTAAAGAAAGCTAATTGTTTGAAGTGTTTCTTTACTACTTTAAATGTCTACCTGTTTGTATGTTACCACCACAAATTTTGGCAAAAGGGAGGTTTTGCATCGTTCTCTGGTGATACAATTCCAAGATGCACATCCATTCTGAAAAAAATATCTTAGTAAGGACAGCTAAATTTACATTACCTTGATTAGAAGACCATAGTAATATACTGATAATATTTTAAAATGTATTTATTTCAGTTCATAAGTATGCTTTATAACATAAGCATACTTATGAACTGAAATAAATACGTTTTAAAATATTATCAGTATATTACTATGGTCTTCTAATCAAGGTAATGTAAATTTAGAGTTAATCAGCTTGCTATGAAGACATGGATTACCTAATCAAAGTCTGTGGGTTGTTAATGTTTTTAGTGATCTAGTGATAAAGACTTGGCCCACTAAAAAATACATGAAAATTGCAGCAACATTGTCACTGGCATAAATGGATGTCTGTAAGGATTGAGTGCTAGCTAGTGCCGCCTTCGGAGTTAATTTCTGCATACACATGAAGACATGGATTACCTAATCAAAGTCTGTGGGCTGTTAATGTCTGTGGGCTGTTAATGTTTTTAGTGATCTAGTGAAAAAGACTTGGCCCACTAAAAAATACATAAAAATAGCAGCAACATTGTCACTGGCATAAATGAATGCATAGGATTGAGTGCTAGCTAGTGCCGCCTTCGGAGTTAATTTCTGCATACACATTCACAGTGCCAGCTTCTAAGACTCAAGTCCCAAACTCTGTGAAAGAGACTCTTGGAGAAGCTATCAATGCAATGCATCTTTCCTATGTGAAATGCTGCACAAAGCTGGGAAGGGATTATAATATGTCACTGGTCCCAGCAATATACATTCTTAAGGCATTACACAAAGTGGTGGGAAGCACAAACGCATGATTAATACCGTTAATGATGACTCTGGGAGATTAATTGTGAATACAAATACAATTGAATAGATTGACTGGAGAAGGGTTTTAGGAACCTTCCTTTTCAGATCCCGAGTGGCTGCTGGTCCTGTGGGTGGTCAAAACTATTGTCAAAGTATTTTTTTATAGATTAGTAATTGCTAATCACTTTTATAATATTGTGGACCTTAGATCCAGAAGTTGCTTGTGTATGATGCCAATATGGCGTAGTATAATCATAGATAATATTGTTTTAATCTTATCCTATAAAGACACCACTATGAGTAGTAGCAGGCTCAGTCACTTATACCGGTTATATGGTGTTTTATAAAATATAATATTGAATTCATGAACCAGTGGTGTGTTTGGGTATTAGATGATTGATTTAACATAGGAGTATGCATACAAGGCGGCGTTTAAAAGTTAGATTGCAATATTGGTACATCTGGTCTGGAAGGCAATTTAAATAATTTACAGTTAGATTATAGATATTATTGTTGCACTAGTGGCTAATAGCAGCAATATACTTGGGAAAGGAATAAAATGGTAGCTGCTAAAAGTGTTTACTTGCAGTATACCTTTGTGACCTTTATCCCTTCTCACAGCTGTGGTTTTTGACTGTGTCCTGGACATAGCCATATATTTAGAATTAGTTACTGGTAGGAATATTGTAATTTAATGAAATCCATGGTGTTTTCAAACTGGGATGCATAAAAAGCATTGTAAGGCCTTATCCATTGCTGTATTCCCACATGGACAGCACAGATTCAGATAAACAGTTTGAACCTATGTAAATCATAGCAGCATAACTGTTTTCTCAAGGTGTTGTTATATTTTGCTTGGTAGTTGGTCTGTAGCAGTATATTTATTTATCTTTCTCATTTTGCTATTTAAAAGTGCACAATAAGCCACAAATATTAAATTATATATATATATATATATATATATATATATATATATATATATATATTAGAAATGTAAAACGTTGGGGTCTATTCAATTACCTGAACTAATGTAACTCTGTTATTGAATACCATAGACTACAATAGAAGTTAAATGGAGTTAAAAAACAAGTGATAAGTGATATTTTAAGTCATTGAATTGGGCCCATTATGTCTGTAGGAGTTTTTCAGTTTTACTTATAAAATAGGTAACTTTTACCACCTTTATGTTATGCAGATGTATTTCATATTGTCTTGAGACTTGTTGCAATACATACAACTTTAAAAGATTTTGGGGGTGTAAATTGTTGGGTGCTTTTAATGGTCATCTCCCCTATTTTCACAGTGTATGTATATGATACACTATTGTACCTAACTTAATTAAATGAACACAGGCATCCAAATTATGTTGATACCTCTTATATTGCTTTGTCAGATTTGTGACTTTCCCGGCAAGTGTCACAATTTGTTACAACAAGGTTCCAATTGTGAGTTTATTCAATATTAATAGTCAGAAAACCAAGATGTAAGAAGTACAGCATGTTAATAACATTTAATGTAGGTACGCCTCACTATTTTCATGAAATCTCTGATTAACACCCATCTTTGTGATTTAAAATGAGAAAGGCAGCATTATGCCCAGTTCAAATCCATTGCTGAATTTCAATTAGAGGCATACGTTCATGGAAAACAGTCTTTTGTTTATTGCTTTTAGGTGTTGTGTACGCTAGAGTAAATGTGTAATTCAAATTGAATTTCCAGTAGCTACAGATTTGGTCATTGTTAGTAATTGTCAGGGAAAGCTTTGCGAAAATTAGCAGCGTAGAAACAGCTGGGTTGCTTGATGAAAAGTGCATTATAAAATGGAAATGTCTTAGTCATGTTTAGGCTTGATATAGTTAGCATTCCTCATCACTTCAGTTAGGAGCTCATTGTAATCTCCATACACACTGAACATTTCACACAGGAGAGAATAGCATATGTCTTATTTTCATCTTATTATGCTATAAGAAAAAACGATTATGGGACTAAGAATGTTATTAATTGGAAAGACCAACTGAATTCCCTTAGAATTTCAAAAGAGCCAAATATTATAGCGTATAATTGTTTTTGCAGACTTACTGAAGTAAACGTTTTGGTTTAGAGGATGTTGCTTCTTTCAAAGGTGTTGTGGTTCACACATTGGTTTGGGAATACACCATAAAGGAATCAGAGAGAGCGGGACGTGTCAGGATGTGTCAGGCAAATTAAACAAGAACAGTTATTGTAAACATGTCTACTTTTATTATGCAGGCTCTTATAACAGATGTTTTTATCAGGTGTTTCTCTAGGCATGTCTTATTGCTTTGTGTAGACCAATTCTTCTAGTGTATATTAGTGTGTCCAAGCATAGAGATACAAGTCACATGGTCCTATTCTTTCAAGACATAGGATAACATGGTTTAAAAAAAAAAAAAAAATGTTTGCCAGTCAATTAGCAAATCACTATTATTTAGATCTATTAGTGCAAATACTCACACTTGTGCTTTCAGTGCTATGCAGGACTGAAATGCACCATAGAGCAATGCTTTATTTGGAATCTAGTATCAGGAAATATACTTTTTATTTTATTACATGGAATTTTGTTTTCACACTAGACAGACATATGAAAGCTGTTTTCACAATCCATGAATATAGCTACTAAAAAGAAGCTATGTCACCGATTTATTAAAAATATTCCTTGCTTCAGCTAATGACATGATAAACACACAAGTAACACTTTTGAGAGCACTGGGCCGATGATGCATCATAGAATAAGCTTTGCTGAAGAGAAATGCAAATTCACTGGGATTTTACAGTTACACTTTCAAAGTTGTTTGTCTTGTAATTGAGGAAATTTAAAGAGAATACATTTTGTATGTGCCTTAACAGACATAGGCTTTGGTCAAACTTAAAAGTTAATCCCCACTTTGTTATTTCAGTGATTTGCCACCTTCCTTGCATCAATGGAGGACAGTGCACTGCTCGAGATAAATGTCATTGCCCTCCTAATTTTACTGGAAAACTATGCCAAATCCCGGTTCAAAATGGCAACCTCCAGAAGCAGTATCCACACCAACAACATGCCCTCAAATCTCAAGGGTCTCACGTGATTCATTCTACGCATACCTTGCCACTCACTGTAACAGGACAACAAGGAATTAAAGGTACGTTAATATTGTATTGTCATATTTTCCTATTTTTTTATTTATAGTTAGTTACATAGTAGTTTAGGTAGAAAAAAGACTTGCGTCCATCAAGTTCAACCCTTTTCCCATCCCATGTTTAAGCTTTTTCAATATGCAATGTAAAATGCACTAGATTTAATTTAAGTTTTGTGTACCTCCTAGACCAAATCTCTACTTTTAATGACTGACTAACCTGCAGGAAACAATGGTGACCTCTTAGTATCCTTTGTGAAGTGGGTTTGGGTGTAGTGTTAACCACCCAGCTTGTAATTCACCCGCAGGCCGGTAAAGAATTTTATTATACATTTATAGTACAGCTGAGCCCTGCTTTATAGTGGCCTCATGTGGCACTATAATGCGGATGTTAAAACAATATCCAGTGCTCCAGTGGCTCCTGAACACCATGTTATAACAGGAACTGCGTTATAATGGAGTTCATCTGTATTAACAGTGTTTCGGTAACAGAGTGCCTTTGATGCACAATGAGCTGCTGTCTTAGATATGAAAATTAGCTTATTATATATTTCTTTCTTCTTATTGTAACGTATGTCTGATGTTAAACTTGTATGCTAAATAAATGTGTTTATTATTTTGTAGTTAATTTTCCTCCAAATATGGTTAACATCCATGTCAAGCATCCCCCAGAAGCCTCTGTACAGTTCCATCAAGTGTCCAGGGTTGAGAGCTCCTCTTCCACACAGAAAAAGGATAGTCAGATTGGTCAAACCCAGATCTCTTACCATGGTGTCCAGAAACATCAATTACCCCATGTTATATATCCTCACCAGCAGACCATACCCAATGTGTATCCAGTGTCAACAAAAAGCCAACTTGGTCGTTGTTTCCAAGAAACAACAGGCTCACAGGTAAGTCAAACATAATATGTAATATATAATGGTGACATTTGTCATGTAAAAAGACAATGTTGAATAAACTGAAACTGTATGTTGTCTTTAGATTTCCTGTCTAAAAACAAAAATCTTAAATCGTTTTGCTGAGCTTGCATCAGTGTTTGATTAAGCGCAGTTTGCACGAAAAGCATAAAGTGTAGCACTTTTTCTAGTATTTTTCTTCCTCCTGCAAGTGCCTTGTTTAAATAAAGTATATATTTTTATCGTTGGCTGGTGTGACGTGGTGTTTACGTATGTTACATACTAGTTTAAGTTTTAAAAAAACTTGCACCCATCAAGGTCAACCCTTTTCCTATTCTTCATCGCCGTTGATCCAACAGAAGGCAAAAAAAATCTTATTTCAGCAACTTCGATCTGCTTCAATGTGGAAAAAATTCCATCTTGATTCCAAAAGGAATTCAGATTTCCCCTTGGATCTCTAATCACTAAATGAATGCTCATCGTTATACTAACATACATAGCCCTCTATGCTTTGCTCTTTTAAAGAAGTATACAGGCCCCTTTTAAATTCATCTAATGTATTCTATAGCATCACTGCCTCAGGCAGTGAATTCCATACCTTTATTGTTCTTACTGTAAAGAACTTATTCTGTTGTTGTATACAAAATCTCCTTTCCTTAAGTCTTAGTGGGTGACCCTTGTACCGTTTTGTTAATGAAACCTTTGTATGGGCCCTGAGCATAGTTATATAATGTGATCATATACCCTTTAAGATGTCATTTCGTTAGTGTGTACAAATTTTACTTTTCTAGCCTTTCTTCATAACCAAAATGTTCCGTTCCCCTTATTAGTTTTGCAGCTCTCTTGTGCACTTTCTCCAGTTCCATAATTACCTTTTTCAGAAAAAGACCCAGATTTTAAATGCAAATTCAAGGTGGGACCTGCAAAGAGGCAGAATAATATGCTCCCATTGGTCAATGCCCTGTTTAATACATGCCAATATTTATTGCCTTTGCAGCCACCAGTTGGCACTGTGCACAACTGCTATGTCTATTGTATACCTTTACTCCCAAATCCACTATTATTTACCACTAGATTTGTGCTTATTTAATGATGGTGTAGGTATGTATATATGTACATACATATATTTGGGTAGAGACATATTGGGTAGCACACTTTAACTAAAATATTTTTTATGTGTGTGTATTTACTCCCACTTTAAGTTTTGTACCTTTTTATGACCCCAAATTAAACATTAATTAGAATTTATAGATGATATTGCTTACATTTTTGATACATTATCTGTTAAAAAGAACTCCTGTTTTGTTAAAATAGCCAAATGGATTATTTCCCCCAAGAGTTGTGTTCCTTGAATATTCTGGCATGATACTGCCACTATTTCCCATTTATTTAGCTGCCTGTTACTTTCCAGAGCCCAAGCATTATTGTGCATGGAAATAAATTAGGTTTTCTGGATGCTATTTAAGCCTACATATTTTGTAAACGTGTTTTTCTGCTTGGAGGAAATCAAACTCTATCATCAAATCATCAGGTTTACATAATTAATTTAGCTGATAAGGCTTTTTTGGCTAACTGTTCCTCAAAGGCCTAATGCATCCAACATATGCCTCAGTTTATTAGCCTAGTTAAAAATCTTGGAGTTTGCTCTTTTATTGGAATGCTATCCTTGAATATTCTTGTGACATATTTGTCCAAAAGCTGTTGAACAGCATACTTCAATTCAAGGGGTAGCCCAAACAAATTGATGTACCATGGCGTACATACAGTCTTCCTAAGAACCTTCCAAAATGGACTAAAGTCCCACTTAAATAAAGAACATGACATAGAAATTATGGTGGGTGGACATGTCGGCTGTGGGCCTACAGGTGGAGACGGTTGGCCACAGCTTTATTGGACCCATCTTCACATTTGAGACTTCACACTGTCAGAAAAATGTGAGATTAAATCAGGTGTTTGACATTTTTCACACATTTCCCAAAGGGTGTTTTTATGCAAGCATAGGTTTGAAAAGGAAAAAATAAAATAAACAATACGAAAGTAATCTGGATTTTTTTTATTTTAAAGAATGGTTTGGCTTTATACTTTTTAAAAACAAAACATTAAGAATCTGCATGGCTACATTTATTATACTAATACTGCATTCCCTGATGGTCTTGGATAAAATCAATGCTCTGAAATATCAACAGATTAAGGATGTATCAAATACCAATACAAACTAAATGCAGATATAATTACTCTAATGTAAGAAATCTGTCTATTTGTGTGCTCGCCAATAAAGAATGCCACAAATGTGCCAATAAAAATCCTGAACCCTGACAGCTCCCATTAGATGTCTGGAAATATTTAAACGTCTCTCCCCAGTTGTATGAGACAATTTTTGTTTCCAAGCCAAGATGCAACTTATCCAACATAAAATAAAATTAAAAAAAAAGTAGTATGTTGCATGAAGCTATTGGATAAAAGTATCCGCAGATTACCGCATGGATTGGAACACAACCTGCACGTGATTATGTAGTGCAACAAACTTTTTATATTTTATGTATACTATTAGGGTATTAGGAATCCAAGCATATCTTTTTAAAATAAATATATTTTAAAAAATAGTGAGCTGTTGTGTTCTAAATATTGTAGTAACTTTTGCATGCTAGCAGTAGGGTCGATTCTGTATCATCCAACAATGGGTCTTCATTGGCATCTTTCTCTAACTAAAAACACTAACAGTCACGTAGGAGCAAAGAAAGATGCTATTGAAATATAGACACTCTGCTGCAATTACTAAATATGTCTAATCATTGTGATGAAATCTGCAAAATAATATATATATATATATATATATATATATATGTGGAAAGAACAGTCAAGTTTGCCATTTTTTTTCTTCAATTAAACATTAGGGCATGCCCAACTGCAGGGGGAAAAAGTTCCGTTTTTATATTAGGACAATAGAGTATAGTCTATGGCATGTACCATGTCTGCGAAACGATCTCATTATGAAATGTGCACAGAGACCTTAATACCAATTGCAATATTATATATGCCAATAATAAACAGAATTGTGTTATGATAAGTGGGAAACCCATTACACTCCTGATATAAACCCATGTAGCTAACTTGTTTGTGTGCTCACAAGAAAATAGGAATTTAAGTAAACAAATGACTTATTTTATGTATAGTAGACATGCTCATGAACACCATTTTATCAGTGATCAAAAGTTCTCGCCTTTGTTATCCCACAGATTATTAAATCACTATCTGCATGTAGGGTTCTGGGCAGGGAAGTGAGTGGGAAACCAACACCTAGTGTCGATTCATGGAAAATCAGGCAATGCCCTGACACTTAAAGCACATGTGGACAGTTACCATTTTTTGTCAACGTAATAAAACAATGATTTGCATGAATATAAATATGGACCAATTCATCATAAAAGCAGGTGTCTCTCTTAATTGAGTTTTATGGGTTAGTTTTTTTAGTGCCTTTGTTATTCTTTTTACAGTAATCATCAAAGTATTACAGGAATGTTTGAGCTATGAAACTAAAATGTTGATATGGTGTTGGCTTTGGAGCCTGGTTCAGAAACAGTACAGTATGCGATTTATTTCCTGTTTATAGTCTGTTTGGCAAAATGTTGCCCAGCTGCACAAACTCATTGTTCGCTTACCTCAGGCTTCCTTGCGCCTTAATAAATTCTCAGGAATGTTCCCTGATGTACTTTTTTTTTCTGAACAAATAATGAAAAAAGCAATTAAAAGCGCTAGTGTGGACCAGATTCCTACTGTGTTTTATTCAAAAGCTGATTAGTTTATGGTGAATTCTCTTGCAGTTTTCTTGTCGTAATGTTATCAAGGCATTCAGAAACTGCTATTGTATTCCCTTTTTCATGAGGAGAATGTAATTCTTCCCCACCCCATAACTAATATATTATCTGTTATCTCTTTACGGCAGTGTATGTACGACCATATACAATCAGAGAGAAAACATGTACTGTGATGGTGGATGAAAGCCAATTGGCCCATATAGTCTGCCTTTAATTACTGTTCTCATTTATTTGTTCCTAAGGATAGCCTTATACACATGCCAGACAATCTTAGATTCCTTTACAGTGCTAAACGGGAAGATTTGAACTTTAACACTAAATTAGTCTTGTTTTGCTGACATAATCACTTTTAAATGAATATTTCTTTTATGTTTCATTTAGAAGAGACCACTGTTTAAGTTTTAGAGGAACTAAGCACTAGGGCACTTTTGTTCATGTAGAGTCTGTTATGGAGAATGGGTTATGCAAACTATGTTGTGACAGACACCCTTTAAAGCTCCTTGCCAAGAATGGTGGATTTTTCTGTCCACGTCACACCAAAATTAATGGATCAGAACACAATGCTGACAAAACTGCTTGATGAATTACCTTCCACTCAAAAGTATGCATTTTCTCGCCATTTAGCAGTGTTGACTCTCAATTGTTTACCATTAAACGTTTAACAGACTTGTCTTTTAGAATTGGGTTTAATATTTCTTACTTTTATTGGTTAATTGTTTTAATTTAGATTGTATCAAAAATATAATTGAAAATTATGAGTGTCAATTGTTCTTTTCTTCATATTACAGTGTGGTAAACCTATCCCAGGTCTTCACAAACAAGATGATTGCTGTGGCACAGTTGGAACTTCTTGGGGCTTCAATAAATGCATGAAATGTCCAAAGAAGATGAGTAAGTGCAGTCATGGTATAGTTTCTTTGCATATACATTTTATAACTATTTAACATAAAACTGTTATGAGCTGTACCCAATTCTCGCAAGGAGACATTTATTCGCACTGCTTATTGTTTTTATCTTTGGTGATTATTCCAACATAGTAAACGAGTAAACACATTTATCTTTTAGTGTGTATTATTATGTGTTTTGTGTATTATTAATTATAAAAATAGAGAAAAAAACATACATCACAAGCTGTAAAAAGGCAGATCAGATGTTATATCTCCCAGCATTTTGCAAACCGCTATTGCTCTTGTCTAGCAGATGTCTCTTATTACACACTGAGGTGCAAGATTTTTGCATTGTATTCACTACAATATTGAGTTTAGTTGAATAAGGCACATCACAATGGAAAATTGTACTTGTGATTACCTTTCTATTGCTGTTTAACTATTTTGAGTGTGCTTTCATTAATTATACACACTAGAAAATGTTCCAAACAATTTAAACTGTTCCTGTCTATTGATAGTGAAGGCCGATTAATAGGCTTTACGGACTAGGTCATAATTATGTAGAAGGAGTGAGTGCTCATTTTTATTATGTGGTACTGATATAGTGTGAAAATTGAATGTCTAGTTGTGTGGATTGGATTCACATGTATGCATATTACATTATCTATGTAAATGTTTTGAATGCTGAATGTATGTGAAACATGTGTGATGATGAAAAATGGTAACTGTCCACATGTGCTTTAAGTGTCAGGGCATTGCCTGATTTTCCATGCATCGACACTAGGTGTTGGTTTCCCACTCACTTCCCTGCCCAGAACCCTACATGCAGATAGTGATTTAATAATCTGTGGGATAACAAAGGCGAGAACTTTTGATCACTGATAAAATGGTGTTCATGAGCATGTCTACTATACATAAAATAAGTCATTTGTTTACTTAAATTCCTATTTTCTTGTGAGCACACAAACAAATGTAGTCGAATGTGATGTCTGCCTAATGGATTCTAGGATTCTTAGTGAATTTACTGGTCATTAGTGAAGCAGTCAAATTCAATAGGTGAAATGAAATTGCAAAATTGAATAATATGAATCTGTTTAATGTTTTCTTATGGGAGAAACAAATGTGAAATTGAAGAAAACCACCATTTAATCCAACTACATTTTTATAACTAATCGGTAAGCTAGTGAATATCCCCATGTGTGTAGGCACATGAGTAATGTGGAGCATATGGGAAAGTGCACGATCTCTTACATTTACATATATTCGGGCTTTATCTCAGAGGCTAATCATTTCATCCAGTGACTCTCTCTATAAACAAAGAGTTTACATCAATAAACATTTTAAAACAAAACACATCTATTTTCTCTAATGCTGGAATACAAGTCATTTACTATTCATTTAATGTTAAACCATGTATAGAAAGAAGTCTTTCAGTACACATTTTCTTCAAAGGATTCACCAAGCAAAAACATTAGCTTCCTTGTTTACATCTGTCACTTTGCATACCACTTGGTCAGGATGAGTCCTAGCTATTTAAGTATTAACTTTCCATAATAACAGATGTAATGTGGACCATTAGAAGCATTTGTGTAACCACATAATACTCTACTACATGGCAGGGGATTTAATCTTGTAAAATATGATAATGTACAAGGAGATGATGGATGATGGGCACTGAATTAATGCTGCACCAATCTAGAAGGCCAGGCTCATCCTGAGCATTGTGGGCAGGGAATGAATCATGTCAAAGATTAACGGTTTTGACGTTGAAATTGAAACCCTGCACTGGTAGTGAATCACTTCCTAGATGTCTGTCTGATGCACAGATCCTTAGCAATTTATCTTACGTTTCCAGTACAGCAGTCAGTTACTTGTAAGAGAAAAAAAAAAAATAGACTCGTTTTTTTTTTAAATGTGTTCCTGGACATTTTCTATATATATATATATATTTTTATCATTGCTTTAGGTCACAGTGTTTTAGGTTTCAAGTCACAGCCAAATACGTACTTAAAAAAATGGTCTTGCAAGTTTCCACAGTGCACATTTATTTTAGTATCCATGACTATAGCAATAATTTATGCAAATATATTTGAGCATGCCCAGCAGTCTACTGGAAGAATGCACTCAGGTGTAAAATATAGGAATAAAGTAGACCTGTTAGTTTGCCAAACACTACATTTTATGGTAGTATAGTTAATAACCTATAAAATGGTGTTTGCAGATTAAAACAACAAATCTACATGTGCTCTTAATCCACCACTGAGAGCAGCCATCTTAATTACTTCATATAGGATATGATTGTCTTCTCTAATTTAATTGACGCCATGAAGCCCATTGGGAGGACGTGGGAGAGGTGAATTAAAGACAGGGAAGCATTTACCTTGACAGGTTTCTCCCAACATGTTACTAAACAGCTTTATTGAGGTAAAATAGTTCACACAACTTTAGCACTGATGTCTACTGAACAGGTAAAGAAACTGAATATGCATGCATATATTGCATACATATAGTAAAACATAATTAAAAAAGTAGAATCTACACTGATCAGCAGTAATATTACGACCACTGACAGGTAAAGTGATTAACACTGATAATCTCATTATCATGGCACTAGTCCGTGGGTGGGATTTATTAGATTATTGTGTTAGAAGCAGGAAAAAAAGTGCAAGCATAAGGATCTGAGTGACTTTGACAAAGGCCAAGTTGTGATGACAAGACAACTGGGTCAGAGCATGTGCTCTGGTCCAACAGACAAGCTACTGTAGCTAATTGCTCAAAAGTTAATGCTTAGAAAGATGTTCCAATACACAGTGCATTGCAGTTGGTTGCCTATGGGGCTGTGTAGCTGCAGACCTCTCAGGGTGCTCATGCTGACCCCCATCCACTGCCGAAAATGCCTACAATGGACCACATGAGCATCAAAATTGGACCATGGAGCAACTTCTTCCATTGCTCCATGGTCCAATTCCGATGCTCATGTGGCCTGGTCTGAGGAATCACATTATATTTTACATCATGTGGATGGCCAGGTGCGTGTGTATTACTTACCTGGAGAACACATGGCACAAGGATGTGAAGAAGGCAAGCTGGCGGAAGCAGTGTGATACTTTGGGCAATGTTCTGCTGGGACCTTGGGTCCTGACACTCATGGGGATGTTACTTTGACATGTACCACCTACCTAAGTATTGTTGCAGACCATGTACACCCTTTCATAGATACAGCATTTCCTGGTGACATTGATCTCATTAAGCAGGATGTTTTAGACTTGTGAATACTTTCCTCCAAAACATATTAAGATTTCAGTGGTTTATACAAAGCAATTTAGCAGAACACATAAAATCCTGTTACCTAAGATACAAGCTATCTAAAATCTTTCAGTCAGCACCAGCATGAGAATTCAGGAAATAAAACATTCTTCTGAGAGCATTAATTTTAAGATATATATGCAATATATCATTCTATTCCTTTAGTAGAGAGCTTTGACATTTAAACTAGAAATTACATGAATTGGTAACTGTAATGTTAAACGGATTCTTAATATTCAATATACAATATACACTGAAGTTTATTATTATTGTATGGGATAAACTAAACAGACACATACCAGAGCATAATGAATTAGCTACTTGAACAAAAAAGTGAGAAGGTCCTTCCCAAGTAGTCTTGCAATATTGGTTAGTATGGACCTTCACTGACCTTTCCATGGACACATTGCTTGTCCATGGTTTTTAATGACTCTTTTGATGGTTTCAAAATTATGGAGTGGGGAACAGCTGTTAAGAGTCTGAGAATGATTAAAGATCAATATTCTTAGGATTTTAAGTGATATCTATTTACAGACAGAAAATGTTAGTCTGTGAAATGTCGATGTAAGACATTGGTTTTATAAATTATATTATATAGTACTCTTCTATATTATAAATTACATATTATGTATACCTATTTTATATACTGATGGTATCTTCTTTTTGCTATGTATTATAGCTTTTCCAGGATATTCACAATTCATGGAATGTCCTCAAGGATACAAACGAATGAATGCCACATTTTGCCAAGGTAGGACATTATTGCTTATTGAATATGTAGCATCCATTATTGTCTCTCTGAACAGGCACCACAGTGTTGTAAGATGTGAGTGAATGAAGCTAGTAAACTTTTTTACTATGTGGGTGGGTAATGGAGGCAAGACAGTATAGCCCATGGAATGCACTAAAGTGGAGGTGTAGGTCTGTGTAGGTCACCGGTGTACCCTGTAGTATGAGTAAATTAATAGCTTGTCAAACATTTTAATTCTCCAAGGTGGCAGCTCAAGGTACAGATACCATTCTGCATAGCTTCCCATTAAAAATAACAATTAAGCATAATAATAATAATGTGGTAATGCACAAGTGGTGGGCGGCCTGTTCCAGTTCATGACACTTTGAGGAGTGTTCCCTATTCAGGAAAGATCAACTTAGTCCACATGACACAACCCCAGAACAATAGAACTGACAAAGCAAGCTATTTACCATAGGCATCTTAAAAAACACAAAGAAACACAGTCCCTCCCTCGACCCCTACGTAGACCTAATAGTATGTCATAAACCACTAACTTCCAAATAAGTAGTGAAGGAAAAATCTTCATTAGGTAACCTCCAATATCTTCAGCATGTCAAAAAAACTGATTTGAAATCTGTGTCCTGTTCTTTTCACACAAGCACTGAGCTATTTGTCTGGTTGCCAGGAGACAAAGTTACATCACTTCCCCTGCTGGGAGAAAGTACTTGAAGCCATTTCACCAGTCAGTGTGAAATACTATGCAAGTGACATCACTTCCCTGCTGGGAGGAAGTGCTTAAAGCCATTTCACTAGTTTGTGGGCAATCCTATCCAAGTGACATTACTTCCTCTGCTGTAGGGGTTGTGCAACACATTTGCATATCATGCCATACATTCTTCCAAGTCTTTATTTTAAGAATAAAGAGTATAGGGTATATTTTGAATGGTAAAAATTATTTAAATCAAGGAGAAATGGCATTTAATAAACAAAAGAAATACCCCCCCCCCCCCTTTAATTCTGTGTTATGTTGTAATTCTATTCAGCTGCTTTATTTGTTAGATTTCTTTTCATGAAATTCAATTTGGAGAAATCATAGATATATTCTTTACACAACTTGTTTGAACACACTGTACTCTAAGATCACCGAATAACAAATCTGCATATTATGCAGAGATGTAATGGAATTAGCTCATCGGGATGCTAAGAAATTACATTATCTGACATTTGATCAGTGACAAAGTATTGGTAAAGCGATGCCTGTTGTAAATTAGTATTAGTCAGTGCACTGCCAATATCTGCAATTGTTAACCAGTATTTGATGCATCTCACATCTATTCCAGTTAAGCCAACTAGACTCCCAGTCATAGCCCCATTACAAATAGCCATCTCTTTAGTCAACAACCTCCTGCCTAATGTCTCTCCCCACTTTGTAGTATGTTATGTTACTGTTAACTGTCTTTCTTTTCAGTTTCTAATGAAGATGTATTTTTATCATATGGACATTTTCCTTAGCATCCTGTTCATATGCTGGATTTCACTGGTTAAATAAAGCCATGCAATATCATGTACTAATATGAATATGTATAAATATATGTTGTTGAACAGCTGTTCCCTTTGTTACTTTGTTTGACATTACATAATAGATTGTTTTATCACCACTGACATTTGTGTAACTGTTCTTTATCCAAACATTTTCTGTGTTCGTTTGTAGTTGAATCTTTTGTATGAAACAAAACTATGCATTAGATGTAGTTTGTTTTAGGCATAATTCATAGCATACAGAACTTAAAATATGATCTTAAAGCTTATGTGGAACTTCAAATATTCCTGCACTAAGGTGATTCTAGGTTTTCTGCATAGGTTTTGCTTTAAAATGCTGCAATCATATTTGAAAAATACCAGGCCTTTGGTAGCCTTCCTTTCCATAAAGGGGCCTTGAGAGGGCTTTTCCAGAGAGGGGACAGGGGCATTCGGACATCTTTTTGTATGTCTTAGCTGTAGTTTGTGTTAGGCATACTTGTAAATCCTTCCATTTAGAATGCTCATTGGCAGGCATCCTTTCCGGAAAGTGGCCTTTAGAGGACCTTTCCAGAGAGGGTTCTGGCTCTAAGCACTTATTAGCTCACTGGTATTTTTCAGATATGATTGCGGGAGTTTAAAGCAAACTGTAAACCCTATGCAGAGAAACTTGGCATGCCTTTGCATTCTTTTGTTATCCGTTTATAACGAAGGTAGGAACTCAAAATATCATCACCATGTTAATCAAAGAGACCAGTGTAACATTTTATATACATGGTACACATCTCTGTTGTGCGCAAGAAGAAATCTAATCAACAAATGAGCTAAATGCAACATTTGTGTGGGTATCAGTGGCAACATGTAATAATCTGATTGATATAAAGCCAGGGAAACATTCAACACTAGTATTATTAGTTTGTGTTATTTTATCTCCGGTCATTGAATAGCATAGACTCTAACAGAATATGAATAGAGGACAATATTTTAATTCACAATTATTTCCCTGTATGTTAATGTTTATTTGGTGCAGGAATATTTGAAGGTTTAATATCAGATTTTTGTAAACTATGGTGTTAATTCCCCACCAACATTTTCCCATTTATCCCTTTCACTAAATATATTTTTAATTTCTCTCTGTTTAACAACATTTATTTATGTTCTTGTTTCTTCCTCAATTCTATTCCTCACCCTCGATTTTAATGCCCTTTCTTTTTGTTTTACCTGCAACACAGTAAAGTGGATGATTCAAACGATAAGGTTTCAGTACAGAATGCAAAAGAATGTTGGTCATCTCAGTTTATCGCTTGCTCGTGTTTACATTTCTGACAATGTAACTTAATCTGGTTTTAGATCAATTCACTTTCTGTACTTAATTTACCTTCTTAACAAGTTATTTTCTGTTCCTAAATATAGAGTGGATATAGTACTAGTGATTTATACAGGATTTTATTGTTAAAACTATCTTAATTTCTAAACACCTAAAAAAATAAAATAAAAAGGCATCCAATCTACTCTTCTACACATTTTTCAAGTTGTGCAAGATGTTTCCCCCGCATCTTTTCTGATTAAAGATAGATTTCAGTGCCATTATGTAAATATATCGTACTGCATAATCACCCCAACAAATTGGGGTATGGCCTTCTCCTGGGCAATGTGAGCATTTGGCCCACAATTAAAGGTGGCACCACAATATAAATATAAAATAAAAAAGGTTGGGAAAGTAGGAGAGTAATGAGCAAAGGCATCAGGAGTGGTAGAGGCAACAAATATTTCTTACCAGGTGTCAATCACTGGTGACTGGTCAAGCATGGTGCTAGGTAGTTTGAAGGATAATGGTAGATAATAGTTTGTGCTACTTCTATAACCAGTTTCTTTTTATAATGCTTTGATATTTTTGTAAAAATAGGCAGGATTGAGAGCTGAGAGCAGGGCCACCATCAGAACTTTTCAGGACCCTTACACAAAAATGTACGCCCAAGACATGCCCCTCACCCACATTCACACCCAGGATTTACCCATGCATATCATGCCAGTTAGGTTGAAATGCTTAAGTCTTTGTATATCATGTCAATGAGATTTAAATGCACCCCAGGACATGCCCCATGACGCACTTTGCACACCAAGGTTAATGCCCCTTGACCCACATTGCACACACAAAGCTTACCCCTGCGCCCCGGACATGCCCCATGATCCACATTGCACACCCAGGACATACCCCACCACCCACATTGCACATACAGGACTTACCCCTGCACCACAGAAAATGCCCCATCACCAACTTTGCACATCCTGAACTTATCCCTGCACCCAAGGACGGCTGCTCCCTGGTGACTAGTGGAGGCAGCTGGATGTCTGTGCAGCAGCACAGACATTCCCCTGCTGCCTCTCACACTGCACAGACATTCCGCTACTGCCTCTCACGCTACGCCCTGTGCTCTGAAGTCTGAACACAATGGAACCATCAAAGTTCTGACCTCAGAGCAGTGTGTGGGGACCAAATGGCAGTATGGGAATGTCTGTGCTGCTGCAGACATCCAGCTGCCTGCTCATCATATGAGCTCCTCAACCAGCACCTTCACTGGCAAGTGTTTTTATTTCATTTTTTAAATGGGCCCGAGTGTGGCTGGTCACATCCTGATGGCGACCCTGACTGAAGCGATCCACTATTATTGAAAGTTTATATTTCAATTTATATTTCTATGGTAAAAGCAGGCGAAACTAATCAAATACATTCCTGTCAGATGCAAAGAAAAATATTTGTTATAAAGACAATTAAAAATAAACAACTCTGTGTCTTAAGTGACACTCATTCAAGATTTTAAATTGCATTTGATGCATGTGTTATTATTGTGTTTAAATACCAAAGCAAACCTATCTTAAATTATATGCTTTCTTGGTTTTCTTATCCAAATTACTGTGAAGCATTACAGTATGAATAAATGCAATTGTTAGATTTCCCTTTTCATTATTTAAGCTAAGATCCTGTTAGTCATTTGGAGGATTCATAATGACTTTGCTGTGGTTTTCTTTGAAAGAAAGCGGAGAAAGAATTCTTGTTTTTTCAGAAACCTGGTAGGAAGCTAAATGCATATCAGTGGGATATTATGCATCAGTTTGTCAACTTCAATACCATACTATATTTGCTCAAAAATAAGACGACCTCCCAAACTGTGGATTCTAATTGCTGAACAAGAGAAAAAGCTGGAATATAAGGCAGCTCTATAGGTTGCTAGTAAACTTTACTTCACATGTAAAAAGTTTTTTCTTGTTTTTGTTTCACGCCACCTTTCCTTATTGCCCCATAAAAAAATATTGCACCCACAGGACTTGCCCTGCAGCACATTGCAGCACCCAATGCACTTGCCCATGCACCCAAAGGACTTGCCATTGCACACATTGACTTACCATTGTACCCAAAGACATTACCATGATATCCAAAGGACGCACTTTTGCACTGAAATGTCTTGCCATTGCACCCAAATAACTTGCCACAGCTAAAAATATAAATAGACAACACTCTGAGCAGGTGTGTAAAATAAAGGGCAATATCTGACAGTACTACAAAGTGCATAATGTGCAAGTATATATGCCCTTCACTGGATCAACAATATACTGAGATCAGCAACACAAAGATGAGACCCTGTATATAAAAATATAAGATTTACAGTACATATAAATTGTGGCAATTAATCAGTGATTGCTGAAAGCTGACATCTACTCACACATTACTCACGTTACTATTATATATTTTAACCGAAACATGATCTCACTTATTTAAATATCCCATATTCAGATCCCCACATAATATATTTGGTATGTGCAAGTATGTTTACAGTAGTGTGTTTCATGTCTGTCAGTGGTATGACTCATAACTGAACCACGATGCTGCGTGCAGTACATGGCAAAACTCATCCTCACCTATAGCTAACAATGCACTTTGTCTGATAGTATCTCAGGGAAACAGAAAACAGTTCTGGTTTAGTAAACACTTAAACCACATTAAAACGGAGAACCATATATATTGAGGAAGGATCTACACCTTCAAACCTACTTTACTTCATTAAATATTGGGCTATACAGGGTATTTAAAGGGTTTGAAATGTTTCAAAGAATAGTGATGCCTGATACAGTCTTAGACCTCAATGTTTCATCTAGTCTGGCAGCATTTTTTTCCATCTCAATGGTACATTGTAACTTCAAAGTAGTCAGTAAGTCTTAGGAGTCTTAAGACTAATGGCTTCTAGCACTATTTCTATCAACATAAACCATAGATTACTCTTTACACCTATTTTCTCTCCCCTACTGCTAATCTTGAATTGATCACCCATGGAAAAATGTGTGTATTTTGATTAACAGTATCTTATGGGATAGAATAAGACAATGTTCACACATAGTTTGAGTACACAACACCCAGGACTAAGAGAACTGGATGAGTTTGTAACTTAAACTTGCTTGTACCACTACAACTGACACCCAGAGCAGTAAGGTGGGTGAGGCGTTTGAGGCACTAGCACTCAGAATCACACAGTTGAAGGGGTGCAGCAATAATGGCTCCATAACTAGACTGATGCCTTCTCGTGGAATGGAGCTGAAGGTCTTTGCCTCTTACGTTCAGAGCACGTGTTATGAAACCATATTGACGTACCCCTGATGGACAGGAGCAGATCTCTTCTGGGGAGAGGCAAAGGCCTACAGCTCCTGCAACAACACTGATCACTAAGGAAAAAGTTATGGGACAAACAATCCACCTGAGCACCCCAGGAGCAGTTTTTTTTTCTGGTTATTTAGGTATCTTTTTTTAAATATTTTTTGCAAACAGTAGAAGTGGGGTACAATTTCCATTTATTTCCCTTGGGCACAGAAAGAGCTGACAAGTGCTCTGCTGAGTCCTATGTGCAAATTTGACTTGTCTTGACCATAATGTTGGCTACACCCAGATTGCCATTAAGGCTCCTCTCCACAAGTATTTCCCTTGTAAAAAGTATATTGGCATTTGTATCATAGTCTTGCTCCACCAAGCATGAATTATCATCTGCTTGACATCATTTTGCACAGTAGTTTTCTTTGTACACAAACATTTCTATTAAGTAGATGTTCCGGCTAGTAGTAAACCTTAGCTTTCATGAATGAATTTCTGAGCTAATCCAGGAATTTCCCTTCTTCAGTTTGATCTTTTTGACCTCAGTTTGAGACCTTCAAACATTTCCATGCAAGTCAGCTTTGGCAACAACTCTTAAGCACTGACTCATTCATTCAGGATGTAGACTACCCTCTCTTTATTCAAATTTTGCCAAATGGCATGATTAAGAGGATGAAAGACTGATTAATTTGATCAATGCCTGTTTTAATAAACAATATATTCTGGCTCTGATATGTCTACAATGCATTTTGGATATCATGGTTGTCAATTGTTCATATGGTAACTTTTTATGGAAATACCATAATTGAAGCCAGAAAGAGTTTAGTGAAAAGTAATCAAGCAAAACATTTACAATGCAGGTTATGTATAAAAAAAAAAAACTATAGAGGACAAATACCGCTGGTTTACATGGCATTTGCACCACTTTTACAAATTTCCTTCATGATTGATTAATTGTTAATAATGATACATGGATAGCTATATATTGTTCACACATTTTTTTTAGGTTTATATCAGAGGCAGCAATAATTATTGGCCATCTTTAACTATCAAGCTAAAAAAATAAATAAATTAAGCATGTACATTTTTTGTACATGTGCATATATATATGTATAGTGGGCAGGTAAAAAGCAAAACTGTTGCCTTTTACTTATTGATTGATAATGCTGCTGATAATATAAAAATAATATTACCAATGAATGTGGTTTTTCAACATATATCTTTATAGATGCATATTAGAAACAAAGTAGAAATCAATTTACATACTCAAGTATCTCAGACCCACAGAATTCCACACTATGTTGGCACAGTGCATGCTTCTCCTTTACCCGTATCAACATCACACGTGTCCATAAACCATGCATAATAAATTAGGTATAAGTAGTTTGTTATCCCTACTTCCTTCCCATCTATGTTTGTGTAGAGGACCGAAAATCTCCATACATGTCATTAGTGCGTGATGTTTATTTGTGAGGTTTGGTTTCACCATATAATTACGCATTGAGCCTAGAGGTTTTATTTGCTTTTCGTAGTTAGTTGGAACATATGATATTGCTATTATTATATAGTATTTTCTTTGCTGCTTTCTGAATTGATAAATCTATCAATGCATTTTTTTCTTTTTCGTCTTAAAACATAAATTGGAAAGCCTATAAAAATATGGCATAATATTACGAGAGTGGTCACCTGGATATTACTAGAAGCACATGTTCCAAAAAAGCTATTTCTGTAGCTATGGAAAATTAAAAACCTTTTGGTTATAGATATTCATTTCCTAGATCAATTTTCGAATTGGTAATAAAAACCTGGCTTCTTAATGGCAGACAAAGTAACTGTGGTATTATTTTTTCTTTTAAAAGTGCAGATTTCACATTTCTAATAGCTCTTATTATGTGACTAGTCATGAGTCTGTTTAGGGCACATAGAAAAATATAGCAATATATATATAGCAATTTTTACTGTAAGTTAAATAAGATATCACTCACATGATGATAGCTTGAAAACAACAAAGATATTTATTTATAGGAAACTTTATATCCATGCACATAATATATTAGTGGGGTTGAGCGTACAAAAATATATGCTAAAACTATGTTTTGTTTTTTCTTTCTTTTCTCAGATATTAATGAATGCCGCATGCAGACTGTATGTCCCAATGGAGAATGTCTAAACACCATTGGAAGTTATCGTTGTACATGCAAACAAGGGTTTGTACCAGATCCCACATTATCAGCATGTGTCGGTAAGTGATAAAAATTATTTTATAGGTTTCTGTTCAGAATCGAATACATGAATATTTGGGGAAATTCATTTTAATTGTGGGGAAATTTCAGTAAGTACTTAATTTTCTGAACACTGAGATATGAGGGGAAATGGATGTAATGGACAGCTGGTCACACCACACAACATTAAGGCTGTGAGCTTCTAGAACATGGGAAAGTGCAATATCCAGGTAATGGACAGCTGGTCACACCACACAATGTTAAGGTTGTGAGCCTCTAGAACATGGGAAAGTACAATATCCAGGTAATGGACAGCTGGTCACACCACACAACATTAAGGCTGTGAGCTTCTAGAACATGGGAAAGTACAATATCCAGGTAATGGACAGCTGGTCACACCACACAACATTAAGGCTGTGAGCTTCTAGAACATGGGAAAGTACAATATCCAGGTAATGGACAGCCGGTCACACCACACAACGTTAAGGCTGTGAGCTTCTAGAACATGGGAAAGTACAATATCCAGGTAATGGACAGCCGGTCACACCACACAACGTTAAGGCTGTGAGCTTCTAGAACATGGGAAAGTACAATATCCAGGTAATGGACAGCCGGTCACACCACACAACGTTATGGCTGTGAGCTTCTAGAACATTTTTCAACCCTAGTCCAAAAACACATAACGTCACACACATGAATTGGAGAGACTAGTAATTAAATACAAATGGATGCAGTTTATTAAAGTTTTAGAGTAGACAACATCGAGTTCAGAGAAATAAAGAGAAAAGAAGCCCTATATGTTTCTTGTCAGTGATAATTAATACGTCAGGTGATTGCATAGACTTTTCAGTGTATATGGACCACCCAATGAGATACCATACAGCTCATTATATTTATCATAGACCTATTTGTCAGTGAGTTATATTTGATCACTATACTCATATCTGGGTGTGCTGAATCCAACACTTAAATTGCTTTATCACATACATTTTGCATTCAAGGTCCACTCACGTAATGGAAATATAATTAGTCTGTATATATATATATTATAGGGCCTAATAATGGCCAATTCCCTAAGATGGCACTCCTCTCCTGTTATCCATGTTGTCTGGGGGCTGTCCCCTCTACTGACAGACTATGCTCAATTACTGATCTCCTGTAATCAGGAACTCTGACAGAATTTCTGAATAGAGCTTCATTTTCGTTGAACCACTGCATATAAATCATGCACATACGTGCCCAAATGCTATTGGGAACTTATACATAGCAGAATGTGAAGCAAACATTTGACATGCGAGATGTATTCAATGACAAAACACATTACTATTGCCTGAAATGGATGGGATTGATGGATTATAGACCTGACTTCAAATGTTCCCGAGGTTGCCTTTCTGTTCATGATTTATTACGTTTTTGTAACTTTATATGTCAGTAGAATGTCCTTACAAGGTTATATTGTACAGAATGGAGATTTCCTTCTCCTGCAGATGTGTTACAACCTACATGCTCCTCCCTCAGTGTGCCATGTGTATTTTATTAGCAGTGTATATTGATAGGTAGTCTACCATGTCATCAGCATCTGATATGTTAGTACATTCATGGAAGGGATAACTTCCAGTCAGTGGTGTATCTTGATTTTGTGCTGCCCTAGGCAGACAAAATCCGGGCACCCCCCTACCCAAGCTGCACACCCACGTTACACACCTAAGACATGCCCCATCATTCAGACTCACATCAAGCTCATACTCCCATCACACACACACTCCCATCACACTCAGTCACACACTCCTACTCCCATCACACTCAGTCACACACTCCTACTCCCATCACACTCAGTCACACACTCCGACTCCCAACACACACACTCTGACTCCCATCACACTCAGTCACACACACTGTCTCCCATCACACACACTCTGACTCCCATCACACTCAGTCACACACACTGTCTCCCATCACACACACTCTGACTCCCATCACACTCAGTCACACACACTGTCTCCCATCACACACACTCACACACACTGTCTCCCATCACACACACTCTGACTCCCATCACACTCAGTCACACACACTGTCTCCCATCACACACACTCTGACTCCCATCACACTCAGTCACACACACTGTCTCCCATCACACACACTCTGACTCCCATCACACTCAGTCCCACACACTGTCTCCCATCACACTCAGTCCCACACACTGTCTCCCATCACACACACTCTGACTCCCATCACACTCAGTCACACACACTGTCTCCCATCACACACACTCCGACTCCCATCACACTCAGTCACACACACTGTCTCCCATCACACACACACTTTACTCCCATCACACTCAGTCACACACTCTGACTCCCATCACACTCAGTCACACACACTGTCTCCCATCACACACAATCTGACTCCCATCACACTCAGTCACACACACTGTCTCCCATCACACACACTCTGACTCCCGTCACACACACAGTCTCCCATCACACACACTCTGACTCCCATCACACTCAGTCACACACACTGTCTCCCATCACACACACTCTGACTCCCATCACACTCAGTCACACACACTGTCTCCCATCACACACACACTGTCTCCCATCACACTCAGTCACACACACTGTCTCCCATCACACACACTCTGACTCCCATCACACACACTCTGACTCCCATCAGCACTTACCTTTCCCTGGTGGCAGGCAGCATGGTCCCTCCATGCTGCCTGTTCGGCTTCCCGGCGATTGTGCCGACAGATCACGTGACCGGGCGCGCGTATGACGTCAGCGCGCCCGTCACGTGACTGTCGGCACTTCCGTGTCGGCACACTGCACGGGGAGCCGAACAAGCAGCACGGAGGTTTCTCTGTGCTGCCTGTTCGGCTCCCCGTGCAGCCTGGCAGGCAGAGCGATGGTGAGGGGGGATCTTCCGATCACCTCTCACCTCCGTCTCTGCCTGCAAACGCGGTCTTCTTTTTTTTTTTTTTTAAAGGGCTGCGTTTTTTTGTTTTTTTTCAGTGCTGGGGGCACTGCCGCCCCCCAAAATTTGCCTCCCTAGGCATCTGCCTTGGATGCCTCGCGGTAAATACAGCACTGCTTCCAGTGGTAATAAGGAACTCACCAAGCCTTGACCATAAAGCTTAGAGTTTATATATCTGTTTATAACCATCTCAAGTCAGTGTCGGCTATATATCAGATGTGGTGGATATGTGGTGAACTGCTGTATTCACCTAATGCATCTCATCAGCGAAACAGACTTACTCATAGGCAGTGTCTGCATCACCACGCGAAGCATGTGATGCATGTACCCCCTTTCCTAGCCAATTTGTCTAAGTCAATTAAGTTTTGTTATTGTATGCCTGGAGAAAAAAGATAATATTTTATTTACCTCACTGAGTGCCATTACCTTTTCAATCCATTTTTTGTAATGCAGGTCTGTCCAGTGTATAAATATAGAAAACAAGAACATTTATTACAAATATATATGGAGCCTTGAACATAATTAACTTTATGTAAATATATACATTTGTGTTTTGTAAAATTTGCAAACAGAAACATTCTGTTGTGTGTTTAAAGATTAACAAACCTTAAATTTTTTTAAAATAGATAAATGTAATACTTACCTTTTGTCCTGGTGCAATATGATGAAAAAAACTATTTACCTTTAAACCTTCAGAATTTTCTGTGCTCATCCTTCTACTCCAGTGCCAACATCTTGTATAACTCATCATATGCTCTATCACCCCCACCTTCTCATCGTCCACTTGCTCCCTCCTACTTCACCATCATTCTTCCTAATAGCTGACATTATAATTTGCATTATGCATAGACAGGGCATATGTCTTAAAGCCAGAATGTTTGCAACCAACCTATCCATAACATTAAGTTTTTCAAATTTGCTCCTAGAGTTTGAACAAAAAGGTAAAATCTTAAATATATACATATATAGGAACCAGTGTGCCCTCATTGTAAACATTAGGCTGTTAGTACCGAAGAAGCTATTTTTTCAGGGTGCCCCAAACCAACAAACCTCAACCAAAGATTTTGTACGGACAATGATGGGTGTTCAAAATGCTTTGTCTCCAACATCTGTTTTAACTAGGAAAAAAAATTAAATGATGCTATATTCCTTATGAGGTGCATAGTCCAATACGGAGCTATTTAAAAAAAGGCTTTTTGCAGAGCTGAACCAATTAATAATTATATGTCAGCAATATATATAACATGTTTAGTAACTCTGCATGTAACACTTAATATAACCTTTAGTTAGTTGACATGCATTAAAATCTGATGACTTGTGTCTTAAAACGGTTTTCTAGCATGTGGCATGGGAAAAGCAATATAAATATGCAGATTTTAATTAGTGTCTGCAACCCAGCACTCCTATTCCTTTGCGGTTAGATTTGATTATATTGCCAGTAAACTGACTCTAGGGTATGACATACCTAGTTTTATTCAATTTCTAAAATTGGCTCCATTAACACTGACCTAGATACATTTCGGTAGTCATGCTAAATTCAGGCTGTATGTAAGAATTGCAGTCTGTGCCCAGTTTAGGCATTATTCTGTACTCCATAGATACGTTACTTGTTACCCCCACTGCTATATTTAACACAAACCTGCAAATGCAATGTGCATTTTTTTAGCCATCATTGCTGTTTATTTTGGCCTGCTGAGTGGTTTCTATATCGATGATAAAGACACAATTTCATCTTATTGAAAGAGAACAGCGTTGTGATCTCACCACTCAGGAATTCGAGCCATACTTTATGCACATACCGCATTTTAGGTAATACACAACTTACTATAGCAAGCACATATTTCTTGGAAGAATCGTAAACTGTAAGTGTTACAATCATTTGCACTGATTGATGGCTTGAGTAGATGATATTTAGGTAACATGCCATCAGCACATATGAACATGTATATTTATGCAAGCCATCTGTTAACTTTAAATAAACCTTGTGCTAAATTAAAGTTTACTTTTACAGGAGAGTTATTAGTTGCCCCCTGCTGTTCTAACCTTTGAGTACCAGACAATTGTGCTATATATAGTGTTATGGTACATTTAATTTAAAAAGAGATTATTTTAGGGACTTGGCATGTTGCATGCTACAGGGACTAAACCCATAATTCTGCTTGATTAAAACTGCCGTTTAAGTGGTCAATAAATTGCGCCCCCAGTGTCTACAAAAGCAAAGCATTTGGAGCTGAGACCGACTATTTCCATTACTGGTGTGTGTACACTTTATTTGCACCACATACTGTCAGTAGCTGGAGGCAACCTCTAAATGTTCAGCAAAGAGTCAGACACAGTTTGTGCAGAACTTAATCTCACCCTGTACTTCCGAGACATCAGCCTTGCAGATCTCCTCTGATCTACCACAGTGCCACATGTATCTTCGTCTTGGGACTTTGTATTGTCCTGGAATGAGGTTCCCTCGGACATGGGAATTCAAATAAATGTAGGAATGGCCTCGAGAGTCTGGGACATGTGGTCACCCTAATGAGCATTCTGGACTGTTCGATCCCCAGGAGATAGCTTGCAAAATGTATATATTCAAGTAAAGTATTGAAAAAAATACTAGAAATACTAGACAAGTGGTAATAATGTGGCAAAAGTGTGTCTAGCTTGGCTGATATTATGAGCATTTAGAACATTGGTTTGTAATGAGAGTATTCACCTAAATGTTACATTCAACCCTTCACACTAGTTACATTAAAAGCACACTAAACACATTTATAAACAAAATGGTTTTATGATCCCATAGATGAATCCAATAAAGACAATTTACACCTGAAAGGGATTTAAGGCTTTCTTACTCTAAAAAAGTCAATCTCTTTCCTATGGATCTTTTTCTTGTACAGTGAAGTAAAGTTAGAATTTTATAATATATGCATGCAAAGTGATCTAACAGAATGCTTCTTTAATATTATACTAAATAAGATTCAACTCATTTAATACTATTGATTAAGACGTGTATGTAGACTAGGACTAACTAAACATGAAACAAATACAAAATATTTATATATATTTATTCAAACCTTTCATAGCTACTCTCAGAAAATGTTAGCTTTTTGTTTGCAATCAGATGAATTGGAACATTGTGATTACAAGATTTAGACCAAAGTGTTCACCAAAATGTACTGATTACTTCACAAACCCTGTAATTTACCAAGTATGTGTACTAACTCAGTGTTTGTGTGTGATTGTCCTTTCAAAAAGTGACACTGGAATTCTTATGAATATTATATTTTGTGTCTGTCTAGTTAACAAGTGTGTTTAATTTGGCCAGGCAGGATTCATCTTAACCTTGCAGTGTCATGAATTGGTTTGGCACCTTGCCTTTCCCTCAATGAAAGAAAATACGTTGCACACCAGAAATGAAAAAATCCAAGGTGCTTTATTCAAAAGTGTAAAAAAAAATGCAGTCTTAAGTTGTGAGACACTCTAACAAGCATATTACTTTCTTTCATTGAGAGGACCCTCTGTGCACCCACCCACATTAACACACTTAAAGTGGAGCCTGACTTTTCCTGTGAACGGACCTTGCCTTTCCTCTGACATCAGCATCTTTATGCCCTACTGTACACACAGTGACATTATTCTGTAATGTCTTGTCCACAGGAACTCACCACTTTTCTAGACTTTGGGAACTTATATCAGTGGGATGTTAAACAACACTGCTATGAAAAACGCATGAGGGTTTATGGGCAGCTTAATATTACCACTTTAACACTACCTGGTAACATGCAAAAGCGCAAAGAGTTAAACCATGTTTCTCTATGTATTTACAATTATATGTGTTTGTGGGTCTATGGACACAGAGAGGAGAATATGAAGACGGTGCTTGTAGCACACTGAATTTCATACGAGACAGCATACACTATAGTTCAAAATTGTCTTACAAACATCTGTTTCACTGCTTTGAACCTATCAAATAGGCTATTTTTGACCCTTTACTGTATTCTGCAACTTTTACTTTTTGATGACTGCTGTATTGAAAGGCTTTTCTTAGATTGTATTTCTTCAGGGTAAGAAGGAAATTCATTTTTTTGTCGTAAATGCAGATAGAACTTAAAAATCTGATTTTATTTGATTTCTATGCATCATAATTTTGCCAGGTCTAATCATGAGACATTGTTCAATGTAATAAACCATGATGTAGGCTAAAACCACCTAAAAAGTTAACTTAACACCTTTACAATACAGGACATACTGTGTCTAAATGAGCATCAGAAATGATCAATGGTCTCTTCCACTGCTCAGCCGGGGTTGCTGTTATGCCATGAAATCGAGGAATTCGGTAGCACTGAAATCAGACCTCTGGTGACAATGTGATCACTCTCTAGGTCAATCAAATTTTCCATATTGGAAGGCAGCATGCCTTTCTAATATGGTGCTACCCTTTTGTGTGCAAGAGCTTTAGAAGCAATCAGTGATTGCTGCGGTCACACTGGGGATGTTGCTTGACTGCCTCTAGAGGCAGTCAGCAAGATCCAAATAAAAAAACACAACCTTCGATAGCCTTCAGGCTAAGGTTAGGGTGAGGCTAGAGTTAGGATTTGGGTTAAGAGGTCACTTTATGAGAAAATCGTTAGGAAAAAGAAATGTGCTACTTCCAGTTATTGCCCTATAACTTGCAACAACAACAAAAACACAACAGAAAAACATGTAAACAGTGGGTAATTCTAAACTCAGGCCAAATATTAGAATCTGTTTAGCAGGTTTTTTATCAATATTTTATAATTGTTTTACAGTAATTAATATGACTATGGAATGCTTCAGTATTTATTAAAATATTAGCCAAACTTTTTTTAGCCATGAGTTTATAATTACCTGACCACTCATTTCCAAAATAAATTAGAATTTTTTAAATTGGACTGTGTGAAGATGCCATAGAACTATCAATAAGCATGCTCAGCCACTGCTATATCTTGGCCCAGACACCTCTGGTGGTGATATCTGGAATAGTTTCTGAAAAAGCTACCTTTGTTTAGTCACATGGCATTTGCAGATCTGGTCTCATGCCCATTTATTGGGGTATAGAAATTCTGTACAGTTTTCTATGTCTTCTAATGTGTTTTTATTTTTGTTTCCTCACAGCTGAAAATCCATTGTCTGAAGAGAAAGGACCTTGTTACCGGCTGGTTAGTTCAGGAAAACAGTGCATGCATCCACTGTCTGTTCAACTAACAAGGCAGCTCTGCTGTTGCAGTGTGGGTAAGGCCTGGGGACCACACTGTGAAAAGTGTCCTATTCTTGGAACAGGTAAAAATTGTTAAAAAGGAGATAAAGACATGTCCACTACTGTATATCAGATTGTCTGTCAGATAAGCAGGTTCATGTAAATGTGGCTCAGCAAGTAAACTCTTATAACAAATTATAATCAAATTCTTGATGAATTAGATGAGCCAATCACACGCTTCTCCAATGTGCATTCAATGTCCCTATGCATCTCCATGGAGATGAATGGACGTACGTTATATGCTAGCAAGTATGTGAATCTGTGTGTGCACAGAGAATTTCCACAAACTGGCCTGGTCGAGCAAAAATTTGTAAGTCCTTACCTCTAATACCTCACAAATGTCCCTATTTAAGAGGGACATTCCCAATTTTGCATCCTAATCATTCTGTCCCTCTTACCTCCTCTGTTGTCCTGCTTTTTTTGGGATCTCTGAATTTTTGGTGTGTATGAGCTCCACAGCAATAAAACTCACTATACAGTGTCCTTAAACTAAATGTAAATGTGTGTATTAATTTTTGTAAATAAATACTTTTTTCTCATTCTAAATGATCCAATTACATAAATATTTATCAATTTGCCATAAAGTCACTTAAACTGCTCTGGTAATACCGCGCCCGCAGCCACACCTTCAACCACGCCCACAAAAATACATGTGAGATGTTGGGAGGTATGTTTGTATGCTTACTCAAACATGCAAAAACTATGAATGTTTGACCACGAAAAAATATGTTGGAGTGTCCCTTTAATAAGACCTGTTGTCATGTTGTGTGCCAATACTTTCAGTTCATAAATAGATAAAATATAAAATTAGGTTTCCAAATTGTATTTCAGTTTTCTTAAAGGTTGGAAACACAATCATCTTAGATAGCCACTAGAAGGTCATGTTTTAAATTCCACTTATATAGTTAGCTCTTGTTAAGTTACAGTCAAGTGCCTTGGTTTCCTTTTTTAGGATTTAGGTAAAAGGTTTAATTAGCTGAAAGGTCAAACATTGCAGTCCTGAGATGTAATTATGTCACATATATAAGTTGTCTCAGTAGGAGATTAACACCAGATCAAATGTGGACTATATTGGATTGTGAATATTTTAGTGGATAAAAAAATGTTGGATTCGTCTGCATTATTCAGCTATTTATTAGTCTTCTCATTGTATATTCATATAATATAATGCTTATTGTGCATCCCTACAGCTCAGATTACTTTTTAAACATTTTATTTGTTTGTAACAATAGAAATGATTTTTAAGTCCCAAGCACATGAATATAGGATGAAAGTGATCAGAGTTCACCTAAAGGCATAGTCAGAAGTTTCCCGACTACCTTTTTTGTTGTTTAAGGAGTAAATAGAACATCTTTGGAAGTGTTGCATATGGGAGCCACTGTTTAAAAAAAGGCTTGACATATTGATCAGGTTCATCTATAGGAACAGGCATTGGCAACAGGATTAACGTCTGCCATGGTATTCTCATTGGGATACTGCAAAGAAATAACAGACAATACCTTTAACCACTGATTACCTGCCGGTCCTGAGTTGAGTGCTTGATCTGGTCTTGTATCGGCTTGCTGTATCACCAGACACCCACCCAGTGACTGCTGGTACATATCTCACTGATATGGATAATTAGCTCAGGTATGTTCAGTAAGCCTGACTATGATTTAGTGGTCCTGTAAACGTGAATAAAGTCTCCAAACAGCTGTCACCATGTCAAGTTAAGAGTGCATCAGCTTAACTTATTGCAGTTTGCGAAGTCCACTTTACATAATAAATAACATGTAAAGAAAAACTGCGAACTCAATATTTACTACAGAGAATGTTTCCTATAATAGTGGGCCCTGAGTGAGACCTAATGTGATTATGTACCAATCTAATTGGTACCACTCATTTAATTTATTGTTTACATTTTTTGCTGAATTTTTTAATAGATCGGTAGTTTGTGTTAAATAAATATAAACATATGATTTTGTAGTGCGAACATATCCCACAGCACTGTACTACAGGGAGACAAAACATAAAACTAATTGCTGACAATACTCAATATACCATATGGTAATGGAAGGCCTTTGTTTGGAAACGTTTATAGTCTAGGTAGTGCTTTCCAATTTTGTTATGTAATGTAGGTCCATGAAATTCATTTGTGGGTGGGCCAGACCTTAGTAAAACAGTTATTTAATAAAACAAATCCTTTGATATTTTCAACCAGTCTACAGCCACATTTGTCATTTGTCCTCCAGCTGTGGAGCTTTAGGCCAAGAAATACCAAGGGAAATATAAACATTTAGTTGATTTTTGCTCTGTGTTACTGTAGTGGTCAGCTACATAGCAGTTATAGTTAGGTAAAAGTAATATAAAAATAAAGTTTGCTTTTCGGTACATTTTCAACATGCCTTGCCTGGCTTAATCCGTTGGATAGAGACGACCAAGGTTCTGCTAAACGGTAAGACACGATAATCTAGTTAGGTAGTGCTGTTAAGTATGTGCAAAAGAAAATGGCTTCTGCAATTAAATGATGTACAAACTTTGAACTTTCACAGGGAGGAAAATATTCTATGAAACTATACCCATGTATTGTTAAGAACCAAAATCTCTAACATAGCAGTTTGTATTTTTACACACCCTTCAAATGTTGTTTCATCTATTTTTAAACGCTGATATGTATCTCCCACCCGGTTAATATAGATAGGTCTTTGTTTGAAAAAACAATGATGTACTGCAGAGGAAATGTTTTTGATTTTTAATTGTTGTGGAGAATAATGCTGGATATAAGTGTGATGCAGGCCTCTTTGTACCTTTAGGAGTGACGTATATTTCATATAACAATGCAAGTGGCGTATTGGTATTGATACCTAGCATGCATTCCAGTTAATGCTGCAATGCTGGACAGTTATACAACTCTGTGTGATCTGACTTTAACTTTAATGTTGCCAGATGAGTGTGTAAAATATTCTTACACAGAAATTCCGAATTTGGCTTACAAGACCAACTATATCCAGCGTTCCTTTTAAACATTGTTTAGAGTAAGCATCAAATAATTATATTTTGAACTCTAACATATTTGCAGAACTCACACATTGCTGCCCTGCTGCAGAAAACAGCCAGTGCTCTTTAGAAAGATTACCATGAATTCAATAAAGTAATAAGTGGTGGTTTGTAAGGGGTACTTTTTTTTTACTCTTATTTGAATGTACTCCCCTAAATATTGTTTATGCTCTAAATGTAGAAAATAAAAAAAACCCAATCATAAATTAATCATACATTAAGAGAAACACAAGTTTTTATTTTTTTCAGTGGGAAGTGTGTCATTTGCATACTGGGGCACTACAGATACCGAAACACATTGAAAACAAATTTTCTTTTAATTTATGGTTTTACTTGTATTTTTAAAGGTATATATTATTTTTTATTTTCTACATTCACAGTATAAAAAAATCAATATTTAGTTAATATATTTTTTCCCATCAAAACATTTACTATAGTTATTGCATTGCCTTAGCATATTTAATAGAACATTCTGGTCTAATAGTCAATTTGTCTGTGACTAGCTTAGCGCACCAATAATTGGTTGTTTAGTGAATAAGGACCAATGGTAGAGCAAGGATACCTTCAATGTATTTATTTATTGCAGTGGGAATTTTTCCAAATTTTTTTTTTCTATTTTGACTACGGCAGTTCTTTCGTACAGTTTGTACACATGCCACAGGATATGAAAGTTTTTAGTGTAGATTCAGTCTGATATGTTTGGATATGAAGTTGGCAAGTTTGTAATGTTTTGGGAGGTTGAAGTATGTTGATTCCTGTCAGCCATGCATTTAGTTTGATCTGATATATAAATATGTCTTCCTTTGTTTATCAGAAACCACACATGTCAATATGATATTAGACATTTGTCATATTTATTTGTACATAACATCTGTGATAAATATCAAAGCTGTTTAGATGCTTTGAGTTGCCGAAATAAAATCCCGTTAGTCAGGTCCACATGGCACTTCCAGAGTCCCTGAGCTCCAACATGGCAGACAGAACTCCTGGCACTTACAATTCTACTTTGAACTGTGTGTTCTACTCCCCCTGTCTCCCAGCATTACAGAAACCTAGTGTCCAGTATTGTAAGGGCCAGTAACTAATATATTATTGTGTTCCATTCCATACAAGTAAGACCATAGCCAAGAGAACAACTTACAGTAAATCTTGAAAGTGCCCTTTAAAATATCAGTCCAATAAAGTTGTGGTACAGTCTTAATCAGGGGCTCACCCAATTCCTCCAAAATCAATCAAAGCAATGACCAGCACTTAAAGTGAAAAGGTGTATTTATTCCACAGGGAAGGGCGATGTTTCAAATCACAGCTGAGTTTTTATCAAGCCTTCTCACTGTCTACTTCAATCATAAATACAGAAAACAATCTAGTGGATTGATATATTTTCATTCAGAAATAACAATAATTCTACTAATGTTAAATGTTTATATATTTTTTTCCTTTGTGGTAGCTGCCTTTAAAGAAATCTGCCCAGGTGGTATGGGTTACACAATGCCTGTCGCACGATTCCCACCACCAGCCAGAACATACACCTTGCAACCTCCAGTGAGAACAACCCACTCACCTATCATCACCAAGGAAGAACCGATTGAAGCATTGTCTGTATCTGAAAGAAATGATCCAGATGATTCAGCAAAGGAAGGCGAGTTAGAATACATTGCAACGTTTGGGAAGATTTTTAACAATATTAATCAAAACTCTTTTTAGGCCTATCAGATGTGTAAAAGGTTTTTGTTGTTGAATCATGATGTATTCAACTCACACATTTCTGAGAAGTTGCATTTTGTTTCAGATCAGTAACAAGGGTGAGGTGAGTGAGACACTAGCCTCAGGTGCACTTAACTGAGGGGGCACAGCATTGATAGGTACATAACTAGACTGATTCCCTCTCATGCAATGGATCTGCAGATTAATACATTCAGAGCATGTGTTATGAACCATAGTATTACAGCCCAGTATGCCACGAATTGCAGCTGAGAGAGGCAAAGTCCTACTGCTCCATCAACACCACTGATCACTAGGGAAAGTGTCTCTAGGACCAAAAGGGAAGAAATGAGCCTCCTATCTCCTGATCACCCCCACAAAGTTCTTATTAATTAGTATCCTGTTTGGGGAGCAGTTTTTATTTTTGCCTATGGCGTTGAAAGAGCTACTGCTATGTATTTTGCTTAAACTGAAAGTTCAATGTAATTGAAAGGCAGAAAGGTTTTGTCTGCCGCATCCTGAACATCTTAGTTATTTTAAAAGCACCTAGCATAGATGAAAAAAATATTGGAGATTTAGTCACAATATATGGCCATATTTTGCTTCGCCCACCACTATGTCAAAGTACTCCAAACTTGGTGAGTCCTATCTCTAGCTACTTACTTGGAAATGAATCTCCCTGACAGTCTGTCTTGAGATAGAATTTATACAAATTTCACTGCACACCATACACAGAGCACCCGTGAGTGGGTGGAGTGCACGCCCATTCTTCTCAATGAGGGCGTTAATTCCAGAAAGTGAAATAAAATATAAAAGACACAAAATTATTGAAAAAAATATGTAAATAAACAACTCACAAATATGCAGCTTACTCATTTTATTCCAGTCCTCATATTCAGTTGCATGTGTACAATATAAACCTATTGAAAGAGAGTCTATGATTTCCTTAGTGTCCATATAGATAGTGTCACATGACTGTCACAGATCACTCATAAGCACCTCATAAGAGAGAGTGCCCATCTCCATTCCTTAGTGATGGACCTTTTTATATATAGAGCATATATACTTTCATTTTATCTTATTTAACAAATAAGTGAAACACAGGAAGGTGTTTAAATGGTGTTTGAACTACTAATAGTTCTAGACTGAAGCGGAGAGCTGGACGAAATAAACACCATATTTGGTATTTATTTACTCATTTACATTTTTTATTAACTAATAATCGTGACCTTCAGATGTTCTGATAATGTGGACAATATAAATCAAAATGTTGTTGAATCATCTAAGTCCCTGGAGTCTGACCTAAAACCCCACCCCATCACATGATATAAACAGCAGTTAAAACAAATCAACCCATTTCAAATAAATGATCTCATAAGAATAAGAAGTAAAAAAAATCCTTTGTTTTTTGAGGAATATTCGTAAAATATGGGAAGAGGGAAGACTAACAACATGTCTGATCCATATAGAGAGCGTGTATTCATTGTCCATATATTACTGTGTATTTCATTGCTTGGACAAATTGCAAAATTAACTGTATTTTGTGTTTTTCTTTTAGATTCTACAACTTCTGAACAGGTACTGTGACTAACTATATAGGTATTAGTTTACATTTAATAATTAGTAGGAGATTTCAAAATGTCATGGATGTACAAAACAAATTACGTATGTCTGAGAATATGTGTATTTTATGCTACTTGGCGTCAGAGCTATTTTGGCTTGGAAATTAGATCAAACTGGGCAGATGAAAAGAGCCCTTTCCAAACATTTGAAATTGACTGGCACTTTACCAACATCTGCATTTTTACAATTGATTATATAATCACCAGATACAATTATAAGGTACTCTCTTACATTAGATACATTGGAATGCTGGCATGAAATAATATATATTTATAATTTGTATTCCTGACAATAAGTTCTCCATATTTGAGAGTTTACAGTTCTATCACTCCACAAATAAGCTAAACTATCCAAATTGTGAAACATATGTTTGATGTTCATGTGCCAAAGCTTTGCTAATACAATCCATTAATTTAAGAGAAACACACAAAGAAAATATTTTCAAGAGACCAGCAAAGTATTGTTTCTTCTATACAGTTAAAGAATGAAAACATATCTATGTATATATGCATATATATATATATATGTATATATATATATATATGTCTGTGTATATATATATATATATATATATATATATATATATATATATATATATATATATATATATATATATATATATATATATTTTATCACTGAACATTTGACCAATGAGGTTTGTGTCTTAACTTAAACCATAGAATATACAGATGCAAGGATAATGAATATATAATCCCAAAGCTTTCAATTCTTCAATTTTTGAATTGTCAATTTTTTGGTGCATGTTTAAAGTTTCACAATTGCTATGCACAGCCTGTGCCCTCCTAGGGATCACCACCAGTTTGACAGGCTGTACACAATCTGACCCCAGATTACCCACCTCACTGCAAGGTTTGCAGAAGCAACTAGAAGAAATACCTGTGTGGATGCTTCCTTCATTTTATGAAATATAAAGGAAGTTTTGGGTTCAAACAGTATATTCCAAGTGCTCCAGTAAAGGAGTAAAACTCTGCTAAAGCGAGACTTGGTATATTCAGGCCTAGACACCTCGACCCTCCAGGTTGCCCAGACCATCAGGGAATCAGTGCCACGATTGTTTGTGAACTAATATTCCCCCTCATAAACTTGGATGTAGATAATTTCTTTACAAGATTCCTTTTGTCCGTGTTACTATATTTCTTTGATACAGTAGCCTGCAGTAGTACATGCCAGAACCACATGGGTTTGCCAAAACATCTGGCACAACCCCAGCTACAAAAGGGGCAAACCTCATCTTTGTGCCAAGAGGAGATCTTGACAGTGAAGACAGAAAGGATGTGCATACTCTCATCCATTATGAGATCACCGTGGAGGTGTCTTTCCATGGCAGAGCTGAGGTCATATGAAAGCTGATGTGCATCAAGACCTATACAGGCACATAGGAGTTAATCTGACAGATTAGCTGCTACAGCCATACCTCATCATGCATAAGACCAAGGTTTGGTAAAAGATGGTTGCAATTGGCTACAGTAAATAAGAGAGGAAAAATTAAAGAGCATCATACTGGTTTACACGGTAGAACAATGGCAAACAATCTAGTTATTTTATAGTTATTGGTTCACAAGTGGGTTCGACAGCCCACTTTCTGTGTTCAACACAAGGGGGTAAATGTTTTCATATTTTTTTAAAATTATATTTGGATAGGAACATGTGACATTAGATGACAGGTCCTTTGGGGATCGCCGACAACCTCAGCATTCACATGAAATTTCAACAATTGATCTACATCCGAAATTCCCAGGTAAACATCAACTCAATTTTTTTTTACACTTTGTTACCACTGTTTTACATCCTAATAGACCAAAATTGGGAGCTGAAAGCCATGTTAGGAACATTCTTAAACACTGAAACAATTGGGAGTGTGTATTGTTGACGGCAAATAGGCAAAACAAAATAGTTGCTTTGGAAGGTGTATTTTAGTTTGAGTTGCAACGTTGTTGTAGTTTTTATGTTCAGCAGTTGTGTGTGTGGCAAGGATAGTCCATTGTCCCAAAGTACATCCAGCCAATGTTAGGCTCATGACCGAAGAGGTGAAATGAAATGGATACAAAGGGTACAGAACAACCGTCAGGCTTCAGTTAGTCAGCTGACATTACAGTAGAGCAAATGGTTCAAAACACACATGAAAGATTGCTAAACTCGTCATTGGAGTAAATCAATCAACATAGTTTTATCAAAATGCAAGATACATAATTATAGGTAGGCCATTGAAAGACAACACTGGATACTAGAGGCCTGGAAAAATATTGTTTGATTAATACAAATTTCTTCAGCTTCAGACTAGGAGATGTGGAGAACATCACATAAGTACATGCTGTCATCACCCAACTTTGTAGTGATGCCTGTTTTTTTCACTATTTACATTGTGCACCTTAACATAAGGGAACAATGTTCAATTCCGGGCTTTTATGGGACAAAATGGATCACAACTCAATGTTGGAAAGCTAGCCTTCTTTGTATGACTTGAGTAGATCACTAGATGAGCCAATGGGCCAACTTGGACTAAATTAATCATGTTTATAAAAATACTACATTTTTATTTGTAACAGTTGCAAATGTTGAAAACCTTATGATTCACATGTTTCTGTTTATCTGTTTTAGTCGTAGTTGAAAAATCCTCTCCACCAGTTCCTGTTGCAATTGCCCCAGATGCTTCCACATCAAGTGCAAGCCAAGTAATTGCCCCTACACAAGTAACAGGTGAGCACAATTGCAAAATGTACCTTTCATGCTTAACCCCTTAGTGACAGATGACGTGCCAGGCACGTCACGGCAAATTGAGGACTTTCCAACAGCTGACGTGCCTGGCACGTCATGTACTAAATAGAGTAAAGAAAGCGACCAGCTTTAGGTAGAGGCATTGTGCAACATTAAAAAAAAAGTGCAGGGGCGCGCCATGATCACTCCCTGGAGTGATCATAGCAACCATTTAAAAATGGCTGCACCGCCTGCACACATGTGCTTAGGAAGCGAACGATTGTTCGCTTCCTAAGCACCTCCGGTGTTTCTAAAGTGCCTCGCTAATGAGGCACTTAGCAGCACCTTCGACTCCCCTAGAACCGATGGTGGTCGCTCTCCTGAGCGACCCCATCGGCTCAGTAGAAGGGAACGCTGACAAGAGCATCGGAAGTGAATGTATTTCACTTCCGATGCTCCAGGGAGAGCCAATCGATGCCTGCACAGCAGATCTGTGTGATCTATGTGCAGGCATGTATGATAAGTGCTCTGATGAGCACTTATCATACAGTCAAAAGCAATATTTGTAAATTTTGCCTTTGACAAGTATTAGTAAGGGAGAGAGACAGATCAGATAATGTAAAAAAATAAAATAATAAAATTAAATATTTAATACAATTTTACAAATCAAGGGCTTTTATAAAAGCCATTTCAAGTGTTTAACCCCTTCCCTGCCATTGATCGCTGTGTACGCAGTGATCATACACAGCAGCACATGTTTTTTTTTACTGTAATTCATTACAGTATAACAAAGGCTCTTATAAGAGCTATTTACCCCTTACTTGCTGTAGATCACTACCTAAGCAGCGATCTGGCGCAAATGCAGCAATCTTGCTGCAGAAGCATTTTTTATATATTTTCTTTTACTTTTTTATTACACCCGCTTCAGGTTAATTGTACCCGTTATGGGTTATGTTTAACATCAATTTTTTTTTTTAGCTGTAACAGCTGATCAGTAGCATGTGTTCACGTGAAACGCGTAAGGCATATTGCTGTATCCCATGTCTTGTCTCTGTTTTTGTGGATTTTATATGGAGTTTTAATTGGATCCTTCTAATAAATATTCATTTATTTTTCACCGCATTGGGAGTGCATACGCCTTTGTTTGCTACTTTCTTCCTACAATTGCACCTACCTTAAAAAGTATTATCCTCATACTAGAGATACTGAACGTTTCACTTCGTCTATAAAAGAAAAAAAGGATTTGTGTCCATTTAACTAAATTCTAAACACAATGATCCTTTCCTGTGTATCACTGTGACATATAATAATGGCACACAGAATTTGTGTAAACTAGTAATTCTGTTATAATTTTACTGTGCATTCTGACAAAGACAGTATGTGCAAATATAGAACTGTGGTCATGGTGGGAGTTGAAGCCCACAACTGTTATACCAATGGCATCTGTATTGATATGTGATTTATGCCAAGGAAAGCTTTGCAATCAACCTAAAACTCAATTTGTGGTTGTGTTTGTTTTATATGTAGAGATTAATGAATGTACAGTGGATCCAGATATCTGTGTAGAAGGGCAGTGTGTCAATCTTCCTGAAGGATACACATGCATTTGTTTCACCGGATACACACTGAATGAAGAACGGACCAAATGTGTGGGTAAGACACACTTCAGCTCAATGCATGTGTGTAGAACATTGTGTTTGTCTATGAAACTGACTTATACACTTACCACCACATACAAAGTCTTTGAATTTTCTTACAAGATATTCATTTTGTAAAAAAACAAAAACAAAACATAAATGTAATTGTGATTATAGTTACATCTTCTATGTAATTTAATTTAACTAAATGTGCTAGGCTTGAGTCAATGTTTGAGCATATCATGAAAGAAAATGAAAAAGAGAAAAAATATATTAGAGTGGATCTTTAACATAATTTATAGTTAAAAAAAATCTTCTTAAATTAAATAATATAAAACAAAAGTGGATAGTTCCAAAAAAAGTACAAATACCTAAAGTGAATAAATGGTCTAAAGGTTATCTGAACACACAATGGATAGTCACATGACATTAGTTACATAGATAGATAGATAAACTCAATGTCATAGTGCAGGAGAGTCAAAGTTTTTTTCTCAAAAGGGAGCCTAATTGTCAGAAACTATTTGTCACAAAACTGTTTGTGGGCAGTTTTATTTTATGTATAGATAACAATTCCAGAAATATAATATGTCCAACAGACAAACATGTTTTGTTTATTTAAGAAGTAAAAGTCTTTGTTTTCTCACTCTTTAAAAATAGTAACCATTGTCCAACACGTTTCACACTCATTACATTTAGCGCTCAGTATAAGCAACGCTACGTTGCAATTACAATGGAGATTGCTGTGACTCCTCCTACTCATCGTCAATAAATAGAATTAACTTGCAAGTGATTCCTTTTCTATGGTTTATTGTGGCACAACAATCGACAAATACAGGAATGATCTTTTTTACAGACATCAATGAATGTAGACAGGCTCCCTATCCCTGTTCACAAGGCCGCTGTGAAAATAATATGGGAAGTTTTCTCTGCATTTGTCAAGCTGGATATATGGTCAATGAACAGGGAACGGACTGCATTGGTAAGTTTTGTTTGTTTTTTCTTGTGACATTCACTGCATGCTGATATTTGTGTGAAGCCCATTTGGATGCCAGCACACTTCTGATTCATGATTGCAATCATATTTCTTGTTATAGTCCATAAGTAGCAACAAAATCTTATTGTTTATTATTGATTAAATGCTAATTTCTGAATGCTTGATGGTATCAAAGAGGCCAGATTTAAATGTGACACAACAAAGGGAAGCAGCTGTATAGCGGCTATTTTTGTCATGATTCCTAGATTACCAATGCCCAAGTTCAGACTCTTCTCTTGTTTTTAGCATACATAGCTTGGAAGAAAGACGAGACAGAGAGGACAGAAACATTGATAATAACGGGAATTAATATGGTAATGGAGGAGAGCATATTTAAAAGAAGAACAACTACCACAACAAGGGGACATAAATTAAAGGGAAAGGTTTAACAGGAAAAAAAATTACTTAGAGGGATGCATGGAATATCCTTCCAGCAGTTAATACAGTAAAGGAGTTAAAGTTTATTTTTTTTAGGCACAAATTGGGCAGACTGGGCTGAATGGTTCTTATCTGCCAACATATTCTATGTTTCTAAACATGTAGGCAGGAATGACTAACAGATTCAGTGCAAATAATGTAGATAAACACCTGAATGACAGCTACAACTAGAAGCAAGTAAGCCATCTAGAAGATGGTAACAGTGCTCCTGAAATCCAAAATCCCAAAACAGATAGTAACAAGTAGTAACAGACTATAACGTAGCCTTAAAACAAAATCAGGGTCGAGGCATGCAGCGAAGGATCAAAACCAAATTACAAGCTGAGATGGTAGCGAAGTCTGGATAAGCCAGGTTAAAACACAGGCACAAACTAAGATGTACTAGCAAAGAAGCACAGATAAGGATATACCACTGATACAGGCACGCTATCAGAGTCTACTGAGGGCTGTTATACTTCCCACACTAACCAGGCACTCCCTAGGGCAACTGGAATAGGACTGGGACAAAAGTGTTCTTCAAATAGTACCAGAGGGTGAATCATGGCATGGACATTCCCCGGAGCCTCAGAAAACCATATGTAATGATGGGCTGTATATAAATACTGCCAGCTCCATCTGCTGTGACTATAGTACAGATGGATTCCTACAGACAACTTCAATAAACATACTTACCTATGTTTGCAAATTATAACAGTTTCAGAACAAAATGTAAATCGGTCAAACTAGCATTCTTTTACTGAAAGTGAGAGTTTTATTTACTTATTTACATTGTTAACTTGATTGAACAAACAAATCAAGTCTATGAAGTTCTGCCCTTCCTTACACCACTATTTTCTGATGCAGAAGAAGAAGAAAAAAAAACTTTTACACAATTACAATCAGTAAAAAAGTCCTGAGTCCACATACTTTCACTCCGGAGAATGATCGCATGTGCACCGGAGAAGTAATTTCAGTGTCGCCTGATGCCTCCTCATGGAGGTATCACGGCAACACCGTCTGATGGCTGGAGGCAGTTCTTGATCCACTCCTGGTGCCCTTAAAGGCACATGACGTTTTCATTGTAAAGGGATTAAGAACGTCCAGAGAGTAGCAGTAATTCTAGAATATTTGCTGTTGGCTCAATTATGATTCTTAAATATATGCTCTGCCACCAACAAACTCTGAGTAGAAATTCACTGGAAAATAAAGAAAAGAAACAATCTCCATAGGATTTTCTGATACTTAAAAAACACATTTATTTTAAAAGCAATACGTATAAGTATTAATAAATTGCATATTTCCTTCACATGTTCAGTTGTCTTTCTTTTGAGTTCATTGGTGGCAGATCAATCCTTTTTTCCCCGTGGACTCTATTGCATACAGTTTTGAGCTTAACAGTTATTAACCACATAGGAGGATTTATGCACTAGTGGTAAAGTAGAAAGCACAAATAACTCAGTCAATGAACAAGCTGACAGGCACTGAAGATGAATTGAAACCCAGACTTTGAAATGCAAGGTTGCTATGGCTCTGTACATTTTGTATTCTTAAAAAAAACATGTTGGAAGCAGAAGAGTATCCATGTTACATTTTTGTGAGCTCTTAATTTTCACACAGCCTGAATATTTGATTTCAAGTTTCACTGCTTATCTACTGTTGTGAAACATAGTCTGGTAAAAGTGATGCCATGGATATAATAGACATTAAGCTTTATAAAGGTATTTTTGTAATCATTTTAAAATGCAGTATTTCTTTGTAGATTGTTATGCAGCCAGTATTTTGACAGTAGACCAGTAAAACATTTGCTTGACGCTAACGTATGCAATAGCATGGATGGTATTTATGGGTGGAGCAAACCCTATTTTGAAACCGTTCTCATAATGTGTTGAAATAAATAGGCTATATAAAGGATATTAAACCTTTGTACGTTTTTATGCATGCATGCAGAGTATCTGACTAGGGCAACTCATGACATGGTAGCTTCGATCATCGGGGCATGTATTAGCCTAGAAATAACTGATAACTTAAAACCAGACTGTGGGATAGAAACAACGGCCACAGCACTTTATTTAAATAGTCATTGCATTACATTTTATACATTCCACAACATATACCAGTATTACACAATGACTAACATAACATTCCATATAACATCAGAAAACCAACTAAGCATGCGCGAGTACCCAGGTGGCTGCTCAATTACTTCCATGTTCTGGGCATATACCAATTCCCCCTCATATCCTGAGGTTCGAGGAACCACTTTCCCCTCGAACCTCCCACCAGAGTCTTGATTGACCCCCATTCCGTTCCTCCATTAACCCTCCTGGATACTTGGCAAGCTTCCGCCAACACTGTGACATGAAGCTAAAAAAGCACACATACCAGAAAAAAGAGGGAGGGTGGGTGGGACAATTCATGAAAGAGGGCATTGCAGGGAATTGACAAGAAAATGTTTCCTTGCAATTCCCTCCTTCCTGCAGAATCAAAAATGCACTCTCAGATAATCGTACAAACCTGAGCAGACAAGGATCGCCACCTTTTTTGGATAAAAATACAGAGTTTGTTATTGTTCCCATTGCATTCTAATTTTTTATCAGCCTATTGGTAAAATACCAACTTAGTGACAAATACAAAACCATGTGCAGACACATAACACAAAAACATACACATGTAGCCCCCAGACAAGGTCGGGGAGGGGCGTTCATGACAGGGTGCTGAGGGGACATGTCCAACCTATTAGAGGAGTTAGTGGGGGAACCTATTCCTTAAAATGGCTGCCTAACTTCCTGTTCCCTAACTTTTATACTTCCCAACTCCTCCCACTAACTCCTCTAATTTACAATTCCCAGCAATTCCCTCTTTCATCAGTCGAGCCCTTAACGCTCAATGGGTTTGTTTCACGAAAACTCCAAACGTCGCAAAAGAATTGAGACAGCCCTACTCAAATTTACATTGGGGCCTGTAGTTGTGTGATTAATGGGTTAACTCTTGGCATGCAGGTAATGAAATAGAGTAAAGGATTTCACAGAGTAATAACTTGTTTCCCCTGTCAGATATTGATGAATGCCTGAGTGCCAGCACCTGTCCATTTGACAGATGTATTAACAATCAAGGCTCTTATGCCTGTGTTCCTTGTGAAGAAGGATACAGGGGATTCTATGGGCGTTGCAAAGGTAAGTAAAGTTTCATTCTTGTAGAAATTGTAAATGTCAAGTTTAATTATGGTAACCTAGTTTTTTTGTTCCAGTTTTGGTTCTGCAATTTCTAGAAGAGAAAGATAAATCAGCTCAGTCCTAGGATTAATCCTAGTGGCATTTATGATCATTCATTGATTATAGCAGAAAAAAGCTTGTTTATTTTTAAATGAATCCCATTATATACAGGGAGTGCAGAATTATTAGGCAAGTGTTATTTTTGAGGATTAATTTTATTATTGAACAACAACCCTGTTCTCAATGAACCCAAAAAACTCATTAATATCAAAGCTGAATATTTTTGGAAGTAGTTTTTAGTTTGTTTTTAGTTTTAGCTATTTTAGGGGGGTATCTGTGTGTGCAGGTGACTATTACTGTGCATAATTATTAGGCAACTTAACAAAAACAAATAAATACCCATTTCAATTATTTATTTTTACCAGTGAAACCAATATAACATCTCAACATTCACAAATATACATTTCTGACATTCAAAAACAAAACAAAAACAAATCAGTGACCAATATAGCCACCTTTCTTTGCAAGGACACTCAAAAGCCTGCCATCCATGGATTCTGTCAGTGTTTTGATATGTTCACCATCAACATTGCGTGCAGCAGTAACCACAGCCTCCCAGACACTGTTCAGAGAGGTGTACTGTTTTCCCTCCTTGTAAATCTCACATTTGATGATGGACCACAGGTTCTCAATGGGGTTCAGATCAGGTGAACAAGGAGGCCATGTCATTAGATTTTCTTCTTTTATACCCTTTCTTGCCAGCCACGCTGTGGAGTACTTGGATGCGTGTGATGGAGCATTGTCCTGCATGCAAATCATGTTTTTCTTGAAGGATGCAGACTTCTTCCTGTACCACTGCTTGAAGAAGGTGTCTTCCAGGAACTGGCAGTAGGACTGGGAGTTGAGCTTGACTCCATCCACAACCCGAAAAGGCCCCACAAGCTCATCTTTGATGATACCAGCCCAAAACCAGTACTCCACCTCCACCTTGCGTCTGAGTCGGACTGGAGCTCTCTGCCCTTTACCAATCCAGCCACGGGCCCATCCATCTGGCCCATCAAGACTCACTCTCATTTCATCAGTCCATAAAACCTTAGAAAAATCAGTCTTGAGATATTTCTTGGCCCAGTCTTAACGTTTCAGCTTGTGTGTCTTGTTCAGGGGTGGTCGTCTTTCAGCCTTTCTTACCTTGGCCATGTCTCTGAGTATTGCACACCTTGTGCTTTTGGGCACTCCAGTGATGTTGCAGCTCTGAAATATGGCCAAACTGGTGGCAAGTGGCATTGTGGCAGCTGCACGCTTGACTTTTCTCAGTTCATGGGCAGTTATTTTGCGCCTTGGTTTTTCCACACGCTTCTTGCGACCCTGTTGACTATTTTGAATGAAACGCTTGATTGTTCGATGATCACGCTTCAGAAGCTTTGCAATTTTAAGAGTGCTGCATCCCTCTGCAAGATATCTCACTATTTTTGACTTTTCTGAGCCTGTCAAGTCCTTCTTTTGACCCATTTTGCCAAAGGAAAGGAAGTTGCCTAATAATTATGCACACCTGATATAGGGTGTTGATGTCATTAGACCACACCCCTTCTCATTACAGAGATGCACATCACCTAATATGCTTAATTGGTAGTAGGCTTTCGAGCCTATACAGCTTGGAGTAAGACAACATGCATAAAGAGGATGATGTGGTCAAAATACTAATTTGCCTAATAATTCTGCACTCCCTGTATATATATATATATATATATATATATATATATATATATATATATATATATATATATATATATATATATATATATATATATATATATATATATATATATATATATATATACAGGAATCCCTATGTACAAAAAAGGTTATTTGATTGCTCTAGATAGTAAATTACTGTCCTGATTTTTTTCATTATAGATGCTACAACTTGAAATAGCCTTTCATCTAGGAAAATGTAATGGCTATAGTGTACCACATAGATACTTTGTAAGGTTGAATCCAATTGCGTTTTTTTAAATACTTTAGCACCTGGAACCATAGTCATGCAAATGTGGGGCATAAGGTTATGAAGTACTGGGGTAAACATCTAGTGGATGCTCATGCCAAGAAATCTAGCTTCACAGGAAAAATCCAATTGACTGGTGTTTTGAGAATTTAAACTTCATATAAACTATTTTTTGTTGGGCAGCTATACTGCCATTTACCAGTTATCTGAAAACCAGCAAATCGAGTAGCCTACATGTGGATCCTTTTGAACAGATCCAAAGGACACCACATGTATGAAAGCTATTGCATGTGTAAACGTGCTAAAGGATCAGTTTTCTGAGGCTTAGCCTTTGATTTCTAGCAAACTATTCCTTAACCCTGAAAAAAACTGTCTCCATGTGTCCACTAAAATTTATCAAGCCTCAAATAAAAATCAATACCAAAGTGGGTTATAACATGAGCTAGGTAAATTCGTATAAGTATTTTGTTATATGGCTAGACCCCAATTTGTCTTTTGGTCTCCATATTGACAAGCTATCATCAAAGCTGTATGCTAGGATTTGTAAACATTACACAATTGTGAATAGATACTGTAATGTGAAAGGAAACTCTCCATAGGGTGCATCACTTCAATTAACAAACCACATTTTTTGTCCTAATGAATAGTACTTAAAAATATGAAACTTGAAAGCATATTTAATACAAATGGATGAAAGGTAATCAGTGCATATTAAACAGAGATCCCTAGTGATAGTGTGTTTTAAATACATCTGCATGTTCTTTTGATCTTTTTTTGTATTTATTGTTTCTCGTTATTTAGATATTAATGAGTGCCAAGAAGACAAATCACTGTGTGCCAATGGTGACTGCTCCAATCTTGAAGGATCATACAGGTGCACATGCCAAAAGGGCTATGAAGTAACCTCAGATGGAAAGCAGTGTATAGGTAATTAAACATTCCATTCAAAGATCTTTAATATATTTATTTTTATAGACTGATTGCTGCTTCCATCCCAATGTCCTTACAGTGTTATTATCTTTAATAGTATGTTCTAAGAATTATTTATGTAGCTCTAGATGTATCAACATCAATGTATCAATGTACTACCTTCCACAAAATGTGGTCATCTTATAACAAGCAATGGGCCTAGATCAATGTGGTGGGCTGCACAAATTATTGTAATGTTGGGAGAAATGGTGCACTACATATGACAAAGGTTAATCAATAAAGTGATCTAATTAAAATATCAAATTATATTCTACTTTCTTTACTGAACTCCTCTAACTAGACAAAAACATTGCAACATGCATAGTAGATAATAATGAAATCAAACAATAGAAAAGGGTTCCATCAATAAATAAAGTGTAAAATTAATATGCATGCACTCCAAAATACAGGAGTAAGCGGCAACAATGAATATAGACAACATTGCTTCATAAATAAGATTTTTCAAGAGAATTTAGAAAGTTTAGGCGAATATTGAGATGCATGTCATTGGTAGAATTTGTATGCTTTGAATTTTAATAATTTTTAAATTCATGGTGCAACTACATGTTGAGTATCCCTGATCCAAAATTATCTGCTATATACATTTTGGGGGGATTTTGCTACAAGTTAAAAATTCCACACACATCTGTCAGAATCCAAGTGCACAACAGTATATTCAATGTACAGCCCCATAAGCTGTGATATAGCCTTTCCAAACATGGTCAAATTCCCCCACGCCCACAAAGGGTAATATAATGGCACGTGTGCAGGCCTGATGAGCCAACGTTCCCAATGATGCCTCAAATCACAGATACATCACAGTAAAACAGATTTATTTGCTCTATACACTATTTGCATTGATACTACTGTATTTTAGGAATGCTATATATCTTACTGGTGAAAATGATCCATTATCCAAATTACTTCTGGTCCCAAGCATTTTGAATAAGGTATACTCGACCTGTATTAACATGTATTATTAAGCATCAGAATCTGAAACACTGCAGATGTTAAGGTTTGGTGTTGCAGTAACATAGTAACTAGCATGATTAAATTGCTTTCCAAGGGCAACCAAGCAGAAATACCATAGTGCCCATGCGTACTGATTTTGTTCATTATAGCAAAGGTTTTGTAGAAGAAAACAGAGCGAACCAGATCTAAACTTAGGATAGCATAAGAAGAAAGTGGATTGGGTTTGGTTAAATATGAGTGGATTCTGACCAAGGTGGGCAGAGCTTTTACCATGTGGTCTAAATGCACATAACTTTAAGATTTACTTGGAATATTTGGCCACCGGAAGCTGCTGGTGCTTGTTTTGAGGTTTATCCACGTATCCATGTGATTACCCTAATCAAAAGGTATAAAAAGCATTTGTCCTCAAATGGATAACTCACTAACATGCCTTCAGGACTGTCAAATTTGGAAGCTTAACCTAGAGTGTTATTTATGCAAGAGAGAATTGCAGGCAATTGAAATGGGAATTTCAAACTTAGGGCCAAAGGAGCCGAGTTGGAAAAAATCTCCAAAATCTGCTACTTTGGCCTTAAGTTTGAAATTCTCATGTCTGTTCCCTGTTATTCTCTCTTTCATGACTAAAGCCCTTAGTGTCTAAGATACACAACCACCTCTTTTGATGTAAACTCATCTGTAATGTTGGGTACCTACAGAAACAACTAGTGAATTTACAGATAACTTAGCAAGCTGCCCAGTAGCACTCACTCTTTCTGTTGAGCAGAAATTAATTAACTTTTTTCTTACTCTATAGACCTAAGTAAATCAGTGTTAAAGGGACAGTCTACTCCCCAAACTCACTTTGGTGCAAGTGGGACACAACTGCATGTATAGTGCATAGGCTTTTTTCAGTGTGATTTCATGCAGGCATTCTGCATAAATCACATTTTTAATATTCTACTCAAGCCCTCACCTGCATCTATCTTACAGGTGCTGTCTTACTGATTTGTATGTAGGCACTATCAGTGTTGTTTCAAATAGTCACTTCCTCTGCTGCTCTGCTGGTGGAATAAAATGCATTGTGTGGTTTCTAAGTAACATTGCTCTTGTATACATAGGGCCTCTTTAAAGTGCAACAAATCATCTGATGACGTCACTGGAGAAACAGGATATACCATTCATTTGATTGGCACTATTCTTATTGGTTCCTGTAGAAAATGTTATTTTTGAGGCAATTGACTTTTACTCAGCTAGTGTGGGCATTCCTGGTTTCTTGCAAATATTTTCATATTTTAAGTAATGCAAAATGCAAAATATGTATTGTAAAGTACTCTGAATATACTTTAATAGGCATTAACGTTTAGAAGATGCATTTTTAGCACCAGAATTCCCTTTATAAAGCCAAAATAATTTTTGCCCCAAGACCACATAAACATTAGATTACTTACAAATATGAAAATTGAAAGAAAATGTATTAAATAATAATAAATAAATTGATGAAAGGTAATCAATGCATTAACCAGAGTGGTTTAAATACATCTGCATGTTTTTTTTTTTCTTCATTTGTATTTATTGTTTCTCTTTATTTAGATATTAATGAGTGCCAGGAAGACAAATCACTGTGTGCGAATGGTGACTGCTCCAATCTGGAGGGATCATACTCATGCATATGCCGAAAGGGCTACGAAGTAACCTCCGATGGCAAGCAGTGTATAGGTAATTTAAAATGTCAAAGAGCCTGATTGCTGCTTTCACGTCATGATTTCATGTCCCTCAGAACATTATTCTCTTTAATTTGATGTTCTAATAATTATTGATGTGGCTATAACTGTAGTTAACTTATCCTCTACGTTTGAAAATGTTCTCTTTTGATTACATTCAAAAAATGTGGTCATCTTAAAACAAATCATAAAAAATGGACAGTGCTAATCAGTCTGGCTATTAGATCAATGTAGTGGGCTAAACAAATTATAGTAAAGTTTGGAGAAACACTACAATACATGTGACAAATGTGAATCAATTAATTGAGCAAAAGTTTCTAACTGAAATTATGTAATAAAATGCTACTTACTTTTGGCCAAAGGCAGCTGCTGGATACAAATGTCAATCTGGTGCCAACAGCCTCAGTGTGGTACCACCCAATAAGAATTTAGAATTATGTGCCCTTTAGTTTCCTATTGTGAAGTGGGAAATTTTGCTCTCAGTGTTGCACTTTCACACAAATGTTATAAAAACTCTATTTTCTTCTTTCTTATCTATTATCACAAACTAGTGAGAATAATTTAATTAGTTTAGAAATGCATTAAAACGCTGCTTTCTGTGCCTATACTATAACTACCACAATTCTATGTTTACAGACATAAATGAATGCCAGCTTGGTAACTTATGCTTGAATGGCCATTGCCACAATATTGCCGGTTCATTCACATGTTCCTGCAACCAGGGATTCCAGCTTGCCTCTTCCAAGGAGCAATGTGAAGGTATGCATAGCTAAGAGAGTTTCAACAATTAAACTCAGAAATTCTATCCCCATTTGTACTCCAGTTGCAGAATAAAGCAGGCTATTTGCAGCAGACAACACAACACAGTTAGAATACCCACCATAACAAAGTTCTAAAATCATTTGTGGTCAAGGAATTGTGGACAACTTGTTAACCCACTAAGTGGTCTTTAAAAATGACCAACACAATCTAAAAAATACATAATCATTTTGTTTGCAAGCATGTACATGTAATGTACATCATGTATAATGCAAAGTGCAGAGAACACATCATCAGTAAAGGAAGTCGTTTCATATTCTCTCTGACTATTACTCATATTTTTATTTTATAGATATTGATGAATGCCAAAATAGGACTCTGTGTGACCATGGTCAGTGCAGGAATACTGAGGGAGATTTTACTTGCCTATGCAATGAAGGTTACAAGTTATCGTCTCAAGGAAACCAGTGTGAAGGTAATACTGATGCAGTCTAAATGCAGAACATGAAAACGAGGTTACATTTTAGTAGCAGAACAGACTAAGAATATGTTTATGATCTCTTGATCTGCATTGAATAAAAGGCAGATGGCCTTTAGTGAATATCTAAATTACTAATTAATAACTGTGGAAAAAATAGTAGCCACTATGGAATCAATTCACAAAGTGAATGAAAAAAAAATTATACATACCGTATTTATCGGTGTATAACACGCGCCGGCGTATAACACGCACCTAATTTTAAGAAGGAAATTTCAGGAAAAAAAACTTAAGAACTTAAATTAAGAACTTTGAAGCCCAATATGCCATTTTAATATGCCAGGATATTGCCCCCAATATGCCATTTAATATGCAGGATATTGCCCCTAATATGCCATTTTAATATGCCAGATATTGCCCCCAATATGCCATTTAATATGCAGGATATTGCCCCCAATATGCCATTTAATATGCAGGATATTGCCCCCAATATGCCATTTAATATGCAGGATATTGCCCCCAATATGCCATTTTAATATGCCAGATATTGCCCCAATATGCCATTTAATATGCAGGATATTGCCCCCAATATGCCATTTTAATATGCCAGATATTGCCCCAATATGCCATTTAATATGCAGGATATTGCCCCCAATATGCCATTTAATATGCCATGATATTGCCCCCAATATGCCAGGATATTGTCCCTTAGTATGCTCGTTATGCCACCCTCCTCCCCCCCCCCCCTTCCCCAGACCCCAGTACTTACCTCTTTGCTGCTCTGTCCCCCGGTGCTCTGAAGCTGCGTGGCTGTGAGGGAAGCATTGTGAGCTTCCCTTCAGCCGCGCGGTCAATAAAGTTTGTTTTAAAAAAAAACAGACTTTATGGACCGCGCGGCTGGAGGGAAGCTCACAACGCTTCCCTTACAGCCACGCAGCTTCAGAGCACCGGGGGACAGAGCAGGAACGAGGTAAGTTTTAGATTTTTTTTTTTTTCGGCGTATAACTCGCACACATCATTTTCTCCCTATTTTCAGGGAGAAAAAGTGCGTGTTATACGCCGATAAATACGGTAAATATCTGGAACAATGATTCAATGTGCCTGTCATTCAAATTGTTACAGTTTAGTAAATAGACTAAATAGACCTTATTTAAATGAATGTATAGTGATTGTCTCCTAACGCAGGTTCACCTGATTTGATCTATCACTGATTATTGTTCAAGCTTCTCTTCCCCTTCTACCATCACTTAGAAAATATTAAGTGTATGATGTCACCTTTACTTGCCTCACTTGTCAAAAAGGAAGCATGTTGATGCGTCTTTTATTACAGAGATCCTCTTATGTAGAATAGCCAGATACCGTTAAATCGTTCATTACATGATCTATTCAAATTCTTTAAAAGGAGTGTCTCCCATCTTTTAAAAAACAAATGTAACTGTTATGTTTGCAACATAATATATATAGTATATAAACATATATGTATGTATGTATGTATGTATGTATGTATGTATTGTTCTACATGAGATACCCTGTGTAATACCATTCTGGACACTGTCCCCAAGACATACTTGGAAACTCAATGTATTCTTCCTGGCAAAGCACTTTATAAACTAATAATAATGTGACTGACAACCTACACACAATGAGGAACCATAGTGAAACCAAACAATTCTGCAGCAGGACCATGTCACTCAAGAATTAGGAATGATGTGACGGGGAAGATAGTTATGCTCTTTAGTAGGTAGTTGTACCCCTCCCATTCGATTCTTAGAAGGAACCGGGTCAGTGATCTTATAATGGACCTGTTTTAAAATTATTATAGTGTGTATCTAAAGGTAGCTAATCCCTACATAAACCATATCGGGGGGATATGATAGAAACATTTAAATACATAAAGGGAATCAACACAGTAAAGGAAGAGAGTATATTTAAAAGAAGAAAAACTACCACAACTAGAGGACATAGTCTTAAATTAGAGGGGCAATGATTTAAAAGTAATATCAGGAAGTATTACTTTACTGAGAGGGTAGTGGATGTATGGAATAGCCTGCCAGCAGAAGTGGTAGAGGTAAACACAGTCAAGGATTTTAAGCATGCGTGGGATAGACACAAGGCTATCCTAGCTATAAGACCGGGAACGGGGGACTAATAAAAGTACTCAAAAAAAAAAAAAAATAATTGGCCAGACTAGATGGACCGTATGGTTTTTATCTGCCGACACATTCTATGTTTCTATGTTTCTATGCTTCTATAATGTAATCCCATTTCTGGTTGTATCATACATACTTAACAACACTAGTAGTTTAGAACACACACACATTTTTTTTTTAGAAAGGGACCTAGCAACTTGGTATTGAAAGCTTGCAATCAAACTTTAAGTTAGCTAATAAGTGGTATCATTTTAATTCTACTTGTTTCCTGTTTTTCCATGGCTAATACGGTTCTTTATGCTTTCACCTCAGGATACATTTTGTATACAAGGCCCATAATTACAATCATTCAGCTGAAGCATCATCAGAACCTTCCAGCCTCTAAAAAAAAAAGGACAACAATAACCTTCCAACCTGCCTAGCCATTTTTCCACCAAGAAGGATATGCAACAAAATTAAAGATATATGATTATTTTTTTACTTAGACAAGAAATAATAATAATTCTAATAATAATGATCAGAAATACACTTGTATTGTCAGTAATTTAGCAGCCATGGGAAACTCTAAGATTTGACCCATGATTTTATAGACAAAATGCGTTGGAATCTGTAGATTTGATGACTTGGAGAAAAAACTTGAAAAAACTTAGCCAAAACACTAGCATGCATAGAATGCATCACCCATCACTAGATTACATTTGAAGCATGTGCCAAATCTGGTTACTCATAAGCTCAGTCCAGGTCAACTGACAAAATGCATTACCTTTTCTGTTCTACTAATTTCGATGTAAACAATTTTGTTTTGATTTTCTGAAGAGTAGCATATATTCACAGCTCTTTGAAATAAATAAAATAAAACATATGTTTTAATTGTTTTAGAACAATTAAGAAATGTTTTAAAAGTAAAGATAAAAATATGCCTACAGAAATTAGCTCCACAATACAAATAGTTATGCTGTTGTGCATTAGATGTCAAATCAAAACAGACAAGACTTATAAACATCTGCTAGTGGGGCATCAAGAACTGTCTGTGTCTTATTTCTCCATATGTTTTCCACTTGAAAGGGAGAGATGAATTATGTAACATTATGTAAAGCAAACATTTTAGAGAAATGCTTTGTTATTGTTCTACATGAAAGCCTTCCAATTAAAGATTGGTGAATCAATCTGTTAGACGATTGATTAATTGAAGTCACTGTGTGGTCTATCACCGTGCCACATCCTATAATTGACTACTGTGTTGTTTTAGGCAAAAAAAGGTCCATTGTAAAAGATAAATGGTAATTCATTGTTATAATGTGTTTGAAACAAACAGAACATCCTTAACCCCTTCCCGCTTGTTAGATGTTCTATGCCATCCTACTTTTTAATGTCTAAAGGCTAGTAGGGCGGCATTATCAGCTCATCGTGGCTCCCCGACTTGCAGTGGGATCCCCAGTGTCAGACGAGGCCACTTTGAGTCGCCTCAGTCTGACATAAAAAATGTAGCAAACACTCAAACTGTCCTCTAGGTCTGCTACATTTCCGGCATTCCTGCGTGCCCGAACTTCCGGCTTTGGTAATGGGACCGACAGGGTACATAGAGACCCTGATTGGTTCCTGCTTGCATGTTCCTGGCTGCCAATCACAAAATGTGATTTGATACAGGCATTCTGCATAAATCACATTTTTAATATTGTACTTAAGCTCTCCCCTGCATCCTATCCTACAGGTACTGCCACAATGACACTATGTGTAGGCACTGAGCATGTATCAATTTTGTTTCATTTAGTCACATCCTCTGCTGCTCTGCTGGTGGAATAGAATAAATTGTGTGGGAGTAACCTTGCGCTTGTACACAGTAGGATTTCTAAGATGTGCAACACATTGTCTCATGACATCCCTAGAGAAACGTGATATTCCATTAATTTGAGTGGCATTATTCTCATTGGTTCCTGCAGCCCCAAACAAAAGAGGAAATTGACTAATTAGTTTGGGCAGTCCTGTTTTTTTTTTAAAACAGAGCACATTGCTGTCTGGTGCTGGTGACCTTACATGTTTCCCCTTTTGGGGCCTCCTCGGAAGTCTAGACTGGCAGTGTGTTGTGGTACTGTAAATAAAAAAGATTGTGACCCCAAAGTGAAAGTGTTAAAGTAAAGATAAGAAGAAAAAAAAGATGGGACATTGTAGAAAAGCAGTATTAAAAACATCCTGAATCTTTTACCAGATGATAACTTGCAGTTATCTTGGGGATTTAGCACTGTTGTTAAATTGAACATACACAACATCATTTTCAGTAAATAAACACATGGAGAGAGCGTTAGATATTGGCAGCATTGAAATCCTTCACAAATACTGCAGTTAAAATAATTGCAACCTAAAAAATGTACACAAAACATCTAATACATATTTTTATATTCATGCTTAGTTTTCTTTTACTTCTAATTTTTCCCTGAATTGTACCTTGCTTTTTCTTCTTCCTTTTTTTTTTCAGAGCAGTATTTTATATTCCCCTCAGAAAACTGGGCCCATATGCATAGGCAGTGTCTCTTGTCTGTGTTGACACAGAAAGCTGTATTTTTCCGTTCCAGATATATAATTACATTTGCATGGTAATTTCTGCAAGGAACTGTTCATATTTTTGAAGTTTGCACTGCTGTCTGTGTCCAAGGAAAACTATGGGACATGAACACCCAGACAATTACTAGAAAAATTCCACACAGACAAGCATACATTTTGCTAAAATTACTTTTTTCTGCTTTTTGTTGTCTGAGATGCAACAGGAGTAATTATCATCTGACAAACTTAAATGTATCTAGATTTAGACCCCATCATGAAATAATTGTTTTGTACGCCAAATATTTGATTGCAGACATAGACGAATGCCAGGAGGACACAGAGGCCTGCCAGGGAGGTGGAAGCTGCCACAATACAGATGGGTCTTTTGAATGCTCTTGTCCAGATGGTTTCAAACTTGTGGATGGAAGAAGATGTCAAGGTATGCAGTGATATTCACATGTTTTATTGGTGCCAGAAAAACTAGTACATTGTATTGCAGTTAATGAAATTTGGCTTATTTACAATGAATAGTTACATATTGCAAGGCAGGTTTTATACAAAAAAAGTGTATAAACAGAGTTAACTCCGTAAAAGCACTGGATACATTCCCAAGCTACCAAAAAAGAGAACACGTTAGACTAAATGAGATAATATATGCACTAGTGCAAATATATAAAGTGAATATAAGCACGAGAAGTGATAGTGCAGTAAAAACTAGATAATATTGTGCAAAATAGTAAACAAATATATACAGTGATATTCACAAATCTAATAATAAGAACAGACCATGTGTAACCCACTTATTTAAAAATAAGTGTAAAGTGATCAATCAAAGTAAATCAAAAATGATATATCAAAATAGAACAATAACAAGTGAAGTCTTTAGGTTTTAGTTGAAAAAACAAACAATAAACATTAAAGTAATCCAAGTTTTCAATGGGTGTAACCTAAAAAGAAACAAAGCCAAAATAGTGTGTAACGTAAAAAAACAAGTTTAATCGCGCATTTAAAAACTACTTACAAAATTGTAGTCTAACGATTAAAATAAGAGCAAATAGCGGAACCGGACTGCCAATTCTTAGCTTTCTTTCTTCAGACGGGACACTGATGTAAATAAGCCGGCCGGACTGTTCACCGTGTAGGAGGAAGAAAGGAAGCAGAATCGAAAAAGAGGCTTGGAGTCCGTGGAACGCAAAAAACTCCCACCCTGTTTTTTGCGTTCCACGGACTTCAAGCCTCTTTTTCCAAGCCTCTTTTTCACATCTGGTTAGCTCCATCCCCTCCCCATAAGTAACAGTGGGAGGGGGAGGAGAACACATAGGAGGGGGAGGAGAAAGGAGAGGGATATAGCACAGAGGAGGGGGGAGGAGAGCAGAAGAGCACAGATGGTGGAGGAAATATGCAGGAGAGAAGAGGGGAAGAGCACAGAGAAGGAGAGGAGAAGAGCACAGAGGAGGAGGAGGGGAGGAGAAAGAAGGAGGGGAGGAGAGATCAGAGGAGGGGGGGGGGGAGAAAACAGTGGAGAGGGGGAAGAAAGAACAGGAGGGGAAGAAAGAACAGAGGAGGGGGAGGAGAGGGGAAGAGATCAGAGGAGGTCCAAGGAGAATAGAGGAGGGGGGAGGAGAGAACAGTGAAGATGGGAAGAAAGAACAGGAGGGGAGGAGAGAACAGATATGGGAAGGAGGCAGAGAGAGAGAGAGAAAACAGATATGGGAAGGATGGGGAGAGAGAGAGAACAGATATGTGAAGGAGGGGGAGACAGAGAACAGATATGGGAAGGAGGGGGAGAGAAAGAGAACTGATATGGGGGTGGAGGAGGCGAGAGAGAACAGATATGGGGTGGAGGGGTAGAGAGAACAGATATGGGAAGGAGGGGGGAGAGAACAGATATGGGGATGAGGGGGGAGAGAACTGATATGGGGTGGAGGGGGAGAAAGAACAGATATGGGAAGGAGGGGGAGAGAGAGAACAGATATCGGAAGGAGGGGGAGAGAGAGAACAGATATGGGAAAGAGGGGGAGAGAGAGAGAACAGATATGGGGGAGGAAAGGGAGAGAGAACAGATATGGGAGAGGAGGGGAGAGAGAACATATATGGGGGAGGAAAGGGGGAGAGAGAGAGAGAACAGATATGGGGAGGAAAAAGAGACAGAGAGAACATATATGGGAAGGAGGGAGAGAGAAAGAGAACAGATATGGGGTGGAGGAAGAGAGAGAGATAACAGATAGGGGGTGGAGGAGGAGAGAGAGATCACATATAGGGTGTGGAGGGGGAGAGAGAACAGATAGGGGGTGAAGGGGGGGAGAACAGATATGGGGTGAAGGGGGGAGAACAGATATGGGGAGGAGGGGGAGAGAGAGAACAGATATCTTAAGGAGGGGGAGAGAGAGAACAGATATGGGAAGGAGCGGGAGAGAGAACAGATATGGGGGAGGAAAGGGAGAGAGAACAGATATGGGAGAGGAGGGGAGAGAGAACATATATGGGGGAGGAAAGGGGGAGAGAGAGAGAGAACAGATATGGGGAGGAAAAAGAGACAGAGAGAACATATATGGGAAGGAGGGAGAGAGAAAGAGAACAGATATGGGGTGGAGGAGGAGAGAGAGATAACAGATAGGGGGTGGAGGAGGAGAGAGAGATAACAGATAGGGTGTGGAGGGGGATAGAGAACAGATAGGGGGTGAAGGGGGGGAGAACAGATATGGGGTGAAGGGGGGGAGAACAGATATGGGGAGGAGGGGGGAGAGAACAGATATGGGGGTGGAGGGGGAAAAAGAACAGAAATGGGGGAGGAGAAGGAGAGAGAGAACAGATATGGGGAGGAGGAGGAGAGAGAGATAACGGGGGTGTAGGGGGAGAGAGAACAGATAGGAGGTGGAGGGGGAGAGAGAACAGATATGGGGAGGAGAGGGGGAGAACAGATATGGGGAGGAGGGGGGGAGAGAACACATATGGGGAGGAGGGGGGGAGAGAACAGATATCGGGTGGAGGGGGAGAAAGAACAGATATGGGAAGTTGGTCGAGAAAGAAAAGATATGGAAGAGGAGGGGGAGAGAGAGAACAGATATGGGGGAGGAGAAGGAGAGAGAGAACAGATATGGGGAGGAGGGGAGAGAACAGATATGAGGGAGTTGGAGGGAGACAGACATGGCAATGAAGAGGAGAGGGACAAACATGGGAAGGGAGAGACACATACATGTAGGGAGAGGATAGAGACAGGCATGAGGAGGAGGAGGAGACAGACATGAAGGTAGAGGGAGGCCGCCACGGGGGTGGCCTGCACAGGGCGCCAGAACACGTAAGGCTGGCCCTGCCAGTGCCCATTCATTCCTGGGGTCCCAAAGCAGCTGCCCAGTAGGCCCCCACTGCCTGTGTGACTGTCTCACGTGTCACGATCAGGCAGCAGCCGGCATATGGACCCGGCTTTTTTTTTTTAGTCACAGCCGCCGGCGAGCAGCATCCAGGTAAGTACTGAGGAAGGGGGAGGTGGGGGGGGTATTGTGGGCTATTAATGGACAAATAATGAGTGGACTATTAATGGACAAATTATCAGTGGCTATTAATGGACAAATTATCAGTAGGCTATCAATGAGCAAATTATCAATGGGCTATTCATCGATTAATGATTTTTTTTTCAGTAAGGGGCCCTGCAATTTCTGATGGCGGCCCTGCTTATAAGATGCTGATGTGACTATGAGCTGAGGGTGTAAATATTGAAACCCTGAAAAAGTCACTTGGGGTCAGGGAAATCTCTAAGTAGACAATACTTTTTAAAGGATTAATCCAGTGTGAATATCCTTGGGAAATAAATGCATATTAAGATTTTTTTGTGTTTTGTTTTTTCACAATAATAAAAATGAAAAAATACTTTTTATAAGCTTTCTCCTGGGGATTGATCCAGCCCACCATTACATTGGTAGCTCAAGTCCACAGCATCTCCTGGAAGCCAAACAGTGGACTCCCATAGAGCTGCATGGGAATGCTCCCTACAAATGTGCACTGACATGTTACAGTATCACACAACCGTGTGTCCCTCCAATCACCCTCTCTCCCCCAATACAAAACAGGAAGGCAGTTGTAATCTTGAGGATTGAGTTGTTACTACACATGCTTGTGACTCAGTCAATGTTTACTAACCCTCTACCAAGTAAGAAAAAGCAGAGATGGATTTGTAAGACATTGCTAGAGAATGTATTGTCTGTAAAAAGCAGTGTAAAATGTACAGATTATACTCTAACAGGTAAACCAAATTTTGTTTGCTTCCTGGAGGGAACATTCAAAATGAAATAACTTATTGGAAATAACTGCTTAAATAACAGGTTACTATCTAGTGAAGAGTTAAGGAATAATAATTATAGAAATCATTTTATTAATCTTAATGTGGTCATTTATTTAGGGAAGATAAATTCTCAATTCCAGTTTGGAAACATTTTGTTCCATTTAGAAGAACCACCTCAATTTTAATCCCCCTCCACAGCTAGCTTAAACCATTAACAACACAATTACATACATGTATGTAATGAGCAATCAAGAATTGCCTCCGGGGATCAGGAGGCATCAGGCACCATCAGCTGTCCGGTGCTTGAGATGGAGAGCAGTGCCATACCAGAAATGGTGCTCCCCTGTTGTGGGCGGAAGCATCTGATCTCTGTTTCCATCACTACGTTGTAGTTGCTAGACTGCCAGTCTGCAATAGCACCACTGTTTAAAATCTAGGCTTAGGATTACAATTATATTTAGGGTTAGGGTCTAGTAAGAGTTAGAGTAAAGCAGGGTTAAGGTTAGAGTTAGAGTAAGAGTCAGAATTAGAATTAGGGTTACGTTTAGGATTAGGGCTCATCTGATCATCGGTGTTGGGGTCAAAAGGACATGGTAGGGAAAAATTGTTAGTTGTTGTTTGTTATAGTAAAGTATAAGATATGATGAGAATAAAAGTATCTTAAGAAAGCCCTACTATTGGTGAAAAAAAAAGTTTATAATATGTGTGTCTACATTAAATGAGAAAAGTTTAAGATCCACTTCTAGTACAACTTTTAGAACAAATAATTGATTAATAAAAAAAATCTCTACATGACTTAAAAAGGTTTATAAACAAATCCTGACATAGTATGAATCAGTGTAAAAGAAAAATAAATAAATAAATATATAAGAAGTACAAAACATTTTGAGAACATTCTATTAGCCCAATTGAAAGCATATGCTACAAATAGCATTATAGATAATTTTGTAATCTCTACATTGAACAAAAAATCTTTTGGTAGCCCAGTCCTTTTAAAATGTTATCTCTACACTCTATCAATCTAACCCTCCATTTCCAGTAATTACGAAGTGAAGAGAGCATCCACACGCTTTTAGTGTTGTGGCAACTGACAGGGTTCTCCAAATTGCCAAGGCCCGACCTAGCAGCCTAAAAAACTGAAATAAAAAAACAAAAACTGTCTGCGCTTCTCATCCTAATAAAGTTGGCAACAAATATATAAACATAATCAAGGCCACATCAAGGCACACTCTCAATAGGGTGAGAACCTACTCTCACCTCCTATATAGTGGGCACAGTTTATGCAACTACCAAAACCTTTTTAATGTGTTGGAATAGGTGCAATTAAACCTCCTCTCAATTAATCCCTTAACAGCAAGCTGCAACCAGACAATGAGGAGCCAACAACCTCAAATATGTGCAGCGGGGAAAAGAAAAACGTCAGTGCGCTAAGCTAGTCATAGGTGTAAATAATATAAATGCATAAAATGATGGTTACCAAACAGGTGTGAGCATGCTGCAAATACAATGTGATTGGCTGTGCAATGTATACAAAAAAAAAAAAAACTGTCTGCACTTCTCACCCTAATAAAGTTGTCAACAAATAATGGCAAGCATTATTTTATACATTTACATTATTTGAGCCTGTGACTAGCATAGAGCACCAATGTTTTTCTTTTCTCTGTTTTGTTGAACTGTATGTTGTATGTTGTATGTTGTATGTATTACATTGTTGACCGGTGGCATACATTTCATAAACTACAAAAATTATTAAGTGAAAATGTAAAATGATAATATAGTATGTAACTATAAAATTGTATGCATTATACAGTCTTGCTGTGTAAAGTAATTAACATTATTTGTTAACGTGCTGAGGCATGCTGGTTATGCAAATAGAATCACATTTTTGACTGCTAACGAGGGATTCATGTAATTTTCCAAGAAGTCAGCCTTATTTGCTTCTAAATAGATGTGTGCCAGAGTGTCTCCGACTCTGTCTCAATTTAAAGAACAGATAGATGCTGATGAAGGAACCAGGTTTGTCATTAAAGTTTCCATAGAGACTCCCTTTAGACATGGAATGTACCATGCTTTATTGAGCTCTTTGGGTTTGCCTCCGAAAATAGAGGATGTATGACTGAACATTCCAATTCATGCATCAATTCCAATCCTTGCAGGGATTGAGTTATTTATGATGCTTAAAATCCTAGAGTTGGTTCTTTGGCTGTAAGAAGACAATAGGATATTGGAACACTCTATAGCCCTCCTGGACTATTTAATCAATAAAATACTAAAAATGTTAAGAGGAAAGGGGATTTTTATCTACAAGTAGATAATTTTCAAAGCATGCTCTTAATTTGTGTATTTCGTTAATATGTATTGTCACAAAATGTCCTAGTAGTAGTACTAGCACTAAGAGTAGTCGCATCTGCACCTACTATACAAATAAAAAACAAAAAGTGCGCTTGAAGCAAACTGTGGATAAAATATTCAACACCTAATAAGGTGTTGAATATTTTATCCACAGTTTGCTTCAAGCGCACTTATTGTTTTTTATTTGTATATATTGTATTTTGTGTGGTTTAGGGACACACTTCCTAAGTGCTGCTAAAGCTGAGATTGCAGCGCTGGGTTCACCTTTGTTTTTTATCTGCACCTACCGAAGGCTTTTTTCTGAAAGAGGGAATTGTATGGAATTAACAAAGGGATTTCAACTGAAGTAGATAATTTTTCCAATTCTGCTACTTTGGCCTTAAATTTGAATTAGAGAGTTGTTTTCCAACTTGGCTTTAAGTTTGAAATTCCCTCTTTCATGAATAAGAACCTTACTGTTTTCCTCACCATTTTTCAGTAGGTGAGGTAACCATTTACTATTGGTCAAATAGACCTTAACATACAACTTTGTAGTTTAACTAACAATAATCTGCCCAATTAAATGATAATTATAAACTGGTGGGAATTTGAAGTGTGTGTTACCTGTAAACGAGGATATCCTAAATGCTAAACACATTTTAAATGCTGCCAATGGGGGCATGTATCACATATCAGACTCAGTTTCCACATGTGAAGTGCTATATTATATGTTATTAGTAGTCCAATGCCTGTTCTGCAATTAAGCTACAAAACTATAATAGTTCAAAACAAATCACAACATTAGATTAATCTTATTTATAATTATTATTGACTGTTTTCTCTAGGAGAGCAGAGTGGCTCTATACTTTTCTTAGTAGGTGCTATCCACCTTTATCATTATTACTTTATTTTATTATATTATTACTGTTTTCTCTAGGAGAGCAGGGTGGCTCTTTACTTTTCTTATTTATAAAGCAGAAATTCCTTGTGTCTGTTTGTCTGATGCAGGAAACATTTCCAACTCTAAGCTCTGGAATCATGTAATTTGCACAGCTTATGCATGGAATTTCTAGGTCAGCACAGCTATTTTCAGCTCTCTACATTATTTATTTTCCAGGTTATGAGTTAATTAAGTTTTGAGGTGATTAGAAATCACACAAACTGCAAAGTTGATTGCTCATTGCTCTACATCACCAGTGATATCATAATCTCCTTTTGTCCATGACACCCTTAAAACCATTGATTCCTATAACGTAAGGTCTTCAGGATAGAAATCTCATTTGCTGTTGTGCATTGGTAGAAATATGGAGGAACCTATACAAATATCAGAAATTATTTTTTATAGAGATCATCATGTCTGACCTAGATGCTGACATTATGCACATTGGGGATGGATAAAAGGATATTTTGACATCACTTGTGATGTAGAACAATGAGCAATTTCACAGCACTTGCTAAGCTAACTGGCCAAAGTTCGCAAATATTCGGGGTATCTCAGGGTCATATCAGAAACTGAATTTTGAGCTACACAATATGTCCCAATATGGCCACAAATAACCTTGCAATTTGGCCATCATGGCCGAATACACATCGAATGCTTTTGAAACTGAAAGCACACCAAAATACACAGAAATGGGGAGCAGCGACAAGAATCTAAATCCCTGGCGATGTCTGGTTATATAAAGCTAGTCATTATATAATCATAATTCCTATGAATTGTTTTCCTATTGTATTTATCAGTGTTGGTAGGTATTATATCATCAATGAATCTAATGTGTTTCAGATATTAATGAGTGTGAGCAGCCAGAGCTATGCTCTCCCAATGGGGAATGTCAGAACACGCCTGGGTCTTTCCACTGCATATGTGAGCAAGGCTTTACCACTTCAGCTGATGGCAGTTCATGTGAAGGTAATATAACATTAATTTACTTTCTGTGTTTACTCATGTCCAGGGTTCCCCAGTGAGACTGTTTAATCAAGTCCTTCTATATGCTCATACTACTTGAGTTATAATCAATAATTAATGCAGGTAATGTAGGAATGATTCATGCAAAAAGTATTAAAGAAATAACGGATGTTTCAGAATAAATAAAAAAAAGATAACATTGAAATGTGTTTGTTGGCTTTTACTCTTGAAGAATTGTAAAGATTCTATAGGATCAGCAGAGTTTGTAAAAAATACAATGGCATATTTAAACAAATGAAGAAATGCAGGAACATGAAAGGTGTATTGATCCTTTGTGTAATTACAGGTAGTTGATAAAGCACAAGGTTTAATCACTGACACGTCTTGTGCACTTACATTGCAAGGACAATAATGCTTCATTATACAAAGTTTACACATTTTTTAATATATACTTTTTGTGATTTCCTGTTACATTTTTTGAATATTTACACTAGGCTGTAGGTAGTATAGTTAGGATTAGAAAAAGAGAATTGTTCCTCTGCCCTATCTTTAAACAGTGCCTCTATTCTAGTAGACAGACTGGTGACTTGAGTGTATAGATGTTGAAGTTAAAAATGGCAATTGTTGAGGGCACTGAGTAAATATGCTTTTTTGCCTTCTGTGACATCTAAACTCATTATCAGTTATTCATAGAAATACTGAAAATCAACCACTATACAATATACTGAAAATAGATTAAAATAGGCAGATGTTTTATCAATTTTAGTACATACATTTATTATTTTATTTTTTTGTTTATTTAAATACAGTATTCATTTGCTTTCTTTGTTTTTTTATTTTAATTTTTTTCAGTACTTACCATAAAAACATAAATGTTGTTTGCTTTGTGTGAAGGATTGACCCTTAGAATCATATGGCATGTCTCTAGCACATCTTGGGAGCCAAACACAGGACTTCCATAGATAAGATTAGGGATGCTTGATGTCAGCATCCTAATACATCTCTATGAAAGACAAAGGCACACGGCTACTTTTGTGTCGCATGATCATTGTGCATACCAAGCAACTCTTCATTATTTTCATTCTAAGAAGCACTGGACCTGCATGACAATATGTCCATATGTGTGGTGCATGCAGGGCCGTCTTTAACGCGGGCAGCTGCCCTGGGCCCATTTACTCCGGGGGGCCCCAAGGCAGCTGTCCCGTGGGCCCCCAGCCCCTGCTGCCGCGTTCACAGCGCATTGCGCTTGTGAACGCTTTTTTCCGGCAAGCCGCATCCGATGGATGCGACGGCAGAAAAAAAAATTAAAAAAAAACTGACGCCGGATGTGACGTCGCGTCACATCCGGTGTCTGTTTCCCTCCTCCGTGCAAGAGGGAAGACTGCACGGAGGAGACATCCGGCGGGGGACACGGAGCAGCTTCATGTAAGTACGGGGGGGGGGGTGCTGGCTGGCACAATATTCCTGGTATCTGACTGGCACTATATTACTGGGCATCTGATTGGCACAATATTACTGGGTATCTGATTGGCACTATATTACTTGGCATCTGATTGGCACTATATTACTGGGTATCTGATTGGCACTATATTACTTGGCATCTGATTGGCACTATATTACTGGGTATCTGATTGGCACTATATTACTGGGCATCTGATTGGCACTATATTACTGGGTATCTGATTGGCACTATATTACTTGGCATCTGACTGGCACTATATTACTGGGCATCTGATTGGCACTATATTACTGGGCATCTGACTGGCACTATATTACTGGGCATCTGATTGGCACTATATTACTTGGCATCTGATTGGCACTATATTACTGGGCATCTGATTGGCACTATAATACAGGGCATCTGACTGGCACTATAATACTGGGCATCTGACTGGCACTATATTACTGGGCTCTGACTGGCATAATATGACAGGCATCTGGCTGGCACTATATTACTGGGCATCTGGCTGGCACAATATTAAAGGCATCTGGCTGGCACTATATTACTGGGCATCTGGCTGGCACAATACTACTGGGCTCTGGCTGGCACAATACTACTGGGCTCTGGCTGGCACAATATTACTGGGCTCTGACTGGCACAATAATACTGGGCTCTGACTGGCACAATATTACAGGCATCTGACTGGCATAATATTACAGGCATCTGACTGGCACAATATTACAGGCATCTGACTGGCACAATATTCCTGGCCTCTGACTGCACACTATTACAGGCATCTGACTGGCATAATATTACAGGCATCTGACTGGCATTATATTACAGGCATCTGGCTGGCACTATATTACTGGGCATCTGGCTGGCACAATATTACTGGGCATCTGGCTGGTACAATATTACTGGGCATCTGGCTGGCACAATATTACTGGGCTCTGACTGGCACAATATTACAGGCATCTGACTGGCATAATATTACAGGCATCTGACTGGCACAATATTACAGGCATCTGACTGGCACAATATTCCTGGCCTCTGACTGGCACACTATTACAAGCATCTGACTGGCATAATATTACAGGCATCTGACTGGCACAATATTACAGGCATCTGACTGGCACAATATTCCTGGCCTCTGACTGCACACTATTACAGGCATCTGACTGGCATAATATTACAGGCATCTGACAGGCACCATATTCCTGGGCTCTGACAGGCACCATATTCCTGGGCTCTGACAGGCACAATATTCCTGGGCTCTGACAGGCACAATATTATTGGTATCTGACTGGCACAATATTACTGGTAACGGACTGGCTCATTATTACTGGGCTCTGACTGGCACAATATTGCAGGCATCTGACTGGCACAATATTGCAGGCATCTGACTGGCACAATATTACTGGGCTCTGACTGGCATCCGAAAGTTACAATATTACTGGCATCTGAATGGCACAACAATTATGGCATATGTGTGTGTTTGTGGGGGGGGGGGGGGGGGGGGTAACATTGCGATGGATGGGGGGATTGCATGCAGGGGAGGGGGCAGGGTCCAGGGGGCCCAAGCAAATGCTTGCCCAGGGTCCAATCACTATTAAAGACGGCCCTGGGTGCATGCAGTGCTTTACACGGGTATTTCCTTATAACTCTGTAGCAATATATTGGGTCTCACAATGAACATACCCTCTTATTGGCTCCAAAGACATGGAGTTTTCATTTGGCATATCCTTGAAAAAATCTGCAAAGGTTAAGTTTTAAAGTTTAGTATTAGTATTTGCTAGTATTAATAGCAAAAACTATAAAAAAAATAGTAATTCATATATTTATTTGCTGTGTCATATTTAATGTGCATTTAGTATCATGTTTAATATTCATTCCAGTAAAATCCTTTTCATAAAGGTTTTTTTTTTAACTGCTGATATGCACTGCAGAGACTTTATTTTTGGTTATTTACTAATAATTAAAACTTAACAATTAACCCAATGATTAAATTATACATTGTTGTATTTTTAAAGCCAAAAAGCAAAGCATGTAGGATACAGTTCATTATTTTATTTTATCAACTTGGTATTATAAAAATATATACTTTAATAAAAAAGATTTTTTACACACGTCTTAGTGTTCTAGACCAAACTAAAGGTCAATAAAGAGTTTACTAGTTCTTACGGGTGACAGCACTGTAGGGGATTTAACTACATAATGTTCAGAAAAATATCAAGTCTATGTTAAATAACTTACTAGGAGAACTGCCTTTTGTTTTTTTTTACCAATACATTGCTGAAAATGAATGATATTCTGGCAGCTCTTACAGGAACGTTTAACTTATTTGACCATGGTGCTCCCGTTGGATATTTATCTTTTCTGGCTGGTATTCCAGGAACTGCTGTGAAGTGGTTTTAAATTTGGATTCACTTGAGATTTGTTGGCAAAGACATACTTCATTTTGATCCTGTTACCATCTGGTAGATACATTTCCACTTTTAAAAGGTCTTTACCCAAGGCCTGCTATCTGAATTTAGAGATTGCTAATGGTCAGACAGGATCCTGCTTAATACCTCAAATCCATCTGTGGATAATAATACTGATAATAGGTAACTCCCTTCTCGCTGGGTACAGTGACTGTTAAAAATATTACTCTTTTTTTAAGTGACACAATTTAGTGTAGACTTTTAACAAGTTCAGCACATAGGCAAATGTTGTCTCCACTACTATGGACAATTTTTATTACCACTTTTCATTAGACTGTCTCGCTGTTTTCCAGTGTGAGCCACCAATGCTGCTTTTAGCATATGGGTTGTTAAAACAAAGTCACTTGAAATATGTTTGCCAATTTGAGAATTTTTTTAAGTATTACCTATAGGGTTGCCACCTTTTCTTCAGAAAAATACCAGCCTTGGTACTGTCTCCATAGACATAACATTGGCCTGAAGACAATTTTTTACTGGCCTGCCGGTAAAATACTGGCCATGTGGCAACCTTAGTTACCTAGTAACCACACACTTATCTTCATAAACCCACTATGGTCATGTTCAGTCCATTATCTGCACAATTTAGATGCTTGTATGTGATAGGGGGGTACTCTTGCTTCAGTGAGAGCTAGTCATTTTATAACCAGTCTTATTATTCACTGGCAAACTGGTTTGTGGTTTCTCTCTGCATATAAAGGGAATACCCCATGTTTATTAAACATAGTGTTGTGGTGAACTGACAACAGACATCAGGCAATGTAATTCAAGTTAAAGATGGACTGATCACTAAATGTAAAAGGCACCTTTCCCTCATTAAACTAACTTCTTTTTGAACGGTGCACTGATTTTGTTAAAGTCTTTGCACAGCATATGCCATACGAGGCAGCAGTGCTCTGTGACAGAGCGATGGAAGAGACAATAGTGGAAGAAAATGTGAGCATCTGCTTACCAGCAGGAGGTGTATTCACCATCCTAGATACCAAACACCAATCCAAGCTGCATGTCCAGAAGCAATAGCTCTGTGAAGAGCCTGAGAAATGTCAAGGTCATTTTTTAACAATGCTCAAAAACATCCTTCAAAAGCTCTCTTAATCAGACTAAAAGTGGTCTAGGGGGGTTTTTAGTCCTTCTTTAATATATTCTTTTATATATTCAATTTGGTTGGTAGTTCACCATTATGTGAATGGATCACATGTATTGCTTACTTCTTTCGCACTCATACAGGGTTAACAACTGTTAAGTTCTTTCCCATATGTTCTTTATTTTCATATTGGCAGATACAGGACATTTATCAGAGCATTCTACCAAGACGTGTTATATATGTTCTCACGTATTTTTACATCAAGCTATTTGCAATGACCCTTTCCGTCATGAGATTTTGTATTCATAAATCAGCGTTAGGTTTTAGAGTGTCGCTTTGGAACATCTCAGCTACTTCATCTTTATCAGTTACTCTGTAAGGCAGCTGAAGGCACATCTTTGTCATCCTTAACACACAAGAATGTGTACAAATGTGTAATATCCTCCTAAAAAAGTACCTTTGCTGTCTATTTTTTCATATTATATGGCTGACCACATTGTAGCTATAGTTTATTGAACCCAGCACTGTGATCACAACCTCAGCTGCAATTTAGTCAGTGTGTCCCATACCGCACAAAAACAAAATAATGCAACAAAAAAGGAACAAAGTGCGCTTAAGGTAAACTGTAAGGTACAATAATTATACACTTAATAGTGTAGGGTGCAGTGATGATAATGAGTATCCAATATTAGGGGGGGGCAAGAGCAAGGAGATATGCCCACTGGTGGGTTTACTCTCACAGACTCCCAGAGGGTATGCAACACTTAAACACATGGACAGGAGAAACTCTGTATCCTTAGATGCAATGAACTCAGACCATGTGGAGAATGACGACAAATATGGGGATTAGATATGAGAAGATAAATACATTTAATAAGGCATAACATCTGCTTACATGTAAAGTAAACTCTTGTAAACGACAATGGTGGGCGCCTCACGGTCGTATATGTACAATTCTTACAGCAGGTGAATGCCGAATAAAAAGTAGCAAGTGAAAGCCGAATAAACAGTCTGCAGCAGGAATGAAGAAATGGTAGTCCAGATCACACTACGCGTTTTGCCTCTGAATGAGGTTTCGACTTGGTGTCCTTTGTCTAAGGAAACGAAAATACAGAGTTTCTCCTGTATTATTATTGTACCTTATATTTTATTCAGAGTAGGATTTGTCACTCACCGTGATTTTTTTAGATCTTAACTTCTCAAAATGTATTTTGATGACACCCAAAATTAGCAGTGTGGAAGCCTGCATAGCATGTCTTGCCACTGTATTTTTTTGTGTAGTTGTATTAAACTATGTAATAAAGATATTATACATCAAATTAATTTACGTTCTATAGCAATACAAGTAAAAACTGAACTAAGCAGCCATCTTGGTTTTCCGTTAAATGTGTAAAGGGTTCTTTTGTTCACTTGTGCTTCTAATAAGCCAAATTATCCTGACTACACATTAGGAAATCAAATTATACAGTACACACCAATCATTTGCTCTAATATAAGTTGTAAAAAGATAGTATTATCCAAGCCATCCCATTGAATCCAAATCCAATCTCATATGAAAATGACATGAACCTTTTAAATGCCACTTTTTTCTCTGATTTGCAGCCTCCATGCTTCCCTTTGAAGCATGTAGGTTGATCGGATCAACAACTGTCTGTCTCTGCTAGGGCAGTGAGATACTCTTGGCTTTACATATAATCGTTAGAGGAGACCCTGACCATACTACACACATTGTAATCGTATACCGCAGTTTTAATGTGCACAGTAGTTCAAAAGTACAAAAAAAAAAATCATTTTTAATTGACATGTTCATTTCATTGTGCACAGAAGACAGATTTTATAAAGCAGCTGTTTTAGATTTTGGTGTAATATGGTTTGTGAAAGCTTATGTTGCTTCCTGTTAACTAAATATTGCTGGATTATATAACTATGCTGATGTTTTTTTGTTGCCATGTATTTTCCAATGTATGTTACATGCTGTACAAATATTAATATGCATGTGTACATATTGGGCTCTACTCAATAAATTAGTTACCCTTATCACTGGTTTTAACTAGACATGTGCATTCGTTTTCAGACGAATGCATTTTCGTCCGAAAATAGCATTTTCATTCATTCGTCTGAAAAACGAATAACGAAAATGCTAAGCTAACGAAAGCCGAATGAACGAATGTTTAATAAACGAAAATCATTCGTTCATTCGTCCATTCGTAGTACTATTTGCATTCTATAAGCCGAAATAGAGTCGGTTTATAGAATACAATAGCATAGTACACTACATTCCATAAACCGACATAATGAACGACTTTCGGTTTATGGAATGCATGTAAGTCTATTGGCATTCTATAAACCGACTCTATTTCGGTTTATAGTAATGCCAATACTATAGCATGAATGGACGAATGATTTTCGTTTATATTAAACCATTCGTTCATTCGTTCAACTTCTTAGCTTTCTATAAACCGAAACAGAGTCCCCATTCATAAATTTTTATGAATGGGAACTCTAGTTCGGTTTATAGAAAGCCCATAGTATTACATGTATTCCATAAGCCGAAAGTCTATAAACCGAACGTTCATAAGAACTATGAATGGGTTCATAGAAAGGCAATACTACTATACGTTTTCTATAAGCCGAAAGTCTATAATCCGAAGGTCGTTCGGTTTATAGACTTTCGGTTTATAGAATACATAGAATTACATGTAATTTCTTATGAATGGGGCTCTCGTTCGGTTTATCGAAAGCCAATAGTATTACACGTATGCTATAAAACGAACGAATAAAACGAAACGAAACGAAAATAATGAACGAATTTCGTCTGAAACGAATGCAGTAATGAACGAAATTCGTTTTAGACTAAATAAATAACATTTTCGTTTTCCATTTAAAGCTACGGTATTCAATGGCCAAAAACTCACCATTAAGCAGGGTCCATATATATATCTTAAGAAAGCTTAGTGTGTGGCCATTCCTGAACATGAATACATATTCATGTATTTACTAATTTGTGATGTGATCCTGTAAATGTGTCTGCTTACATTTGTGTTCTGTCTGTTTAATGTAGAAACCTGTCTTATTTGCAGATGTTGATGAGTGTGTTAACATTATTCAGTGTGGTAGTCAAGGCTTTTGTGAAAATACAGAGGGTTCCTACCGCTGTCTCTGCTCTCAAGGTTATCAGGACTCATTGGATGGGCAAGGGTGTGTGGGTGAGTTCAGTTTATTGCAATATGCGTTTGTATGACCATGAAAAGTATATTTAGATAAATGATTTAATAAAAATAATATCCCTTGTACATTTTTGAGCATTACAGTTTTATTTCAAGTCTTGTTTTCCTATTTGTGGGGGTTCTGGGGAGTACCACATTGCATGTTTGCAGTATACATGTTTAAATTATTTAGGATTTTGCACAGCCTTTGCCTTCTGTATAAAACCTGATGCTATTCATACCAAACAAATGCAGAAGTAAGTAAATCAATAAAAGCGTAGTCAATTACCTCTTTAGCAAGAAAAGCAAACGGCAGGTTTTATCATTGTTAGATGTTTAGAACAGCATAAAAGTTGTGCTTGTACACAGGTGTTTATGGCAAACAAAGGAAGAAACTTTTTCATCATCAATTATTTCACTACATCTATACACCCCTGTTTAACATCTGCTACACCCATTAAGTTGCAGAAAGAGAGCATAACCTGGGCTCCGTTAGTACTTGATGTAAGTTTTTCTGCATGTGAAAGGCGTCTATTGTACCATGTAACTGAACAGGATGCATACCATGCTCCCATAAGTAAATATATAATCTTTATCACAACAGGGGATCGGCACTCTGTAGTGTATGTTTCAAGCACAGGCAAGGGAAATCTACCTCATTTAACTTGACAAATGTCTGTTACGATAATAAGCTGCTGTGCTTTAATAAAGCCACTCACAGCGATTTGAGGTAGTAATATATAGCTTTATTGTACTGCCTGATTTGTAGCTAGCTGGGATCCATTTAAAAAAAAACAACAACAAAAAAAAACCCAATAAAGGATAAATGTAGGTGATATTGAAGAATTAATGTTTAGTTTTCCAGTTGTATTTTTTGTATTACAGGAAAGCTCTGTATGTCTCTCCCAGTCACGCTTTATAAAGTTTATGCATTGGGCTTTTGCTGGCGTGCTTGTTACTGTCAATGAATCCATATGTACAGCTTAAAACAGAATATAGTCCTTTCCCACATTGCAAAACTAAAACCTAAAAACCAGACATGTTAACTGTAACCAGAGTATGTAAAGTTAGTGCAATAACCTTGCAGTTGAAAGTTATCCCTTTATTCACTTTTATTAACCATTCAACTGCACATAATATAATTATCATAGTGCAAGACTAAGATGTCTTTGAAGTGTTTGTATTTGAATTATTATAACCCAATGTTTTATCTACGACGTGAAACAAAAATGATTTTAACTTTAGCTTGCTAAAATACATAAGGAAGTGATCATGACAATAAAAACAAAAAAGACATATGTAAAAAAAAAAAACTAAAATAACATAATCAAAGTCCATTGTAAGAATACAGAACTCAGGAAGGCTATAGTTATATTGCTGTGGAGGTTTGTAAATACCAAGAATACACTGTACAGAGTATACAAGTCACTGGCTGGATAGTTGGGTAGGGTTTTCCATTTATTGTCTGGCAACAGAGGTTTATATCATAATTCATTACCCCAGGCAGTGTATTCATTGAATAACATGGTCGATTTATGACGTAGTATGGCATCTCAAGCACATCAGTCATTGTGCAAAAATACCAAGGTTACCTGCTGCAGGGATTATATAATGCTTAGAAGATTGTACAGTGAAATAAGCATTTAAAACATTTGATTTTTACTACACTACTACTTACTCTTTTCCTTACTGGAGTGTTCATGTTGTACTAATTCACTAAATTGTAGTGTAATTGTTTGTATCTGTATGGTGTTTGCAACTAAAATTAGTCCTGAAATTGGCAATAAATTTGATGAATTGCCATATATATATATATATATATATATATATATATATATATATATATATATATAATTTGTTTAACTTCCCTGATTTATTGGTTATTCTGCTCAAGAGTCAGCAGGAATTTCCTCCTACTTTAAAATCTGCAGATGCTCCAAAATCTCATTTTTATTCTTTTCGGTAGCAGTAATATTTAATTGCGCTCTTGGAGACTTGTATAGTGCAAGAGACGGTTCCGGCATGAGTTGGATGGTTAGACGGAGTGCTGTAAGTAATAAAGAATGTATCGGAATCACTGTTTTTCTTTTTTCCAGATGTGAACGAATGTGAAATGCTAAGTGGCGTTTGTGGCGATGCACGCTGCGAAAATGTGGATGGAGCATTCCTCTGTCTGTGTTCTGACGATGACACTCAGGAATATGACCCAATGACAGGGCAATGTCGATTCAGGGATTTGCCAGGTAAATAAGAGCAAATTATTCTTGTTATCATTATTACATCATTTATAGTTCACATTCCTCCTATAATAAGATCATAGTAATTAATAATAAACATAGCTGTAATAAATAACAACATATTTTTTTAATTCTAAATTATGAACTCTTTTTTCATAGGCATCATAAATAAAATATTTAATAAAATAGAAATAAAATCACATGATCACTTTATTTTTAAATGTGACTCTCTAATCGTCTCTTAAGCAGACATCATTAATGAACAATGCTTGCCCCCCAAATCTTCTTGTCTAAATACCCTCAAGTAAATTTGAAAAATTGCAGTGCCTTGTGCCTAGGTGAACACCCCAATACGTCCTTTGCAAGGAAACTGCATAATGGTTGCAGATGATAATTGTTATAGAGTCGCCTGTTTTCAAACTATTTCCACTATTAGACTCTCGTAATAAATTGACCAACTAGGGGCTGAGTATCAAATCAGTGTAGCGTACAATGGACTCCTGTACAATTTCACCTCTTACAGCCTGATATTGTAGTAATTAACAGGATGCTTGGCTCAAACTGCACAAGGGCTCCCAGTTATGGGTATATGCTATGTTTTACCAATTACTTATTGGTAATTATTGGATGACCACAATACAAACTATGAATCTAGGTACTTTTCCATGGTTTTTTTTTTTTTTTACCTAACTGTGACATTTATTCATTGCATAGTTAGTGAGGTAGGTAGTACCATCTTGATTAAAATGATCACCATGAGGATTTGCATTCTTTCCAGTCATGCTTAAACCTCTTATATAAAAACAACTTATTGGTTTACTTTAAGAAGAAAAGGGGATACATAGTTTCTGCATGGCATGCAGTGCCTCGGTTACTGGAAAATATCACAATAGGCACCCATTCAGCCTTGTTAAGGTTACTAACAATTTATGGCATGCAGTCTAATTAGATGCTGTGAAATTCTTCCTTTGAATCAGTTGCCAGTATGTATTTATTTCAGAGGTTCATAATTATTAGGCTTGGATTGTTCATGCGGAAAGAAGAATTTTGCTTTTATGAAAGCAAGCGTGATGGATCCATAGGAATCTCTCAAGGCTTGATGCTGGCGTCAAAGCAGAAGGCTTATATACATTTTAAATGTTTTACTGTTTTGGAATATCTGCCTATAAGTTTTATTTGTAAAGAGCAAGTCAACATTATAAAAAAAGACCATGGAATAATACAGCTCAGGCACTTGTAAAATATATAAATTATTGAAATAATACTGGTTGAATTTTTTTTTACAAAAGCAAACATTAACTTGAACATTTTATCTGACCAATTTAGCAATACACAGGGCCGGCCTAATGTGTTCAGATGCCCTGTGCGGGCCACCCCTGTGGCAGCCCCCCCCCCCCCCCCGCTTCATGCCTGACTCTCTCCTCTACCTTCCATGTCTCTTTCCTATCCTTTACCTTGTCTGTCTCTCCCCCCCCATATATGTTATCTCTCTCTCCCGCCATATCTGTTCTCTCTCCCGCCATATCTTTTCTCTCCCCCCCCACATATCTGTCCTCTGTCTCTCTCTCATCCCCCCAATATCTGTTCTCCCCCCCACATATCTGTTCTCCCCCCCCACATATCTGTTCTCTCTTCCTCTCACATATCTGTTCTCTCTCCCCCATATATGTTCTGTCTCTCTCCCCCAATCTGTTCTCTCTCTCCCCCATCGGTTCTTTCTCTCCCATCTGTTCTCTCTCTCCTTCCCCCAATCTGTTCTCTCTCTCCCCCATATCTGTTCTCTCTCTCCCTCCCCACATATCTGTTCTCTCTCTATCCCCCAATCTGTTCTCTCCCCCACCCATTTGTTCTCTCTCCCCATACCTGTTCTGCCCCATATCTGTTCTCTCTCTATCCCCCCAATCTGTTTTCTCTCACTCTTATGCTGCGTGATGCTCTCCAATGAAGCAGTTGCCCCCTCCTCGTACCTCCTCAAGTGCGGCCAGTTCTTCTACTGGAAAACTTTTTTTTTTTAAAAAGTGGTGCCTCATGGGGTGTTGCGCCCTGTGCGGTATCACAGGTCGCACGCCCCAAAAGCCGTCCCTGGCTATACATTATGCAGGAATAAACCTGGTGAGTTTATCCCACTAAGCAAGCTCAACAGGTTTGTCCCTATTAAACTCACCTTAGCTCACCATTTAGTGAATAGCATCCTTGTCTATCCCTGCTGATCATTCTTGGCTCAAGCCATTTGATCTATCAAACCTGCCAATAAGAGACATAAAAAGTTACATTGCCTAATTTTTTTTTTTATTATTACCTTATTTTTAGTTGAAATCCTAGCACAATTAACTAGAAAATGCTCTTTGTACAATGGTATACATTCTGCAACCTGTTTATTAATCTGAGAGCAGCCAGACAAATAATATTTGGAAATTTGGTTTAGTGAAAGGGATTATCTGCTTACGTTATGTATAAAGTTACTACAATTTTTTTTCTAATAATTTATAAGATATTTATGACAGACTTAGCTCGTGATTTGTAGACTATCACCGTAATGGCATTAATATGACATTAATTATATTTTAGAAAAATTCCATGTGCTTAAATGTTCCCTTGGAGAAGAAAACCCAGTTGCCTTTTGAACTTCTAAACTCAAACCACGTGCTGTTTAATACAAATAGTGTTTTAGACAGATAGAATGTGGACATTTAATGAAAATAGCATGTTCCTTTTGGCATGGTCCATCTCTTCAGTCCATTGGCAGTTTATAGTAGACTTTGGCCTTGAGTGTTGATCAGGACATCATAGCACAATTTCTTTAGGGCTTAACACTAAAGTATTTGATATGTGCTTTACACTTTCTTAACCCATGTGTGCCTTTTTTTTTAGCTGCCAACTATATGTGAAGTGGTTATTTGGTTAGTTGCCACACAATTAAGTTTGTGTTTCCCAGTGAGGTGCTGTAATATATATGATTGTACTTTAAATGTTACTGAATAAATACCAGTTTTCTGAGTAGGTGCCTATGTACAACTCTTAATTATTCATTTTCCTTATTTAAAGAGAAAGGTAACTCATAAATGTACTTGAAATAATTTGCCCTTTAAAATGAATGAAATGCTTTTTTGATTGATGTACGTAAGTAAGTTTTAGGACAGCATTCAAAACTGCTGCAGAGATTCATTCGATGAACAATATTGTTCCCCAACGACCTCTCTGTCTGTCACTGTATACCTTCCTCTTTTCCTATGGACAAAAATCTAGCAGGTTCATAACATACATATGGAAGCGGCATTATACATTAGTTTAGCTCATAGCATGTTCTTACATGCCACCATGGCTCCTAATCTTCCTTCTGCTTCTAGTTTAAGCTTTGTCTACCTGAATCTTAATACTTCCTGTCCGATTGCGATGCCTTCGATTTTTGATACATAACTTATTTGGACCACAAACATGATAAAGGGTTTTACCTGTACTATCTGTTGGTATAGTGAAATCTATATTAATAGATATTAACTTAGTTATCTTTTTAATGATTATATTTATTTTAAGTGTTTTGTTTTTTTCTCTGTCCATGTGTGAACTCATAATGCAGATTCAAAAGTATATTGCAAAATATGGTTTCTTCTACATATTTTATTTCTCACCGTAAAATGTAGCATTTCTTAAAACTGGAATTTTTTTGCTTTTCTCGTGTGCTCTTTAACAAAAAATACGCATTCAGCAAGTTTCCACTAGGCTTGTTTCCATGGAATAGATTTGACTAAGGTACCTGATACTGCTTCGTGGTATTTTGTATTTCTGTTCTGTGTTTTAAATGTGTGTACAATTCACACTACATAGATCTTAGTAAATTGGCCCACTAAAGGCACACACTGGTTTCCAGGCAGATGTATATGTCATTATGGTTATAAGAATTCTGTGGTGTGAACTTGGCTTCCTCTCCTGTTTTATTAAATTCCTATAAGTTATTCTGGCCATACTTACAGAGAGTTTTCACTGTATTTCATTCATAACCATTTCATTGGAAAATATCGTTGGTGGCAGAATACATTTTGCCCCAGGTTTACTATCCTGTTGGATAGTTTTAAATATTATAATTGTAACAAAAATATAACAGATTCTCATTAATACCAAAGTCATTCAAGTTTAATGTTAATTAATTGTACAGTGCTAACTTGATATTAAACTTTAATAATGAATAGAAACGGTTTGCTAGTTCTGTAGAAATATGCAGCCATTTTGTTTTCTACAATTAGTCTACTCCATTTCAGAGTTTGTTTTTGTTTCTCTTCTTTTAATTTATTTTTAACACCTATAATAATAATGTGGTTGTGAAAGGCATTTGCTTTCACTCTGTAGATAAACTTATCTGACTGGGAAATACCTTTGTTTTAAATGAAACTTTGCTGTGAAGCTTTGTTTTAACTGTATGCTACTCATAGGGAACTATTCACTTGAACTGGAAACATTCCCCAATTTGCCTGTCTTCCCAACTGCGCTTATCCGTTAATGCTCGATTTTTGCAGTTCATTTATACTTCAGTTCTATTGAACAGCCGCAATAGGTTATTCATAGGTTGGCTACTGGTCTCAGCAGGTTCAGAATTTTTACTGAGTAAATTTTCCTATTGAAAAACTTGCTTTAGATATAATTAGGGTTTCCACCTAACATTGGCAAATCCTCTACTGACCTGCCAGTAAAATACCAGCTGGTTGGCAACACTAGATGGGATGCTGACGCTCACACTCACAAGGCTGAACTATAATGTAAGTTGTAAGCCTTCTGGCCTTGTAGTCCGATAAAAAAAGTAAATCAATCTTTTCTCACATGACTTTAAAAGATGTCATATTCCAAATGGCCCATACCCCTTTTTTAAAGATTTAACACAGATGCAATGCAGTATAGTAACTGAACACTAGATGGTGTAAAATACTCATGTTAAATTGCAATATTTTAAAGTCAGTGCAATTAAAATGTTTGTTTGATAACATAAATATATATTTAAAGTACATCTGCACGTCCCATGTCCACAGATGAATACATATTTCTTAGTATGATAATACCCTTTCCCTTGTAAAGTAAAGTACAATGGGCACAAAAAATGCAAACATAATAATTGGCTTTTAGAATGACCATTTTACCAAAAAATGTAGCTATGTATGCTGCCATCTGGGTTTGCTGGCAAGCATTGTGAATTTCTCTCCACTGTCTATTTATGCCTGAAAAATAAAGTCTTTGCAACATTTTCAGCAAGATTAACATTGTTATTAGTTCCTCAAAAGCTTGGGAGCTATTCACAAACAACATTTCTTGATAATGTGATACTGGAGTTTTGTATATAACCAAAATAATGATCCTGGAATATCTAATAGTTTCTGCCCAGTGCACACGTATTTGCTATACTATTTGTACATCTACAACTAGACTTCATAGACCTACACCTAGACTACATGCCTGGTAGTAAGACCATGGAGAGATATGAAAACTGGGAGGGAAAGTGAGGCAGTTATAGGAAAAGACAGAAATATGCATACATGCAAAACTGTGATTCCTTATCAATCAATATTACAATTATGAACAGTTTACTGTCAGTGTTCATGGTCTGCCAGATGTTCAACATTTTGTGACGCTATACTTAGAAGCAGTAGATAATAAATGTATTTCATCTGGGCCTACTTAATTCACATTGTGTTTGGGCGACAGGTCCACTGTAATATTTTCTTTAAAATAAACTACCTGCAGTGAACACAGATTGTTATGTTGCTCATTAGCTAGCCTCATGTTCATTTTGGATGAAATCTTTACTACCCTACAAACATCACAACATGCTTTCCTGTTAAGACCAGATGTTAAGACTTTTACCCTAGTTTGCACAGGCTATACATAGTTTGGTGTTGGATCTTGCTTGCATTTCTGTAAAAAATGTACTTAAGACAAAAACTGACCAGGTAACGATATATATAATTAAGCATACAATGTACTGTCAACACTCTAATTAATACATTGATCATTATTTTTGGTTGTGATTTTATTTTTCCACACTGCCTATTATTATTATTGTCTGTATGTTTGCATTTTGGCTATGTTTTGTGTTTGCCTCTATTTCCAGTGTTCCGTTCCAACACAACATAGGTTTATAATTAAACTAGAAATGTCGACTGCATTTGGCATAATACAGCCTATTATATCCACTAAGTAATGGATTACAGATTACCTTGTACAATTTGTGTTGATTAGGGAGTAAATAAAAAATCTAGCCAAGTCTGTAAAATGTGTGTTTTACATTATGTGACTTAGTTATTCTCTGTTTCAGTGGGATTTCACAAATGAGAACTAGCAGGGCAATCATGGATAACTTATCGAGTAACAGTACATAAAAACGTAGTGTATTAGATTATTTATCTATGGGATATTGGAATTTGGACAATAACGGCTCAGGAACATTATTACAAATATAATTGCCATTTGTATAGATTTTAACCTTTTTCAGTTTGCTGTTTTAGTTAAAGAGTGAATTGCCCCAGTGATATTAAATGTAGAATCCCCCTAGCTAGAGGGCTAATGGTTTGTCCTGGTTTAGAACCCTATCTCTAAATAGAGGACGGATGATTCTGACCTGTTTTTTGTCTTGGGTGCTAGCACTTTTTCGGACGAAAACTAAATCAGTTTCATCAGAAACTAATTTCATCCGTAGAAGCATTGATTTCGGATCAAATTCATCCATTATTTTCATTTCAGGCATTCCATTCGTACAAATTGGTGCCAAAAAAAATCTACGGGGAAATTTCGGTTTATCCAATCTGCTTTCCATTCTACATAATGTGATATGATGTGCACTTTATTTAGTATAACATGCCTGATAAAGAGACCTGCTAAGCTTGCAAGCTTGCACTCTAATCCTACCCAGTTAGCCAATAAAGGTATCAACTTGACTCTGCTGGTCTCCTAGGTTTTGTGATTTTCATCTTAATTTCACTTTCACTTATTAACAAATTATCTAATGATGAGCCAATGCAGACCTGACTGCATGCCGAAAACTAGAAGTACAGTAGGTCACATGACAAAACTCTTATGCTGTTATTTTTTTTCTTGTTTTTTCTGCAGATGAGGAATATGATGAAGAAAAGAAAGAGTGTTACTATAACCTTAATGATGTCAATATCTGTGGCAATGTCCTGACCGTTAATGTTACCAAGCAGGAATGCTGTTGTACATTAGGAGCTGGATGGGGAGACAACTGTGAGATTTTTCCATGCCCTGTTTTGGAATCCGGTAAGTGTTAGATCAGAAGCGTATATTGCTATGTGCCTATTACTTTATAACAGGGCATAGATTTAAAGCAGGCATGGAAAATCATCACCCCACCTCGAGTTAACATGCAGTGGATTATTACATGGAAAGCTCTGTCATATTTAAAGAAACCTCACCACTAAATGTCAGTGTTTGTATATAAAAGGTGGGGTGCTAGAATGATAGATTTCGATCTATTCATCAATTTCTCAGGTATAAGACAATTGGTAAAATATTATCTTTTATTAAATCATTCATTTTTTAAATACGTTATTTTTATTTAAGAACTGCTGTAATCTTCTGCAGTGCAGTACAATAAGCTAACAAAAATGTCATTATATGAAAGTACAATCATTTTGACACAAGTGTAAGAAAATCAGAATGGTTTGAGAATTATAATATTTATAAATGTTTTCTTCTGTACCAATGTTTGCCATTTTATTTAAAAAAAAATCCCCAAAATGTAATTCAGACGTGTAATGCTAAATAGAGACTATGTAATATCTGTTAAGCATGGATTAAAGACGGAATAGTTTTCCTCGTTTATATTAGAGGCATTGCATATTTATTACATTGACATTAAACCAACAATTTACAAGTTTGTTATGTCTGTTTTCTTTGCAGATGAGTTTCTACAAATGTGCCCTAAAGGAAAAGGTTACATCCCATCCCAGGAGGTCATGTACGACAGCATTGGTTTGACTTATCAAGGTTAGATGAAATTGTCTTGAATTACTATACATACCACATTTTGATGAGAGAGGATTATTGTCATATGATTAGTATGTCCCATTTATAAGCCACATTTTGTTTTACACAATTTAACGACTTCGAAAATGGAAGGAAATGTAATTTTAATATTGACATTCAGGATGCTGGAGTTATTTTTATTGTTTCTACTGGAGATATTGTATCCCACTATCCCAGCATCGGGGAAAGTGCAGCACTGTACGACCACCTGGATCACCCCTTTGAATGGTTTGATACGGCTAATGTCAGTATTGAGACACAAACAATATAATCAGGAAAAATAGTTTCAGATCCGCACAAGATCAATGGGTCAGGTGCCGAGGTTCCAAGATGCCACACAAATCTCCAAATACATTGAAATAAAGTGCAGAACCCAGCACTCAGTGAAAAAGTGAGCACTTTATTCAAACAATGGCGACGTTTCAACCCGTTAGGGTTTTCTTCAAGCCTTCAAGGCCTAATGGGTTGAAATGTCAACCCTAATGTTTTGAAACGTCACCATTGTTTGAATAAAGTTCTCACTTTTTCACTGGGTGCTGGGTTCTGCACTTTATTTCGAAGCATTGAGACACAGTCCACTCTGATGTCTACCTCTTTCCAGCATGTCAGAGAAGAAATGCAAACCCATCAGTATCATACTGCAAAGCAAGTAGAAAGAGTATAAGTAAAAAAAAAACAGCAACACTTGGGCATCCTGAATACCAGGGCTAAAATAATATGTATTTTTCTATTTAAGGGAAGAAAGAACAGTCAAAAAGTAAAACACACATGTTCATCACAAATCACCACACTCATCCCTTTACACACACATCCACTCACATACTTTACACACATGACGTCAAGTGGTAGGGCTAACTACTTTATCTTTATGGCCTGTTATTGGGAGTACCTAATGTGTTAATAATGGGTTAATCTTAATGGTGCCCAATGATAAATATGTCCAATCAATTTCACTTAAATGACTTGTTCACACTTTTATGTATCGTTTTTCTAGATGCTGATGAATGTATGCTGTTTGGAAGTGAAATATGTAAAAATGGCTTCTGTGAAAACACTGAGGCTAGTTATGAGTGTTATTGCAAACAAGGCACATATTATGATCCTGTGAAATTTCAGTGTATTGGTAAGTACAGTGCTAAATATTATTAAACAATATTTAGTGTAGTATTAAAAGGACAGCATTATATCAATACCAAATGTAGCCACATATGTTAAAAAATAGCCTACCAAGTTTCTATAGCAAACCGTACAAACTTGTATGCACGTTACTTGTTTTGCTTAAAGGAGTTTGGAATGTCCCCTTTAGTATTAAATTATTGTGTTAATAACGTATAATATCCCCTTAATTAATGTTGCACACAATGCAAAAAAATGCCCAATGGCCTATTTCGTGAATTTTTGCATAGCTAGTTATTTAATTTCTAGAAGATTCCCTAAAGTTAATAAGTAGCCATATCCTCCAGCTATGTGCCATACTTGAAAGATTACAACATACTTACTGACCTAGCTGCTCTTAAAGGTGGACACTGCATAAACTATTCTGGTGACTCTTGAAAATTCACTAATAGATCACAAATGTACCCATGGAGAACTCCTGTACAATTATGAATTGGTGTATAAAATATACAGGTCTTTTCCCTTTAAAGAAATGTACCACACCCATTTTATGGATAATGCTGGATTGCTTTCACTTGCTAGGTTCATTTATAAGTCTCTTATGGAATTCTTTCTGTGAAGGCCGATTTATTCGGCTCATTCTTTGTAATGTAATGCCACACGTTCGCTATAAAATCACCTTCTAGTTGTCTTGTTGAAACCACTGAAAATCCCTCACTAGGACTCACACATAGTTCTGCTGTGTAAGCGGAATGCCTGTTGACTTAGCACAGTACCACAGGGGTAAGTAATAATATCGAAAGCCACAACAAAGGAATCCTTTTGGCATTTCCTCCCTTCCATAAACTATCACCTTTTATAGTTCCATCTGATTATTTGGATAGCCGACTGCTCCTTTCCTGCAAGGGATTTAAATGATGGAAATGTACAAACTACAAATTGTTATTTTGTTAGACGAACTGAATGTGTAGTTAAAAAAAAAAGTAAACAAAATCTGATCCCTGTTTTTGAAAAAAAAAATTTATTTCAGATAATGATGAATGTCAGGACCCAAACAGTTGTATAAATGGAGAGTGTATAAACACAGAGGGATCTTACAGCTGCTTCTGCACACGACCAATGGTTTTGGACGGGACTGGAAAGCGTTGTGTAAGGCTATTGGATGAAGTTGGTATGTAGATGTTTTTGTCAACTTTTTGAGCAAAAAAATGAATTGTAGAAGTGTGATCCACAAAGAAAAACAAAAACACTGCAAACATTTCAACAAATAGAAATGATCCTTAGACAAACCATGTATTGCTTCAATCTGTAGTTCAAAGCACTTGGTTTGTTTAACAATAATTTCTATTCGCTAAAGTATTTGCAGTATTATTTTTTTTTAGAAGTGGATAACACCTTGGGGTTTTAATGCCATGTACTGCTAAACAGCGTTATTTTCCTTGGTAAATTGAGGGGACTCCAAGTGCTGAATATTTGTAGTGTATGCATTTCTCAGGCAAACAAATGTATGTTTGACAAGCATACATTATCTTTTGACCAGTAGGTGTCTACTGGTCCAGGGGTCACATATAAAAAATGTAATTGAAATAATATTAATACATAGAATTAAAACTCATTCCAAAGTGCGGTATGCACTTCATCCCATTTTGCACATGTAAGTAAAGATCACTAAAAACATCAACATTATAGCCATGTTCTCTGCTGATTTTACCACAGAATTCCAGGCCTCGCTTTTTTGGAGTTGGCTCACAGAGTAAGCAGTAGAGTGAGCTATTAGGCCAAGCCACATTTCTTCTTAGATTTCGCTCCTTTAAAGGCTAATTAGTATTTTAATGCTGAAAAAACCTCAATGTAACACAACCCTATTTTGTCCTTCTTTATTTCAATTCATTTTTCTTTGTGTCTACTATTTGTGTGCAGAACACCCATAAATTATCTAAGATCTATGCTAAATAACAACTTGGCTCTCCTCAGCTAGAAAATGGGTGGATTTTGTAATTCTAGACTTTTTATGTCTAAATGTGTAAGTTTCTTTGTCAAATAAAATGCATATCTGCTTAGGGTGCTATTTATCGTATCAAGTTAACAGTTTGCATAGCTTTACAGTGCTTATGTAGGTTTGCTAATCGCCATGGGCATGATAATTAGAAACACAATGCCTAAACAACTTTCTCTTTGTAGTATCAGTGGACATAAGCAGTATGCATAGGTAGGTTATGCTAAACTCTGGACACATTTTTCATCTAAAGCCAAGCTTATAGTCCTCAGGCTGAGCCATTAGATGTGTTTCAAGGCCAGGACTTTGCTGTGTTAGAGAGGTAAACTTATGGAGCTACAGGAAGTACAAGAGATATGTACAGGGACAGTAGGAGATCTCAAAAGTCAGGCACAGTCAATATCAGGGTCACAACACTGGTTCAATTACGAGATGAAAGCTGAGGTGAGTATCAAGTAAAACAATTAATAAGCATACCCAGATCACTGTAAAGCAGGCTCAATCAAAGGGCAGGGATGAACTGAACATACAGGGTTCTATATATACAGACAAAATAGGCCTGCAAACGCCTAGACCAGAAGTAAGCAAAGAACAGAAGGCGCAATAGACTAAGCAGTGCGCAAAGGACATTGCTACCAACAACTAAGGCTGAGACTTTGTGATATCCAGGATGCTGCCATGCCATGGTTGGAAAGACGCACAGCGACAAGAGCTGTGACTCTCTCCATTTCTTCTCTTTAGATTAGTTTTATTTTTTTCATTAGGCAGAAATTAGGCAGACCAGATGGGCCTGATGGCTCTTATCTGGCAACGCATTCTATATTTCTATGTTTCAATGTTGCTGAAGTCTATTTATACTGCTGATCCTGGCACTATTCATCCATTAAGCAGAAAGTTGGAGCTGACAAGCTAAGCCCTCTCTGCTCCCACTGTGCTGCACACAGCATACTGTGCAGGCCATGAAGGTTATCTGATGTTGCTACAAAGCACACAGCTGCAGGACGCATTTATTTAAACTTAGTTGGTATGCTGCATTGGTGCACTTACAAGTGTCCTACTGCTAAGTTCAGAGATAGTTAGATGAGATAAGAATCCTCAACAAATCCTTTCTTATGTATAGATATCAGACCAACACATGAGCATTCAGACGGTCATCACGCATTGAATTCTCTCAGCTATGGCTCCTGATCATATGGGCCACATCTACTAGAAAGCTCCCCCTGTGTAATTACAATGTCTATCATATTTTGTTTCACGATAATATGGAATTTGTTTATATAAACATGAATGGGCATGCTCACCCAGTAGCATTAGATTTGTCATATGTAAGTAAGAACTCCTTATATTGTGATTGTCCTGCAGAACCAACCGAAGAAACAGATGTTTTCCAAGACCTGTGTTGGCAAGGTCTAAGTGATGACTTTACGTGCACCCAGCCTCTGGTCGGAAAGCAGACAACCTACACAGAATGTTGCTGTTTATATGGAGATGCCTGGGGAATGCAATGTGCTTTGTGCCCAATGAAAGACTCAGGTGAGAGAGTGAAACTTTGTAGTACATTTGGGGTTACGTACAATGGGAGACGTTCCATCCATCGAACATGAGTAGTAACATTTGATTGGTATATAAATGGTGATTGCTCCACTTTTAGATTTATTCATCATACATTTTGTGTAATCCAAATATATCAATCAATGTGGCTAACCTACTGCAATTTGGGATTTTTTTTACACAACATTTTTTGTTATTTGCTTGTCTAACTGTAATCTACCTATTTAACATTTCTTTTTTTCAGGCATTCGAGACACATTTTTTTAGGAAATGTATTGCTCTTTTTGTTTTGTTGCCATGTTGTTCCTTATAACTCTGAATTTTATGAATTTTTTTTTTAATTGGCCCCTGTTTACTTTCACTATGAATATATCATAGGGGCTAAACCTCATACGTAATGGGAGAGTTAATGCTGCACTTTGTAAAGATCTCTACTAGCTTTGATTTTTTTCAAGAACTACATATATAATTACATATGTAATTCATATGTAATAAGTGACAGTAAAATACAATACTTTTCATTATTTTCTTCCTCCACTAATTTGCACCTTTATCACAAAACACCCCCCGAAGAAACATGTATGCTAGTTTACTTGGTCTTGCAAGACTTAATTTGAGCTACTGAAAATCTCTGAAAATCCCATCTTTAGAACCCTGTCCCTCCTTCTCAGTGTTCAATATGTTCTCAAAATTCAAAGTTGCATGAATGCATCAACATAAATCTACATTGATTCCATATGACTAGCTGATAATATCCCCCTATGTTCACTCCTGGTGCTATTTTCCTCCCCTGCTTTTGCTGACACCTTTAGGTCTATTCACTTAATATTAATTTTCTGCCATATTGCAGAAATCATTAGTCAGTCCTCCACAAATCACTACTTAATGCATGTCCACCATGTTTTTCACCACGTCTCCCACGTTGTTATAGATTGTATGTTCTTGAGAGGTGCTATCGCTACCTTATGTAGCTCTCTATGAATAGCTGTGTAAATTGTTGGAGATGTGTAAATATGTATTGTCAAATGTATATTTGATAAAAATAATTATCTGTCTGTCTGTCTACCTAACATTACATTGCATTTGTGTATTTTGCTATATATAAAGTGAAGAGGCACTTTGAAAAGAAACTGTCAGCTATAAAATGTTTTAATTCGTAAAACCAGATAAAGTGTTGAATATTAAAGATATTACTATCAATAAATGTATTGCAGGTAGGTTAGCCACATTTCAGTGGCCTGGCTCAAAGTTAAGCTTTCACACAATGTAATATCATATAATCTCTGTATTTTTCCAGAATGGGATAGCTATTGATAATATTTACCATTTTCATAATCCCTAATCATATATTTTCAATGAAGGGTTTACATTTCAGACAAGGGTATAATGTCTCCTCAGTAAAAGCTAATTTGTCTTTCTCAGAAGTTTAGATAGAACTATAAATGTGTTTATTTAAACACACAGTAGCCATTAAAACAGAAAAAAAATCTGAGGTTTTCCTAAACCAGTCATATTCCCTTGCATGTCCATTTCCCAAGAGGCTGCTGATGCAGCTCCCAGACATCAGGAAGGATGTGTGGCTGTCTGACCAAAAGTTACAACCATCTGGAAAACAGTCTATAAATTGTTCTTTTCTAAGACGTTGTCTTAAATTTACGTCTCTTGTAAATTTAGTTTTTTTTTTCAAGAATAGCCCCTAGTAGTTCCCCCCCCCCCCCCCATTTTTCACATACACTTGTTAAATGGAACTTAAATCATTGTGAGCAGCAGTACTGCAAGGATTATCTTACGGTTAGGTAATGATATATATTCTGACATTATACTGTTGTCCAGGAATAATGTACAGTTATACTATAAAAATATTGCCTTTAAAAAGAGAGACTTTTTTTATTGCACAAGTAAATTATATGCAAGGGATCCTGGCAGATTTAAGAACCAAAAACAATACACTCATGGCGGGAAATATTATCCCAAAATGTGCCACAGCTGGTACTGGAAACTTAGTTGGCCTTTCCTGTTAGAAATGACTGGAAAGCCTCATTCATGTTCAGTTTGAATACATATGTGGTATCCTCTCCACTTGAACTTTGAATGTTTCCTTGAGAAAAAAAAAAGACCAGACCCAAACATTAAGGGCTACAGTCCTATGTAAAAATACACATACCATAGAAGCCATTAGCATGTTTCTGCTGATTGCTCCAAATTCTACACTGTCCCGCCCCAAAATGATTCCACCTTTAATAATATGGCCTATAGCTTTTATTAGCGTCTTGCCTTATTCTAGAGTTTTCATGGAAATGTTTAAAATTGTAAATTCTCCAAAAACAATTTGTCTAGCAATATAAGATATCCCTGCAGTGGTTCTCAGTATCTCGGCTGGATTTACCTGCTGATGTCAGTGACCACCAACCACTAAGGTCTCACATACTCCTGTTGACACCAGAGTATGGGGCACTGAAGTTGAAATAGCCATCCTCAATAAGATTAGCTGAGACTGAATGCTTGACAATCAGACAGGAACAATCTTTATTAGGGGATGTGCATGCATATTTATATCAAACCTTCCCTCCAGACAAATAGTGCACAACAGTACACGTTCCAGGAGAAAATCACATCAACAAATAAACAAAAGTCTCACAGGTCAAGGTATTTGCACTCCAGGAACCCTATAGTACAATATATTCCATTTTAGCAGCCTGAAGGTGATGAAACAGTACATTTTACAGACACTGACTGTAACCTAATGACAGTAAACACAACCAATATCTTGCCAGGAAACCTCTACAATTAAACATATTTTCCCATAAGATTAGCCAGGTGCAAAACACTGTAAAAAAAAAAAAAAAAAAAAGCATTTTGAAAACTGGAATCATCACTGGTTTATGGGAAACGTATAATATGTTTTGGAAATGCAAGGAAAGCTAAATTCCTGCCGTCGTTATTCAATCTCCAGTCTGGATATGTAGGTTTATTAGTCAGAAATAGGTTGTAGTTACAGTGAGAAAAAAAGGATACGGGATACCTCTCAGTGAGAACAGACAAAATCTCAAATAGCTAGCTCTATAGGATGTAACCTAGTGGGGAGAGGAATTACTGTTTTTTTGCTCACTTGCACCATTACAGAGGAAACCTGTCCATTAAAATATCAGTCTGGTCTCACCCATAAGGGCAGTCCTGATCCAAACTGCCTGGCAGGTCTCCTCTGCATAAGGAATACAACAAACACAGATATACGTTTTGGCCTTCATTGGCCTCATCAGTGTGGTACGGCTGGTATTCCTCTAGGTTCAGGGAGCTAGGGACCCACTTCTGAACATATCCTAATAACTCATTGAGACAGAAAACGAAGATGTGGGAAAAGGCAAAAGCTAAAATATCCAGCCCTATAGGATGTAACCTACTGAGGAATTACCGTTTTTTGCTCACTTGCACCATTACATAGGAAACCTTTCCATTAAAATATCAGTCTGGTCTTAAGGGCAGTCCAGATCCAAATAGCCTGCAGGACTCCTCTGCACGAAGGAGACAGCAACCACAGACATACGTTTCGGCCTTCGTTGGCCTCATCAGTGTGGTACTGCTGGTATTCCTCTAGGTGCACCGAGCCAGGGACCCACATCTCTGGCTCACTTTATTGAGCATAACCCTATAAATCATGGAGATAAAAAAAGGAAGGGGAATCCCTCTCAGCAAGAACTTACAAAATCTCAAATAACCAGCCCTATAGGATGTATCCTACTTGGGAGAGGAATCACAGTGTCATGATCTAAACTAAATCCTATGAAACATTTCCTAAAATAGTACTCTGATACAGAGCTTAAGTGTTGAGAGGTGTTTTAAAACTCAGGCAGAGAGAAACAGACTAATACTCACTAGTTTAATTCTAGTTAAACATGCCTCACAATTTCTGTCCCTGACAAATAAGGTGGTAGAGCTTGTGTGGTCAAGTCTCCTCACATGGGCAGTATGCATTCTCCAGTGTTTCAGGATTGCGGTCCTGAATCCGAGATATACCTCTGTCCCAAGAAAGTGAGAGGTAGAGCTCAGCGGGTCACAAAATCAAGACTGTCCCATGCAAAATGGTACAATTGGGTAAACCAAACTACATAGGGCATGGCCAGCACGTTAAAATAGACGATGTGGGGCAAATGGGCACCTAGCTCCAATTTCCCACAATTACAATTTTGCAATTAAAATGCCAATGCAGAACACGGCAGCATAGATATATTATGCATGTGAATAGCATCACATTATAACTACACAAACGACAATAGTCATGACAGAATAGAGTTGCCACCTTTTCTTCAAAAAAATACCAGCCATGCGAGTGCCTCCATAGACTTAATATTGTCTACAAACAGTATTTTCTGTACTACCACTGAAGCTGGTTCCATGCTGGGTCATTTAGGTTCATTTTGATTGTATGTAAATGATAAATATAAAGGTTAGTGCTTGTGTAAATATGATCTGAAAATCAATTATATAAAAACTTAGAAGTTCAACTTTTGAACCAATCTATTATATGTTGTCATTTAGATGATTATGCAGAGCTTTGCAACATTCCTGTACAAAGATATAGACAGCCTTACGGAGAAGATGCGCTCGACTTTTCAGAACAATATATTCCACCAGAAGATCCATACATTCTTCAGGAACGTAAGTAACAATTTTCTATTCTTTATTTTTCACAAGGAATATTCTGTAAAGTATCATGGAACACAACAGTTATAAATCAGTAAACATGAAACATTGGTAAGCAGCACAGAATTTGTATTAAACAAATCCTCTGTTAAATTTGAGTTTCGGGATGATTAATCCACGGTTCAATCAAGAATGAAATGATTGCCTTCTCTTTTGAAAATGCTAGGTCAACATTGTATAGTTTAATCCTGTGGACACCAAAAACCTCCATATTTCCCATTTGTCCTCTGAAAAGGTAAAGTCACTAATAAATAAGATGATATTGTTCTGTTTGTTTTTATATTATGAATATTTAAATATTTTAGAAAGCAAGCTCAGTTGTTCTTTCCTCCAAAATATAGAGAATTCAAAATATTTAGTGACTGAATTCGCAATTCAACTGCACACCAGCTAGGTAACCTTGAACAACAGAAATTGAAAAGTATAGGCCAATGATATCCCAAATGAATGATCGTTAATAACCATTTTCTGACGTCTGGTGTTGCCAGATCCGCCATATTTTTGAGGGAGTTTTTACATGTTCCATGCAAAATCTAAAATGCATTGATATCCAGAGGGAATCGCATAATCAAGTAGGGAATTCCAAGGGCAATCTACTATTTTCACAAGTATGTTAATTGCGATTTTTAAAAACAAAATATATTCATGCATTGGAATTATAAGATATTTTGTAAAACTTAAACTGTAGAAAAAAAAGGAAAATAAAAAGGAATCGTGATTCTCTACCTAATCACAACTCACTGAACTTTGGTGAATTAACAATTATAAAGCCTGTGACAAACTCTATGTGCTGGAATAATTCTTCAACTTGGCTGTTCATCTGATTGTTATAATTTGTTTGTCAATATATTCTCCCTTCTTTGTTTAGGGAGTAGATGCCATGTGTAGTGCATTCAATAAGCAGCAATCAAGTGAAAGCCAAATATTCCAAAAATCATTGAAAGTGAGTTAAACTCACTCTTGCCAAGTTTAATTGTCATATAATTTGACAATGAACTTGGCTGTTGAAATAGACTCAGTTTACTGCTGATGTATACGGAAATGACCCGTAGATGATTGTGAGAAAGTTTCATTAAACAGCTGAATGTGGGTGCTAATTTGGTATACAGTGGTCTATAGTGGTCTATATGCTACACATCATTCAAAACGTAGATTGGGATGGCATTCTTGCAGGTAAGCTTCTAAACATCCAAGGCATTCTTCAATTTGTTTATAATGGTAGCTTTTTTCAGCTATCTATTTTTTGAAACCCATCCTCTGATCCTCTTCTTCTAGTTATTCTTGGTTGCTTGAAAATATTTAGCAGACTTGTTTAAAGGGGCAGTTCAACTTACAGAGCTATTAACAAATTGTCATCATTCTTATCTCCTAAAATCTGGAGTTTTGCCAGGTTTCAAATCATTTTTATTTCATATTGGTAATTCACTTCTTAGCGTAATATACATTTTTAACATGGTCTGACCTTCTGTAGTAAATGCCTGCATCATTGCATGGTGAATCATCATATGCATAACTTTTTTTCTTTCAGCAATAGATGAGATCCAGTAACTTGATACATAAAAAATATGCATGTTATGCTTTTTTTTTCCTGCTGCATAAAAATAACCTTATGGATGTGTATGAAAGAGATGCATATCAGCCGAGCAGCATAAAACAACATAAAGTGGAATTTACAAGTTAGAATATGAACACTGCCTTGATCTATCCGTTAAGGCTCTAAGAATGTATTATTTTGTGAATTTATGACTTTTTTCTATAAAAGGAGAGATTTTTTTTATTACCTACCTTTAGAAGGGGTGGCACTGAAAAATTTCTTCTAGTTCAATAATTTATTTCCATTACAGTAAACCCAAGATTGAAGCAAATCAAATTTTGTCCCATAAAAACTATGCTTGAACACTCTCCCGTGTGACATGATGTGAATATGCCAGACCATTAAAAAGCTCTCCTGCATGCTTATATAATACCCAGTATAGCGGGACAGGAGTTCGAAATCAGGACTGTCTTGCCGGATCTGGTAGGGTTGGGAGACGTGAAACTGGATATAAATCCAGCCCTGCACAGTTACATGGAAGTTTAGGTCCATCAAGTTCAACCCTTTTCCTATTGCTTGTTTACTGCTGTTGATCCAAAAGAAGGCAAAAAAACACACTATTTCAGTCAATGAATTCCATGACTTATTTACCTGAAAGAATCCCTTCCGCCGTCATAGACTAAATCTCCTTTCTTCAAGTCTTAGAGTGTGACGTCTTGTCCTTTGTACAGTTATTTTAATGAACAGGTCTTTAGAAAGCCCTTTGTCAGGGCCCTGTGCATATTTATATAACATTATCAAATCCCCTCAAAAATGTTATTTCTCTAGTATGTCTATTTTCAGAAAAGTCGCCCAGAATAGGACTGCATATTGAAGGTGGGGGTCTGACCATGCAGCTATAAAGAGGCAGAATAATATTTTCCTCCCTTGACTCAATACCCCTTTTAATACATGCCATTATTCTATTGGCCTTTGCAGCCACTATCTGTCACTGCACCCTACTGTTAAATCTATTGGCTTCAATTACTCCCTAATCTTTCTCATTTTTATAATACTAGTGCTTCATTTTACATTTGTCTATATTGGATATATCTGCCATTTATTTGCCTAGTTACTCTATTTGTTCAAATCATCTTGCAGAGATGACACATCTAATTCAGACGGTATTACCCTACTTAATGTTGTCATCAGCAAACCCTGAGGCATGGCTCCCTATGCCCACTGGAAAATCATTAATAAACAAATTCAAAATTAGACATGTGCATTCGTTTTCGACATTCGGTTTATAGACTTTCGGCTTATAGAATACGTGTAATACTATTGCCTTTCTATAAACCGAACGAGAGCCCCATTCATAAGAATTTCTTATGAATGGGGACTCTAGTTCGGTTTATAGAAAGCCAATAGCATTACATGTATTCCATAAGCCGAAAGTCTATAAACTGAACGAAGTTTGGTTTATAGACTTTCGGTTTATGGAATGTGTAGGTCAATTGATTTTTATAAACAAATCAAACGAAACGAAAATAATGAATGAATTTCGTCTGAAACGAATGCAGTAATGAACGAAATTCGTTTTAGACGAAATAAATAACATTTTCGTCCGAACGGACGAAAACGAAATGAAAATTTTAGTTTTGCACATGTCTATTAAAAATAAGAGGTCATATCTTTGAGGTTCTTCACTTATCAGATTTGTCTAATGTGAGAACTTCCCATTTACCACCACTCTTTCAATTCTATCTTTAAGCCAATTGCCAATTCACACACAATGTTTGCCCCCATTTTAGTCAGTTTGTACAGTAACCTTTTGTATAAAATGCCTTAGTAAAGTCTAAATATATCACATCCTATATTTTTGCTCACATCTTCATATAATGCAATTTCGTTTGACATGATCTGTCTGTCACAAAGCCATGTTGGCTCCTGCTAATCAAATTTCCTTTGAAGAGGAAATCTTGAATAAATTCCTTTAGCAACCCTCCAAACCATATCGGCTTTATGCGAATTTAATAACATTCTATGAAGAAGTCAGTAAAAATATAGATCTAGGCGTGGCAGTTGATGTGATCTATTTGGATTTTGCGAAAGCATTTGATACAGTTCCACACAAAAGGTTACTCTACAAATTGAGAGAAATAGGTTTGGGGGCAAATGTGTGTATGTGGATTGAAAATTGGCTAAAAGATAGAACACAAAGGGTTGTTGTAAATGGAAAATTCTCAAATTGGACAAGGGTATTAAGCGGAGTACCTCAGGGGTCTGTTTTGGGCCCTCTTCTTTTTAATTTGTTTATTAATGATCTGCCACATTGTGCTGAGAGCCATGTCTCCGTGTTTGCGGACGACACTAAATTAGGTAAGGCAATAAAGATTTGGACAGAGTGGGGGACTGGGCAGTAAAGTGGCAAATGAGGTTCAATATAGACAAATGTAAAGTTATGCATTATGGGAAAAATAATAACAAAGCAACATATACGTTAAATGGTTTTTCCCTGGGAAAAACTACTAATGAAAAGGATTTAGGAATAATTATAGACAACAAACTTGGCAACAGTGCCCAATGCCAGTCAGCAGCTGCAAGGGCCAATAAGATATTGGCATGTATAAAACGAGGTATAGATTCACGGGAGGAGGATATCATCTTGCCTCTTTACAAATCAATGGTAAGACCTCACCTTGAATATGCAGTACATTTCTGGGCACCAGTCCTTAAAAAGGATATTAAGGAACTAGAAAAAGTGCAAAGGAGAGCTACAAAATTAATAAGGGGTTTGGAGGATCTTAGTTATGAAGAGAGACTTAAAAAATTGAATTTATATACGTTAGAAAAAAGGCGTCTCAGAGGGGATATGATAACATTATATAAATATTTGCAGGGCCAATATAAAGAGCTCTCCAGGGACCTGTTCATTAACAGAAAGGTACAAAGAACAAGAGGTCACCCCCTCAGACTGGAAGAGCAAAGATTTCATAGACAGCAAAGGAAGGGATTCTTTACGGTTAGGACAATAAAGTTATGGAACTCACTGCCAAGAGAGGTAGTGCTAGCAACCACAATAGATGCATTTAAAAATGGTTTGGATGTTTTTTTAGCAAAGCAGAACATAGAGGGCTATTAATAATAGAATAAGCATTAATAAAAGAGCTTATTGATCCAAGGAGAAATCTGATTGCCTCTTGGAGTCAAGAAGGATTTTTTTCCTCCAGGAGGCAAAATTCGAAATAGCTTCCTTAGGGGTTTTTTGCCTTCTTTTGGATCAAAAGCTGTAATGATAGGTAGAAGGGTTGAACTTGATGGACTTGTGTCTTTTTTCAACCTAAATTACTATGTTACTATGTTACTATGTTACTATGAATCTGTGGGCACCATGGATGAAATAAAAGGTTCCCTTAAAATAAACAATAACTAGCCAGGGCCTGGCTTAGCTCTTTAAGTTCCTGTGGGTGTATAACATATAATGCAAAAGTTTTGTCTACCTTAACACCTTTTAATTGCTTTAACACTTTATCTTGTCAGCCACTACCATGCTTGCTGTGATTGTTCTATAAAATTTGTTTGCAGGTTCTTGTCAACCTAGTCTTCCTTGGTAAAAGACGAAGAAAATAAATTATTTGCCAATGCATCTGCTGATCCCTCAGCTTTACAATGGTCCAATGCTACTTTTTTTATTTATCACCTGATTTACTTTAGCCACATTGATTCAGTTTGATTCTTTTGTATTTGTTTCCAAAGGATATAAATGTATATGTAGTGTTGGTTTGAAGGCATTCCACTTACCATCTGTGTTTTCCCCCAAAATAATCCATCCCAGTCAAGACCAACACATTACACCTGTATTAAACCTGCTAAAGTTGGCCTTTTTAAAATTCAGTGTTTTGGTGGGACCATGTCATGGTCACTATTCCCCAAGTGCCGTTTACTTGGATGTTGGAGATAAGCTCATTATAGTTAGTTATTACCAGATCCAGACACACATCCCTTTTGGTTGCCCCTGAAGGACAACTAAAATATGTTTTACTTGTGCTTCAATTATAGAGGAACAAGCTAAAGAGTAGTTGTTCCTAGTATGAAGATAAACTGGCATGTATTTTTCCAGTGCCTGCCAGTTTGTCCTCTGAGCTTCCATAGGAAGACAGAGAGAGACCCCCCACAATAAGGGTTACCACCTTTTTCTTCAGAAAAATACCGGCCTTGCTACTGTCTCCATAGACCTAACATTGCCCTGATGTAAATTTTTTACAGGCCTGCCGGTAAAATACTGGCATGGTGGCAACCCTACCCACAATTCACACAGTGATCATAGAGCAGAGTGGACATGCACCAGCTTCAGATGAGCTGTGCCTTAGCTGAGAGGCAGATCTGCAGAGATACATGTTGGATTTGCTTTGCAGGAGTGGATACATTTTTCAACACTTGCTTCCTGTAAGGGGTTTGCTAATTTTTAAAGCATGAGGCAAATTTCAACACTAAGAGTTAGTTACCACTAAATAAATGTCAGTTTGATTATGGAACTGAAATAAACTATGTAGTATACTTGATAAAATTCTGCATTTTGAAACCCCGTGGCCAGGAATTCACTGATAGAGAAATAAATGTTGGCACATAGGCATGACTGGTGATATCTCATCACCCACACAAGAATGCTTGAAGTTTCCTTACAATCTGTACTCAGTGCTGACAGGCTCTTTTTTCACTATATTGAAATGTCCCAGATGGTAAAAGCAATTAAATTGTTTTATTGCTAAACTGAAATCCAATCTACTATTGTCATAATAGTGAGAATATTATATTTGTGTTCTGTATACACATCCAGTTCATCCCTTTGTATATTACATCTTAAGCATGGATGGCTCAACTTTGGCACTGGCGATGTTGTGAGGATAATGCGACTTATAGTCCAATTGTTAGCCATCTCCCCCCATAGCATGCATCTCCCCCCATAGCATGCCCCCTAATACTGCATCTTTAACAGAGTGCTCGTTTTATAGTATGCATAGATGGCATTGAGCCCATTGCTCATTGTTCAAGTTCTGTTGTAATTTAGTTCATTTAGCAGTGTTTGAGACCAGGCAGAAGGTACACACTAACATTGGTGCTGATGTCTCCTGATGTCAGACATGTTCCGGTGAAGAAATTGCCTAATTAAATTATAATATAGTTTCTTTTTATACGTAATGTATGCAGTTACATTGACTTATAAATATTCAATTAAACAGATTAAAAGGCCCAGCCACCAAGCTAGATTCTATGATTATAATGTATTATTTTTATTTAAAATGGAATATATAAGCAATTACCTTAATGGTTCAGAAGATTGTAAATATAATAATGTCATAGCGGCCATAGAATACATAGTGCCATCTATAGGTTAAATAGCCGCATTTAATCAGGGCTAAAACAGCATTTAGAATGTTCTCCATGTATTCAAATTAAGCGAAACTACTACTTTGAAATACTTTTTATTATTATAACCTGCTAATGTAATATGTTATATCATTTTCACTACTCATGGGTCAAATCTCTGTAATGTAATTCCACAAAACATTCATTATATTTCCTCAGTGAATGTTCCACCCCATTTTTATGAAGAAGAAGGTTTACATTTCTTTAGAGTTATTAAACCTCACGTATCACATATGCTAATAAAATGAACTGTGCGGTACTGACAAAGTACGAAATAGAAAAGCTTTCTATTTTTCATGGAGTATTAAGGATTCTGGCACAATTTTATTAAATAATTTGTTCATATTTAGTGTAAACCTTCCACTCTCATTTGTTTTGGGTAGAGGGTGTGTGGGTTATAGGACTAAAGTAATGTACAGTCCATGAAAAAAACAAATTGTGTTTGGCAAAATCTGTCATACTCTGCAATAATCACTTTGAGTGGTGTGTTATAAAGCTGGCTATGATGTCATAGGCACAGTTTGTTACTTAAGCAAGAAAAAAGGGTCCTAGAAAAGTTTTGTTTTGTGATTTAGTTGGTGAGTCCCTATGCCAGTGCATTTTGGAGCAATGGCACATGTGCAGTTGTACTGTATGCCCAGTCTCCTGCCCTATAATTGGTTAATTGGTTCTTTGAAGCTTGTGGGTTAAAAATGACTTCAGACTTTACATTTGAAATAGCAGAGCCAATAGCATGACACCGTTACTAAAATTAAAGAACATGTTGCCAACATTTATGTTTACCATCAACAGGTGTGTGACTATATTTTCGGCTTGGTGACATATGGTGGTTTATAAAGTGTAGCACAGTGTTTATGGAGTCTTCTAGACCACTGTAACTTATTTTACTTTCAAATTCATCCTAACAGGACTGTAAGAGAAGAATGGGCTAAAAAAAAATAATATCATTTTACCCCACAACCTTTATGCACACTGAATAACAGTTGATAAACAAACCAAAAAATGAAGTGTTTTGCACACTCCCTGACACTCAAGTTACCTCTCTGTTTTAAAATGGTTTGCAATATTGTTGCAGCTTCTAATAAAGTGCTTTGCTGCCCTCTAGTGCATATGGGACATAATACAGGTCGAGCCAATCTACACTTTTATTCCTATTTCCTGACTTCTATTTATACCCAGCCTCACGTTACAGCGTGGAGACACATGGGGTATTTCATATAACAAATGTAACTATATAATGTGCAGGGACAAACCTGGTGAATTTGCCTAGCAGGGGAAACTCACCATGTTTGTTCCTGTACTTTGTATAGTTAAATTGGTTAGATGAATGGATCATCTCAACTCATCTTAAATTACCTACAATTTACTTTTTAGACTTATATTATGTTTTGAACACTAGAGGTTTTATTCATGAATTGCTGGCAGTTGAGAAGGGTAATAAAAAAATGAGAATAAATACTCTGAGGGTGTTAAAACTGTGCTTACCCCAAAATTACCCATTGAAAATAATGGAATAAGCACTGCGCATATGTGATGGTAATAACATGAGCAGTGAATCCGCATGCATCTCCTAATAGATGGATGGTACCTACTAATGGGCATATGCTCAGTGGTGATGTCACATATAGGAGCATTCCCATAGAGTTCTATGTGAGACCACTGGCTCACCAGATATGTTAGGAACAGCCATTTCAAAATCCAGGTGGCACTGCTATTATAGAAAAATCAATATTGTAGAAACTAAGTAAAAAAGTAATAATAGCATATTACTTAAATAGTTAATACATATATATTTTAAAAGTGTTTGAATTTTATAATGGACTTTACTAAAACTTGTAGGGGGGGTCATGTATAAAAAGTTTTATAAAAAAAAAAAAGCACATATGTACACATTTGATATGTATAACGGTGATTGAGAATTTTATAATTCCCGACACTTTGCAGTGAGGAAGAGAGAGACCTCTGTCAATCTTTTATACATAGGCTGCGGCGATGCAACGAATGCCGACACAAACTAAATCTATTCATTCAGCGTGAGTAACGCAGACTCCTGTGAGTCAGCTTTATACATTGGCGCACATGCCGATTGCGCCAGTATTTCGCGCAAGAAATGTGTGTGTCATGTTTATACATGCCCCCCATAGTATATAAGTAGATGCAATCAATAAAACAAAAAAAGTGCCAGTCTGGGTAAATTAAAATAATGCAATTATTATTGCCATTCACTCATATTGTAATGTCATCTGGACAGGTGCCGGAGGAAGGAAATATGAAGAACTGCAGGCTGAGGAGTGCGGCATCTTAAATGGATGTGAAAATGGAAGATGTGTAAGAGTCCAAGAAGGGTACACGTGTGATTGCTTTGATGGATTTCACTTAAACATGATGAAAATGACTTGTGATGGTAAGACTTCATTTACAGTCCAATGCAGTAATAAACTGGGACAAGTGCTTAAATATTTATAGAAATGTATAGCATACCGATCACATGTCATCACATGGATATGATTTAGGAAAGGAATTGTCAGCTCTACCATGCATGAACAATAGAGCTGTTACTCAAAGGTTAGAGGAGAATGCAGAAAAATATATCACCCACCACTAGCAAAGGCATCATCTGCTAAAATTGTATGGTGGGGAGGTCAGAGAGTTTACATTTTTGTACTCTGGTCAAGAAATGATTCTCTGTTTACTGTTATATATTTTGTATGTTGCTGTTTTAACTTTTTATACTTTAAACTAATTTCCATTCTTTTATATGCCTGTAAACACAGCTGTGATTTGAGACACATATTGATGTATTGTTTTATTGACTAGAGTGTTATTAATTAACCTGTGCTACATATTATTTTGTGCACTTGTTATGTTTATATTTCACTGTGTTGTATTGGAGTCCTCCCACTATGGTGATGCCCTGAAAATCAGATCTCTTCCATGATATTATCATGCAATAGTGGCAATGGTAATGGAACAAAACAAATCTCAGTCAGTGCCACAACTCTATAGCACACACTGTGCAACGTGTGAGTCACAGAATTTAATACCCACCACACTACAGAACCAGAGAGAATGTTAATTCTAAACAGGTTTGTCTTTAATGTAAATGGGGCCTAGGTACAAAATTAGGTTTGTCCCTCATATATAGGGATGTTTGGGAGGTATGTTATAAATCCAGATATGGCACAGGATGTTTGCATTGTGTGCATGGTTTGTGGAACGTGATGAGAAACTGAAAGGTGTTACTGTATCTTCTTTTGCAGATGTCAATGAATGTAATGAGCTGAACAACAGGATGTCCCTCTGCAAGAATGCCAAGTGCATCAACACAGAAGGGTCCTATAAGTGTGTCTGCCTCCCAGGTTATGTTCCATCAGATAAACCCAACTACTGCACAGCAGTGGACTCAGAGAAAGACCACAGTGAACTGGAGTAAAACTGAATCCAATCCAATTTCTTAGCCCATATACTCTGCACTGTATAAAGTAAAAGGAAGATGTGTGTGATGTTCAAGGAAAAGATGGAGCAGAAGCTCGAAGAGAACTTTGTGGCGATAGAATTAACATTAGTATCTGGAAGCAGAACTTAATAGTTGACTTACTCTGTATCAACTTTAATAAAGTTACAGACCAAATGGACACATTTTCTGTATGGAAGAAAACACCCAAGTATATAGTCTGATCATACACAAATTTGTTTGAAAATAGACAAAAAGCATTGATGTTATCTTAAACCGGTTATTATTATTTTGTACCTATTGCTTTTATTAACTTGGCATTTTTAATAGCGGCGGGAGCATTTTATAAAAAAAATTGATGATGCAGCACATTGGATACTTTGTAATTTCAGAACTACCGAGATGAGAGCAAATGTTTTCTCTTTTTTTTTTTGTGAGACAATATTTTGTAGGGCAATTTTATAAAAACTCTTTCACATGGTTATGCTATTCTATGTCTGGAAATATTGTTCAGTGACTTTTATAAACTTTTGTCTGCCCCATGGAGCAGACTGCCTTTTGTTTTATTTCTAACTTTTTTTTTTTTTTTTGTACATCTTGGCTGGAAAATTGTATAATTTTTATTTTACCTAAATTCTTTAGCAAATCTCTTGCCAAGTTTGGAAGCTGCTGGAGAATTATTGCATAATTTTATACACATATAATAAGATACATATGTTCCCATATCCACATCTTGATGTGTAAATTGAATATGGAAAAATAAAATGTGTGAGTTTTGTTAAAGCTGTATATTAAACCTCAATAATTAAACACTTTATTATTATTTATTTTCTTTCTCAAAGTAATGCTATACAGTTGGCTTCATAAGATATTCTTTTTCTGAGTAACACATAGCTGTATACTAGGATCTGTTGGGGGGTAATCACTATTATCTACTTTATAAGTTATGCTTCACAGTAGATAAGAGTAATGGAACCATAGTTCCAACAAATATACTTATAATCACACATTAGCGTTGCCAAGTGTCTGGTTTTGAACTGAGTTGTCTAGTATTCGGGCTCTGTCCAGGAAGTAGAACAGGCAAAAGCGTGAAATTTGATTTTACTCACTATGATTTTTTGACCCGTGTTTAAGTCACACTCATGAAACCAATTTCTAATGAAGCCAATTGTGTGTTCTCTACAAAAAGCTTTTATTTGTAAATGTGAATTTGGAATTTAATTAAAACATATACACAGTTTTTTTTTATTATCACAACTAAATTACTGTAATTATGGAATGAGTCTGACCTGTGTTGCTAGAAACATGGGTTGTGGCAGAATGCTTACTTCCCTTGTATAAGACCAAATAAAATAACAGAAATAAATATTGTGGTTCTTAGCTAAAGTGAATTTTTTGGGGGCTCTATGAAAAAACACAGAAGGACCTTTAACAAACTCCATTAGCTATTCCATTGTATCAGCTAATCTGAAAGCTAAAATGACCATTTTATTCTTGTTTTGGTGGGGAATTGCCATACAAAACCTCTGTCAGTTTCATTTATTAGCCTGTAAGCTTACAGAAATCTCTACATAACACATTTCTAAAACTTAAAGGGGGGACACTACCAGTTACATAAGATGTAACTAGATAACCTGGTCATTTAACACAAACACATATATAAATGATATGCTACTGTTTTATTTTTTATATAATTGAATTAATTGCATATAAAAGGAAAAATAAAAGCAGGTGTTTATCTCCTGGCTCCATTTTGTGAATAATTCCCATGATGCAACATCATCCAAAATCTTCCAGCCAGTCTCAATTTGCAACTGTTGCCAAAGCCTGAATGATGATGTTATAAGATACTTCCCTGGTCTCTTACTGGCTCCTGTGTATCATAGTGGGCAGAACTATCTGGCTTTGTACAACTTTTTTTTTACCTGCCAACACCAAAAGAGAAGATTAACCTGATCAAACAGGATCATAACTCCTCCCCCTTGTGATGTAATAGGTATATTACCCTCCCATTCAATGCAAGTCTATGATCAGAATTCTGACTTATAGACTGAGTTCTGTGTCCCCACCCCCAAAGTGAGAAATTTATGCTGTAAAGTCTCTGGGGGGGTCGCACCCAAAAACACTATATTTCACAAAATGGCGGCGCCAGTCACACTTGTTTAGTTACATATTTTATTAAATACAGTCACATAATAAAAACAAAAGACATCTGAAATCAACGATACAAAATAAAAAAAAAGTAAAACCTTTTTTATTTTTTGGTGGGAGTATCCTTTTAAAGGTAAAACTGTAAAAATTCTGAAGTAAAACTATTTAGAAGCAGTTTTCTTGTATATCAAATTTCTACATGATCTGGCTGAAATTTACTAGTTGAAAGGGACTCTATCACCTTGGAGAAAATTGTGTTTTAAATGCATCTGGGGGGGGGCTCATATTTATGACATCACTTTTGGTTTGATAAGCAAATTACACATTAAAAGTAGTTAATTTGCATATCAAGCCACAGGTGATGTCAAAAACTGGAGACACCCCCTTACATTGCATTAATAATTATTTCTAATACACCAACAATTTACGTAGTTCTTGGTACAGAGCATAGAAGGAAACTACTTACTACGTTAGATGAACAGGCACAGACTGATACATGCGGTATAGAGCCCTGCTCACACCTTACAATCTAGAGACAGACACATTTAAAACACATCACTATAAACTAGTGATCTGAGTCATAATTTAATGAACATCTGGGTCGACCCTGCAGTAAGACAAACGTTTCAGGGTGCACTGGGCCCTTTAACAAAGTGCAAACATTATGGGATTTGTTTGCACATTGTTAAATGGGCCTGTGTGCCCTGAAACGTTTGTCTTATGCTGGGTCCGCCTATATGTTCATTAAATTGTGAATCTGGTACCCATTCAGTATATTTCCATTGTGCTTGGCATTCTTTTTTGAATTCTGTAAGTTACTGGCACCGTATAGATGTAAACAGTGCACTTCTGCTTACAGCCGCATGGAAAGTGAAAGTTTCTTGGTACAGTGAGTACTACTCCACAGCAACTACTTGTTACAGGACTATTGTATTTCACCTTTTTTAGTGAAAAGCCCACTTAGAGATATTTTTTTGTTTGTTCTATTGGTTTTATTTGGGTACCAGCTATGCATTTCATTTCACTATTAACACTCCTTTAGTCTTTTGGATAAGCCCCTAAATTACACGTTTGTTCCTTATTATTATTAGTGCCCAACAATAATGTTAACAATAAGCTGAATATTTTGTCTGCCCTTTGTACAGCACTGCAAAATATTTTCTCAGTCCAATGAAGTTTAGCAGGACACCGGTAGCAGGGCTGTTCTTGATCAGCTGCACAGGTTGCACCGCGCCCAGGCATGAGGAAGTGGAGGTTGAAGAGGTGTGGCGACCTGAAGAACCAGCACTACTATAATGTGAGGCTCTGGCTGTCGGGCAAGGCAGCACATGGGCAGCTTGTTTGTTAAGGAGATTAAGAGATCTTGCTAAGACAGTGTTTCTCAAACTTGTCCTCAGGACCCCCCACAACGGTCCAGCATTTAGGGATTACCCTAAATAGAATATGTAGAACACCTGGTATGGTTGCTTAATGGTTAGGGAACCACACCAGGTGTACATATTCTTAATTAAATACAACTGGGTAATCCCTAAATCCTGGATCATTGGGGGGTCCTGAGGACAGGTTTGAGAAGCACTGCGCTAACAGGAACTGCACACATAGGCATACTAACTGGGGGAGAGGAGGACAGCCCGCCCCAGGTGTCAGTCATTAGTGGGCTTCCCAGGAATAGGCACAGATTTTCCATCTTCTGCGGTTCCTGTGTCTTGCTGCCGGATATGACACCAAGTGATATCTGGCGGCTCCCTCCCTCCTGCATGCTGCGTGCAGACTGCAGAGCATCTCATAAGATTGAGATGATAAGGTTAGCGCTTCTGCAGATTACAGCGTTCCTTTGGTATCCTGTCCATCCCAACCATTTAGAAAGGACACACAAGTTCTAATTTTCTGTTCTCTTGTCACACGACACTGCCACCAGTATGTCTCTGTTGTTTGTCAGCATAATTATAGCTAATAATAATAAAAGCAATTTGTTTGACGAAATATAGTTTACATCTCTAGAATTTGGCTAGCACTATGTTTAGATCTACGTATCCATTTAAACTGTATCTTCCTCACCTGTTATTCAATGTGTATGTTTCCCCCTAATATTTGTACATTGTACAGAGATGTGCTGCACACTGGTGCTTTATAATTAACATAAATGTATTCTTTCATTTCTATACTGAATTCCTATATGCAGCACCATCCATAGGGGCACTGCCACTGACAATTTATTTCCATAATGATAGGCAGCATTCAAAAAATAGAAGGATTGTCATTCTCCCTGTTCTGTATATTTTTTCCTTTGATATGTTTTGGATTTGAATTCATCATACCCAAGCAGAATGTGTTACTGTCACAAAATTGAACAAGCATATTAATGAGCAAATTATCAACTGGCTATTAATGGATAAACTATCCAGGGGGGAGGGGAGTAAGGGACCCTAAAATTTCTCATGGCGGCCCTGCCCAAGGCTTCCTCAGAGGTGTATTAAAGAACTTAGCATCAGGTCCTAACAGAAATAGAAAGTATGAGGAAAGAGAGAAAAACTTAGTGACAAGAGAAGTAATATATAAAATCAACCATTAATAATTAATGCATGGCACATTCATTAAAATGTTTGACTGCAAGTTGCGGCATTCATAGCGGCATTCATAGCAGAAAAATGCTTTCTACACATTAGAGTTTTTAAATAAATATGATGGTGATTATAAAAACAGGATGACAATCAAAAGTTGTGCAAATACACTTTGACTAGTTGCACAGTAGCAGCAGGGGAAACCTTTGTATGCCAGAAGTACACATATCACCTGCAATATAGCCATAGTTGGCAACTATCCTGGATTTGTATTTCGAGATCGCGGGACAGTCCCAGGAAATTGGGCTGTCTCGCAATTGAGGCGGGTCACGTGATGTCATTGCGCGACATTACGTGACCATGCGCACAGCTGTGTGAGCTATGCTTTTTTTTTTTAGTCCCTGGCCTTATCTTATATCTAGGATAGCTTTATGCTTATCCCATGCACATAATATCACATGGCTAATGAACTTCCATCCTCCATGCAGGAAGGAAGCCTGCAGCATGGAGGACGCAACAGAGACACAGAGGTGAGTACTGGGGAAGGGGGGAGGAGGTTGACATATTAATGACAAAATAATACTGGCAAATGATGGGAAAATTACACTGGCAAATGAAGGGCAAGCTAACACTGCCAAATGAAGGGCAAAATAACACTGGCAAATGATGGGGAAAATAACACTGGCAAATGAAGGCTAAAATAATACTGGCAAATGAAGGGTAAAATAACACTTGCAAGTGAAGGGTAAAATTACCCTGGCAAAGGAAGGGTAAAATAATACTGGCAAATCCGGGACACACCAATTTCTGTGGCATATTAATGGGCATATTGTGCCATATAAATGGGCAGTCTAATAGTGGCACATGAAAATTGGCTGTGGCATATTGGCAATCTGGCTATGGCATATTGGCAATCTGGCTTTGGCATATTATTGGGAAAATTGGCTGTGGAATGTTAATTGACAATCTGAGGGTGGCATATTAATGGGCATGCTAATAGTGGCATATTAATGAGCAGTCTAATAGTGGCATATTAATAGGCAAATTGACTGTGGCAAAAGTGATACTGTGGCATGTTCTGTGGGGCAAAATAACATGTACTGTGGGGGAAAGTGACTCCGTGGCATGTTCTGCAGGGGCAGTACAGTGGGACAAAGTGAAACTGTGGTATTTTCTGGTGGGCAAACTGACACAGTGCCAAATCGGGTGGGTGCAATATGAGTACAAGCCAAGTGCTGTGGGTACTGTATGATGCTGTGTTATGTCCTTTAGGTGCAATGTGGGTCGAGAGGAAGGGAATAAAAATAAGAAATGAACAATTTTTCAATAACATTTTTATTACATGTGAAAATAGTTGAATATAATATTAAAACGTTCATATAAGTATACATGCAACTAGTTATATACATATATTTAGGGTCCAGTTCAAGCTTTTGAAAAGACTGTAAATATTTAATATTTTAATGTTTTTTGTGATCAGAAATGTAATATTACTTTTCTGAGAGGGTGGTGGGTGCATGGAATAGTCTTCCAGCATAAGTTGCATGGAATAGTCTTCCAGCGTAAGTGTCATAAAGCTATACTAGATATAAGATAAGGTCAGAGACTAATGAAAGTATCACTTTACTGAGAGGGTAGTGGATACATGCAATAGTCTTCCAGTAGAAGTGGTAGAGGTTAACACAGTAAAGGAGTTTAAGCATTAATGGGATAGGCATAAGGATATCCTAGATATAAGATAAGGCCAGGGACTAATGAAAGTATTACTTGACTGAGAGGGTAGTGGATGCATGCAATAGTCTTCCAGTAGAAGTGGTAGAGGTTAATACATAAAGGAGTTTAAGCATGCATGGGATAAGCATAAGGCTATCCTAGATATAAGATAAGGCCAGGGACTAATGAAGTATTACTATACTGAGATTGTAGTGGATGTATGGGATAACCTTTAAGCAGAAGTGGTAGAGGTTAATACATTGACGGAGTATAAGGATAAGGCGTTTCTAGATATAAGATGAGGCCAGGGATTAATGGAAGTATTACTTTACTGAGAGGGTGGTGGATGCAGTGGTGTATCTTGGTTTTGTGGTGCCCTAGGCAGACAAATTTTTGGCACCCCCCTACCCACGATGCACACCCACGACATGACCCATAACCCACGTTGCACACCAAGGACATGCCCCATCACCCCATTTACATGCACATTGCCAATATTATTTTCCGCTAATATTCCCCAGCCAATTTGCCCAATAATATGCCAGTATTTGCCATTGAATATGCCCCTGCCAATTTGCCCAATATTATGCCAGTATAATTTGCCATTAATATTCCCCAGCCAATTTGCCCAATAATATGCCAGTGTTATTTGCCATTTAATATGCCCCTGACAATTTTCCCAATAATATGCCAGTGTTATTTGCCATTTAATATGCCCCAGCCAATTTGCCCAATAATATGCCAGTGTTATTTGCCATTTATTATGCCCCAGCCAATTTGCCCAATAATATGCCAGTGTTATTTGCCATTTTATATGCCCCAGCCAATTTGCCCAATAATATGCCAGTGTTATTTGCCATTTAATATGCCCCTGCCAATTTTCCCAATAATATGCCAGTGTTATTTGCCATTTAATATGCCCCTGCCAATTTGCCCAATAATATGCCAGTTATTTGCCATTTAATATGCCCCTGCTAATTTGTCCAATAATATAAATTTAATACCCCATAGCCAATTTGCCCAAATCCCCCCATCTCCCCAGCACTTACCTGTTTTCCCTGTTGGCTAGTGGCAGGCAGCATGGTCTCCTCCATGCTGCCTGTTCGGCTCTCAGGCGGTTATGTGACTGTCGGCACTTCCGTGTCACACTGCACTGGGAGCCGAACAGGCAGCACAGAGGTTTCTCTTCGCTTTTTCTTTGCTTTTTTTTTTAAACGGCAAGATTATTTTTTTGAATGTTTATTTCTTTTTTTCTTTCAGTGCTGGAGGGAGCTGCCGCCCTCTAAAATTTGCTGCCCTAGGCATCCGCCTAGGATGCCTCGCGGTAAATACAGCACTGAGTGGATGCATGGAATAACCTTCCAGCAGAAGTGGTAGAGGTTAATACAGTGAAGGACTTTAAGCATGCATGGGATAAGCATAAAGCTATCCTAGATATAAGATAAGGCCAGGGACTAAAAAAAGTCCTACTTTACTGAGAGGGTAGTGGATGCATGGAATAGCCTTCCAGCATAAGTGGTAGAGGTTAATACAGTAAATGAGTTTAAGCATGAAAACGAGCACTTTAATTGCACAATATTCCTGGTATCTGACTGGCACAATATTACTGGGCTCTTAATGGCATAATATTACTGGCCTCTGACTGGCACAATATTACTGGTATCTGACTGGCACAATATTACTGGGCTCTGAATGGCACAATATTACTGGGCTCAAACTGGCACAATATTACTGGTATTTGACTGGCACAATATTACTGGGCTCTGACTGGCACAATATTCCTGGTATCTGACTGGCACAATATTACTGGGCTCTGAGTGGCACAATATTACTGGGCTCTGGATGACACAATATGCCTGGTATCTGACTGGCACAATATTACTGGGCTCTGAGTGGCACAATATTACTGGGCTCTGACTGGCACAATATTACTGGTATCTGACTGGCACAATATTACTGGGCTCTGAGTGGCACAATATTACTGGTATCTGAATGGCACAATATTACTAGTATCTGACTGGCACAATATTCCTGGTATCTATAATTGTACAATTGTCCCATGTGTGCATAATTATGGGGCGCTTGTGTGTGGCATATTTATTGGGCCCCATGTGTGGCATAATTAAGGGACTCTTTTGTGCGGCATAATTAAGGGACTCTTTTGTGTGGCATAATTATGGGGCACCTGTGTCTGTGTGGCATAATTAATTGGGCAGAGGTGAGGCATAAATAGTGGGGCTCTGGTGTGGCATAATTTATGGGGCTCTGCTGTGGCATAATTTATGAGGTTCTGGTGTGGCATAATTTATGAGGTTCTGGTGTGGCATAATTTATGGGGCTCCGGTGTGGCAAAATTTATGGGGCTCCGGTGTGGCATAATTTATGGGGCTTTGGTGTGGCATAATTTATGGGGCTCCGGTGTGGCATAATTTATGGGGCTCCGGTGTGTGGCATAGTTAATAGGCCATCTAACTGGCATTACTAAGGAATCTGTTTGGCATTATATTGGAGGAAATCCAGGGGGGTGACACCATGAGTTTCCGCACCGGGTGACACCAACCCTAGTGATGCCCCTGGGTATTCTCTCTGTCTGTATTTGTGTTTATACACCAATTATGTATCTATACAAGCATATTGTTAATTATTTACTCTGTAAAATCACAGTGTCTTTCAATCAGAGACATATTTCAGAAACAATTTTCTTTAAGTGGGAAGTACAACTTAGCAGAATCAATATCTTCCCGCATATAAATTCGGCAATTACCAAAAACAGGGCGAGCATAGAAGTCTCTTCGTTATATCTTCACATTTGAAACTGCAACTTTTAGTAAAATCGACACCCATTCGCATATGAATCCAGCAACTACGGAAAACATTAAGAGCATAGAAGCTGCTTCATTATCCTCCCATTTGACACTGTAACATCTAGAAAAAGCAAAACCTGTTCGCATATAATTTTGGAAAGTACCGAGCATAGAAGTCGCCTTAACAGAAGTTGCCTTAATACTTGTGCTGATTGTACCTGGAAAATAGAATATATTGATTTTATTTCTCTATTCTAAAAAACAGGATTTAAGCCTGTGGTCATTTCTTCCACAGATCTGTTTAACCGGACATCAATAATCAACTGGAAACACTAAAATGCAACAGGAAGTGAGCACAATACAGAAAGAACAGTCTGAAAAAAAAAGACAAAACAATCTTTATCTGACTTTTTTTGCCAGTACTTGTGGCTTAATGTGAAACATGATGAGCCTAAAATTAGAATAAAGCAAGTTCAGGATACATTGTCATTTGTAAGGTAAATTAAGTAGATTTCAGACAATACCACTGCAGGAAGTTCTACTTACGTACTTTGGTTTGATATGTGCATATTGAAGTTCACAAATGGAAATGCAAGCCAATATTTTTTTAGATAAAATCCTATCAGTATCAAGCACTGTTTTATGTTAATCATTATTGTTTTAAGCTTTTTTGACAATTAAAATGTAATTATTTTAAGCACAATTCTAGTAAACGGGTTTCTCTGGTTAACGTCTGTCAATACATTTGGCTATAGTCTTATAGGATTCTGATTCACTGTAGTTTTAAAGGGACAGGTCCCATTTGATGTAATGTAAAATACATGATAGAGGTGGGCCATATGCATGCAATGATCTTGTTCTACACAATCTTTGGATGTTGCATAGGTAGGTCCACCATAAGTAAGATTATGTTAGCAGCAAAAAGAACAGTCTGTTAAAACTATAACATTTATTTTTTTGTAGGAGTTTTTTCCATGCACCTTATTTCTATGCAGGTGAAAATAAAATATCGCTCAGATATGGCTAAGGTTATCACCTTTTCTTTATAATTTTTTTTTTAAAAAGGCCATTCTATTGCCTCCAGATATATTAGCCTGCATAGTAATCATTCATATGGCTAATGAAAAAGACTTTTCTTTATCATGGAGAAGTTAGGCACGCCAAACAGATTCCTTAGTAATGCCAGTCAGATGGCTCATTAAATCGCCCATACAGGAGCCCCACAAAATAACCACATACAGGAGCCCCACAAATTATGCCTCATACAGGAGCCCGTTAACAAAGCCACACACAAGAGCCACATAAATTAGGCCACACCAGAGCCCCATTAATTATGCCTCACCTCGGAGTCCAATTAATTATGCCTCACACAGGTGCCCCATTAATCATGCCACACACACAGGAGCCCCTTAATTATGCCACACACACAGGAGCCCCTTAATTATGCCACACACGAGAGTCCCATAGTAATTCTGGTTTTCAAGGTACATCAAATGCAGCATAGCGCTCTGTCACTAATGGGTTAATATGTCAGTATTATTTTGCCATTAATATGCCACAGCCAATTTGCCCAATAATATGCCAGTATTAGTTTGCCAATAATAAGCCATAGCCAATTTGCCAATAATATGCCATTATTATTTTGCCATTAATAAGCCACAGACAATTTGCCCAATAATATGCCCGTATTATTTTGCATTTATTATGGCAGTATTATTTTGCCATTTAACATATGCAAGTATTATTTTAACATTTAATATGTCAGTATTATTTTGCCATTTAATATATGCCAGTATTATATTGCCATTTAATATGCCACAGCCAATTTGCCAATAATATGCCATTATTATTTTGCCATTAATAAGCCACAGACAATTTGCCCAATAATATAGCAGTATTATTTTGACATTTAATATGCCAGTATTATTTTGCCATTTAATATATGCCAATATTATACTGCCATTTACTATATGCCAGTATTATTCTGCCATTTAATATATGTCAGTATTATTTTGTCATTTAAAATATGCCAGTATCATCAGTGGCAGGCTGTGTCTAAAAATATTGGTTGCCAGGAGACAGAAGGTGCTCACCAACAACTGCTGTATTCCTCGTGCAGAGGAACCTGCCAGGCTATTTGGATCTGGACTGCCCTTATGGGTGGGACCAATCTGATATGCTAATGGGGAGGTTTCCTCTTTAATGGTGCAAGCGAGCAAAAAACGGTGATTCCTCTCTCGAGTAGGTTACATCCTATAGGGCCGGCTATTTCAGCTTTTCTTCATTCTCGCTGAGAGGGATCCCACATCTTAGTTTTTGGCTCATTAATATGCCACTGATAATTTGTCCATTATTATGCCACTGATAATTTGACCATTAATAGCCACTGATAATTTGACCACTAATGGCCATTGATAATTTGCTCATTAGTTTGCCACTGATATTTTGCTCATTAATATGCCACTGATAATTTGCTCATTAATAGCCACTGATAATTTTCTCATTAATAAACCACTGATAATTTGTCCATTAAGATGCCACTGATAATTTGTCCATTAATAGTCACTGTTAATTTGCTCATTAATAGCCACTGATAATTTGTCCAGCATTTCTTCCTGCACGTACTCATGCACACTGTGAGACAGGCAGGGCAGCAGGGGGCCTACTGGGCAGCTGCTTTTAGCCCCCATGAATGAATGGTTTACACACACTTTTAAAACAAAAACAACCAAAAAACGCCGCTTAAAAAACAAACAAACGCCGCTTTAAAAAACAACAAAAAACCACGCTTGCAGGCAGAGAGGAGATCAGAAGATCCATCCTCACCTCCGTGCTGCCTGTTCGGCTTCCAGTGTGAAACGGAAGTTGCGACAGGTCACGTGACCGGCGCGCCAACATCATTTGCGCACTGGGTCACGTGAGCCGAACAGGCAGCATGGAGGAGACCATGCTGCTTGCCACTAACCACCAGGGAAAGGTAAGTGCTGGGGAGTGGGGAGATGGGGGCATGTACTGGGGAAATTGGCAGGGGCTTATTAATGACAAATAACACTGGCACATTATTGGGAAAATTGGTTGGGGCATATTAAATGGCACATAACACTGGCATATTATTGGTCAAATTGGCAGGGGCATATTAAATGGCAAATAACACTGGCATATTATTGGTCAAATTGGCTGGGGCATATTAAATGGCAAATAGCACTGGCATATTATTGGGCAAATTGGCTGGGGCATATTAAATGGCAACTAACACTGGCATATTATTGGGCAAATTGGCTGTAGCTTATTAATGGCAAATAATACTGGCATTTTATTGGGCAAATTTGCTGGGGAATATTAATGGCAAATAATATTGGCAATGCGTATGTAATGGGGTGATGGAGGAATGTAAATGGGGTTATGGGGCATATCCTTGGTGTGCAACATGGGTTATGGGTCATGTCGTCGGTGTGCATTGTGGGTAAGGGGGGGTGCCCACATTTTGTCGTCCTAGGGCAGCAAAAGACCAAGATACACCACTGGGGGAGAGGATAGAACACTGAAGGGGGGAGAGAACACGGTTGGGGGGAAGAGAGAGGAAAGAACACTGATGGGAGGGGAGAGAGGAGAGAACACTGATGGGGGAGAGAGAGGAGAGAACATGTATGGGGGTGAAGAGAGAACACTGATGGGGGAGAGAGAGGAGAGAACATGTATGGGGGTGAAGAGAGAACACTGAAGGGAGGAGAAGAGAGAACACTGAGGGTTGGGGGAGAGAGGAGAGAACACAGACAGGGGAGAGGAGGAAAAGAGACAATCTATTGGGAAGAGGAGAGACACATACATGCAGGGCCAGCCCAAGACATTGTGCTGCTTGGGGCGAGAAATAAATGCTGCCCCCCCAAGCCCCCCCCCCAAAAAAATCACACAGTCATGGTAATTTAAACTAACATGAAACTTATCTGGAATTGATAATTTAATGCAAGAGCACATCTATATGCAAAATTATATGGGGCGATTATTGGCTGGCCATGATTAAAATGTGTACCCTAAATGTTTGAGCATTTACCCTTAATGTACAATGTTTGAGTCATGTTATAGGTCAGGGGTCACATATTATGTTTTGGGGAATTGCACAGCCTATTTTCATAATTTTTAAATTTGTATATGCCCACTAAAGCACTTCTTATATACATAATAATATATTTTTTAAAGAGCTCACCCATAAGGTGAAAAGATTGTCATGGTAAAACATTATTATGATAATAGGCTGTGCAATTCCCTAAAACATAATGTGACCAGTGACCTATAACAAAATGCACATCTTTATAGTCAGTGTCAGACGAGTTAACCCCTAGATTGCTTAACATATGTAGGCAGTGTCAGATGAATTAACCCCTGGATGGCTAGACAGATATAGTCAATGTCAGAGGAGTTAACCCCTTGGTGGCTAGACAGATATAGGCAGTGTCAGAGGAGTTAACCCCTTTATCCACACACATACACAGACAGTCTGTCACTCATGCACACACACTCTCACTCACAGTGACACACACACATATGCTCACTCACAGTGACACACACACATATGCTCACTCACACTGACACACACACATGTTCACTCACACTGACATACACACACATGTTAACTCACACTGACATACACACACATGTTCACTCACCCTGACATACACACACTCTCTCACTAACTCTGACATACACACACACTCTCACTCACACTGACATACACACACTCTCTCACTCACACTGACATACACACACTCTCTCACTCACCCTGACATACACACACTCTCTCACTCACCCTGACATACGCACACACTCTTACTCACCCTGACATACACACACACTCTCACTCACCCTGACATACACACACACTCTCACTCACACTGACATACACACACACTGCCATACACACACACTCTCACTCACACTGACATACATACACACATTGACACTGAAACTTACCTGCTGTTTGCATCTCTCTTTGCTTTGAGCTCTGTGTGAAGGAGGTCTTAGCTAATCACGGGAGGTTTCTGAACTCTCAGCCAATCAGGAGAGTTGAGAGGTCTCACCTGATTGGATGAGACCTCCTTCAATCAAGAAACACAGAAAAAAAAAAGACAGCTGCATGGAGGAACAAAGTGTCGCCTCTGCCAGGATGCCGCCTGGGGCAGCTGCCCCACTCTGCCCCATTATAGGGCCGGCCCTGCATACATGTTTAGAGGGACTAAGAGACAAAAATAGGAGGTAGAGAATAGAGAGGGACATGGGAAGGGAGAGGAGACAGACAGACATGGGAAAGGAGAGGAGACAGAGATAAATGGGAAGGGAGAAGAGAGAGACATAAATGGGATGGTAGAGGAGACAGTGGTGTATCTTGGTTTTGTGCTGCCCTAGGCAGACAAATTTTGGGCACCCCCCCTACCCACGATGCACACCCACGACATGACCCATAACCCACGTTGCACACCAAGGACATGCCCCATCACCCAATTTACATGCCTCCATCACCCCATTACATACACATTGCCCATATTATTTTCCATTAATATTCCCCAGCTAATTTGCCCAATAATATGCCAGTATCATTTTCCATTAATATGCCCCTGCCAATTTGCCCAATAATATGCCAGTACTATTTGCCATTAATAAGTCACAGACAATTTCCCCAATAATATGCCAGTATTTGCCATTTAATCAGCCCCTGCCAATTTGCCCAATACCGTATTTGCTCGATTATAAGACGACCCTGATTATAAGACGACCCCCCAAACTTTGTATATTCCTTTAGGAAAAAAACTAAAAGCCTGAATATAAGACTACCCTATAGGAAAAAAAGTTTAACTTGTATATATGTAAATTGCTTTTTAATATTTAATAAAAAAAATTATATTATACAAATGCATTTGTTGTTTTTATTTCCTTTTATGTGCCAATGCGGCCCCTCTCTCCCCATCCCCTTGTCTGTCTATCTTCCCCCTCCCTTTGTCTGTCTATTTCCCCTATTCCTCCCCTTGTCTGTCTATCTCCCTCCTCCCTCCCCTTGTCTGTCTAATTCCCCCCTCCCTCCCCTTGTCTGTCTATTTCCCCCCTCCCTCCTCTTGTCTAATTCCCCCCTCCCTCCCCTTGTCTGTCTAATTCCCCCCTCCCTCCCCTTGTCTGTCTAACGATACGTGCATACATCCTCCATGCTGCCCGACACCTCCGTCTATTATGACGGACAGCTGGTCCGTCATAATAGACAGAGGTGTCGGGCAGCATGGAGGATGTCTGCACGTATAGTGCAGACATCCCCCAGCTGCCCGTTTGTCCCTGGTGGCTAGTGGGGCAGCAGAGGAAGTCTGCGCGATGAGCGCAGACCTCCCCTGCTGCCGCCAGGCACGCTCGCCGGGACATCTGTGACGAAAGCGGAAGTACCCGGCTTCTCCACAGAAGCCCCGGCGGTCGTGCCGGGCGGAAGCAGGGGAGTCTGCGCTCATTGCGCAGACTTCCCCTGCTGTCAGAGAGGGGGATCCAGGTCCCCTGCAGCTCTGCTGGGGACCTCGATCCATGTCTTATAGTCTAACCTCAATTTGAGGTCAGATTATAAGACGACCTCGAATATAAGACTACCCTATAGGAAAAAAAGTTTAACTTGTATATATGTAAATTGCTTTTTAATATTTAATAAAAAAAATTATATTATACAAATGCATTTGTTGTTTTTATTTCCTTTTATGTGCCAATGCGGCCCCTCTCTCCCCATCCCCTTGTCTGTCTATCTTCCCCCTCCCTTTGTCTGTCTATTTCCCCTATCCCTCCCCTTGTCTGTCTATCTCCCTCCTCCCTCCCCTTGTCTGTCTAATTCCCCCCTCCCTCCCCTTGTCTGTCTATTTCCCCCCTCCCTCCTCTTGTCTAATTCCCCCCTCCCTCCCCTTGTCTGTCTAATTCCCCCCTCCCTCCCCTTGTCTGTCTAACGATACGTGCATACATCCTCCATGCTGCCCGACACCTCCGTCTATTATGACGGACAGCTGGTCCGTCATAATAGACAGAGGTGTCGGGCAGCATGGAGGATGTCTGCACGTATAGTGCAGACATCCCCCAGCTGCCCGTTTGTCCCTGGTGGCTAGTGGGGCAGCAGAGGAAGTCTGCGCGATGAGCGCAGACCTCCCCTGCTGCCGCCAGGCACGCTCGCCGGGACATCTGTGACGAAAGCGGAAGTACCCGGCTTCTCCACAGAAGCCCCGGCGGTCGTGCCGGGCGGAAGCAGGGGAGTCTGCGCTCATTGCGCAGACTTCCCCTGCTGTCAGAGAGGGGGATCCAGGTCCCCTGCAGCTCTGCTGGGGACCTCGATCCATGTCTTATAGTCTAACCTCAATTTGAGGTCAGATTATAAGACGACCTCGAATATAAGACGAGGGGTATTTTTCAGAGCATTTGCTCTGAAAAAAACCTTGTCTTATATTCGAGCAAATACGGTATTATGCCAGTATTATTTTGTCATTAATATTCCCCAGCCAATTTGCCCAATAATATGCCAATATTTGCCACTGAATATGCCCCTGCCAATTTGCCCAATATTATACCAGTATAATTTGCAATTAATATTTCCCCAGCCAATTTGCCCAATAATATGCCAGTGTTAGTATGGGATGGCAGAGGAGAGACAGACAGATATGGGATGACAGGAGAGACAGACAGACATGGGAGAGGAGAGACAGACAGACATGGGATGGGAGAGGAGAGACAGACGGACATGGTAAAGAAGAGGAGCATGACAGAAGGACATGAGAGAGAGGAAAAGACAGATGGACATGGGAGAGAGGAAAAGACAGACGGACATGGGAGAGAGGAAAAGACAGGCGGATCAGACTCTGATCAGACTCTGGATCTACACCTGCATGAATGGTGTATCACCCGTCACCCCCTGATGGCGGCCCTGCCCAGAGAAGCTTAAAGAAGGATTTTTTTTTCTTACTAAGGGGGCACACTTCCTCACTGACCGATGGGGCCCATTTGTCATCGGGCAAGCTGACTGAGTATTATTTTTCCTTTTAATATTCCAGTATTATTTTGCCATTTAATATATGCCAGTATTATTTTGTCATTTAATATATTCCAAAGTTATTTTGCCATTAATATGCCGGAGTTATTGTGCTCATTGTACAGTGTTATTTTTCCCATCACTTGCCAGTGTTATTTTGCCCATCATGTGCTAGTATTATTTTTCCCATCATTTGCCAGTATTATTTTGCCATTCTCCTCCCCCCTTCCCCAGTACTTACCTCCTGGCTGCTCCATGTCCCCGGCCGTCTCCTCCATGCTACATGCTTCAGTCCCCGCAATCCAGGACAGTTGGCAATGGCAACTATGCAGCAGGGGTCGACAGGGCAGCAGGCCCCCTGGAGTGACGGACCTGGTCGCATCTGCGACCCCCGTGACTGCGATAGTTCCTCCACTGATATATATATATATTTATATAAACAGACCAAGAAGTATCTTTACAATGCTTTTTACTGATCCTTTCCTTTTCTCTCCCCAAATTTCCATTTGAAATACATAATGCATCACCACAACATAAAGCCCCACAACGGTCAATTTACAATGCATGTTATTATTACACTATATATCCCCCTAATTTTCCCAGAGCAATTCTTCTCTTGGCTCCTTTAGGAGAAAATGGTAATTGCTGTTTGCTCAATTGGCAGCAGAAAATGTGCGACTATGAGCTTAAAGGGACACTAAACTTTTTTTTTTTTCACTTGTGCCTCTAATATAGAAGCACAAGTGAAAAGTTAGTTGTCCCTAGTATGAGGATGAACTGGCGTCTACTTTTGATAATACACGCCAGTTTATCCTCTGACCACCAGCTGCCATTTTTCCATAGGACCATGATGGTTACCTATGATATATGAAAGATCACAAGACCACCAGTGGCACATTGCTTCACCTCAACCTACATGCCACATTTTAAAAAAAGAATATACAGTCCCATAGCTTCTCAGGGCCTCTAGGAGTGACTTGTTGCTGCTTCTTTGGAAATCTTGTCCTGTAATCTGTTTGGCCTGATACACTTAATTTATTTCTAAAGAAGAATCTTTAGGCTATTGTAGAATGTCAAGCAGATATTATTTGAATCCCCCACTGAGATGAGCTATGACGTGCCATTGTCTAAACTGAAGATATCATCACATCCTGTTTAGATCAGCATCCTCTCTGAAGAGTCTGAGTGTGGAGATCAAAGAAGTCATACACAGGAAAGTGTTTTATTCATTCTGTAGCTTAACCAGGAAGAACATTTGTTTCACTGTCCAAATATAACTGTAACAGTGATAGAAGCACAAAACCTTTGATTTGTTACACATTACATAAAATCAAATTCTTCCTTACCGTCAGAAATAATATATGTTACATCTAACAAACAATAACAAAAGCAGGACTACACACATAAACAAGTTTTGAAGCATCAAAGTATTTTAATGATATGCACAGAAAGGAAAATAGCCTTTAGATTTTACATTTGTAAAAAGGTATGAAGAATTTATTTTAAGAAAAAATATGAAAAAGCATAAAAAAAAATACGCAGTGTAGAATTTTTTTAAATAAAAACATAATAATCAGAGACAATGTATCTTATATGCTGTTTGGGAGACAACATTTAAGCAGGTCTAACTGTACCACCCTATATATTGTAACTATTCGAGATCGGTGTTTAAAATGGTGGTCTGTAGTTCTTGTTTTATATAATATGTGTATATGTTGAGTTTTTACTACTCTGTTGATAAAAATGTTGGAGAGACAAATGCATGTACACTACCTAATTGTATATTGCAAGATGGACTGTAGATGGCTCTGTGGCAGTTGTTATAGGCTTTGCCTGTTGTTGCTCTGCAGGATAGGAAGTACAGTCTTTCATTTTACACTGTTTTCTATGGTTAAGTGACTGTGTTGCTATGCTTGATATTTTTTTATCCATTGTAAGCAAAGTTTAATGTTATACCTGCACTTCTATCAAGTTACTCATTATTTACAACATAACTAACAAAACAATATACTGTATTTTCCGGCGTATAAGACGACCCCCAACTTTTCCAGTTAAAATATAGAGTTTGGGATATATTCGCCGGATAAGACTACCCCTCTTCCAACGCGCATTTTCTCCTACAGTGACATTTACACACACACCCTTACACTGACACAGTGACACACTTACACACACACACACCCTTACACAGAAAGTGACACACTTACACACACACAGTGACACCAATAGACACATAACCTGAGACACACTATTTTGCCACTCAGTATGCCATTCTTGTGCCATTTAATATGCCAATATTTTGCCCCTCCAATATGCCAGGATTTTCCCCCTCAAATATGCCAGGATTTTGCCCCTCAATGCCATTTAATATTCCAGGATTTTTCCCCTCGAATATGCAGGATTTTGCCCCTCCAATATGCCAGGATTTTTCCCCTCAATATGCCAGGATTTTGCTCTCCAATATGCCAGGATTTCCCCCCCCTCCTCCCCCCTTCCCAGTACTTACCTCGTTGCTGCTCTGCAGGTGCGCACGGCTGTGAGGGAAGCGTTGTGCTTAAATAAAGTTTGTTTAAAAAAAAAGTTTAAACAAACTTTATTGAAGTCGGGCGGCTGGAGGGGAGCACACAACGCTTCCCTCACGGCCGCGGGGACCTGCAGAGCAGCAACGAGGTAAGTAAAAAGACGACACCCGGCGTATAAGACGACCCCCGACTTTTGGGAAGATTTTACTGGGTTAAAAAGTCATCTTATACGCCGGAAAATACGATAACTGAATCTGTGAAACTGTAAAACAAAAACTAACTTAAAGGCCAGACTTGCCAATAGATGATTACACTCTTATAATAATTAAGACAGCCCTGAATCTGATCTTATAACAAATTTAAGAATGGGTCTTCATCGTTTATCAAAAAGACTTTCTTAAGCAGATATGTATGATTATTGCACAATATCTTCTCTTTTGACTCCGAGGAGTCTATTCCCTAAAAAATCCATTGACAAGTTACCTGCAAATATCCAGCTACACTGGAAGGATGGACAAGTTGGAAAAATGTTAGAACTTTAATCATCCATTAAGCCACTGGTATGTGCAGTCCACAACAGTTAACGACTGTTAATATTTGGCTAGTGCTGTGTGACTGTCATAAATGAGGTAGAAGGAACACCATTATATTAGGTACTAGCCAAGTGGCACCATAGATATCAAGTTGTAAGCTACCAGATACTAACAGTGGTTGAGGATAGCGAGAGCTAGGTGGGATTAGCTAGAGGTAAATCAACCGGTATGCTAGTTGGATGGGTGGTAAGCTCTATTAAAGAAAATACGTTTTGAGGGACTTTTTAATGAAGTTTGAAAATGAAGGAGAGCGCTGGATGCTCTGCTGAAGGAGTTCCCGAAAGAGGGGGCAGCTCAGACAAAATCTTGGAGGCTTGAGGTGATGAGGTTGCAGGAGAGCTGTAGTCCCATTGAGGAGCGCAAAGGTTGTGCAAAGAAGTATTGATTAACGAGGGAGGCAATGTACAAAGGGGCCGAGGAGTAGAGGGCTTTTTAGGTTAAAGACAGAATTTAAAATTTTATCCTAGAGCAGATGGGGAGCCAGTGGAAGGCGTTGCATAGAGAAGCTGCTGAATCGGACCGAGGAGCGAGGAAGATGAGTCTGGCAGCTGGATTGCAGGAGAGAAAGACGAGCCTGTGGTAGTCCAGTCAGGAGGCTGTTATAGTAGTCAAGGCAAGAGGTCACAAGCGAGTGCACTAGTATTTTAATGGTGTCTGCGGTGAGAAACAGGCGAATGTGTGCGATGTTCCTTAGGTGCAGACAACAGGATTTGGCTAAAGACTGAATATGGGTAATGAAGGAGAGAGCAGAGTCAAAAGATATCGGACATGGTACGATTGTAGCATTTTCAACAGTGACTGTGAAGCCAGGTGTAGGGACAGAGTTTGAGGGAGGGAAGATGATCAGTTCCCTTTTGTAAAGATTAAGTTTCAGGTAGCGATCAGACATCCAAGTAGAGATGGCTGACAAAGACTCAACTACACTTGACACGACAGAGGGAGTGAGGTCAGAGGAGGAGATGAAGATCTGAGTATCATCAGTGAAAAATGGGTAATTATTTTCACTTGTGAAATATTAGAAAACATTTCTTTTCAATAAAAGAAACGTGTTTAAAAAAGTTGCCACCATTTGCACATCAGTGGCACATGGACAGATTCTTATTTTTCTTAGTAAAATGCCAAATGGGAGTGACGTTTGCACCCCTGGCTCTTATGCTTGGTCAGTTTCCTAATTTAAATGTCACAAATCTGCTGCTTCCTTTGCAGTCCATGATAACAAATTAGTTAACAGGAAAAGACAAAACAAAGCTGCAGGACACTGGTGAGAATTACCTACTCCTATGTCTGGGAGCAACAGTAAAAGAAATGCAAATCTATTTGGAAGATAACAAAACATTGCTTTGCAGATCTTATAAATAATCCCTGCAAGCCTTGCAGGATGTTGAATTGGAATGCCTCACATCAGTATACCCAAATAGAAGAATCACAGAAAACGGCACTCAATTAAGCCAGGTTCATGAACCGAGTTCCAGCAAGCCCCAATAATAAATAAACATTCAATGCTCGGCACGTCAGAAAAAAGGTTAGGTATTTAACCTGCAATTGTCCACTTGCGGATTAAAGAATCTGTACCAACTAAAGATTGTTTTTACTATGCATATAGATCAGCGGCATCCAACGTGCAGCCGTGGGCCAAATGCGAGGTGGGGCCGGCCTGAGCTCTGCTCCGGTAGACGGACCTCCAACTGCTCACCGCATGGGAAGCTGTGTCGGGGAACGAACTTCCCTACACAGAGCAGTGCTGCTGTTGTGCGCATAACCCCTCCTCTACCCTGCGCGTGAGCTCATGTGTAAGGGTCAGAGGGAGGGAAGAAGTGCACCTGCAGTATGAAGATCACGTGGAGCCCACAGCCCCGTTTAAAAGAAAACAAAAAAACTTTTGATAAGTGTATGTAGGGTAAGTGTATGTATGTGAGTGTGTGTGTATAAATGTGTATGTGTGTGTGGAGTAAATGTGTGTATGTGTGTGTGTGTGTGTGTGTGTGTGTGTGTGTATATATGTGTGTGGGATAAGTTTATTTATGTGAGTGTGTGTGTGTGTTTAAATGTGTAGGTGTGTGGGGTTAGTGTATGTATGTGAGTGTGTGTGTATAAATGAATGTGTGTGTGTGTGTGTGTAGGGTAAGTGTATGTATGTGAGTGTGTGTGTATAAATGTGAATGTGTGTGTGGGGTGAGTGTATGTATGTGAGTGTGTGTATAAATGTGTATGTGTATGTGTGGGGTAAGTGTATGTATGTGAGTGTGTGTATAAATGTGTATGTGTGTGTGGGGGGTAAGTGTATGTATGTGAGTGTTTGTATGTATAAAAGTGTATGTGTGTGTGGGATAAGTGTATGTATGTGAGTGTTTGTATGTATAAATGTGTATGTGTGTGTGGGATAAGTGTATGTATGTGAATGTGTGTGTGTATAAATGTGTATGTGTGTGGGGTAAGTGTATGTATTTGAGTGTGTGTGTATAAATGTATATGTGTGTGTGTAGGGTAAGTGTATGTATGTGAGTGTGTGTGTATAAATGTGTATGTGTGTGTGTGGAGTAAGTGTATGTATGTGAGTGTGTATATAAATGTGTATGGGGTAAGTGTGTGTGTGTGATAAGTGTGTGTGTGTGGTATGTGTGACTTTGTGTGTGTGTGTGTGTGTGTGTGGTAAGTGTGACTGTGCATGCATGTGTGAATGTGTGTGTGTGTAGTTAATTTGACCGCTGCATATTAGTGTGAATTATAAATATATATATATATATATATATATATATATATATATACACACATATGTTTATATGTATATAATTATAAATATTATTCTCTGAATGAATGAAACATGAATGCGGTTCATGCACACATAAATTTCTAGCAAAGTGTCCCTTTGCAGAATAAACTTGGACACCCCTGATATAGAGAATAAAATAAATTATTGACAATGATCTATACATTGTTTTAGCAATACTACAAGCAAATAGTAATTTGCATTTACAGCCACAGGTGATGTCATGAGGGGGAGACTACATAGACACATTCTCCTAATGTAAGCATTGCCATTTGTGCTTGCAATTTTGCTAACCCAAACTATAAATAATTTCAATTTTGTTTATTCTCATCACTCAAAGTGAAAACAATATTTAGGTGATATATTACCTTTAAACATCTTTTTTTCTGAAGTGCTGATTATTCACATCAGTATACAAGCATACCTCACATTAACATTCATAATGGGTCTAGAGCATGTTTGTAAGATGAAAATATACTTAAAGTGAGCCACTACCTTTTCCCCCCACTTTTTTCACTTAACTTATACAGTCTACAAATCCAGTCTACAGTACAACTTCCTTGATAGACACAAGGCAAAGCTCTGTACTGTAAAATGGTCTCAGTAGAGATGTCATAGCGCCATTATAATAGAAACGTAAGAGTCTATAAATGGGAATGGTTGTGCTGTTTTGACTCCTGACTCATAGGTGTCCTTAAAATGAAGGTACCTAAAATGGGGGTATTCAAATGTGTGTTAAACAAAGCCATTTTACACATTCTCAATAAACAATCAATACAAGGGATGTTGTTGGCTACTGTGCGCATACTTGGTACTGTACCAAAAAACCCCAAAGGAGGCCGTACATGTCTCATTTAATCCCCTATCTGTTCTCAACTGAACTGTAATAGAGCCGCTATATATATGGCCTTATGCAGAGGTCACGAGGAAACCCCATTATGCATATTGTATTCATATATGTACCTCAGTGCTGTACTTTATATATGTACCTCAGTGCTGTAGGTAAAATATAAGTATTTGGAATTATAATATATGAAAAAGGAACCAGCTGGGTGGGGAGAGATAGGTCAACTTCCCCCTTTTCAATTTCTTATTAAGAAACATCACTGACCCAATAATGCCTTACATTAGGCTCAACTCAGGAACCCAAGATTCAGACCTTATGACTAAACTGTGGGCCCAACCCTGCCGTACAGTCTTAAAATATCCTTAAATTACTGTAAGATATAATATAAAGTCTCTGTGGAAACCAATAAAATGGGAGTCTGGAATCCAGAAACTCTATCAATCTGTAACCCGCATACCATTTTCCCCCATACTCTTTTGTACCCTTTATATTCCAGTTTACTGTAAATCCCTGAGTAAGTTCCATTTTCCATGCCGTTTGGAAGAAACAAAGAATATATTTTAGTATGAAATTAATTTTTTTCCCTAAGGTGCGTCATGGAGTTTGAACAATACCTGCGCTTTCAAATCCTCTACTGGATCACGTTAAGTAAAGGATATGTGTGTTTTCTGTTTTGTATTCTTTCAACAAAAATAATTATACCTTGTTTGCAGCACACTTCCTGCCGGGGTTACTGCTATTAGCTGAGCTGTGGTTGTCAGCCCTATTTATAGTCAAATTAAGAAGAAAAAAAAGCTCCTCTGGAGGCAGGAAAAGTAACTTAAAGAATAGAAGGAAGTGTGCCTGCTTCTCAGCCAAGACATCCAGAGTTTTACAGCAAAGACCTTCATACTGTCTTTGTATCTACACCTACTGGGAGGCAGCAGCACATTCTAAAAGGCAAGGATTATTAAAATTAGCTAACTGGTACAATACAATAAGGACAGACTAAGGAAGGATTTGGACAATCTAAGCAACCTGGAGTGCAAAAGAAGGAGAAGGACTAAGTGGAGAAAGCACAAGGTCAGAAACATATATCTATATTTTCTCTTTTTATCCCTATGCACAACATGATCTCACAAGCTAAGCACGGTACCCACCGCATGATATTCTCTGCCTTCACACTAAAGGAATAAATACATTGTGAAACTGTTAATAAAACCTATTTATAAAGCTCATTTATAACCAGAGCTATTGACGGTGATGCACATGGTTCTTCAGATTCAGATCATGAGATTAAATTTCTGTGAACAGACAAAATACCAATTGTATAATCAAGCAAATCAGATAACTTTGATACTGATTATACTGTTTAGGGGAATATGACTATAACTTTTGGATTTCCTTGAATATGTGATGATTGCATTTCAGCAGATAGATTTCCATGCCTTGCAACTTCATCCCCCCCCCCCCCCCACCCCCGGTGATTTGGGACATGATTGGGGTGGAGCTTATGAGGTATTGCAGCAGCGCTGTCACTCAAGCTGGCAGCACTACTGTGCAAATTCTGCGCATTCACAGTATGCATTCTCCGGTGTCCCAGACGGGTAGAGCTCGGCGGGATAATGTCCCAAAATTGGTACTGTATGGCATAAAGCTGGACAGTTGGGAGGCATCCAATAACTCCCTGTGTTGTAATATTTTTCCTTTTATGCAAACCAAAGTGTGATGTCACTTTCTATGCTCTGTGTTAATGATTTGTTCTGCCAGTTATACACATGGTTTAATATTACTTTTTATCAGTACACATAACTGTTATTTTGCAAAATAACAATACATAACAATTATAATAAAAATCTAAAAGCAATTTCCTTTTACGCAACCGGCTTTTAATAGGCATTCTCTTGCTCTCTTGTTTATATAACATTAATCACAATTTTTTTTATTAGTCTGAGATCTTTTATTACTACATAACACTTAAAAGGGCTCTGTCAACTAAAGAGTGTTTACAGTGAGAAAAACAACCTATATATTGTGCCTGGAGACTTGCGAGATAAGCATTCACATTAAAGGAAGTATCCTAAATGTGCCTTTGTAGACCCCCATTTTATACATCATATAATACATAGGATGACCTCATAACAGTGCGTCACAAACACATTCAAAACACATTTGACTGTCAATCTATGGATTTGCTTGTAATGTTGCTATATCAATAGATCTCTGCTGGATATATTATTTAGGTTAGAGGTGCATGGAATCCTTCTGATATAACTCAAAATAAGATAAGAAGATGCAATATTCCATAATATAGCTAGATGTATAGCATAATAGTTCATACTGCTGTTACATAGACTTTATGGAGCAAAATTATTTATTTGAAGGAATGTGTACTTGCCGTGAAATCATGTATTTATCAGACTTCTCAGAAAAAAATAATAATTTTGAAGGTTTACACAAAGCAGGATGCTCCTATAAGCCTCAGTCATCATTTGTTGACTGTAGGCCATGGGGATAGTTTTTGCTGAAAAACTAAGTTATCATAGGTGGAATGGTAAGAGAGCAAACAATTCAAGAATGGCTGGGATGTATATAAGGCTATCTTGAACAAATAAAATGTTTTTGTTATTGGCACGCTGAGAAATTGTTTCTGTATATATGCGAACACACTGGATGTGAACCCAGACAGGACCTGTGCGTTTGGTTTTGTCTTTGTTTGTTCTGGAAATAGTTTCGTGGAAATCCGTGTGCCATAAGTAGCATTTCAGAAGTTGGCTATCCTTTGTATTGATAAATCCTTGCCTGCAACATCCTATAGAATAGGTACCTAATTACTGAAACTTGTGAGTCTTCTTACAAAATATTGTCATGTATCATAACACTAGAACCACATCCATAAAGTAAACTAATAGAACAGATTTTTTTTTTAAACCCCAATAATAATATACTGCATTGTTTGTTGTTGCTAATGAATGCAGTGTTTCTGTTACATGCAGTACTTCTGTTACAATGTATGACTGATTTGACAGTTTGATAGTGTTACCACAGAATTTTAACTCATTATAAAAAGTAATTTTTCTTTGCTACGGTCATGTTAATATTCAGTAATGTATTTCCTTTGGAGAATGCACTTTAGGATCTTCTCATACATCTTTGTTTGTTGCCACCCACGTCAATTTTTCCCTCCATAACAGTAAAAAACTATAACTAGTGTAAAAAAATGTGGATGTTGTAAAGCTGATAGAAATAGGCTTGGGGATATGCCAAACAAAGGGATTTTGTCACCAAAAACAATCTGTTCATTGTTAGTAGAATTGCAGGTAAATTCATAAATAAATAGAAAAATGTGTTTTAAGCATGTCTGTGAAGTCTCCTGTTTATGGCATCATCTGTGACTTAATATGCAAATTATACATTTCCCACTGACAATCAGTTAATTTGCATATCAAGCTACAGGTTATGTAAGAATAACACAACAGACACATCTCACATTGTTCTTTACTTATGCATTTGCCTAAAACTATATATTGATCCTTTTTTGTATTCTCTAAATTTACAGTATAAAAAATGTGTAGGTGACACAGTTTAACTTTATTACCATCATGATGGAAGAATTCACATGATGGCAGAAAATACAATCACAATCATACCGATTAAAGCACATCTAATAAAAGGCTAACTCCACAACCACAGCTATAATGTTTACAGTCTATCAAAGGCAAATATAAAGGTAAGCATTTAATGAAACTCCAGAGTCTATGTTGTACTGCACATGGTATAATTTCACTAAGTAACACAGATCTTCCATGCTCTCTCCACAATGCCATTGTCCCTGAGACAGAGGATACTGGAATATGTTGACGGCATCCGCATTCTTTACAAACACTGCTAAAAGGGAAGAGAGTCACAATCGCTCATGTTAGATCAAAGTAAATATTGGATTCTAGATTCTGCTAGGATCTTGGAATTGAAGGCCTAGTAACAGCCCCATAGAAAGGCTTTAGTGATCCAACTATGCTTATACAATTTCCCATTGTTCTTCAATCATCTATGTTGGACCAGTTGAAAAACAGTTTTACAAAGCAAGTGGGGTAGCCAGGTTGTTGTTATAAATGCAATTATATTACGCAATTAACTGTGATTCTGGTTCTGTTTTATGTGATGGAAGCACCCCCTGATGCATTAATCACATTCAATTAAAAAACAACCTCCTGACGCATTAATCAATTAATGCCTGTAGTTTTAGTGACTAACCTCCATTATTTACACTGAATGTACACCATAAATTATTTATGTACATTTTTATGTAAGAAATATAAGAAATTGTAAACATAAAATAGCCAATAGTTTTTAAATGTTCCTCAGCCGTCATCCTATTTATATCACCTTCAGCCACCATGCTCTGTAGAATAACAGAAAATGATTTTCCTAATTGATAACATCATTCAAATCTGGTCTGGATGTCATTCAGCTGCCATTTGGCATTGAGATTTGTCAGTTTGGTCAGTTTAATTTGGGATTCAGCTTATGATGAAGAGCTACAATCTAAGTCCAATGGGCAACCAGACTCAACATTTTGTTGTATAAGTTTGCCACTTGCACAAAAGGTAACTATGTATAGAACATTAAACAATGTTACAGTTTGAAATGTCTCAGACTCTTCCTCATTCAAGTGAACTTGGTGATTTATATGTAATTGCTGTTTTCCCTACCTTGTTTTGAATCTAGCATAATGTATTGTGACTGTCTTTTCTGCTATTTTCCTTTGCATGTTCTGTAAAAGCCTACCCTTGTCCCACGGTGGAAATAGTGTTAGGAAAAATTGCTGCAAAATAAGCCTTCCTGTTATAGTTTTCTCCATTAGGCCAAAGGCGACCCACAGTTTATGTGCAATAATCTAGGAATGTTGTTACCCCCTCAGTTGCATTTCTTAGCTTGTTCTCACATGAGATGAGTGTAGCAAATACAACAATCAGCCATAGCATTATGACCATTGACAGGTGGCAAGCCTGCAGAGGCAGCGTGATGCTTTGGCCAATGTTCTGACAGGAAACCTTGGGTCCTGCCATTCATGGATGTTACTTTGACATGTACCAACTACCTAAGCATTATTGCATACCATGTACATAGTTTCATGGAAACAGTACTCCCTGATGGCATTGGATAATGCACCCTGCCACAAAGTAAAAATGCTTCAGGAATGGATTGAGGAACAAAACAACGAATTCAAGGTATTGACTTGGCCTCTGAAACCCAGATCTCAATCCAATCGAGCATCTGTGGGATGTGCTGGACAAGGACAGGACTTAAAGGATCTGCTGCAAACATCTTGGTTCTAGATACCACAGCACACCTTCAGAGGTCTACTGGAGTCCATACCTCAATGGGTCAGGGCTGTTTTGGTGTCAAAAGGCGACCTACCCAATATTAGGCAGGTGGTCATAATGTTATGGCTGATCGGTGTATGTGTGCTATATGTGTGGAACTATGGTGGGTAGTGGATATTTTGAGGATAACATATTGTGGATTTGAAGTTTATTTCTTATGTATAATAACATGCAACACAGAAAACACTAAAAGTAATTATCCTTGGCTACAAACAAAATAGCAACGTGCTATAAAAAATATGACGATGAGTCACATTTTTTTCAAAATTACTTCAACATGAATACTTGAACCTGCTAGGTTTTTTTGAGATGATTCACTTCATTTATGTGTTTTTGTCTTGGAGTTTAATAAGAAACAATGAAAAAGACAGCACATGCTGCACCACATAACATGTAGCTAACATCATGTGCAACATACCAAATATTATTTTTTGTGTGTGTACATATTTAGTAAGTACAGGGACTTAGTACAGGCGAAATCTTGATCATTTGGAGTTGGGAATGATCATGTGTATATGGCCTCTTGGGGTACATTTCAAAACCCACTGAGAAATTACCCAGTCTGCTCACTCCAGCCTAGGGTTGCCAGATTGGGTATATTTTCCTGGATTTATAACTTGTACATGCTCCCCTGAGGTAACCCCCTGGTGCCCCTACCCTATGTCTAGAGGCCAGGGAAATCATAAACCAGGAATATCATCTTTTTTTTCCACATTACATTGATTTAATCTAGTGCAGGGGGTTCTGTGTAAAACTGATGATTACAAGAGTACAGTTCTCAGTAAACAATATATTTTAGCAATGGGGGGCTGTATGAGTTATGTGTGCTGTGTGGGCACTGCTAATGTATTAGTGATCACATAAACTTCAACACAATATATGAGTATTTTATTACTAGTAAACAGTATAACAGCTACACAATGAACATTGATCCATGCCTGCACATATTATTAACTTTTTATTTTAGTTCTACATACTGTATGCTATTTTATTTCTATACGTTATTTTCTTAGATGTCTTGCGGGACATTTGGCAACAGTTGGCAACTATGGATGGAGGTTGGCCTAGCAACACCCGGTTTACAGCTCAATTCTAATTTTCATATAGTTCCCTATTTTAAGGTTGAGGGTATTTGACAATTAATATTACATTCTGGTTTGTGCATCACTAGAGAGCAAAAAAAGAAATATTAAAAAGCAATTACAAACATGTGTATAATATGTCGTTTACAGGAGCACTGTGAATGGTTTGCCTTATATAAATAGGTCTCATGGGGATATATTTTTAAATTAAGTTGTTTTTAGTAATTTCCAATGTATATATTTTCTGAAACTATGAACTTTACAAACAGTGCAGGTTGAATTACTACCTTGATTGCTGTCTTTTATTTAAAAAAAATTGTTGTGTCTCACTGCATGAAACATAGAAACATAGAATGTGTCGGCAGATAAGAACCATTCGGTCCATCTAGTCTGCCCAATTTTTTTGAGTACTTTTATTAGTCCCCCATTCCCAGTCTTATAGCTAGGATAGCCTTGTGTCTATCCCACGCATGCTTAAAATCCTTGACTGTGTTTACCTCTACCACTTCTGCTGGCAGGCTATTCCATACATCCACTACCCTCTCAGTAAAGTAATACTTCCTGATATTACTTTTAAATTGTTGCCCCTCTAATTTAAGACTATGTCCTCTAGTTGTGGTAGTTGTTCTTCTTTTAAATATACTCTCTTCCTTTACTGTGTTGATTCCCTTTATGTATTTAAATGTTTCTATCATATCCCCCCTGTTACGTCTTTCCTCCAAGCTATACATGTTAAGATGCTTTAACCTTTCCTGGTAAGTTTTATTTAAACAGTGATGTAACATAACAAAACCTAAGGGGCTCTATGAGATAGAGCCCCTTAGGTTTTGTTATGTTACATCACTGTTTAAATCAGATTTCCAACAGAATGTAAGTTTTAAGAACCTAATGTTATTTTTATGAAAAATCTGTCCAGAGAAAATTTTCAGAATCTGATGTCTTTAGTGGAAAAGTAATATGCAAGATCAATACAGCTCCTACAATTCTTAGCATAATAATTATACAATATGACAAATAAATATTTATATTGAATTGAATAAGTGAGTTTTGTATGTTGCGACATACATAAATTCTTCAATTATAATTTTAGATTAAACCTTTCTGAAGAGGCCACAACCCACTAATGTGGGTTAGTGGAAGCTATTTGGTCAGCAAGTGAAGAGTTGTGTTTGATGATGCTATATATATGTGTTGACCTTTTAAAAAGCTGATAAGCTGAGTCAAATGTTACTGTGAGAGTAATTCAGCTGAAAGTAATTGTTATTTGTGTGTTCTATTGTATGCAATGCTACTACACACACATATATATACAGTATTGTGCAAATGTTTTAGGCAGGTGTGAAAAATGCTTTACAGTTAGAATGATATGAAAAATAGACATGTTAATAGTTTATCAATTAAAAAAATGGGTGAACAGAAGGAAAATATAAACCAAATCAATATAGCTTCAATTCAAATATCTGAGACTTGACAGTATATCCTAGGTATCTTTGAAGAGACCAAGTACCATCTCCTGATGACTTAAAAGGTTTCAACCAAGGACAAATTATGAACAGTATGATTTGCCCTCCTGATGGATAGTAATGTTAATATTAATTAACCAAAACAACTTTTTTTCATAAGGCAAATTGATTTGTGAGATCAACTTATGCCACTTTATGATGACCTTCTAGTTTTTGCAAAGTTACATTATTATCTATGTACAAGAATTTATGCAGCAAATCTTTTACTCGTAGATATGTAAAAATGTCCAAATTAGGTAATTTGCTGAACCAATATTGGGTTTTACAATTTTCAACAGATCTGAAATTCTTTCTTTTCCTTTTTCCCAATTTTTCATTGGCAGATCTTCTAAAAAGGATTCCAGCATCCCTAGAACTAGAATGTTTGGGTCTTTATCCAATATTTGCAACTTATTTGTATTCTATACCATATATTTAAATGGTGTTCTAATATGGTATTTTGATTCTTTATTTGGTTTTAAATAGATTGTTACTAATGTCCCATATAATCGTAGTAAGGTCATTGTTTTTAGAAGAAATGTGTTCTAATTTGAACCGTCCCTATTGCTTAGGAGGATTCCAAAGATATCAGAGATAGGCTGAACAGGATACTGGCTTTGTGATATTCCCGTAGTATTGAGTAGCTCATACCTCACAGGAACAGCTTACATGATAATCTTTTTGTACTAATTCATGTTATTTTATCCCTCTATATGAAATTTCGGAAGCTATTTTGAGCCGTGTCCAGCCAGTCGTGTGATATGCTGAGAGGTAGCATTGTAATGAGGTGAGCCCATTTTGGAAACATTGATCCTGCACCTCAGGCATTAACATCCATAATTGAGTCTATGTTACTGGGGTTCTTTACAAATGTAGTTGAAGTTCTTTTTGGAATATCTAAAATTAAATTTATTTTGCAAATCTACCACAGAATCTTTTGTCACAGGGTCGTCACTAGTGTCACCCAGTGCGCAAACTCATGGTGTCACTCCCCTGGATTTCCTCCAATACAATGCCAAACAGATTCCTTAGTAATGCCAGGTAGATGGCCTATTAACTATGCCACACACAGGAGCCCCATAACTATGCCACACACAGGAGCCCCATAACTATTCCAAACACAGGAGCCCCATAAATTATGCTACACCAGAGCCCCATAAATTATGCCACACCAGAGCCCCACTATTTATGCCTCACCTCTGCCCAATTAATTATGCCACACACAGAGGTGCCCCATAATTATGCCACACACATAGGTGCCCCATAATTATGCCACACACACACAGGTGCCCCATAAATATGCCACACACAAGTGCCCCATAATTATGCACACATGGGACCGCCATTAATTATGCAACACACAGGAGCCCCACGAGGTGACAATTGTACAATTCTAAAACAATACATATCTATACATACAGACATCTCTCTCTCTCTCTCTATAACAGCCAATTTGCCCAATTATATGCCAGTATCATTTTGTCATTAATAAGACACAGCTAATTTGCCCATTAATATGCCAGTATTATTGTGCCATTCAGATGCCAATAGCATTGTGCCATTAAGATGCCAGTAATATTGTGCGATTCAGATACCAGTAATATTGTGCCATTCAAATACCAGTAATATTGTGCCATTCAGATACCAGTAATATTGTGCCATTCAGATACCAGTAATATTGTGCCATTCAGATACCAGTAATATTGTGCCATTCAAATACCAGTAATATTGTGCCATTCAGATACCAGGAATATTATGCCATTCAGATACCAGGAATATTATGCCATTCAGATACCAGGAATATTGTGCCTTTCAGATGCCAATAATATTGTGCCATTCAGATGCCAGTAATATTGTGCCATTCAGATACCAGGAATATTGTGCCATTCAAATACCAGTAATATTGTGCCATTCAGATGCCATAATTATTGTGCCATTCAGATGCCAGTAATATTGTGCCATTCAGAGCCCAGTAATATTGTGCCATTCAGATGCCAGTAATACTGTTCCATTCAAATACCAGGAATATTGTGCCATTTCGATACCAGCAATATTGTGCCATTCAGATGCCAGGAATATTATGCCATTCAGATGCCAGTAATATTGTGCCACTCAGATACCAGTAATATTGTGCCATTCAGAGCCCAGTAATTGTGCCATTCAGATACCAGTAATATTGTGCCATTCAGATACCAGTAATACTGTGCCATTCAAAGTCCAGTAATATTATGCCATTCAGAGCCCAGTAATATTGTGCCATTCAGAGCCCAGTAATATTGTGCCATTCAGAGCCCAGTAATATTGTGCCATTCAGAGCCAAGTAATATTGTGCCAGTCAGATACCAGGAATATTGTGCCATTCAGAGCCCAGTAATATTGTGCCAGTCAGATACCAGGAATATTGTGCCATTCAAATACCAGTAATATTGTGCCATTCAGATGCCATAATTATTGTGCCATTCAGATGCCAGTAATATTGTGCCATTCAGAGCCCAGTAATATTGTGCCATTCAGATGCCAGTAATACTGTTCCATTCAAATACCAGGAATATTGTGCCATTTCGATACCAGCAATATTGTGCCATTCAGATGCCAGGAATATTATGCCATTCAGATGCCAGTAATATTGTGCCACTCAGATACCAGTAATATTGTGCCATTCAGAGCCCAGTAATTGTGCCATTCAGATACCAGTAATATTGTGCCATTCAGATACCAGTAATACTGTGCCATTCAAAGTCCAGTAATATTATGCCATTCAGAGCCCAGTAATATTGTGCCATTCAGAGCCCAGTAATATTGTGCCATTCAGAGCCAAGTAATATTGTGCCAGTCAGATACCAGGAATATTGTGCCATTCAGAGCCCAGGAATATTGTGCCAGTCAGATACCAGGAATATTGTGCCAGTCAGATACCAGGAATATTGTGCCAGTCAGATACCAGGAATATTGTGCCATTCCAGTGCTTGTTTTCTTCCTCCCTCCTCCCCCCTTCCCCATCACTTACTACCTGGCTGCTGCTCCGTGTCCCGGGCCGGACCGGGCCGTGAAACCAGGATGGCTGAGTGGTTAAGCCGTTGGACTTAAGATCCAATGGACAAATGTCCGCGTGGGTTCAAACCCCACTTCTGGTACACCTTTCATAAAGGGAATCAACACAGTAAAGGAAGAGAGTATATTTAAAAGAAGAAAAACTACCACAACTAGAGGACATAGTCTTAAATTAGAGGGGCAACGATTTAAAAGTAATATCAGGAAGTATTACTTTACTGAGAGGGTAGTTGATGTATGGAATAGGCTTCCAGCAGAAGTGGTAGAGGTAAACACAGTCAAGGATTTTAAGCATGCGTGGGATAGGCACAAGGCTATCCTAGCTATAAGACCGGGAACGGGGGACTAATAAAAGTACTCAAAAAAAAACACATTCTATGGACATCTCCGTGCAGTGTTCCCTCCAGCGGATGCGGCTGCCAGAAAAAAAAAAGTTAAGCAGCACGATGCGGTGTGGGGGGATGCCGGCAGCACGGGTGTCACCCCCACTGGGGGTGTCACCCGGTGCGGTCCGCGCCCCCCTCACCCCTCTCGGGACGCCTCTGTTTTGTCACATTATTAAATTGGGCTATAATTGTATTAGTGTTACATTTTGTGACATTACTCCATCCATCTTTTTCATACCATTAACTATAGTAATTGTAATTATTATTGGCTTAGACTGATATTCTTAGATCTCCTGACCTTACTGGGAAACCTCGTATATTTGTTATATACAAAATTGGAGACAGAGGACATTTATTTAATTGGAACCATTTAGAACATAGGTCAATTCCTATCACTCTTGGCGCTGCATTGGTATACAAGGATTCAACTGTTATCAAAAAGATATCTCCCAAAAGACAGAAGAGATCTAACATGTACCCCCATTCAAACCTGTCAAAGGCTTTCTCAGCATCTAATTACAGGGTCATGAGGGAGAACCTCTTTTTTGCTGCATTTATGTTGTTTATTAACCTCCTAGTGGTAGTAGGCCTGTCCACCAGTGACAAATCCGATTTGTTCAGGTTGAGTTAAAGAGGGGAGTATTTCCCTTATTCCCCTGGCCAAAATAGCAGAATAAGTTCATGGTTGATGTTTATCAGGGAGTTTGGTTGGTAACTGGAAACATTCACTGGGGCCTTGTCTGGTTTAAGGATTGGAATGATATTAGCCTTAAACATTTCATACAGTCAACGACCCATATGAACAATCTCATTAAATGTTTTTTTAAGATGTTTCATAATACTAACCTTATATGTCTTATAAAAAAAATATTTGTCAGTCTTGCCCTTGTGACTTACACTTAACAAAGATGTCAATGAACCCACTCAATTCTTGATTGTCTACTAGTTTTATTAGAATTGTTTTCTGTTCTTGTGTTTTTTCAGGTAGGTCTAGCTAGGTATTGGTCTGTCTCCTTTCTTGAAGCCCCTGTTGGAAGATCATATAGATTTTGTTAGTAATTACAAAATATTTTGCCTATATCTTCTGGTGACAAATAGACTGCATCTAAATCTTTTAAAAACTAAATTCTATTATCGGCTCTTTTCATCTTTAATATATTTGTCATGATTTTGTCTGTTCTGTTAGCTCTGTGGTAATACTTAGTTCTTAGCTGTTCTATGTTTTGATTAATTTCATCCAATTCAATTTGTTGGATTCATCCAATTCAATTTTCTGAGTAACTTGTTTTTTAATTTCAGAGGCTAGATTATACATTTAATATACAAGTCTGACAGAAATGCACCTGATTCCCATTTTACCCTTTTATAAAGTTTAATTAATTAACTTCTGACAACTGATTGTAAATGCACACCAGGTAGTAGGTGCCTCTTTTGAGAGGTTTTCCTAAAAAAAAGTAGTCAATTAATTTACCTTTATAGCCTCTATTATCTTTTTTTTTTATATATATATACATAAATATAGGATTGAATAATCCATATTCTACAAAGACATATTGCTAGTTTTGTCATTTAGGTATATTTCGGTCCAACCTCCAGAAACGTGTATAATCCCTCTCTGATGGATGTCTTACTCTCCATATGTCATATAGATTACTCATTTTATGTATATCACTAAAGTTTTTTTTTGAGTATGATGTATTAGTCTTTTGGCTGACCGTTTAATTTCCAGACTAGAATAATAAATATGCCTTCTTTATTTTTTTTGTTATTTTTAAGTTGCTTGAAAAAATTATAGCTACATCACTCTCTTTCTTTTCTTTCAATGATGCATAAATCAGCTCCAGGAAGGCTGACCAAGCCATTTTATTTGATCTACTCTCCTTCAATGGGATCCTGTATTAAGGATATTGTCTATCATTTGTTTAAATATGTATTTTGATGGATGCATTTAATCATGCATGGTCCAAATCCAGCTCTCTTTCCTACTCCTTGGCAAACACGAATAAAAAAACATCACACATTTTTTAAAACATGACATTAGATAGCCAACTTCAATCTTGGCTTTTCTCCATACTTTCTGTTGTTTCCTGGGATCCCTGCCCAGGGACAATACATTGTGTCATATCCCCTTACTAACACAATCCTGAGTTCCTTTAGGAACTCCAGGCAAGGGGCATAGGCCTATAATGTTTGGGCAGGATATCAAAGATTTTGAGTCAGAGAAGGACAGATCTAATTGTATCCTTAAACTCTTTATATTTGTTATTATAATTATGAGAAGATAAAAGAAGCATACCAGTGGAAGATGGTGGAATCAAATTATGCTTCTGGACATATTAAAAATTTTTACCCTGATGTAATTAACTCATATTTATCTCTGTGTGCTCATTTGCACACATACTAATACAAATGATTAATAATTAGACAACATCTACAGCTCTTATATTATTTCTCTAATGTGCTACTTATCTGCATAATATGACTTGTACTAAAGCACTTCAAAGTATCAGATACGTAATGTAATGACATAAATCTTATTTCTAAAATATGCTACCTTGTAAGTGTAATAAACTTTGTAGTAAGTCACATCATAACAAACAATTCCCTAAACAATATATTGGGGGCCAGAGTCTTGACCTCCGTTTCCCCTTATGATGACCAGAGCTGAGAGCCACCCAAAATGCTCCCAGCCCCAAATACAAGGGCTCGGAGCATTCTCTGAAACTGCCTATATCTAGTAATGCAGGGGTTAAGTTCTCTGAAACTGCCTATATCTAGCAATGCAGGATTGAAGTTCTCTGAAACAGCCTATTTGTATCAATACAGGGGTTAAGCTCTTTGAAACAGCCTATCTGCTAATAGAGGTGTCTGATAATGAGCGTATGTATATTATAAATATATTATTAAATCTGAATGCTTCCATGGTTTCCAAGGATTCCTCATAATTGATATCATATAAAATCAGGGCCATCTTTAATAGTGATTGGACCCTGGGCAAGCATTTGCTTGGGCCCCCTGGACCCTGCTCCCTCCCCTGCATGCAATCCCGCCATCCATTGCAATGTTACCCCCCCCCCCCCCCACACACACACACATGCCATAATTGTTGTGCCATTCAGATGCCAGTAATATTGTGCCAGTCAGAGCTCAGTAATATTGTGCCAGTCAGAGCCCAGTAATATTGTGCCATTCAGAGCCCAGGAATATTGTGTAAGTCAGAGCCCAGGAATATTGTGCCATTCAGATACCTGTAATATTGTGCCAGTCAGATACCTGTAATATTGTGCCAGTCAGATACCAGGAATATTGTGCTTGTCAGATACCAGGAATATTGTGCTTGTCAGATACCAGGAATATTGTGCATGTCAGATACCAGGAATATTGTGCCTGTCAGATGCCAGGAATATTGTGCCTGTCAGATGCCTGTAATATTATGCCAGTCAGATGCCTGTAATATTATGCCAGTCAGATGCCTGTAATAGTGTGCCAGTCAGAGGCCAGGAATATTGTGCCAGTCAGATGCCTGTAATATTGTGCCAGTCAGATGCCTGTAATATTGTGCCAGTCAGATGCCTGTAATAGTATGCCAGTCAGATGCCTGTAATATTATGCAAGTCAGGTGCCTGTAATAGTGTGCCAGTCAGAGGCCAGGAATATTGTGCCAGTCAGAGCCCAGTAATATTGTGCCAGCCAGATGCCCAGTAATATTGTGCCAGTCAGATGCCCAGTATTATTGTGCCAGTCAGAGCCCAGTAATATTGTGCCAGCCAGATGCCCAGTAATATTGTGCCAGCCAGATGCCCAGTAATATTGTGCCAGCCAGATGCCCAGTAATATAGTGCCAGCCAGATGCCTGTAATATTATGCCAGACAGATGCCCAGTATTATTGTGCCAGTCAGATGCCCAGTATTATTGTACCAGTCAGAGCCCAGTATTATTGTGCCAGTCAGAGCCCAGTAATATTGTGCCAGCCAGATGCCCAGTAATATTCTGCCAGCCAGATGCCCAGTAATATTGTGCCAGCCAGAGCCCAGTAATATTTTGCCATTCAGATGCCCAGTAATATAGTGCCAGTCAGAGCCCAGTAATATAGTGCCAGTCAGAGCCCAGTAATATTGTGCCAGCCAGAGCCCAGTAATATTCTGCCATTCAGATGCCCAGTATTATTGTGCCAGTCAGAGCCCAGTAATATTGTGCCAGCCAGATGCCCAGTAATATAGTGCCAGCCAGATGCCCAGTATTATTGTGCCAGTCAGATGCCCAGTATTATTGTGCCAGTCAGAGCCCAGTATTATTGTGCCAGTCAGAGACCAGTAATATTGTGCTTGTCAGATACCAGGAATATTGTGCCTGTCAGATGCCAGGAATATTGTGCCTGTCAGATGCCAGGAATATTGTGCCTGTCAGATGCCTGTAATATTATGCCAGTCAGATGCCTGTAATATTATGCCAGTCAGATGCCTGTAATAGTGTGCCAGTCAGAGGCCAGGAATATTGTGCCAGTCAGATGCCTGTAATATTGTGCCAGTCAGAGGCCAGGAATATTGTGCCAGTCAGATGCCTGTAATATTGTGCCAGTCAGATGCCTGTAATATTATGCAAGTCAGGTGCCTGTAATAGTGTGCCAGTCAGAGGCCAGGAATATTGTGCCAGTCAGAGCCCAGTAATATTGTGCCAGCCAGATGCCCAGTAATATTGTGCCAGTCAGATGCCCAGTATTATTGTGCCAGTCAGAGCCCAGTAATATTGTGCCAGCCAGATGCCCAGTAATATTGTGCCAGCCAGATGCCCAGTAATATTGTGCCAGCCAGATGCCCAGTAATATAGTGCCAGCCAGATGCCTGTAATATTATGCCAGACAGATGCCCAGTATTATTGTGCCAGTCAGATGCCCAGTATTATTGTGCCAGTCAGATGCCCAGTATTATTGTGCCAGTCAGAGCCCAGTAATATTGTGCCAGCCAGAGCCCAGTAATATTGTGCCAGCCAGATGCCCAGTAATATTCTGCCAGCCAGATGCCCAGTAATATTCTGCCAGCCAGATGCCCAGTAATATTCTGCCATTCAGATGCCCAGTAATATAGTGCCAGTCAGAGCCCAGTAATATAGTGCCAGTCAGAGCCCAGTAATATTGTGCCAGCCAGAGCCCAGTAATATTCTGCCATTCAGATGCCCAGTATTATTGTGCCAGTCAGAGCCCAGTAATATTGTGCCAGCCAGATGCCCAGTAATATAGTGCCAGCCAGATGCCTGTAATATTATGCCAGACAGACGCCCAGTATTATTGTGCCAGTCAGATGCCCAGTATTATTGTGCCAGTCAGAGCCCAGTATTATTGTGCCAGTCAGAGACCAGTAATATTGTGCCAGCCAGAGCCCAGTAATATTGTGCCAGCCAGAGCCCAGTAATATTGTGCCTGCCAGATGCCCAATAATATTGTGCCAGCCAGAGCCCAGTAATATTGTGCCAGCCAGATGCCCAGTAATATAGTGCCAGTCAGAGCCCAGTAATATTGTGCAATTCAGAGCCCAGGAATATTGTGTAAGTCAGAGCCCAGAAATATTGTGCCATTCAGATACCTGTAATATTGTGCCAGTCAGATACCTGTAATATTGTGCCAGTCAGATACCAGGAATATTGTGCTTGTCAGATACCAGGAATATTGTGCCTGTCAGATGCCAGGAATATTGTGCTTGTCAGAGCCCAGGAATATTGTGAAAAGTCAGAGCCCAGGAATATTGTGCCAGTCAGATACCAGGAATATTGTGAAATTCAGACCCCAGTAATATTGTGCCAGTCAGATGTCTGTAATATTGTGCCAGTCAGATACCAGGAATATTGTGTAAGTCAGAGCCCAGTAATATTGTGCCATTCAGATGCCTGTAATAGTATGCCAGTCAGATGCCTGTAATATTATGCAAGTCAGGTGCCTGTAATAGCGTGCCAGTCAGAGGCCAGGAATATTGTGCCAGTCAGAGCCCAGTAATATTGTGCCAGCCAGATGCCCAGTAATATTGTGCCAGTCAGATGCCCAGTATTATTGTGCCAGTCAGAGCCCAGTAATATTGTGCCAGCCAGATGCCCAGTAATATTGTGCCAGCCAGATGCCCAGTAATATAGTGCCAGCCAGATGCCTGTAATATTATGCCAGACAGATGCCCAGTATTATTGTGCCAGTCAGATGCCCAGTATTATTGTGCCAGTCAGAGCCCAGTATTATTGTGCCAGTCAGAGCCCAGTAATATTGTGCCAGCCAGAGCCCAGTAATATTGTGCCAGCCAGAGCCTAGTAATATTGTGCCAGCCAGATGCCCAGTAATATTGTGCCAGCCAGAGCCCAGTAATATTCTGCCATTCAGATGCCCAGTAATATAGTGCCAGTCAGAGCCCAGTATTATTGTGCCAGTCAGAGCCCAGTAATATTGTGCCAGCCAGAGCCCAGTAATATTGTGCCAGCCAGAGCCTAGTAATATTGTGCCAGCCAGAGCCCAGTAATATTCTGCCATTCAGATGCCCAGTAATATAGTGCCAGTCAGAGCCCAGTAATATTGTGCCAGCCAGATGCCCAGTAATATTGTGCCAGCCAGATGCCCAGTAATATAGTGCCAGCCAGATGCCTGTAATATTATGCCAGACAGACGCCCAGTATTATTGTGCCAGTCAGATGCCCAGCATTATTGTGCCAGTCAGAGCCCAGTATTATTGTGCCAGTCAGAGACCAGTAATATTGTGCCAGCCAGAGCCCAGTAATATTGTGACAGCCAGAGCCCAGTAATATTGTGCCTGCCAGATGCCCAGTAATATTGTGCCAGCCAGAGCCCAGTAATATTGTGCCAGCCAGATGCCCAGTAATATTGTGCCAGCCAGAGCCCAGTAATATTCTGCCATTCAGATGCCCAGTATTATTGTGCCAGCCAGATGCCCAGGAATATAGTGCCAGCCAGATGCCCAGTAATATTGTGCCAGCCAGATGCCCAGTAATATTGTGCCAGCCAGATGCCGAGTAATATAGTGCCAGTTAGCCCCCCCCCCCCCCCCCCGTTTCCAAGTACTTACATAACCCTGCTCCGTGTCCCGCGCCGGATGTCTCCTCCGTGCAGTCTTCTCTCTTGCACGGAGGAGGGAAACAGTCACCGGATGTGACGCGACGTCACATCCGGCGTCAGTTTTTTTTTTTTTCGGCCGTCGCATCCATCGGATGCGGCTTGCCGGAAAAAAGCGTTCACAAGCGCAATGCGCTGTGAATGCAGCAAGCAGGGCTGGGGGCCCACGGGACAGCTGCCTTGGGGCCCCCCAGGAGTAAATGGGCCCAGGGCAGCTGCCCCGTTTGCCCCGCGTTAAAGACGGCCATGTATAAAATGGGTCCCTCAATGGCAGAAACAAAATGTGGTCACCCTGTACTATATGTAGCAATACAGAGGTTTCAGTCTCTGAAACAACCTATATCTAGCCAGGGCTAAGTTATCTAAAACGGTCTATTACATTACATTGACATTTATTTATATAGCGCCAACAATTTATGTAGCGCAAGTTACAGATCATAGAAGGGAACTAACAATCTTTCTGCTAATAGAAGTGTCTGAAATAAAATGTGGTCACCCTATATGGCAGTCAGTATTTCTTTATTGCTTTAGGTGACATATCCAGTATAAATTTCAGTGGCATGAATATTAATTTGAGGAACATACACACCTCCCAGTCTTTCAAATGAATAACTCATCCCTGCCACTTGAAGCTGGACAAATCCCCACTTAGTTAGTGTTACGGTTAGTAAAGTATGCTATGATTATTAAGCAGATAACACAGCAGAGAGCATAGCATGTACACATATGGGTCTACTCAATAAAGAGAACATTTCAGGAAACTGAGATGGGAATTTAAAACTTCAGGTCAAAGTAGCTAAGTTGGAAAAATTCTCCATTTCAGCCGCATTACAAAAAATGTCTAGATATAGATGGCTACATTAGCATAAAGTTTGAAATTCTGCTCTTAGTTAACTGCAATTCTATTTTTATTGAGTTAGCCCAATTGTGTTGGAGCAAGGCATGGATAATCATTATTAGAATTAATACTTTTCTGCAACAGGTTTAGCGCTGAACTGCTTTGGAGACGTATCCTCTGTCATAGTAGTCTGTAATCCCCTTTTAAAAAATAAGCAGTACACAGGCACTATCTAGCAGTGTTAATTTTGTTGACTAAACATTTCAGTCATAGTTGTAGCCAACTGCATGTTTTCAGTGACTAAAACTAAACAAAAACTAAATACAATCTAAGTTAATAGGACTCACTAAAATGTTAGTGAATAACTATTGCATTTACCTATCTGGAATTCTGGTTCTGGTTCCCATGGATCTCTGCCAAAACCCAGACCCCTGACTCTATAGGCAACTGGATTGGCTGAGATGCAGGCTCCCTGTGTCTGTCTGCCCCCTAGTACATCACCTTGAATACTGCAGAGGAAGAGGATACTCCTCCGTCTGATTCACCTGGTACTGTCATATGAATGTTTCCCCTCCCACCTTGCTAGCAAGGTAACTTAACCTTCTCAGACCTGTTTCCTCACTCACTGCAGGAGATTTAGTCAATTAAAACTAGACTAAAACAAAAACCAGTTCAGATGACTAAAATACGACTAAACTAGAATAGCATTTCAGTCAAAAGACTATGACTAAAAATAAATGAAAATTTGCCTTCAAAATTAACACTGCTATCAAGTATGTTTCCCATATTACAGTAACCACGCAGAAATGGCCATGAATTAAAATGTAAATTTGATTAATGCAGCCATTACAAACGTTTACTGTTTCTTTAAGACCTACTTTCTTGTGAGAAATATTTTTATTTTAAGTCTACTCTTGCTTTTTTTCTGTATTGTCACATGCTATCCTTTCTCTGGGAACTGTGCATATGGGTTGCACACATCCTAGGTGCATACAGCATTACAAGAATACAATACAATACATTACTTATTAAGTTGAAATGGAAAGGGAGATCTGTTTTATGTGAGAACTAGTTGTGCTCAGAATGGTGCCCTACAACTAAACTTTTTTTTCCGAATACTTACTATTCATGCAGTGTCATGTGGTATGAACGTGAAAAGCTATTTTTAAATCGCTATGCTATAAATATTACACTAAACTTGTAGCCTTTGTTATTTATATACTCTGTGAACAGAAAACAATAACCAAAGGTCAGCAATGAGAAAGCAAAGTAATGTATTAAAAGGGACTCAGTCAATATATATTGCCTATATTGTGAATGCAGAAAATGCGTTCATTAGCATATCAAGCCACAGGTGATGTCCAAAGTAGGAGATATCACAGACACAATTAAGACATATTTTTCTCTTTATGCTTTTACATACAGCTCTGAGAACACAATGTAGACATCATTTGTAAAAACAAAGTAAAAATGTGATATTCCTCATTGTACAAATCATGAAAACAATGCTGTCATTTAGAATTTGAGTAGGAAAGAGTTAAAGGAGAGTGTGGAGGATAAGGAAAGAGTTAATGGAGGATGTGGTGGAGGTGGAAAGAGTTAAAGCGGAGTGTAGAGCAGGACAATGTTAAAGGAGGGTTTGGTAGAAGAGGAAAGATTTATTATAAGATATGGATGAGGAAAGAGATCACTGAAGGTGTAGATGAGGAAAACGTTGAAGACTGGCTGCCATGAATAGTGTGACCCAGACAATGATGATTACAATAATACGTGATGAAGAAAATATACAACACAGAGCTTCCCCAATAGCTACATTGCCTTTATATACCATCAAGGCAATGCCAGCCATTAAGGCCGGCAAAAGTTAAAGCTTAAATACCACATGTTATTTCTGAAGGAAAACAATCGAGTAATACAATCAACATTTAATAGGTCTTAGAAGAACTTTTTAGCATCAGTGTTAGTGTCCGTCTCGTGGGGTTAAACTTGATGCTTTTAAAACAGCATCATTGATAAAAGCGGAAAGTTCAACACCACGAGACGGACTCTGATTTTTATTAGTCTATTGTTTGGCGCAATAAGCACCACATCCAAAGAACCATGAATCTATTGGTCAAAACTTAGAAAGTTTGTTCTACATAACATTACATCTATAAATAGCCAGACTTTTAGAAATAAACAATTAACCATGTTATATCCTTACACTATTCCCCTTCCGCTTGATTATCTCCATTCATCCTTCTGTTATATTAATCTACTTATTTTTATGGAATTCCCAGTTCATCTATACACTCAAGAGTCTACAATTTTTTTTTATCAGCATGCACATCAGGTCCTGTCATAAGAAGTATCTTTCCTTATTTAAACAATTACTGTTACATTTAGAGTTGAGCGGACACCTGGATGTTCGGCAGGTTCGAAAAAATGTCCGGGTCTGTGCTCGAACTTGACCCCGAACCCGAACCCCATTGAAGTCAATGGGGACACAAACTTTTGGCCACTAAAATGCCTCTAAAAAAGTCCTGGAAAGGGCTAGAGGGCTGCAATCTCTTTCGGTTTCTAGACTTTCGGTTTATGGAATACATGTAATGCTATTGGCTTTCTAGAAACCGAAATAGAGTCCCCATTCATAAGAATAGGTCCCTGGTGGTCCAGGGACAGAGAAACGGTGGCAGAGAGAGTGTCGAACTCCGCACGTAGAAAGACCAGGGACTGGGATGGACGGAGTTGGTTTTTCCCGAAAATTGATCTCCCAACCTGCTTCCTGCAGGAAACACAAGGCCAAGTCTCTCTGGGTGGCCAGAAGATCTGGATAGGGAGCCACGATGAGAATGTCGTCCAGATAGTGGAAAATATTCAGGCCCCTTTTGCGAAGCTCCGCAATACAGACCACCAGAACCTTGGAAAAAGTTGGAGGAGCCGTGCTGAGACCAAAGGGAAGAGCCCGAAACTTGAAATGACGGTCGGCTATGGCAAAACGCAGGAACCGTTGGTGCTGAAGTCTGATGGGTATATGGAAGTAGGCATCCTTGAGATCGATGGAGACCATCCAATCGCCAGGGAAAATGAATGGCACGATAGACCGGAGGGACTCCATCCTGAATTTTCTGACCACCGACGATCTGTTTAGGATAGAAAGGTCGAGAACCGGTCGCAGGTCCCCCGAAGCCTTGGTAAAAAAAAAAAGGGGGAGAATAATTCCCTCTGAACTGATCCGGCCCCTTCACAGGAGTAATAACGTTGTCCTGAAGAAGGGATCATATAAATTTCAGAAGGACTTCTCTTTTCCTCGGATCCAACGGGATGTTGGTACGGATGAAAGCCGGAGTTGGAGGGGAAAGAAATTCCAGACTGTAGCCGTTGTGAAGTATGTTCTGGACCCAGGAATCCGAGGAAAACCCTGCCCAGACTGCCGAGAACGCCAGGAGGCGAGAACCGACGGAGCAGCCCGGGCAGGATGGACTTCAGGACTGGAACTTCCCACGAAAGGAAGAGGCAGGGTGGAAGCGGGAACCCCTAGCCGAGTTCCGGGAACCGCTTCTCCATGTAGATGAGCGAGCCACCTCTCTCCCAGGTCTGTATTGTCTGGAATCCCGAAAGGAGGAACGGAAGTTGCGATGATCATTCCAAACCGCCCTGAGAAGAAGTCTCCGTTTCCTGGGGCAAAAAAACCTTGGATCCCTCTGCCACCTTACGAATGGCGTCATCCAGGACTTTACCAAACAATAGCTTCCCATCAAATGGAATGGACACCAGGGAATTCTTAGAGGCATTATCAGCATGCCAGTGCTTCAGCCATAGGGCACGTCTAGCCGACACCGACAGGCCCATACATCTGGCCGCAAGCTTCAGGATGTCTGAGGAAGATTCGATAAAAAATTCCGTTGCCAATTTAATGTCAGAGAGGGAATCCAACAGTTTCTCCCTGGGAACACCACCCTCAATGTCTTCCTTGAGGTCGAGGACCCAACATTTCAAGGCCCGAGAGACCGAAGTCAAGGCGACCGTGGGTTGACAAATCGCACCTGCAGCAACATAAGCCCTGGTAAGTGAGGCTTCAATTCGCCGATAAATTGGGTCATGCAGGAGAGCCGGACCATCTAGTGGTAAAGATGATCGCCGGACAACCCGAATAACGGGAGCATCCACGGCCGGTGGAGAAGTCCAGGAGGCCGCATCTTCCGCTGCGACCGGGTATAATCTGGAGAGTCTTCGGCCAGATGAAACTTTTCGATCAGGGGATCTCAATTCGGAGGTGATCAGCTCCTCAATAGACCCATGAACTGGAAAGGTAGTGAGAACCCTCTGCAGGTTAGAAAAATACTTGTCTGGAACTCCAGCCTTGGGAAGAGATTCGGTAATACCCAGGGTACAACTCATCATCCTGGGAGGAGTGCTGGGCCGGGAAAAAATTACTCAGATGCTCCTTTAGACTCCGTTCCACAGCCTGATTGACGAGGTGAACTAGATCGGGAGAAGGATCAGGAGGCACAGCAGCATGGGATAGACAGTCACCGCAGAGGCTTTTGCCTTCCAAGGGGGTGGCATCACAGGCCAAACAGCGTGGACGCTTCTCCGTCCTTTTCCTGGGAGGATCCGAATCATGTCTGGGGCTGGTAAACTTATCCTGTCTAATTCTGGTGTAAGTTCAACGTGCACTCTTATACATAATTTTTTTTTAAAAAAAAGGACAAAAAACTCACCTCGTCTGACGAGAACGAGACCTCTTAGATGAGGAGGACATCGTAGCAAAGAAATGGGCAGGCTGAGATAAAATATGCAAAAAATAAACAATCAGGGAATAAATAACCCAAAAGGAAAAAAGACTTTAAAAGGACACCAAATCAAACTGGCTTACCTGAGGCTGGCAAGAAACGAGGGAGGAGGCAACATAAGTCAGTGGTGGTACCTAGAAGAACGAGTACAGGGCCATCCAGCCGAAAAAACTGAAGAAAAAACGTTTATAAAGCAAAAAATCCGGAACCCGGAAGTTCCAGGGGGCGGTGGAACAACGGTACAAGAGAGGCCTGGAACGCATATGCGTTCCAGTGCCGAAAAAAGGTAGGAAACAAGTGCTGGAACGCAAACGCGATCAAGCACATAGAAAGAAAAAAAAGGGGGGGGGAGGGGGACAAGATCAACAAACCTTAACTGAGATGCAGGAACTAATGGTAAATAACTCAGCCAGCCCAAAAAAGCAGGTATGTGACATCTGCCCAATTAATAATACATCTCCAGTACCACTTGCAATAAGCTTACGGAGGAATATGTGCACTAGGAACAGTAACAATAATCCAGCCACATCTCCAGTACCAACTTGCAGTAAGTGTACGGAGGAATAGGAATCCCCAGGTAACCTTCCAGAGGGTAAGGAACCGGGCTTCAGGAAGAAAGAGGCTGAACTTCCCGGAAGTAGAAAGAAATACATAAAATAAATAAAAAACAAAAAACAAAAAAGAAATATGCAAAGAAGGGCCTAAACAGGCCCTTGTCCTGAAACAACCAATGAGGACAGAAAAAAAACTGAGGAGACGGGGGGGGGGGCTCTCTTATAGTTTTGTTTCTGTCCTGCCTACCTTGAGGGTGGAGCTAACCCATACATAACTGCTGCCATGGTTAGCCAGGAAATATGTATATGTGTAATCGGTTCTGTCTGTCTGTCTCTGTGTAGATTTTAGCGGTCATCCCAAAGTACGACTTATCTTTATTCTTTGGGAGGAGCCAGTTGAGGGCTTTAGCAGACCTGTCTTTGTAAAGTGTTTAGCATCTATGTTCTCTTTACCTGCCTCCACCTTTTCTCTCCCTTCTTTGGCGCAGACAAATCACCGTAAGTTCAAGGTGTTGACTTGGCCTCCAAATTCCCAGATCTCAATCCAATCGAGCATCTATGGGATGTGCTGGACAAACAAGTCTGATCCATAGAAGGCCCCACCTCTTAACTTACAGCACTTAAAGGATCTGCTGCTAATGTCTTGGTGCCAGATATCACAGCACACCTTCAGAGGTCTAGTGAAGTCCATGCCTTGAGAGGTCAGGGCTGTTTTGATGGCAATGAGAAACCTATACAATATTAACCAGGTGGTCATAATGTTATGGCTGACCGCTGTATCTGCATAGATAGGCACATCTATTAAATTTATTAAAAATGAGAAAACATTATAGGAAACGAGTCATACCCCTTTAGACAAATAAAAAATGACACCAAGAAAATATGCCAAATTCTTAAAATAAGCAGCTCATCCCAAAATAAAAATGTAAAATTAATTTAAACAGAATGCCACCCAATTAACACACTGATTCTTTTAATGTATCACTGAAGTGTTAAAGTGGGAATGTTATATTCATGTTTTTAACCTACACACTACACTACAGATGCTTGGTGTCCCTTTTATCCATCTCTGTACTTCGTTTGCAATGTATCCTAAAATACAAAACTGTGATAGAAATATTTGTACTCAATGTGATTTCCATGTTATTTCAGTACAGTAGGTCAATGGAGAACAGAATCATTTCTACTGATCCAAAGAATGAGTATATTGTTCAGTGTGAAAGCAGATTTTTCACATCCAATTTACTGCCCATTTTACATGCTGGAAGAATTAGCTATGCAAAAAAACACACGTCTGAATTTTATTATTAGGCAGAGTAGCTAGAGCAAATTTCCCCAGCTATGGCTAATCTCTGTATTACTAGATACACAGATTCATCAAATAATTTTAAACCACTCTTATTCAAGACATACATGAAGTACATCTTCTTTGCACATTGTAGACCAATTTTGTTTTTAGGAATTGCACTCATATTACCTTTCTCTTAATACAGAAATTAGTAGTTTATTCGTATGTTTTTAAAAGTCAGCTGCCTAAATGTGACCTTAGAAATGTGCTTTTTTTATTATGTTTGAAATTACTTTTTTTCTGGAATTTGACTTGCTAATTATATCACTTCCAGTCAGTCAGATTTGATAATAAGTCACAGACCGTCCATGGAGGTTTGTAAACAAACAGGGTGTTTAGTGTAGGTATCGACTAGGTTTTAGCCAAATAATACAGTCACGTCTTTGTACTATTTAAATGACAACTGTCAGAAAAAAAAAATTAAGTTTAGCTGAAGATTGCATCAAGTGTAGGCATTTTAAAACTAAATTATTTAATTAAAGCATTTGAATAGAGCTACTTATTGAGCCATGTTTGCTTGTATAGCTCTATCAGAGAGCAGACATCTTGGGTCAGCTGGGTCAGATATTCCTTCATCTGATCCATCTGATCCAAGAAACGAGCAAACTAAGGGGCAATATCCTGGCATATTGGGGGCAATATCCTGGCATATTAAATGGCATATTGGGGGCAATATCCTGGCATATTAAATGGCATATTGGGGGCAATATCCTGGCATATTAAAATGGCATATTGGGGGCAATATCCTGGCATATTAAAATGGCATATTGGGGGCAATATCCTGGCATATTAAAATGGCATATTGGGGGCAATATCCTGGCATATTAAAATGGCATATTGGGGGCAATATCCTGGCATATTAAAATGGCATATTGGGGGCAATATCCTGGCATATTAAAATGGCCTATTGGGGGCAATATCCTGGCATATTAAAATGGCCTATTGGGGGCAATATCCTGGCATATTAAAATGGCATATTGGGTGCAATATCTGGCATATTAAAATGGCATATTGGGGGCAATATCCTGCATTTTAAATGGCATATTGGGGGCAATATCCTGCATATTAAATGGCATATTGGGGGCAATATCCTGGCATATTAAAATGGCATATTGGGCTTCAAAGTTCTTTATTTGAAATGTAAGTTTTTTTTCCTGAAATTTCCTTCTTAAAATGAGGTGCGTGTTATACGCCGATAAATACGGTATTTATTTTCAGTCCATATGTATTGACTCACTTAAGTTTTATTCAATGATCTGACTTAATGTATCTCAGGTCATTGAATACTAAATACCGCCATTATGAATTCTGAAGTTAAAAAAATGATAAAAGCAATAATACACATTACTGAATAGAGCCCATTATGTCTGAGGTCGGAACGAAACAACATTGTTCAGTATATGCCATTATTGCCTGCAGTTATAGACTGCTCTATCTCTTCTCAATTCCAACTAGCGCCAGGAGGCAAACACTGCAAGACGAAGATCAGATGATTAATTTCCATCATATTCAGAATATTGTAGTTTCTTTTCCCTTTGGTCCTTGCTGACCCACATGTGACTATAGATAGTATTTCAATGTACGTCAACTCTTTTAGACATGAACTCTGTACAGTTTTTGGCTTAACTTTAAGGCAGTCTGTTTACTTGTGATAAAGGTTTATTAGCGCATTTAACATTTGTGTCATTCCACCTCAGGACATTATGTGTTCGTATAATTGATAGCGCGACATTGCATAATCAGCTCGTGGTGTCTTGTATGTTTTCAAGCTCCAACCTGTTCTTTGTGATTACAAGTATAATGGACCAATCTCTTATCAACTGAAAGTCATTAACATGTGGAACCAATGGTACAGTATTGTATAAATATGCTAAGACAAACAAACTATAATACCTACACTACACAAGATAGCCTCAATACATGTCCAGAAGCAGTATCACATTCAACCCAGAAATGTGTATGCATAATGCTGAATATGTACCACACAGCCTTTTACACAACCGTCCTGTGATGTCATAATAACATGATCGTGCACATTGTTAACGATCCTAGCCAGTGAAAAGAAACATTGATTCAGGAACAGTAGAGAAGTGCTCAAGCTCTATGGGTGCTAAATTCCACATCGGTGCATGAATGGAGTATTTATAGTATCTTACCTAATTTATTACAGTATAAGTTTAAGATAAGGATGATAAACATCACTCGGCAAAAATGGTGGGTTTCAAAACTAGGTCCATAGACATTAATATTCCATTCTGTCTTGATCACTCACATAATAATGTTGACCTTCCGGTGCTCAATCAGATTAGTGCATGGGGAGAGCGAGCCAGGCAACATGGAAGGCCCGGAGAAGACAGGTGAGTACAGGGGAAGGAGGGAGAAGGAGGTAACTGGCTGTGGCATATTAATGGGCATAGAGCAGCATATTAATGGGCATGCTGGCTGTGGCATATTAATGGGCATATTGGCTGTGGCATATTAATGGTCAAAGAGTGGCAAATTCATTAATGAACAAACTGGCTGTAGCATATTAATGGGAATAGAGTGGCATAGTAATTGGCATACTGGCTGTGGAATATTAATGGACAAACTGGCTGTGGCATATTAATCAGCAAACTGTGACATATTAATGGAAAAATTGGCGTGACATATTAAAAGTCTTGGATGTGCAATGTGGGTAATGGGGCATGTCCTAGGGGGCAGCAGCAAATCCTGGATGTGCAATTTGGTGATGTGGCATTTCCTGGGCTGTTTTTAAATCATTGGCATGATATAGAAATACCTGGATAAAATGGCATTGGGAGGGTAGGGAGGCAAGAGGGATATATGTGGGAGAGGAGGGGCAGCCCTGCATACTGACAATGTCAGAGTGTACACTCTGTCTGATTGGTGTTTTCCTGACTCAGCTGGGTCGCTCTCTGCTAGTGCTTGTTTTTATATGAAATCAGCAGAGAGGACCTAATTAGGGTCAAAATGTAAAATGACACATGCTATCAGCATATATCATTATCTATGGGGCACTACATTTTTCAATTGTTCTTCTATATTAGTAAAAAAAAAAAAACAATTTAGATGTCCTTTAAAAGTTTCTATAGTTTATGCAAGTTAGTTTTTTTTAATGTAATAGGGACACAAATATATGGAACATTCAGGTTTATTAAAAAATGAACTGATAAAGGAACTGCAAAATAGCTGAATAGCTGGCAAAATTCTGCAGCTTACCCATTTTTTCAACTCTGTTATTAATGTCTGATATTTTTGCAGTTCATCACTGTTAATTTTTATAGTGAACAAACCCCAAAGAGCTAAGTAATTATGAAATAAAAGGCACTTAAATATTTCAGACTATGACGGGCGGTGTACGCAGTGAATGAAGTTGACATTCAAAGCAAATATGGGAAGTGGTTATCTTGACTGAGACATGCTGTAACATTCAGTAGAGTTTACAAAGCGTGACGTTTGACAGCTAGACAAAGATGTGCACACTGGCAAAACCACAACACTTTAGTTCCCTATAGAAAGAAAGACATGAACATTTTCACATTAGTACATTATATAGACAATTGTTATTCATAGTTGTATCTATTAATATAACATATGAATATTAGGGTTGACTTAGAGTAGTTTTGGTTTTTGCCACCAAATGGTGCCTCTGAATTGCATCACATCAGTGGCAGCTCTGATGTTCCTCCGAATATGTCTGCAATTCAGACACAGAAATCAGCCAAAATGCCCCAAAACATAGAGCCTGTCAGGGAAACCTTTGTGGGGAGTCCTTTAGGAAGGGATGTTTTGTCAGGGCTTACCTTTGTTGGGAGTCTTTTAGGCAGAGATGTATGCTCACCCTTGCAAACAAACACAGACCAGGGTGACCAGGTAAGAAGCCACGTGGCCTGTGAGTTTGTGCACGGGGGCTGGTCAGGATATCCAGGTAAAGTTGCAGACAAGGACAAGAGCAAAAGAATCTTCGTGGGAAAGCCAGAGGTCAGAGGATGCCAGAATTCAGAATAAACGGGTAATAAATCCAAGGTCAAAAGCCGAAAATGATTAGGAATACTGGAAGTCAAAAATCACAGGAACCAAACAAGGAATCCAGAGTCAATGAACTGTCACTACCCTTAGGGAGAGGCAGTGTCTTATACCTTGTTAATTAGGTGTGTGATTCAGCTGGAGAGTTACTGACAGGTCTGAGACTTTGGTGAAGTCCAGCCCCCTAGTGCTGCAGGCAATACAAACAAAAACATGAGTATTCCAAAGATCTGAAATGGCTCAGAGGCAAAATAGCAGAATACGGTCCAGAAGAACCACAGTTCAAATCCCCTGCTGGGTGCATCTGGGGCGACCACGTCTGGCAGTCTGGATGTCACGGTGACGATCCTGACAGAGCCTCAGTTCCTCCCCATAGGCTTCTCTTATGCTTAATTCAGGGCGAATGAAGAGTGCACCTTTTGAGTTCCATGTGGGTAGCCACTCATATTATTATTTTTTTTAACAGGCTGTACATTAGACTTCTTACCCCTACATTGGATACTTAGAGGTATGGGGACTAGGTAGGCCAATTTTATATGTAGCGCCATATAATCATCCCGCCCCTTTAAGAAAAAAAACTGGCTTGCCGGCAGAGAGGGTGGCAGCACAGATAAACTTCCATGCTGCCTGTTCAACTTCCCGTGTGGTATGACGGGGGACATGCTGACAGGTCACGCGTGATTCTGACGTCAGACATGCACCGGTTCACGTGACCTATCTGCACTTAACGCACGCGGAGCCGAACAGGCAGAATGGTAGAAAAACATGTTGTCTGACACTAGCACCAGGGACCAGGGTAAGTCCTGGGGTGCAGGCAGGATGGGGGGATTTAATGTGGGTGATGGAGGCATGTAATGGGGGTGATGGAGGCATGTAATGGTTATGATGGGGCATGTCCTGGGAGTGCAACGTGGGTAGGAGGATGCTTGAATTTTGAGGCAGAGCTGAGAGTAAGTCCGCATATACACATTGGGCTTATCACTGCATTCTCTAAAAAAGTTTAATTGTCCTTTCATTTGGTGTAAATGACTAAACTGAGCAGCATATTGGTGCCCACAAATGAATTGGTCACCGAATAAATATAACTATAGGTTTACTTACAGTGTTACATAACATGCTAGACAATTAAAAAAAAAATACCAGCTACATGTTTTATTTTAAATGCTACTCATTTCATTTCATTATGACATTTCACTACAGTTTAGCGTCTGTTGCTTCTTTGAATAATTTAATACATATCGTAATTCTAATTCACATTTGGTCTGCAGAATACAACATTGTTTGTATAACATGCTGTGCCTAGTAATGTTCTCCTACAGGTTTTCCAGTAGAATGTAATGGTTTAAAGTCACATAAAAATCTTTGACAGTTCCAGGAATATTATAATTAGGGTCTGTGATTCTGTGTGGTGGTATGCCATTTTGGAATGTAGGTGATTTATATGTAAAATTGGAAACTTAAATAACTATCTCAAATGCTCTCAGTATAGTAGTGAGATAACATCTCACAATTTCCTTTACTTGCAAATTCCAAGAAAAGGGTTACAGTGTAGTCCCACACACAATGTAAATACCGGTAAGCTCACTTCTCTGAAGAGAATGGCAAGTGAATGACATGTATTCTAATATATACATTTTTTTATTTATCTTTAGACCCCTTTAATGTCCATAGGTCATCCAGAAGATCAAATACATTTGAGTTGTTGTTGTGGGTAGACTAGATGGGCTAATTGGTGCATATCTACCAGTATGTTTCTAAAATCTTGTTAATTACAGAGGTTCTTGAGTCTGTGTTGAAAAGCAACACAACAGTAATTTATGAGAAAAATAATCTACCTCTTACTCTAGACTACAGGTACTTCATAATGTTTCTCAGTGGCAGCTTAAAGATCAACATAATTTATGCCATCTTTACTCTTGGATGCTTTTACAAATCACTATACTTGGACATTAGTTTTCTGATTCATTTGTTCTCGGTTGAAAATTCATTCGTTAGAATTCTGAATGTGAATCTGAACGAATGAATGAATGTCAGTGAATGAAAATGTTGTTTGTTCATTCGGATGCCGTCTGCATAACATGTTTGCATCACACATATAACCCTCAATATCACACATAACACTCATCCACACAAACATACTCTCAAACATAACACTCATATACACAAACACATACTTGCACCTTACTCTTAATTAAACTTGGGCATTCCTCTGAGGACGAATTTGTTTTCGGACACAATTCGACTCCATCGTCCTAATTCCTTAACCTAACCTTGTTTCACTTATTCTGAAAATAACTTTGCTGCAATTCCATTTGTCTGAATAGAATCCCTGAAACAAAAATATCAGAATTTCGTCCGAAAATTAATGTGTCAGTGAATGAAATTCAGTTAATTTGGACAAAATGAAAATTTTGGTGGTGACCAAGTCTACAAATCACCAGGTTTCCTTGGTGCCACATATTATGATTCTGTATTGCATTTACCCAAAAAATTTTTTTTTACTGTTGCAGTATGTGTGGTGTGATTCATTGTGTGTGATTGGCCACCCAGCAGGCAGCAGGAATTGCACCTTAATGGAACAAGGTGTATATTGTACATGTTCTGCACCTAAACTATTGCACCTAGGTGCTTTGTCACTCTGGCTCAATGAATCAAGGTTGTTTGGCAAAAGGGTGCCTTCCTGCAAACAACCTCCTCTCACTTATTCCTTATGCAAAGTTTATCAAAGACTACATGCACAGACCTCTATCTAGTTGTATTTTTTGTTCTCGCTCTTCCTCTCTGTCTCGATTTAGTTCTATAAATACAGAAATAAAGATAATAAGTATCTGCCTTTGGCAGACATTATTATATTTTGGTATGTGTGTTTTGCTTTAACATGCATTCCTTGAACGCCACAAACTTAAAAGACATTCATACAAATATACCCTATAAAGCTGCAAATATGACCTGAAAAAAAGATTGTATCATCATTCTAATCATGAAAATAGAACACAGTGTCCAACCAATAGTAAGCAAGGATGCACTGCATCTGCACTTGGCTGCACACACAGTCTTGATAGGTTGCCAGTTTATTTCACCTCATAATGCCTCACCATCACAGCCCCCTTTTCTGCTCCACACTAAATAATACTGCTCCCTCAGGATCACTTTCCCATTTCCACTCTCCCCCTGCATTCCATGCTAGTGTAGACTCTTCCTCTGCATCATATACCCCCAAACCATTCATCCCTGCATAACAGACACCAGACTGACCCTTCCAGCATCACATGCCCCGTTGTCCTTCTCAGCATTACATACTTGAAGGTTGGAGTGGAGAAGGGTTGGGGTTAAAGTGCTGCCTTTAAATAATACTAGCTTTAGGTCTAGTTCCTAATTGTCCCTTATAGTCTAGTCTGACTTTATTTAAGTTTCTCATATGTTTTCTTTCATGAGGGACAACACATGCAAATAAATAAAACACCATGGCATCAATTGTTAGGATGCCATGAAAAAGCTTTTGACATCCTATAGACAAACTCTGTATTGTAGATTTACCACATAACCGGTATTTTACCAGTAGGTTGGTAACAATTTGACATGGCCCTCGTAACCCTACCTGTATTGCAAAGACCATATTTATAATTGGAAAATTGAATCATTCTGGGCAAAGTGCTAGCTGTGGGCTCACATTATCATTTTTAGTAATTACTTAAGGTTTGTCTTAGAACTATTCCTCCAAAATTCTAAAAACTTTTTAACTAACTGAGTACCACACAGGAATGTTGACCTTATGTTATCCAAATAAATTGTTTTTATGTTTAACAAATGTTCTTAGTAATGTTACACATGCATGTAAAGTAATGTTACAAGCATGTATGTATATATATATACATATCACATCAGCATCTGTGATGTCTGCATACCCATGCTACAGATATATAACAGAACTGGAAACCCCCTTATGTTATATTTCATTAATTGTGGGTTCTATCCTTCCACGATATTTACATACTATAAACACCTGGAGTTGCAGTACTTATCAGCAACAGGACAGCAAAGAGCACATCTTAACACCATATGAGAATCTCAAACATACGCCCTGAAGAAATAAATGCTCTGAATAAAGAGTTGCATTTCTGCAGTTTAGAGATAAGCTATGTGTTTGTTAGAAAATCAAAGTCTTTCAATTGATTAGTTTCCTATCCTACATTTTTCCCAAAATAGTTTGCGTCATCCGGCATGCTCTAGTATTAAAAGAAAAAATGGAACATAGACGCAATAATAAAAAAGTAGTGATAATAATGCATAAATTCTCAACATATCACACCAAAAACAGATCTGTGAAACTTAAATGGAAAAAAAAACCCATATATTTTAATTCATAACAATTATAATCTACTGAAACATCACATAGAAATTACATAGAAAAGTAGTGGTGGCACTGCAGACTAGCACCAGTTAATTCTGTTGACCTCATTCTGGAATATGCCATTTAGTTATGTTTTAAGGCATTTTTGTGTAAATGTATGACCCAGGTGGATATAACACATTTTCCTGGCTAACCATGGCAGCAGTTACGTATGGGTTAGCTCCACCCTCTAGGTAGGTAGGACAGAAACAGAGTTAAAAGAGAGCCCCCGCCCCTGTCTCCTCAGTCTTTTTTCTGTCCTCATTGGTATTAGGACGGGGCCCGTTTCGGGCCTTAATATTTATTGTTTTATGGATTTTTCTTTATTTGTTTTTTACTCACCTTCCGGAAAGTTCAGCCTCTTTCTTTCCGAAGCCCGGTTCCTTGTCTTTTCACGGTTCCCTGGGATATTTATTCCTCCGTACACTTACTTCTAGTTGGTACTGGAGATGATTCTGGATATGAAGTTTTTGGCCATGTTCCTCCGTAAGCTTACTGCAAGTGGTACTGGAGATGTATTGGTGATTGGCAGAGGTCTCAATTCCTGCTACACTTTGGTGGTATGTATGGGGCATTGGGATGGGAGTTCCCCCCCCACCCCACTTCTTTATTCTTATTTTGTTTTTTCTATTAAGTGTGGGGACGCTTTGGCATCCCACACTTCTGTTTCCCCCCTTCTCCGTTTATTTTTTGAGGCTGTGGAACGCATTTGCGTTCCACACCTCCCTTTCTATACCCTATTCTCGGCGGTGGAACGCATATGCGTTCCACGCCTTTGTTTCTATGGAGGGCTGGAGTACTTCCGCCTTCCAGCCCTCGTTTTCTGTATCCTGTCGGCTGGGAAGGCGTTTAAGAGGCGCTGGAACGCATTTGCGTTCCAGGCCTCGTTTTCGCGGCCGTTTTTTCGGCGTTGGAACGCATATGCGTTCCACGCCTCTTTTTCAGTGCCGTTTTTTCGGCGTTGGAACGCATATGCGTTCCACGCCTCCATTTCCTCTCCTTTTCTTCAGGTGGAACGCATTTTGCGTTCCACCACTTACTTTTCTTACTATTTAGGGCTGCTGGTGCATTAGTTAGGTGGGCCCTGTCATTTTCTTTCATACCAGGAGTCACCTTGACCTTGGTTCCCTGTGCCTTTCCTCTTCCAGCCTCAGGTAATTCTTTGTTTTGTCTGTTTTTCTGTAATTTTCGTTTTGTGCATTTGTTTCATGCAATCTTTTCTTTCTCAGCCTGCCCTTTATTTTTATTCCATACTATCATGTCCACCTCATCCAAGAGGTCTCATTCTCGTCATTCTAGGTGAGTTTTTATTTTTATTTTTTATTTTTTATTTTTATTTTAAGAGTGTTTTTTGCCTATTTACCCTGGTGTCTTTTTCCAGCCCTAGACCGGAATCTGATCATCCCAGGAAGAGAACGGAAAAGCGTCCTCGATGTTTGGCTTGTGATGCCACCCCTCTAGAGGGCAAACGTCTTTGCGGGGACTGCTTGACTCAGGCCGCTGGCCCCCCTGAGCCCTCTCCGGATTTAATGCACCTGGTTAATCAGGCTGTTGAGAAGAGTCTGAAAGAACATTTGGGGAATCTTATCCCGATCCACAACTCACCCCCGACTGAGGAGTGTTTGTTTGCAGATCGGCCCGGCTCTGAGGATCCCTTGGATATGGGGAATTGCTCTTCAGCCGAAGAGGATGGTGATTCGGGCGTTCTCTTGGACCCTACCCTTATTGACCACCTCATTGGAGCAGTTAAAGCTACATTGGGTATCACCGAGCCTCTTCCCACGGTGGGTGCAGCCGACAAATACTTCACCAGTCTGCATAGGAAAAGACCATCCTTCCCGGTTCATGACTCCATTGAAGAGTTGATTTCTACTGAATGGAAGAACCCTGATCGTAAAGTTTCTTCCGGCAGGAGGATCTCTAGATTATATCCCGTGGCTGCCGAGGATGCCTCCTCTTGGTCCTCTCCTCCTGTGGTAGATGCTCCGGTCATTCGGGTTGTCCGGCGTTCATCTCTCCCTCTAGATGGTCCGGCACTTCTGAACGACCCCATGGAACGACGGATCGAGGCCTCTTTGTCAAGAGCTTATGTTGCGGCTGGTGCTATCTGCCAACCTACGGTTGCCATGACATCTGTCTCCCGTGCCCTAAAATGTTGGATCCTCGACCTCAAGGATGATATTGAAGGCGGGGTCCCCAGAGAACAGCTTCTGGATTCCTTATCCAACATCATCTGGCGGCGGAGTTTTTTATTGAATCATCTTCGGATGTTTTGAAGCTGGCGGCCAGATGCATGGGCTTGTCGGTGTCAGCCAGACATGCCCTGTGGTTAAAACACTGGCATGCCGACAATGCCTCTAAGAATTCCCTGGTGTCCATTCCATTTGATGGAAAGTTGTTATTTGGAAGGGTTTTGGAGGATGCCATCCGTAAGGCCGCTGAAGGTGAGAAAGTTTTTTTGCCACAGGAACGCAGGCGCCTTCCCAAGACCGTTTGGAACGACCGTCGGACCTTTCGTTCTTCCTTCCGGGATTCCAGACAATACCGTCCCGGCAGAGAAGTGGCTCGTACTTCGGCATGGAGAGGCGGTTTCCGAGGACCTGCAAAGGGTTCCCGTTCCCGCCCGGCCTCTTCCTTTCGTGGAAAATTCCAGTCATGAAGGTCCTCCTGCCCAGGCCCCTCCAGTCGGTGCTCGACTTCTGGCCTTTTCAGCAGTCTGGGCAAGTTTTTCCACGGATTCCTGGGTCCGGACCATTATCCACGACGGTTACGGCCTGGAGTTTCGGTCCCCTCCACCTCCTATTTTTATCCGTACAAAGGTTCCTGTGGACCCCCACCGGAAGGATATCCTAAAGAATTTTCTGCGCTCCCTTCTCCAAAACGAGGTTATTGTTCCTGTTCCTGTGCTCGAACGCTTCCAAGGAAACTACTCCCCCCTGTTTTTTGTAGCCAAAGCGTCAGGAGACCTAAGACCGGTCCTCGACCTGTCTGTTTTGAATCGTTCCATGCAGGTCAGAAAATTCAGGATGGAATCCCTCCGGTCGATAGTTCCTTTCATCTCCCCTGGCGATTGGATGGTCTCCATCGATCTCCAGGATGCCTACTTTCACGTTCCCATCAGGATTCGGCACCAGAGATTTATACGCTTCGCCATTGGGGAGGATCACTTCCAGTTTCGGGCCCTCCCATTCGGCTTCAGTACGGCTCCTCGTACCTTTTCCAAGGTTCTGGTGGTGTGTGTTGCAGAACTTCGCAAGAGGGCCCTCACAATCTTTCATTATCTGGACGACATTCTCATCGTGGCTCCCTCTCGAGACCTTGTCACCTCTCAGCGGGACGAGGCATTGAGTTTTCTGCAAGGAGCTGGTTGGATAATCAACTTCACAAAGAGCCAACTCCTTCCGTCCCAAACCCTGGTCTTTTTGGGGGCGTGCTTCAACACTCTCACAGCTACTGTTTCCCTGTCATCGGACCGTCAGTCTCGTCTGATTTTGGCCATCCGGAATGTCGTCCTTCCCGGTTGGCTGCCCATCAGGAAACTTATGTCCCTTCTGGGGGTCCTGGTCTCCACTATCGGCCTAGTTCGTTGGGCTCAATGGCACACCCGGTTTCTTCAGTCCCTTCTGCTACCTCATCTCCCGGTTCCCAGGTCCTTCTTGGACAAGAAATTGTATTTACCAGAGGTGACTTCTCATCATCTGGCCTGGTGGTTAGAGGTCCGTCGACTCAGGAGAGGTTTTCCACTGACGGACGTCACTTACAAAGTTGTCACAACGGATGCGAGCGCTCATGGTTGGGGAGCCCATCTGGACGGTCACTACGCCCAAGGAGAATGGTCCCCTGCGGAGAGTTGTCTTCACGCAAATGTCCTGGAACTGAGGGCAATATACAGGGCCTTGCTGGCTTTTCATCAAACCATTCGGGGTCATTGGGTAAGGATCCAGACAGACAACAGGTGTGCAGTTGCCTACATCAACCATCAAGGTGGTACCAGGAGCCTGTCTCTCAGCCGGGAGTTCGAGCCGATTGCTGTCTGGGCTCAGGTATCAGTCGAACACCTGGCTGCGGTTTACCTTCCGGGTCCGGAAAACACGATGGCAGACTTCCTGAGCCGCACCACTCTCAATACAACAGACTGGAGGCTTTCGTCTCAGGTATTCGATCATCTTTGTCTCCTGTGGGGTCGTCCGGCCTTAGACCTGATGGCCTCTCCCGCGAACACTCAGCTTCCTCGCTTTTTCTCCAGGACTCCTCACCCCATGTCAGAGGGCGTGGACGCTCTCTCTCTCCCATGGCCCAAGGAGTTCCTATATGTCTTTCCTCCTCTCCCTCTCATTCCGAGACTCCTGGGAAAATTGCGTCTGGAGAAAGCAGAAGTGATGGCCATCCTTCCATGGTGGCCCAGGAGGCCTTGGTTTCCGCTGGCGAACAGGCTGTCCGTCCGGGACCCTTGGCTTCTCCCGCCTCGCCTGGACCTCCTGTCTCAGGGTCCGGTGTTTCATCCTTGCCCCCGCTCTCTTCAGCTAGCGGCCTGGCGATTGAGCGGCAGTCACTGCGGTCCCATGGTCTGTCGGAAGGCGTTGTCTCTACCCTGCTGAAGGCTCGGAAGCCTAACACCTCGGCCACGTATCATCGCATTTGGTCTGCCTTCCTGGTTTGGTCTGAGGGTAGGATTCTGGATCCACTATCACCTTCCCTACTGGATGTCCTGGCTTTTCTCCAAGCTGGCCTGGACCGAGGTTTGGGTCTGAACTCCCTCCGGGTTCACGTCTCGGCCCTGTCTGCTCTCACGTCGGTTCGTTGGGCGTTGGAACCCCTGTTGATTCGTTTCTTCAAGGCGGTTCTCAAACTCCGTCCCCCGACCCGTTCCTTCACGACACCTTGGAGCCTTCCCCTGGTACTTCGTGCTTTATCTGAACCTCCCTTTGAGCCCATGCAGGATGCCTCCCTATGGCTGGTGACCCTGAAGACTCTTCTACTTCTGGCCGTGACTTCTGCTAAGCGTTGCTCGGAACTTCAGGCTTTTTCTACAGAACCTCCATACACGGTCTTCTCTTCGGATCGTGTCCTCCTTCGCCCTGTCCCGGAATTCCTGCCTAAGGTGGTGTCGGACTTTCACCTGAATCAAGAGACTATCCTCCCGGTGTTTTTTCCGAACCCCACGACTCCTGAGGACTCCCGCTGGCATACCTTGGATGTGGTTCGCTGCCTACGCCTCTATATTACCGCCTCTTCCTCCCTGAGGAAGTCTACCAGGCTCTTCGTCCTTCCTCTGGGCTCTCGACGAGGTGAGGCCGCTGGATTGTGGCTGCGATATCCAGGTGCTACGTCTCCTCTGGTATTCCGGTTCCTCCAGGGCTCAAGGCTCACTCCACTCGGGCTGTTTCCTCTTCATGGGCTGAGGCTGGTTCTTCAGTGGCGACTGTTTGCGAAGCTGGGAACTGGTCATCGGGTGCCACCTTTTTCCGACACTACCGTCTGGATGTCCACCGGACTGAGGGATCCTCCTTCTCTCACGCTGTTTTGGCCTCTGTCTCCTCTCATTAAACCTTTTTCATTTTTGCAGTATTTCTTCTGTGTCTGTGTTTTTGGTTGTATGTTCTCCCATCCCTATTGGTTTCTGCTTGGGTATGTCCCATACGTAACTGCTGCCATGGTTAGCCAGGAAAATTGAAAATTGTTTCATACTTACCGTAATTTTCTTTTCCTGGTTATTATCCATGGCAGCAGTCAGTTCCCTCCCTTGTTGTTTCTTGGTTATGAGGAGCTGGTTACTAGACTGAGGAGACAGGGGCGGGGGCTCTCTTTTATCTCTATTTCTGTCCTACCTACCTAGAGGGTGGAGCTAACCCATACGTAACTGCTGCCATGGATAATAACCAGGAAAAGAAAATTACGGTAAGTATGAAACAATTTTCAATTATCTTGTAGTTGGAATAAAATATAATATGCCTTGAAAAGTAAATGTTTAAAATTTTAATGTATTCTAATTTATTTTTCTAACATATCCTCGATGCAGATGGCATAATAGTTATGCCATAAATATATATATAATAATACACATTGTTGTGTAACCTGAGACTATAAGGCCATAGAGTAGAAGTGTATAGGTAAAAAAAATTACACATCATTCCAAAATGATAAAGCTCAAACAAGATATGCAAAACAATTCTAAAGTAATTTCCGAAACAGCAGGATGAAATCCCCAATTATCAGATTGAAATATCTTTGAAACGTTATTATCTCCTTTATCATCCATTATAGAAGTAAAGACTTTTCTTAAAACCTGCACTATACATAGTTTAGGACTTGTATGACAGCATTCAAAGAAGGGTTGAAGCTGCTCTGAAGGCTAGAGTTGGCCTTATTATGTATTAATAGATTTAATGTAAAATCTAGATAGTAAGAAATCAAAGGCTTTTGTCTACCCCTTTGTCCGACCCGGCAGGTGACAGCATTACAGTGGATGTAATTCTCAAACCTGTACAAAACTTAAATATCAACCTCTCTCCCATGCTAGTCTACATTGAAGTACACTAAGTAAGATGCCATTGTGAAGACCTGCAGTTACTTTATCAGTCTAAATATCACGCAAAAATCAGTCTAGGGTCATTTTAAGGCATTCTTAAAAAGTCTTGAACTACATATCTGAATATTGGGATTGCCATTGTTTTAAACCTTTTAAATGTTCATGAATTCAATTTCCATTTCTAATTCATAGAATTATAATGACACTGCTCAGACAAAAATGCATGACAAGCTGATCACCATTCCTAGTTCATGTGACAGGAGCTGCAGTCTGTCATACAAAGATTGACAGGATGATTGAATAATTCTGAAAAAACAATGTTGACAAAAAAGATTTATTCCAGAAGGGCCCAATACATGATGGAATCCAAGATCCAAATATCAAATATATTTATGATTGGTACTTTGCCGAAGTACCATTCAAAAATGATATAAAACAGTACTTTTTTGCATGTATTCCCTCTTTAATCATTCTGTAACCACAGTAGAAGACAATTGGGAAGAATAGTTGTTTTTTGAGAAATATTGTATGTTACGCAAGTTGTAAATACATTTAAAAAATGTAAAACCTGATGGAGCATTTAAGAAAAAAATCAGCATCTAGCCAGTTTGTCTAAAACTAGGCATGTTGTAAATGTATTTTCAGATTTTTTTAATCTACAGAAGCTGTACACTGGAGATGGTTTAAGATGCATAACTATTACTTTCAGGAAATGTTTGTACATGTCCTAATCTTGCACACAAACACAGTTATGGACAGAAAAATCTTAAGCATGCCTAACTCTTATTACTGTGTAACAAAGGCACACATTAATAAGCAACCTACATAGATAGGAGTTCTGTGAAAAATAAATTGCATTAAAAATCATAGATCAAATGAAGTCTTGACATTACATTATAATTTGTTTATCCTTTTTTCAGTATTCCTTAAGAATTAAAGGGGTGCTTTGTCTCCCCTGGAAGCCGTGCCAACAATACATAGAAAAAAAAGAAAAAAGGGATAGGAATATATCCCTCCCTAGCACAAAATAAAACATTTTTTATTTTAAATTATAACAGGTCTGCTCACATATCCTAGACTCATGAACAGCAAACACTAGGGGTCCTATAGGTGTTGTTACTGTGTTCTAGACACCTATACTATAGAGAAAGTGGCATAGTGCAATCCCAAAATGTATCAGATGGAATGATTTATCCTTTAAAACACCTGGTTGTATGCAAAATTTTTAAATATAGCCCCCGCTTTCATATTTATATACATTTCTATATACATTAAATAAAGTCCTTACATTAAGTGGCTGTAAAAATTACCCAGAAGTTAGGCCGCAGGCCTGCAGCAAAAGCATATCAGTAATCAGACAAAAGGGATTTTCAGATGACTAAAAACATGTAGGATTTCTGATTGGTTTTAACTAATGCATTGAATGTCTTGTTTAATCTCAAATAAGCAGTTTACTTTCTTCTTTCCTCTTAGTACATTTGCATTGTTTTAGATTTAGTTATTTTGTCTTCTCATTGTGATGGATGGTGCATACCCCTCCCTCCTGAATACACTCCAAAAACCCTTTTCTTGCTCTATCTCTGCCCATATTTTAAAACCAGTCATACAGATTCAAACTTAAAAGAAAATATTCTTTAAAAAAAGAAAAAGGAATCTTAAAATTTGGACCTCCTGGCTAAGTCTTCTACTAGGTTTATCAGAGGAGGGGCATGTGACTGGGTAAGACACAGCACAAGCTCTAAGGAAACAGCTGCTCATTTCATGCAAAGGCACTTGGCAAATGAACAAGTAATGGGGATGTGTGTGGAATACCTCTGCAGACAGAATTACAGTAAGTTCTTAAGACATTATATTGTTCTCTTATTTGTAAAAGGTCACATTACACAAGCCTGTGTTGTTTTATATTTGCAGGCAGAGGTTATTTTAGGTATTTAGTTAGCATGTCGTCTTGTTTACTATAGTGTGAGATTAAGCCAAGGTTATAGCTTTGACTACAACTTATTTAAAATAAGAAGAAACAGAAAATTCAACGCTGCAAAAATGCACTAACCACAAGAGTATTTTTAGTGGGATACGCGTTTATTTTTAGATACCACATAGCGTGCCAAGTGTGTTCTAAACCGATGATATTATTTGCAGTATATTAAACAATTTAACATATCTAATCATCGTGTTTTGTAATCTGGCATGTATTCTTCTGAAAAAAATAAAAAATATTACCTCTGTCCTCTTTAATTTGAAGGATATTTAACCACAAGTTCTTAACAATACCTCTGGGCACTTTTCAACATCGTGTGCATTCTTAGCAAGTCATATGAGGTTTTTCTAAGATAATCATGCTGGCAAGCAATGCTTGGGACTGTCTTATGATTACTTACAAAAACATCAACATACCAAACACTGGCTGACAGAAATCTGCACCCTAATGAGCTGTTATTATTTTTTTTTTTATTATTGTATTGTAATTACATTTTTATGTACTGATGTGCATTTTTCCTTAAAATGCCAAGTGATTTGACTGTAGATAACATTGGCACAAAATGTGAGGTAATAGTATGCAATACCATTATCAGGATCGAAATTAATACTGTGCAAAACCTGTATCAGTTTCTATAGTAATAGTGTGCAAAACCTTCATCAGTATTATTTGCACCTGTAGTCAAACGTTGTTTTGCACAAACTTTCTTAAAGGCATGTCCTTCTGTCAAACCTCATATACAAATGCCAGAAAGATTTTTTTGAAATTATTTTAAGTTGTTTTTTCTTCATGTAAGGAACATCTCAAAACATAGTAAAAAAAAATGATATATATATAAATTAAAACTGAAGCTATTTTGTAAATGAAGGTGTCAAAGTGTGCAATAGCATAAATGCATTACTGTTTGATGAATTAAACCATGATGCATGAGCATGATGTAACACTAAGGGCTTTATTCATGAACAAGGGAATTAATAAGGGAATTGCAAACTTAAGACTAAAGTAGAAGGGTTGGAAAAATCCCCCAATTCAGCTGGATAATTGCAATTTGTCTAACTCTGCTACTTTGACCTTAAGTTTGCAGTTCCCTCCTCAATAAAGTCCTATTAAAGTTATTTTTCTTGTTACTCAATGATGGCTCTACAATTTTATAATGTCTGAGCAACTATTGCGGCTAGGGTGACTACATCACCATTTTATTCCAGGATGCTTATAAATAATGCCTACTCCAGGGCTGTATTAGGGATAATTAAGACCATATTTTGTAATACCAATTAATAACCTTGGAGCATACATTTTGGCAATTGTCCCTTAATAAAACAATGATGTGTTCACCCTCAGCTCCATGTTATAGGTATCATCTCATCAAATCTGTGCATGTAGTCAAATGATGGTAAATTAAACAAAACCATAGCTACTCAAGCATAGGAATTTCAAAGTATACATAATTACCAATATATAATATCTTTATTTCATTCAATGTGAAATTTCACAAAAAGCTTACAATTCACTTGTAATAATTATTGAAAAGAAAGGTCTGTATAATTTGATAGTAAAGTTGTACTGTGGAAAATATGATTGTGCATCTTCTTCATTGGACACTAATATAATTCTGTTTAAAATATACAAACTTGATTCAAACACCCGTGTCAACTTTGTATGGCCTTGTGATCAAGTTAATACAAAATTGTATGGAAAAATGAAAAGCTATCTACTAGGTCAACAGTCTAGATGTGAAACAGGTGCCATTTCTTGGCAGTAACATTGTTACTTTATTTGGGTGAATTGTCAAGTATTATATGTCTATATTTCACACATATAGCTATACATATAGATACAAAGAATACATGAGAATATTCGCACTGAAGTACATTGCAATTCTGAAATATTTATTTAACAACCTTTAATCTGTAGTTCTTATTTCTCCATAATGGATTTAGGACTTTTTTTTTTCAATCTAAATGACTATGTTTAAAAGGATAGTAACACTATACTTTACACGTATTATCTAATTACACTTAGCCAAGAAGTTCATAGAGAAACACTGTTAGATCATTTGTGTCATGCAAAATGGTTTATCAGGTATGATGAAGTCTATCCAAAAAAAGTATTGGCCACATGAAAGCTCTTTAGTGTAAAGCTATTATTCCTCATCTACTGCGCCACCTAGTGTAGGTGCGCCTGTGTGCCTTACATTTTCAATTTCCTGCAATACCCCTTTTTCATGAATAAAGCCCATAGTGCTATGACCTATGGAACTGTAACCTCTGAAAAGGAGTGAAATTATAGTCAAATAGGTTTATAAACTCTGACCAGTGCAATGTTACTAGTCAGAGCCATAAGAATCACAGAACAGGCATGCAGGGGTTAACTGTAATTAAATTAATATATTACAATAAAAAACATTAAAATCGCAAAAAAATTAAAAATAGTTTGGAAAATAAAACAGAATAAGGGCCACTTACAGGTCACTCTCTGTGCTTCTCTATATTTACTTGAAGCACAGGGAGTGAATTAGCGTCAAAGTAATTTGCACCGCGATCAAATGCTCGGAAGCCCGCCAATTAGGTCCAGGAACTTTGAACTTTGCCTCGGATGCGAGGCAAGGTCCTGGACCCTTTTCAGACTGGCTGGTGGTGCACACAGAGCACACCACCGGCTAGACTACATGACAAGTTAACTCGTCATAAGGATATAAATGCTGCGGCTCTTTTGACGAGTTAACTCGTCATAAGGTCGCAAAAGTGTTAAATCTAAACATGAACACAGCAGAAGTGTAAAAACAGCCTCTGTCCTACGGGCACAACAATCCTAAAACAGTCTCATCCTTAAGGGGTTAAAGTTCATGGCATGTTAATAATATGTACAATGGCACTTTAACCCCTTTGCGACAATCGATGTTCCATTGCCTGGCATGTCATATAAAAATGAGCAGTTAGTGACAAGTGAAGTACGTGACACTTCATGCTGTGAAATGAGCATAGAAAGTGACCAAAAGACACTTCCTATGCTCTGCATGTGTTGCTACAATGCCTCGACATTGTCCCAAATTTGTCACATTAAGGTTGGGGTCAAAAGGTCACTATAGGAGAAAATGGTTAAGAAAAAGCCATACACTACTTTCAGTTATTGCCCTATAACTTGGAGACAACAACAGAAAACAAATAAACATTTGCTATTTCACCCTGTTTGTAGACACTGCAGAAGTGTAAAAAAACAGCCATTGTCCAGAATGACCAAAAATGTTCTAGAAGTCCAATTACTAAGTGTGAGTCTATCTATGTTCTATACAACTAATTACACAAACAAATACAATGAATAATGCATTAATAGCATCAATGGCAGGTATAAGTCAAGTATAATGGCAGGTATCAATTCACATTTTATAAATCAGTCCACTAATGCACTGATTTTCAAAGGATAAAAAACCATAAAGAAAATTGTATATATTTATACCAAACTGGACATACTTACTTTTATTACAGAGAGGTTAGGGTTGCCACACCCAGTGCGAAACTCTTAGCATCGTACAGTAGTGCACGGAGATATTAATTCCCTCTAATTTCCACATCTGCCTACTGAGTGACTTGTGTTTCTCTGAGTCACCATTGATAGTGTGGTTTTTGCAAGAATATGAGTCTCCCTGACCCTGAGCTGCACTGTCTAAACCAGATACTTTCTCACAGGCGAAGAGCCTCACAGCACAATATAATATATATATATAATTTGAAAGTTATAGTGTGGGAATGCTGATAAGACAGTACAGGTGTTTCATTTGAACACTATGGCTCAGAATATGTCTAACTAATCAGCATTCAAACAGCATTCAAACATTATATGTGTTTACATATAAGTTTCTAGAAAACTGTATAGCTGTTCTAGAAGCCTTTTTCCCCCATGCTGAATTATTTTCAATTTAACTTTATTAAATCAGATTAACATTTTTTGGGTGACAGATTCAGCATAATGTAGGTGGTAAATAGTATGTCCAAGCACTTAAATTATGGGTAGAAAATATTGTTACCTAATCAAGATTATGTGAGGATGTCCCAGATATTTAAGAGGGCTATACAAATTGGGAGAGGCTTTGGGCAGCAAAAAATAAATATATAAAATTGATAGTGTGGGAGAAATAAGGTCTGCTGAAGTTTCTGTTTTGCATTTCTTGTTTCTGCTTTTAATTCACAGTCTGGTGTAAATGACATAATGACATGCGTCAAACATATTAAAGGTGTGCATCATTTAATCAACTCAGGATCAGAAAACATGATAGGTGTCACTTTCCAGAATCCAACTCATATCAGGCTCCTAATAGGAGTTGCATTCTGGGGGGGTTGATCCCAGACGTGTGTTAGGCACGGGAGGGTCTTTTGCTGGAGACCTATGTCTGTCTGTCTTAAACATCTTTATGAACAAAGGGTGAGCAGCTTCATTGTTCTGGTATCAATTCAATAGAAAACAAAAGTTTGTAGAAAGTGCTTCAATCTGTATTTCTCCCAGCATGTCTGTGTGGCATAATAAAGAGTTACATTTGACACAGTTTTATGTTCATTCACTAGCCCAAAAAAGTTGGTTAAGCAGTTTGTTATATGAAGCAACAAAATTAAAACAAAATTAAGATACTTTTTAATGTACCCAGTAAATTTGCGATTTCAGTTATAATTTCACCTAACAACTTTATATTGGAAAAATACAATTACGCCATGCTCACTCTGCCTAGATGAAAATATCAGAAAACACAAGTTTGATATCAGTCAAATACTTACACTCATATACTATAACATACATATTCAAATTATTCTCAGATTGGGAGGTCGCATTTGACTTTGTGTAAAAATTAAATTTGACCTCCCACTAGAGCTATTTAGTGAAATACATCCCCCCCGCCCCCCAGTGACAGAGTCCAATTCCCATCTTAAACTCAACCTTTATTTAATGCAAAAAAATTTGCTATTCATTATAAATTGAAGGGAGTTCGATTTTGGAGGCAAGTTGATGACCAGTGTAACTTGCCACCTCAAAAGTTGGCGAGTTGTTCTAACATGAATGCCAGTGCAACAAAATCATTACCGCACCTGGTAAAATTATGAACCTCTAAAAAAAAAAGAACTATGTAATTACTGCATAGCTCATTTACTGGGGCCTGAGGGTCCTCTAATAAGGATTGGGACCATGTAACCCCCCCCCCCCCCTTTGGGGCTGTCCAAATGGGCCTCTGGCCTCCCCCACATACAATAAATGGGGTTGGGACTGCCCATTTGTCCCCGGCTGCCATGACGTCAAAAGGTCAGGGGATGCCTAAGTACGCCTGACCCTAGCCCTATTTATTTATTGGGACTGACCAAAAGCCCCTCTAAAACCACAAATAAAATAGATGTCCTACCTACCCCCTACCTCTAGGTTGCCCAGGTAGGGGGGGTTGACATCTTTTTATTTTTATTTTGTTTCAATCAAACACCCTATCTACACTGTCAACACCCCTGGCACACCAAGGATTCCCTGCAAAAAAACCCAACAACTTAAATTAATGTCCCACGATGAACAGTACACCCTCGATCTTCATATTTTTTTCACCTTTATTGTTCCAGCAACTGTAAAGATAAATAGATGGATGTTAAAAGGTCATGCAGGAAGCAGACAACAATAATTTAATGTGTTTGTGATTATCTGTGTGTACAATGGATGGGAATATTTTTAAATGCTAAATTTGATTTAATCAGATGTATCTTTTAGAGGTTCCTTTCAACATTTGGAGGTCAATATGGAAGTATACATTGAAAAAAACACTGAAAGTATACATTGAAAAAAGATGATGAAATTAAAGCTCAAGGCATAACGGTGCTGCACTTTCCATCTACCATTGGTCCTTTTAGTCATATTGAACCATTTGCTCCTTGTTCTGCCTATTTGTTTACCACACTCCTCAAAGTCTTATATGTATTCATTACCCTTTTTACATGCAATCCAACTGTCCCATTTATACAGAACAGTCCTGATTCAGGACCACTAATTGACTCACTTGATTTTTCAGCTGTCTGAGATCTTTTTTTCTCCTGATACAAGAAAGTCAAGATTTTTGTTGATTTGTACTGATTTTCTGCTTTAATTTGGTAAGGAATTTGAATTGAATACTTAGGTGTTTGCTATTGTTTGTTTGTTAATAGGCATAGACTCAGGTGTTAAAGGGACTGTATCACCTGAACAGTGTTTTTACTGTGCATGTAGAGCATAGAAAATGCCTAAATTAGGAGAAAATGTTGAGTCTGTTGAGTCTTCTGTGTATGACATCAACCGTGACACATTTCCCATTGAAAAGCAGTTCATTTGCATACCGTGCCATTGGTGATGTAAACAGGAGACTCCACAGATACATTTAACCCCTTAGTGACATGACTTTTTTGGCTTGTCCGACGCTTGGTGACATGGGCTGTTTTAACATTTCTGAGCAGTTTGTGTTTTGCTGTAATTTATTTCTGTCTCATTTAGTGTACCCGCACAAACTATATATCGTTTTTATCGTCATAAGAAGGGCTTTCTTTTGATACCATTATTTTGATAATAGCATATAATTTGATGTAAAAAAAATAATAAAATATGGCAAAAAAATTGAAAAAATTATTTTTTTATGACTTTTATTTGAAAAATCGTATACTCATGTACAAGAGACAACAAAAAAACACTGCTAAATAGTTTCTAATATATGTCCTGAGTTCAGAAATAGCCCATGTTTTTATGTTTTTGTGCTTTTTTATTCATGTTACAGGGCCAGAACTATAAGTGGTGCAAAGCTATTTTAAAATCCCTTCTTTCAAAATTAGCGATAGTGACATTGATACACTGATTTCTGTACTAAATCCATGAATGACCCCCAACATGTACATATTTTTGAAAACTAGACAACTCAGGGCATTTAACTTGGGGTATTTTGACACATTTCATGTAGCCATTTTACCACCAATCTATGCCAAAGTTTGCAGCAAAAAATCTTTTTTTTTAATTTTTCACATATATTGCAATTTAGGTAAACATTACCTTAAAATGTGAAGGGGTATTTCCAAATAACACCTCAATATGTGTTCAGCAACATCTCCTGAGTACAGGGATACCACCCATGCATAGGTTTGTTGGTTTGTTTTGGGGCTAAAAGGCCACATTTAGGGGGTGCGCATTTTGGTTTTCCAACTTGGAATTCTGACATGCAGAAAACTTGTGCCCATGTCCCATTTGGGACATTTTTGAAGCCAGAAAGTGTATTCTACCCCACAAAACCATATATTTTTTTAAACTAGACATCCTAGGGTATTTCAAATGGTAGTATTTTAACACTTTCCATGCACTAATTATACTACCAGCCTATGTCAATGTTTTGGGTTGTAATTTTTTTTCACATACATTGTACTTTGGGCATGAATTCACAGATCCTGTTATATGTCAGTGCCAAACAACACCTCAATATGTGTTCAGCAACATCTCCTGAGTACAGGGATACCACCCATGTATAGGTTGGTTAGGTTATTTGGGGGTTAAAAGGCCACATTTGAGAGGTACTCTTTTTGGTTTTCCAACTTGGAATTCTGACGTGCAGAAAACCTGCGCCCATGTCCCATTTGGGACATTTTTGAAGCCAAAAAGTGTATTCTATCCCACAAAACCATATATTTTTGAAAACTAGACACCCTAGGGTATTTCAAATGGTAGTATTTTAACACTTTCCATGCTCTAATTATACTACCAGCCTATGTCAATGTTATGGATAGTAATTTTTTTTCACATACATAGTACTTTGGGCATGAATTCACAGATCCTGTTATATGTCAGTGCCAAACAACACCTCAATATGTGTTCAGCAACATCTCCTGAGTACAGGGATACCACCCATGTATAGGTTGGTTAGGTTATTTGGGGGTTAAAAGGCCACATTTGAGAGGTGCGCTTTTTGGTTTTCCAACTTGGAATTCTGACGTGCAGAAAACCTGCGCCCATGTCCCATTTGGGACATTTTTGAAGCCAAAAAGTGTATTCTACCCCACAAAACCATATATTTTTGAAAACTAGACACCCTAGGGTATTTCAAATGGTAGTATTTTAACACTTTTCATGCACTAATTCTACCACCAGCCTATGTCAATGTTATGGATAGTAATTTGTTTTTCACATTCATTGTACATCGGGCATGAATTCACAGATCCTATTATGTGTCAGTGCCAAACAACACCTTAATATGTGTTCAGAAACATCTCCTGAGTACAGGGATACCACCCATGTGTAGGTTAGTTAGATTATTTGGGGGCTAAAAGGCCACGTTTAGGGGGGGGTGCATTTCCAACTTGGAATTTTGACATGTAGTCAGCCTGCGCCCATGTTCCATTTGGGACACTTTTGAAGCCTGTCAAAGTATTTTACCCCATAAAACCATATATTTTGGAAAACTAGACATCCTAGGGTATTTAAAATTGTGGTATTTTAACACTTTCCAAGTGCTAATTCTACCACCAACCTATGTCAAAGGGATGGGATGTCATTTTTTCCCCACACACATTGTAGTTCAGGCAGGAATTTTCAGATTCTGGTATTTGCCACTGCCAACCAACACCTCAATATGTGTTCAGCAACATCTCCTGAATTACAGGGATACCCCCCATGCATAGGTTTGTTGGTTTGTATTGGGTCTAAAATTCCACATTTAGGGGGTGCGCAATTCCAACCTGGAATTTTGACATGTAGTCAGCCTGCGCCCATGTTCCATTTGGAACATTTTTGAAGCCGTCCAATGAATTTTACCCCATCAAACCATATATTTTTGGAAAATAGACATCCTAAGGTATTTCAAATGGTGGTATTTTAATACTGTATAGGTACTAATTCTACCACCAGCCTTTGTAAAAGTTTGTGGTAGTACTTTTTTGGGAGTTTTTTTTCCACATGCATTGTACTTCAGGCATGAATTCACAGATTCTGGTATATGTCACTGCCAAACAACAACCCAATATGTTTTCAGCAACATCTCCCGAGTACAGGGATAGCACCCATGCATAGGTTTGTTGGTTTGTTTTTGGCTAGAAGGCAACATTTGTGAGATGCGCATCTCAAAATTCCAACTTGGAATTTTGACATGTAGTCAACCTGCGTCCGTGTCCTTTATGGGATATATCTTTGAAGCCAGCCAATGAAATTTACCCCCACCAAACCATATATTTTTTTATCTGTAGACCCCCATCACTACTTGTGGCAAGGGCTCAGCAGCCACCGATACATCGCTAGATGATGTATCAGAAAGCTGAATAGGGTCAAAATCGAACCCTGAGTCCGCGGCCTCAGAATCAGTGCGTAAGCAGTGATCTCGAGCAAAGAAGGGGTTAATAGCTCTTAGAAGAGCCTATCTAGTACTGTAATACATTACAGTACAAAGAAATTAATCCATAAAACAGTGCAGACAGCAAAACATACTGTTGCTGTGCAAGATTACTGCTTACACAGTGATGAATGGCAGGGAAGGGGTTAATACACAGTGAAAGACTTTCATAAAACCTGCCAATTTTATAAAATTTTATTTTATATCACTAATACTGATCTGTCTCTTTCCGTCACAAAAATGTAAGTGAGGAGAGGGAGGCAGATCAATATTTGTGAATATTGATCCGATTCATTTTGATCTGACCAGGGCGAATGGTGAGCTTAATTGAGAAATCACCAAACCGCCTTTGCCACTAATTCGCTGTTACTGATCGCTATGCGCTCAGGCAGCTTAAAAAAAAAAACCTCAAATATTTTTACTTTACATGTAATCCCCTAGCGGGTATGTGTAAAAAAAAAATAAAAAAAAAATAAAAAAAAAATATGCAGACAGATAAAAATTGCTTTGGCGTCAATATCATTGCGTAAGCAGTGATCGACGGCAAATAAGGGGTTAATAACTCTTAGAAGAGCCTTTTTAGTACTGTAATAAATTACAGTACAAAAAAAATTAACCCCTAAAAAATGCACAAACAGCAAAAATAAATGCGCTGATGTGCACGATCACTGCTTATGCAAGATCAGTGGCAGGGAAGGGGTTAAACACAGGGAATTGCTTTAATAAATTTTTTTTTATTGTTTTATTATTTGTGTGTTGTGTATTTATTGTTTTTTTTAACTTTTAATTACTTTTGTAACTTTGATCTGTCTCTCTCCCTCACTAAAAAAAATGTGAGGAGAGGGAGGCAGATCATAACTGGTCAGATCAATATAGAGTTAATATTGATCTGACCAGTCAGTGGGGATGTTCAGGAGAGCATCCCCACTGCCTGTCAGTGTGCCTGGCAGTCACTGATTGCCTCTGTGAAGAGGCAATCGTGTGACAGCCAGAGAGCACAGGAAGCAGGTACTTCCTGCCTCCTGTGCTCTTGCCCTTAGAAGGGCAGCGCCATCTTGGTCACTCAGTGACCAAGATCGTGCATTTTTTTTGTGTGTTCCTGATTGCCTCGACTTGCGAGGCAATCAGAAACACTTTCTGAGCATAGGAAGCGAAAGATTCGCTTCCTATGCTCATTTTTTAAATGCCCGCGTTTTAAAGGCACTGTGCCTTTAAAACCGGCATTTCGATCGCTCTCCGGAGCGATCGAAATGCCGGCGGGCATTTTTTTTAGCATTGTACGATGCTTCCACACGGAAGCATCGTTACAATGCGGCTTGAGCACTGAAAGCGGAAAAACTCCGCTTTCAGTGCTCGTTTTGACACAGGACGGACTAGGTCCGTCCTGTGTCACTAACGCCTCGGCACACAGGACGGACCTAGTCCGTCCTGTGTCGCCAAGGGGTTAAAACACATGTTTCTCCTAATTTAGGAATTAGCTTGCAGTTTTGCTAATACGATGTATAAATCAGGTCAATCATTTTCTATGCTCTACATCCACAGTAAAACCAATGTTCAGGTGATACAGTCCCTTTAAAAATTACTTGGGGAAGGTGCTATTAGGTGTGGAAAGTAGGCTAGTAGAAAGAAATAAGAGCTGTCTTATAAGCTTATGGTTGGAGATATTCTGGAGATACTCATGCAATAGACTTAGGTATACAAAAGGTGGGAAAAAACTAAAAGATTTTTTTTTCATTAAAATGACAGATATGGCTCAGTGCAATACTTGTTATGTATTTGGATGCTGTCCAATCTATAGTCCATTCTATAAATAGCAGCAGGAGATTGCAATTTTGAAGCCAGAGATTTCTAAATTATCTGTTAAACAAACTCAGGCTGGGACTGTTGCAAATTTTCTGCCACAGTGGCTTTGTAGGCCGGTGTATTACTGTAGGATCTGCTAGACTTAGAGTTGTGGATAAAAGGCATATTGCACAGTCTGTGGCTCTACTTAATTAATTTTCAGCACTTTCAGAGTGTAATGGCTTTATGGAGGCAGGCTTAGACACAGAGTTTGAGGTGAGAACCACCATCCTCTATGTCTATGGTGGGCAAGACTGCAACCAATGACAAGAAAGGACAGGGTGAAGCCTGATGGAAAGCAGTTGTTGTTGGGTGCTTCTATCATAAGAGATGTGGAGTTGAACATGGCTTTGTAAGATGTCTTCTATGGATCTACTGCTCACAGAGACAGGAGACATATTTTTAATATTGTTCAGCAAGAAAAGCAAGGAGGGGAATTGGATGTACTTGTCCAACCTATGACTTGGCTTGCAATGGAGTTTCAGGGGTGAAAGATGTTTTTTGTGTTCTTGCCAATGATATACAGCAGGTTGTGTCCACTCTGCTATTTTATGAAGTTCTGATTGTGTATAACATTCAGAATGATAGGCGGACACGTATTAGGGACTTTAGCTTGTGGCTTGGGGAATGATGTCGGGAGTAATGATCTGGCTTTGTTTCTCTTGGTAGTCCTCTTTGGGATAGAAATTACCTAGACAATAAAATAAGGTTTAGTTATTTCTCAGAGGGGAATGAATGTTCTTAGTGAGCAGTTCAGAGGTTTTGCTAGGAGTGTGGTGTGGGGGGGGGGGGGCATAGGGAGTGGCAAAATACTGGCATATTGAGTGGCTAAATACTGGCATATTAAATGGCTAAATACTGGCATATTAAATGGCTAAATACTGGCATACTGAGTGGCTAAATATTACTGGCATATTGAATGGCAAAATATTACTGGCATATTTAGTGACAAAATACTGGCATATTAAATGGCAAAATGCTGGCCTATTGAATGGCAAAATACTGGCATATAAACCAACTGCTCCCAACCATCCTCCATATTACACTTGACCTGGATAACATGCTTGTGAGGGTAGGTGGGGCCCAGAAAATGTGTTCAGTAAAGGGCCCTGAAATTCCTGGTGGCGACCCTGTCTGCTGACACAAGGGGTTTTTCATTTTATGATGTTTGGCACACTGGAGAAGGATTCTGCACATGCACGTAGGTTTGTACCTGCTTAATAGCAATGTTACAGAGAGAGCACAATAACTCTGACATTTTCCTTCTCACATGGTCATGAAGGGAATGGGGATTACTGGGGCAGACAAGGTGAACCAATGACATACATACCAACATGCCCCACCAGTGCAGGATATCGTTTTGTACATTCTCCAGTGTTCTGACCATGGTATATCGATTCCAAACTGCTTTAAGTGGGACACACAATGAGCTGCTTGGCTTGGGATGTTCAAAAAAGTCCCACAATTTCTGGTAAAAGCTCTCAAATTTCAATGTATAGCATGCACCATAATGTGCTTCAAGCACCAACTGTTTGTACATCAATTTCAAGCTTTATTTAAAGTTACAAAATATTGGATATATTTCATGCACAAGATCAAGTGTTTGAAATTGTTTATGTGCATACTGTATATCCAGTCACACAGATTGATTCCGGTAGCTGTAAAAATAATATCTATTTGTACTTATTCTTTCAAAGGCTTGCGTCTGGCCCCAAAGAATAAATTATAATATTTTTCATATTACCCTACATACCCTTCCCCCCCACCTCGCTCTGGTAGGAGGAGAGGAGGTGAATACATTTTTTTTTTTTAAAACACCCTTCGAGTGTCATGAGGGTGGGCAGGGAAAATCACTGCCTACCACACCTGGCACACAAAGGGTACCCTGTGCATAACGAAATATCTTGAACAAAATGTCTGCCGAACATCTGAAATGCTTTTGAGTCTATGGCTGCTTTCCCTGGGTCAAAGATGAGGACTAATTGGCGCTGCACACCTTATTTTGTTAAAGACAAAGCTTTATCCACAGGGCACCCTTTGTGATTTTCACTGTCCACCTTCATTGCACTCAAAAGGTGTGTATTTCTTTGCAGGTTTCTTTATTTTGATTGATTTCTGCCCTCCCATACCTGTCCAAGGTAGAGGTGTGTGTGGAGGTTTTTTTTTTACCCACCTGTTAACAGTGTTAGCGGCAGGCATTTAATCAAGATTGCTCATTAATTTGCAGCTAAACGCCACTTTGTAGGTTAACGGGCAGCATTACATCTAGTTCATTTTATTCAAGCTGGGATAATATTGGTCTAAAAATAAACATAATCTGCATATGCTAGAAAAACAGGAAATTGCAAACTTGGAAGCTCTTTTAGTAGGGACAAAAACAAAAACAGCAGAGCAACTTGTATGGTAACAGAGAGCATTAACGATGGAAAGAACTTGGCAGTCAGCCAAATCCTTTCTAATGACATAAGGTACTTATTTTAAATAAAGTCATTGTATTGTCTGTACTATCTAGAGTTAACTGAAGGTAGGAGTTGTTTTCAACAGCCTATGACATGAGGCAAAACAGAGTGGGACTAACCTGTCTACAAATAACCATCTAGTACTTTTTATGTATTACTAAAATCAGCATGTAAGTTGATTATGCTGCTTGAAGCATTTCAGTTTGATCTGCTTATATACTGTTATACAAGTCCTGGAATTATAAGTAGTTTTAAGTACTTTGTACACTCTTTTGCTATACACTTTTGCTATTAGGGTTGCCACCTGGCCGGTATTTTACCGGCAGGCCGGTAAAAAATTGGCATCAGGTCAATGTTAAGTTTTTGGAGATAGTACCAAGGCCCGTATTTTTTTAAGGAAAAGGTGGCAACCCTATTTGCTATACATCAGACGTTTAAGAGATTTGCTTATATTTTACTTTACAGATGCAAGATGGTCTCATTGTATAACTTTGGCCTTCTTTCTTATGCTGTGTCTAGCACTGGCCTAGCAGATACACTGCAGAATTTATTGTTAGTGTTCAGAATGCAAATGTATGTTTTAATTGTTAGATTTTTATTATTATTCAATATAAATATATCCACATACAAAATTATCAGCAAACATACACAACATGTGGTGGATAAACATAAACCCTCCCTAGAGATATCCCAACAATTAACCATGCTAATACAAACAAATCACATATATAAAAATACACAAAAATGTACAAATATGTGGTGAAGGTCTGAAAGACGTGTTAAAATGATCCTTTCAGAATACAAATGTAATTGGACAGGGGAGGCACTGGCTACCCTACTGAAATAGTTGGGAGAATAAAAAGGTTTTGCACTAAAAAAGCATACTGTTTATACTCTACTTAGTGAAGCCATGGTACTGCACATACATATGATGATGTAACATTATTCCAAGGTTATTGCATACAAGTGATATTATTAGCCTTGTAAATATATTATTAGCTCATCATGGTGTTTGTTTATGCGTTAATTTCTTTTTAACAAAAAAAGCACTTTTAAAAAAACTTTTGTTTGCAAAATACCCTTTTATTATACACATCTGCTTTTATATTTACATCTAGAGTCAAGGTTGATAATGATTTACTGATTTAGACTCAAGGTAATGGTCAATGTGTGAGCTTTGCCCTAATCCCTTTTGTCCCCCATAACCCTATTAGGCGTCCTAACTTTAGGAGTGTGTTAATAAGTCTTTCTCAGATTTACTACACTGCGTAGCTTTTCTGTGCTTCTCGTATTTACTTCACAGAGTAATCTTAGTGATCCCTAGCACAGGTCTTTTGTAAGTTGCTGTGTTGAAGATAATACGATTTCCATGTTTACAGGGCCGATCCTAGGGTCACGGGCGCCTGGGTGCAGGTTTTCCTTTGGCGCCCAAGGGTGGGCGTGGCTATATTATGAATTCCTCCCCTTTAGACATTTCTGTTCCAGACATGCCCATTTCAATATTGGGGAGAGGGGGAGGGAGAAAACTTTATTTTAATGTAAAGGACCAACGTTTATTTTAAATAAAGATATATATTTTGCCATAATACTGTGTATTAGTTTTATTTATTTCTATGATGCTCAGCCAGCAACATGGGAGACTTTTTGCTGGCTGGCAGAATGAGTTTTTACTACCATTTTACTACCATACTACCCATGATTCCCAACCAGCCAAAGTCTCTCATTAGTCTGGCTGAGCATCATTAGAAAAGAAGTACACAATGAGTGATAAATAATATTCCACCAAGTCAGTCACTCACGTGTCTCTCTCTCTCCCCATACCCTCATGTCTGTCTGTCTCTCCCCGCACCCTCATGTTTGTCTGTCTCTCCCCGTACCCTCATGTCTGTCTCTCTCTCCCCGTACCCTCATGTCTGTCTCTCTCTCCCCATTCCCTCATGTCTGTCTCTCTCTCCACTCATGCTCCATGTCTCTCTCTCTCTCTCCACTCATGCTCCATGTTTGTCTCTCTCTCTCCACTCATACTCCATGTCTGTCTGTCTCTCACTCTGCACTCATTCCCCATGTCTGTCTCTCACTCTGCACTCATTCCCCATGTCTGTCTCTCACTCTGCACTCATTCCACATGTCTGTCTCTCACTCTGCACTCATTCCACATGTCTGTCTCTCACTCTGCACTCATTGCCCATGTCTGTCTCTCTCTCCACTCATGCCCCATGTTTGTCTCTCTCCACTCACTCATACCCCATGTCTGTCTGTCACACCCCATATCTTTCTCCTATACCTCCTACCTACCATGTATTTGTCTCTTCCCATGTCCCTTTTTCATGCCCCCTACTGACCTCATCTCAGAACTCAATTAGCGCTGCCTTGATCTCCCTGCACATAGTGATGACTCTGACCGTTATGTTCCGACGCTCTGTCATCACTGTGCACGGAAAGAGCAGAAAGCGCTGACTGAGGTCTAAGGGGAAACATGGCGCCGATCTGCAGAGCTGGCTCTGAAGGGCAGCAAAGCAACACATGGGCAGCCCATTTACAGAGGTGTACTAAGGGTGCACTTTGCCATTAACATAAGCAACAGCCAGTTTGCCTATTAAAAATGCTACAGTTTGCCCAATAAAAATGTCAGTTCGTCCTCAAAATACACCAGTTTCCCCAGTAATATGCCAATTATTTTGCCCATTAATATGCCACAGCCAGTTTGTCCATTAATATACAACAGCCAATTTGCCCACTGATATGTCACAGACAGTTTTTCCATTTATATACCTATGCTAGTTTGCCAATAAATAGGCTACAGCCAATATGCCACAGTTAGTTTACCCAATAAAAGCATAATCTCCTCTCCTGCCTTCCCCAGTACTCACCCTGCTGCTGCTCTCGTGTCCCCGGCCGTCTCCTCCGCACAGTCTTCCCTCTACGCACGCTGAGTGCAGGAGGCGGGAAATAGACACCAGCTGGTTGGGGGCTGGTGCCCTCCATGTGATAAATTGATGAGCGCAGTGAGGGCCCCGGGCAAGAACACACTTACACACAGCCACACATAAATACACACAGTCATACATAAATACACACAGTCACACGTAAATACAGTCACACATAAATACACACAGTCATACATAAATACACACAGTCATACATAAATACACACAGTCACATGTAAATACACACAGTCACACATAAATACACACAGTGACACATAAATACAGTCACACATAAATACACAGTCATACATAAATACATACAGTCACACAAACACAGTTAAACACTTAGTCACCCTCACAGACATACATTTACACAGACACCCTTATACACACTGTCACACATACATAAATACACACACAGCCACCTTTACACAGACACAGGATACACTTGCACAGACACTCATGTACACACACTTACACAGCCAGTAACACACACATAGTTATACACATTGACACACACATACACACTTATACACATACACTTAGACAGTAACACACACATAGTTATACACATTGACACACACATACACACTTATACACATTCACACACACTTACACAGACAGTAACACACATAATTATACACATTCACACACACATACACACTTATACACATTCACACACACTTACACACACAGTAACACACATAGTTATACACATTGACACACACATACACACTTATACACATACACAGACAGTAACACACACATAGTTATACACATTGACACACACATACACACTTATACACATACACAGACAGTAACACACACATAGTTATACACATTGACACACACATACAAACTTATACACATACACAGACAGTAACACACACATAGTTATACACATTGACACACACATACACACTTATACACATACACAGACAGTAACACACACATAGTTATACACATTGACACACACATACACACTTATACACATACATTCACACACACTTTCACAGACAGTAACACACATAGTTATACACATTGACACACACATACACACTTATACACATTCACATACACAGACAGTAACACACACATAGTTAAACACATTGACACACACATACACACTTATACATTCACATACACTTACACAGACAGTAACACACACATATACACATTCACAGACACTTCCACACTTTTTTTATTTTTTATATATTTTATCAATACCCCCCCCCCCCCCCATCACCTCCTCCTCCTTCTTCTTGGTAATCCAAGCACAGAGCAACGGGGGAAAGCTCCGCCCCCATCGCGTTCTGTGATTGGCTGCAGGGAGGAGGATGTTCTCTATGGTGTCTTGGCAGAGAACGTCCTGCTCCCGGCAGCAGCCAATCACAGAACGCGACGGGGGCGGAGCTTGCACCCGTCGCGTGGCTTGCTTTAACAAGGAGGAGGACGGCAGGGAGAGAGCTCCCTGCTTCAGTGCCTCTCCTCCCATGCGCCTGGGCGCGGTGCACCCCGTGCACCCGCCCAGGATCGGCCCTGCATGTTTAACATATTTTATTATCATAGTTCTTATTAGGAGCTATTCACCAAAAAAGTGTTGGTGCATTTAAAAAAAGTGAAAAAACAGTGATATCAGCGCTTAAGTGTCAAACCAAGCAGCACTTAATGCAGTGTGTCCCTAAATAACACACAGAGAATACACAGCTAAAACAACAATACATAAAGTGCGCTAATTGGTGTGCTGAAGTAATAAAAAAATATAAGACACCTTTTAGGTGAATGTAAAGTGGTCAGAGTGAAGTTAAAAAGGGGAGTTTAGCAGCACTCCCCCGTTAATATGCACTCACAGACTCCCAGAATATTCAGACATGTAGATAAGTCTCCTATGTTCTGTACTCCTCCTCCTACCAGGACTCAGGCATAGAAGGGAAAATATCCACAGACAGGAGTTATTACAAAGTAAAAATGCAATTTTAATAAAGAACAGTAGCTGCTTACATGAAGGATCTTTATGATGCTTGACTCAGTGGGCGCCTCACAGTCCTGCAAATCAAGAAGTCCTTGTAGTAGTAAAATCAATAAAATACAGCAGTCTTTAGATGATAAAATGGGCTAGGTAAAAGAAAGCAGATCTGTCCAGGGCGCTACTCGTTTCACCCTCAATTGGGCTTCTACCAGGCGTCTCAAGACAAAAAAACAACTTTATTTCAGCAATTTCAAATTCTACTTTCATTGGATACATTTTTTTTAAATATTGATGCCTATACTAACATACATAGCCCTCTATGTTTCGTTATTTTAAAGAAGTATCCAGATCTATTTTAATGGCATCTAATGTATTTGATAACACCAACTCTTTAGGCAATGAATTCCATACCTTTATTGTCCTTACCGTAAATAATTCCGTCTGCTGTCGTTGGCTAAATCTCCTTTCTTCAAGTCTTAGCTGGGGACAGCTTGTTCTTTGTACCATTCTGTTAATGAACAGGACTTTAGAGAGCCCTTTTGTATTGGCTCTGTACATATTTATATTAAATGATCATATGTCCACTAAGAAGTTGTTTCTTAAGCTTGTACAGATTTAACTTTTTTAGCCTACTTCAGAACTATGAAACTTTCCATTCACCTTATTAGTTTTGTAGCCCTCCTCTGCACTTTCTCTAGTTCCATAATGTCTTTTTTTTTTTTTTAGAAAAGGCGCCCAGAATTGAACTGCATATTCTCACTACAGGGTCTCACTGTACAGTGGCAGAATGATAATTTCCTCCAGTGAGTCAATAACACTTTTATAAATCCTATGTAATATCTTATTGGCCTTTGCAGCCACCAACTGGCACTGCACACTACTGCTAAGTCTATTGTCTGCAATTTACCGAAATATTTTCCATTAGTAGATTTTCCAAAGGAAACAACTTTTACTCTATATGTTGTTTCCATTATTATACCCAAAATTCATAATTCTACATTTGTCTATAATGAATCTCATTTGCCATTTATCTGTCCAGTTACTCAATTTGTCCAAATGCTTTTGCAGTGGATACATGTAGTTCTGATTGTATTACCTATTTAATTTTGTGTCTCTGGCAAACACTGAGACACTCTATGCCCACTATAAACTGACACTGACATCCAATGATCTAATCGTGGAAGTGGTAATCAGGTGCATTTCACCATGTTGACATACTTGTAAACATGAGAGGTCTAAATGTAATGCATGCATCCTGGCAAAACACATTGGGCTTTATTCATGAAAGAATATTTATTTTTTAACTCTGCTACACTGGCATTAACTTTGAAATTCCCTTGTCAATTATCTATTCCATGAATAAATCCCATTGTAAATAAATGGAACCCCTCACTCTCTACTGAGACAATCAGAGGCGGCTCTAGACTTTGTGAGGCCTTAGGCGAAAGTCGAACATGAGGCCCTCACGGACACACATTATTAAATAAAATATATGCAAGTGATAATAAAAATGAACTGTAGAAATAGCATATTTCAAGATCAGACTCAAACCTAGAATTTTATTTGTCTCATAATTATTCTACAAACATCTATAAACATTTGGTATAGATAAAATTGTGTGCGGCTGACTAACTCACATTGTTATTGATGTGTCCTAAATGCGAACACTAACACATATCACACAGTCATTCATAGACACACTCAGTGAGCACACACTGACTCACAGACACACTCAGTCAGCACACAATCACACTCAGCCAGCACACACTCACAGATACACTCAGCCAGCACACACTGACTCACAGACACACTCAGAAAGCACACAATCACACACTAAGAGAAACACTCAGCCAGAAGGAAAGGTGCTCAATGTTGAAAGTGGTCTCACAGACCACGTTGTGCTAGAAGATTGGCACTTTGTTCTTCCTCACAGCACCGGATGCACTGTGATTTAGCCATTCAATATGCCAGGATTTTGCCCCTCAATATGCCAGGATTTTGCCCCTTAATATGCCAGGATTTTGCCACTCTGTGACAGGATTTTGCCCCTCATTATGCCACAATTTTGCCCCTCACAAATCCTAGAATTTTGCCTCTCAATATGCCAGGATTTTGCCTCTGTATGCCAGGATATTGCCCCTCACAATGCCAGGATTTACCCTCTCACTATGCCAGGATTTTGCCACTCTGTGCCAGGATTTTGCCCCTCATTATGCCAGAATTTTGCCCCTCACAATGTCAGAATTTTGCCTCTCACTATGCCAGAATTTTGACCCTCACAATGCCAGAATTTTGCCTCTCAATATGCCAGGATATTGCCCCTCACAATGCCAGAATTTTGCCTCTCAATATGCCAGGATATTGCCCCTCACAATGCCAGGATTTAGCCTCTCACTATGCCAGGATTTTGCCCCTCATTATGCCAGAATTTTGCCCCTCACAATGCCAGAATTTTGCCTCTCACTATGCCAGGATTTTGCCCCTCATTATACCAGAATTTTGCCCCTCACAATGCCAGAATTTTGCCTCTCAATATGCCAGGATTTTGCCACTGTATGCCAGGATATTGCCCCTCACAATGCCAGGATTTAGCCTCTCACTATGCCAGGATTTTGCCACTCTGTGCCAGGATTTTGCCCCTCATTATGCCAGAATTTTGCACCTCGCAATGCCAGCATTTTGCCTCTCACTATGCCAGGATTTTTCCCCTCATTATGCCAGAATTTTGCCCCTCACAATGCCAGAATTTTGCCTCTCAATATGCCAGGATATTGCCCCTCACAATGCCAGGATTTAGCCTCTCACTATGCCAGGATTTTGCCCCTCATTATGCCAGAATTTTGCCCCTCACAATGCCAGAATTTTGCCTCTCACTATGCCAGGATTTTGCCCCTCATTATGCTAGAATTTTGCCCCTCACAATGCCAGAATTTTGCCTCTCAATATGCCAGGATATTGCCCCTCACAATGCCAGGATTTAGCCTCTCACTATGCCAGGATTTTGCCCCTCATTATGCCAGAATTTTGCCCCTCACAATGCCAGAATTTTGCCTCTCACTATGCCAGGATTTTGCCACTGTATGCCAGGATATTGCCCCTCACAATGCCAGGATTTAGCCTCTTACTATGCCAGGATTTTGCCCCTCACCTCATTATGCCAGGATTTTGCCCCACACTGTGCCAATATTACTAGTACTTACCTCCATGCTGCTGTCCGTTGTTTCCTCCGTGCATCTTCTCTCCTGCACGGAGGAAGGAAGTTCCGGTCGCGTTTTTTGTTTTTTTTTTAAACTTTATTGCTCGGGTTCAATAAAGTTTAAAAAAAAAAAAAAAAACGCGATCGGAACTTCCTTCCTCCGTGCAGGAGAGAAGATGCACGGAGGAAACGTCCCAGGTTAGTGTAACAGGGAGCTTAACGGCAGCGTTAAGCTCCCTGTTACATCAAAGGCAATAAGGTGAGTTAGGCAGCCGCGAGGCCCCCGTGAGTGCGAGGCCTTAGGCGGCTGCCTAACTCGCCTAATTAGAGAGCCGCCTCTGGAGACAATACAGTGACTTCATAATCATAAACACACATCTTCAGTAGCAATTGAAAAATACAAACAAATGTATGTATTAACCCCTTAACGACAGGTGACGTGCCAGGCACGTCACGGCAAATCGAGGACTTGCCGACAGGTGACGTGCCTGGCACGTCATGCACTAAATGGAGTAAAGAAAGCGACCAGCGGTCGCTTTCTTTACTCTAACGGTGTTGCTACAATGCCTCTAGGTAGAGGCATTGTGCAACACCCCCCAAATGTGCAGGGGCGCGCTACGATCACTCCACGGAGTGATCGTAGCAGCCATTTAAAAATGGCTGCGCCCGCTGCACACATGTGCTTAGAAAGCGAACGATCGTTCGCTTTCTAAGCATCTCCGGTGTTGTTAAAGTGCCTCGCCAGCGAGGCACTTAACAACACCTTCAGCTGCCCCAGAGCCGATGGTGGTCGCTCTCCTGAGCGACCCCATCGGCTCAGTAGAAGGGAACGCTGCCTATACAGGCAGCGCTTCCCTTCTAATGGCAAGAGCATCGGAAGTGAAAGTATTTCACTTCCGATCCTCTAGGGGGAGCCAATCGATGCCGGCACAACAGATCTATGTGATCTGTGTGCAGGCATGTATGTTAAGTGCTCTGATGAGCACTTACCATACAGTCAAAGGCAATATTAGCAAATATTGCCTTTGACAAGTATTGATCTGCCTCCCTCACCTTACTAGTTATAGTAAGGGAGAGAGACAGATCAGATAAAGTAAAAAAATAAAATAAAATAATAAAAAAAATATTTAATAAAATTTTAAACACCAAGGGCTTTTATAAAAGCCATTTAACCCTTTCCCTGCCATTGATCGCTGTGTACGCAGTGATCATACACAGCAGCACATTTTTTGCTGTCTGCATTTTTTAGGGGTTCATTTTTTTTTTACTGTAATTCATTACAGTATAAAAAAAAGCTCTTTTAAGAGAGATTAACCCCTTTCTTGCTGTAGATCACTGCCTAAGCAGCGATCTGACGCAAATGCAGCAATCTTGCTGCAGAAGCATTTTTAAATTTTTTTTTACTTTTTTATTACACCCGTCACGTGTTAATTATACCCGCTAGGGGACTACGTTTAACGTAAAAAAATTTTTTTTAGCTGTCTGACCGCATGTATAGCGATCAGTAACAGCTGATAAGTGACAAAGGCGGGTTGGCGTTTGCTTAGATGAGCATCACCATTCGTCTGGTTAGATCAATATTTGTAAATATTTGATCTGACCCGTGTAGATCTGCCTCCCTCTCACTTGAGTTTTAGTGAGGGAGGGAGACAGAGCTGTATAATGTAAGTTTTTAATTATAATATATTTAATAGAATTGAGACCCAAAGGCTTTTATAAAAGCCGTTTCCAGTATTTAACCCCTTCCCTGCAATTGATCGCTGTGTACGCAGTGATCTTACACAGCAGCACATTTTTTGCTGTCTGTGCATTTTTTTAGGGGTTATTTTTTTTTACTTTGATTTATTACAGTATATCAAAGGCTCTTTTAAGAGCTATTAACCCCTTCCTTGCCGTATATCACTTCCTAAGCAGCACATATGGTCACTGCCTAAGCAGTGCATATGGTCACTGCCTAAGCAGCGCATATGGAGCAATCTAGTCGCAGAAGGATTTTTTTTTGCTATCAGCATTTTTTTTGTCAGACTCGCTAGGGGTTAGTTATACCCACTAGGGGATTACGTGTATTCCTTTTGAAGCTGTCTGAACGCGTGTATAGCGATCAGTAACAGCCGATCAGTGGCAAAGGTGGTTTGGTGATTTCTCAGATGAGCATCACCATTCGTCTGGTTCGTAAATATTGTTCTGACCCATATGGATCTGCCTCCCTCTCCTCACTTGAGTTTTAGTGAGGGAAAGAGACAGATCTGTATAACATAATTTTTTAATTGTAATAAATTAAATAAAATGTAAAAAAATTGTGAGTCCCAAGGGCTTTTATAAAAGCCATACCCTTTGTATAGTGTAGTGTATTAACCCCTTCCCTGCCACTGATCACTGCACAGCAGAACCTTTTTTCTTGTCTGTGCATTTTTAGGGGTTAATTTTTTTGTACAGTACTACAAAGGCTCTTATAAGAGCTATTAACCCCTTCCTTGCTCTACATGTTCAAATTCCAAGTTTGAAAATCAAAAAGCGCACCTCTCAAATGTAGCCTTTCAACACCCAACAAAGCTGACAAAGCTATGCATGGGTGGTATCCCTGTGCTCGGGAGATGTTGCTGAACATATATTGTGGTATTGTTTGTCAGTGACACATACCGAAATATGTGAATTTGTGTCTAAAGTACAATGTATGTGGGAAAAAATACACAATAAAATGACTACCACAAACTTTGACAAAGGCTGGTGGTAGAATTGGTGCATGGAAAGTGTTAAAATAACACCATTTAAAATAGCCTAGGGTGTCTACTTTTACAAAATATATACTTTTTGGGGTAAAATACACTGTCCTACTTTAAAAAAAAAGTCCCAAATGAAAGATGGGCTCAGGCTGGCTACACGTCAATATTCCAAGTTGAAAATGCGCACCTTCACAATGTGGCCCTTTTAGCCCCCAAACAACCCAACAAACCTATGCATGGGTGGTATCCCTGTACTCAGGAGATGTTGTTGAACACATATTGGGTTATTGTTTGGCAGTGACACATACCAAAATCTGTGAATTTATGTCTAAAATACAATATTTGTGAAAAAAAAACACACAAAAATTACTACCACAAACTTTGACAAAGGCTGGTGGTAGAATTAGTGCATGGAAAGTGTTAAAATACCACCATTTGAAACAGCGTAGGGTGTCTACTTTTAAAAAATATATGGGTTGATGGGGTAAAATACACTGGCTGGTTTCAAATATGTCCCAAATGGGACATGGGTGCAGCGGTCTGCATGTCAAAATTTCAATTTGGAAAACCAAAAACTGCACCTACCAAATTTGGCCTTTTACCCCCCAAACAACCCAACAAACCTATGCATGGGTGGTATCCCTGTACTCAATAGATGTTGTTGAACACTTATTGGGGTGTTATTTGGCAGTGACACATACCAAAATCTGTAAATTCATGTCTGAAGTACAAGGTTTGTGAAAAAAAAACACAAAAAAATTACTACCACAAACTTTGACAAAGGCTGGTGGTAGAATTAGTGCATGGAAAGTGTAAAAATACCACCATTTGAGATAGCCTAGGGTGTCTACTTTTAAAAAATATATGGGTTGATGTGGTAAAATACACTGGCTGGTTTCAAATATGTCCCAAATGGGACATGGGTGCAGGCTGTCTGCATGTCAAAATTTCAAATTGGAAAACCAAAAACTGCACCTCCCAAATTTGGCCTTTTACCCCCCAACCAATCCAACAAACCTATGCATGGGGGGTATCCCTGTACTCAAGAGATGTTGCTGAACACTTATTGGGGTGTTATTTGGCAGTGACACATACCAAAATCTGTAAATTCATGTCTGAAGTACAAGGTTTGTGAAAAAAAAACACAAAAAAATTACTACCACAAACTTTGACAAAGGCTGGTGGTAGAATTAGTGCATGGAAAGTGTTAAAATACCACCATTTGAGATAGCCTAGGGTGTCTACTTTTAAAAAATATATGGGTTGATGGGGTAAAATACACTGGCTGGTTTCAAATATGTCCCAAATGGGACATGGGTGCAGGCTGTCTGCATGTAAAAATTTCAAGTTGGAAAACAAAAAACTGCACCTCACAAATTTGGCATTTTAGCCCCCAAACAACCCAACAAACCTATGCATGGGTGGTATCCCTGTACTCAGGAGAAATAGTAGAATCTATTTAGCATGTTTTTTCGTTCGCTATTGTCGATGAGGAGAAGTTGTTTCAAATAAAAACAAAGAAATTTGTGTATTTTTTTTTTTTTTTACCATATTTTATTATTTTTTTTTAATAATATGATAAGATATGATCAAAAATATGGCATCCATAGAAAGCCCTTTTTGTCCCGATAAAAACAATATATAATATGTGTGGGTACAGCAAATGACGAAGAAGAAAATTACTGCTAAACACAAACAGCACAGAAATGTTAAAATAGCCATTGTCCAGAAAGGACAAAAATGTTTCAAAGGCTCTGTCCTTAAGGGGTTAATTTAGCCAGCTTGTAAAGCGAGACCTTGTTACAATCTTTTCTGTTCTTGTCTAACTATAAAGACTGAAAAGTGGTTGCAATATGTTATGCAGAGTTTTGACAGATTTCTAGGAAATATCAAAAATCCACAAAACTATCTTGTGGAACAATCATAAAGATAACCCCTTGACACTGTACTACAAAGGAACAACACTATAGTAAGCAAACTGAACAACAGCTTGCATCAAAGATATTTCACTAACGGAAAGAAAACAAACAATTTCAGTTGCATAACTTAACATACATCTTTAATTCTGTGGGGAAGCACATCAAAGAATTTACATGTTTACAGTTGTAGTCACACACCCAAGATTTCTTGGAAAATTAAAATTATTTTTAAATATACTCCAACCACTACTGCATACTTGTCATGATAGACTAAATTAAGAATAATTGGTTTTATTTATATTTAAACCATGTATCCTAATTGAGTTCTTCTTGAAGGAGAATCCCACCAGGTTTGTCCTTATACAATAGTTAAATACCAAAAGTTAGTAAAAATGAAGGTATGTTTATTTGAAAGATTGCATCGTGTAGGAATTTTAAATAGAAATTGTTTAATGAAAATATATAAATAAAGTAACTCACTGAGGCGTCTTTGCTTGTATAGTTGTACAAGACTTCTTGGGTCAGTCAGATTTGATCCATCTGACCCAAGATTCTAAACAACATGTCCGCCCCAATTTAGCTAATTATAGCAAAAAGGACTAAGATACTTTCATTTTTTTCTTTCATTCGAACATTTATATTTAAATTGCCACACTTTCATTTAAACATAACTTGAAAGGAATGTATAACCTAACCATTGTTTTATTGTGAGTGTAGAGAATAAAATGAGGTTAATAATGATCTCTACATTGTGTTAGCAAAATTGGAAGTAAATGCCTAAATTAAGAGAAAAATGTGTGTTAAGTGTATCAGCGGATTCTCCAGTTTAAGGCATCACCTATGGTTTAATATGAAAATGACACATTTTCCATTGAAAAACATTTGCAAATCAAGTCGTAGGTGATGTTATAAACAGGTGACTCCACAGCCACGTTTAACATGCATGTTCCTCCTAATCTAGGCATTTGCTTGCAATTTTGCTGACACAAAGTATAGATCATTTTCAATCTTTTATTTTATTGTTTACATTCCCAGTAAAAACAACGTTTAGGTGAAACTGTCCCTTCAGTTTTATGCTGCTAGTTCTCCTTTAAGTCGGTCAACTCACCTGCAATAACTCTCTTTCAGTAAATGGTTCCTTCCATGATTTTATGGAAGTGGTCTACAGCATGAGTAAACTTTAAAAAACATACTCTGCACTGTGCTGTGTGTCTTTGTTACGTACAGTGCCCATATTTTAGTCCTGTAAAGTGAAGGAAGAGAAACAAACCGGTTAAATGTAATTAAGTTATTCTTGTTGTGATGACAACAGTCTTGTCTACCACCCCCATACAGGATGCTACTGAGACCCATGTGTATTTTCAAAGTAAAACTATAGGAGAATTGCCAATTGTTTTAACTTTAAAATAAGTGCAGGTCACATATATTAAACATAAACAACATACAGAAAATAATCTAGGTGGAACTGACCCTTTAACATAGACTTGTGAAGCGTCTGCTTCACGGGGAGCCACGGGCAGCAAGAGAAAGTGCTGCTTGGCTCCCCATGCTGAATGCAAGCATGGGGAGCCGAGCAGCACTTTCTCTTGCTGCCTGCGGCTCCCCGTGAAGCAGACGCCCCCCACGGGGGAAGCCCGCACAGGGCGCCGGAACACTTAAGGCCGGCATTGCACAAAGACATATAATAATACATATTATGATAGCAGTAAAATACTTAATCGCGAAAAGATGGAAAAGTCAAGATATCCCAACATGGAGGATGATGAAAAAACAAATAGGGTACCAGATATAGATGGAAAAAGATAAAAATAAGACAATAAAAGAGGCAGGAAAGTTATGGATAGCCTATGCGGAGGAATAAAAACATACCTAATTAGTAAATATAGACCTTGTGGAAAAGAAAAGAAGGGGAAAAAAAGGAGAAAAAAAAGAAAGAAAAATAAGTGAGAAAAGGGGGACGGGAAGACCAGGCCACAAACTATTGTTATTTTTTGTAGAGTTTAATGTTGTAGTCTGAATACTTAAAGCAAAATAAATGCACAAATATGTTAATAAGTACTTTAAGAAATTCGGTAAAGAGGTAATAATGTTGTAAATAGTAAACACGTAATAAGAATAGATGGGGAATATATTTATTAATATATTTATACATGCACTATAAGGGATAGGAATTGGAAATATAGTTAGAGAGGTGGGTATAGAAATAAAGAAACAAAAAAAAATGAATACAATTTTAACCCCTTCGTGACGCATGGTGCATGCATCCCAAACGACGCAAGCACCAAAATGTCACGATTTGTTCCTGGCCACCGATCACAAGGTGATCGGTAGCCAGGAACACTCTGGCAGAGACCCGATCAGGGTCTTAATAGACCCTGTGGGTCCCTGCCAAAAAATCACGAGACCTCCGGACGTCACGGAGGCGTGCCCGAACCCGGAAGTTCGAGCACAGCGCGATTTTGCAAAATGTAGAGCGGCGATGAGCTGTTTAGTACAGGGCGTACTATGCCGTCCTAACGACTTTAAGGCACTTAAAGTCAGGACGGCATAGAACGTCCCAACGTCACGAAGGGGTTAAATAGGGACTTTATAAAATGGCTAATAATGAAAATCCAACACTGTTGATTTGAATAAGAAAATGCACTTTAATATGTTGATTTTATAATACGGATAAATATGGAGATTTTTCATGATTATAATCATTTTGTATAAGAGTATGAAGACAATGTATGTGATTTTTTTTATATGTTGAAAAAATGAATAAAAGAATAATAAAAAAAAGAGATTTTAATGCAAATTATGACCAACTTGTTCCACCTAATCTGCTTTTGTAACTTTTCAATTTCCTCATAATTTCTGGATTGCAATTAATTCACAGGGTAACACTGTTTATTTCTAGAAAATGTACATGGAATTACTGCTGTTAAAAACAATCATATTCATACAGTACTTATTTTGTAAATTAACATTCCCTACCATTAGCTCAGCTCTCCAACCTCCGCTGTTAGAACATGACTGCTTTGTACAACATTTCTTTTAACAACTGATTATTAAGCCCCTACATTGATTTAAAGGTTATATTATCACAAATGAAAACCCAACATGTTTTGTTTGTTCATTGTGTGGTTCAGATCAGATTAATATTCTTTATTTAATTTCTACTTGCTTGATCGCACAGGAAAACATGAAAAAGTATTTTCTCCAAGAGTCTCCCCCCCCCCCCCCCCCCCCCAAGAGGTAGATAGCCTAAAAGGGACACTATCCCTAGCGATATCTATTTGAATATATATCTATTGTCCAGATTTTTTTTTATTTCAAAGCAAGCAGTACAAGGTGTGAACATAATGAACTTTACTAATTACTGACCACATATAACTTTTGCAGGCAGCTTCGGACCATGTAGAAGTCATATGTGACCAGAAGGACATCAGTTACCTAATCAAGTAGTGGAACCAACAGAAAAAAAAGTTATTATTTTTTTTTATTTTTTATATCTCATTCTTAACTAAATTTTTCCCTTTAAAAGATACATCAGAAAGAAAACAAAACAGAAACAAGCGCATACAGTACATAGGCTAATTTTCTGTGTCATCATACATTTCGGTCTCCGGATTGCTGTGACATGCTGTCATAAGATAACATTACATCGAGACCACCGTTAGATTAACATGACTATATGTTTTAAAATCGTCCGGAGAGAAAAAAAAAATTCAAAAAATTCAAAAAGAATAGAAAACCCATCCTATCACTTTCATACTAACTACATACATACACACTCTCACACACCAGTGGTAACTTTATTTCATGAGGGGTGGGTAGGGGGCCTGGAGGGGTGGATGGGGGGGGCGCCCGGGCGGGGCGCCATGCATCATCATTCCTCTCCTGTCATCAACCTACAGGGAATCCCGCTCTCCACCCGGGTTTTCCTTATCCCTAATCCCTGATTACGGCCCAGTCTGACCAGACTTTATCATATATAGATCCGTTTCCCCTGACATGGATAAGGAAGTATTTTTCGGAGGAGGCCTGAAAATCAGTCTGATATCTTATTTCTTTCCAAGTCGGAATATCAATTTTCCTCCAATATCTAGAAAGACAGATCCTAAAGGTGGAGAGTACATTGATACATAGCATTTTCTTATATTTATCTCTAGTTGGTAAATCCATATGGAATAAAAATGTCTGGGGTTTCAGGTCGGTTTTATAGGCATACATAGCATTGAACATTGTTTCCAGTTTCTTTTTATGTGTGGCTAGAAGTCCCTCCTAAAACATCTCCAGCACAAATCGTCTCCCTCCACCAAAAATTTAGCCAATCGTGTGGGAACCAAGTACCATCTTTGAATTAATTTATAGTACTGTTCCTGAATATTATCGTTCCATGCGCCACACCACATTTTATAAGGAAAGGAAGTGTTAAGTTTGCTCTCCCACTGTGCTATCGCTGGGGGTTTCCTTTCAGGAATATATTTATCTAGGAATTTTAATGTACCAGAAAGCATATTTCTTTTTACTGGTTGGGGAAAAAAAGTCTCCCATTCTGTATGGTTATTAGGCGAGTTTGCATTGAGAAAGTGTTTAATCCTAAGGTAGATAAACAGTTGGTTTGTAGGGAGAGACTATTTTTAACTTAGGGTCGGGAATGGGATCAAGGAGTCCTCAAGGTATAAATCACTGATTGTTTTAATTCCCATCTCTAGCAATGCCGTCAAGTTCAGATCAGGTATACATAGTGCCAGAACTTGAAGCTGAGCCAATCTGGAAATACCATTTACAATGGCCATTGATTTCTTAAATCTATAGAGTGTTGACATAATGTCCTTCACTATTGTAGCTGTGATATTTAGATTTTTAAAGGCCCTGCTTGGTAACCACCCTAATAAGGATAAATCATCTATGTAGCATTGTGAACCTTCTATATTCATCCACAAGGGGTTGTTAATACCTTTAAGGTTCCAGGCTTTTATGTGAGCTATTTGACTACTCTCAAAGATCTTACAGAGGTCCGGGTATCCCAGGCCCCCTTTGCTCAAGGACGTTTTTAAAGTCTGACTAGGTATTCTCGTTTTTTTGCTGACCAAACAAATTTGGAGAAAAGAAGTTCAAAGTGTCTAATTTTCCCCATAGATATTTTATAGGGGATAGTTCTAAATAGGTAAATCAGTTTTGGGAGAATTTAAAAAAGTTATATGTGGCAGGTAAAAAATGGCCGAGGTGGCAACCTTAACTAATTTTTAATGTTTAAAATTGAAGGACAGCTGTTAAAAACCAATTGTTTAATTGGATTCTTGCATCAAGTGTAGCCTTTATACACAGAAATGCTTTAATACAATAATACAAATAATGTACCTGTTTATTGAACCCCTTTAGCTTAACCCCTTCCCGTCCTTATGACGAGTTAACTCGTCATAAGAGCCGCCGCATTAGCGACCTTATGACGAGTTAACTCGTCATGCAGTCTAGCCGGCGGTGCGCTCCTTGGGCACCGCCAGCTAGTCTGCAACGGGTCCAGGACTAAGCCTCGCACCCGAGGCAAAGCTCCTGGACCCGATCGGTCGATTTCCGGGCATGTGATCGCGCTGATAACGTGATCAACCCGATAACATGCAAATTAGATGGCAAAGTCAGTGTGTTCACACACTGACTTTGCCTCTAATTCACTCTCTGTGCTTCACATTCTTATAGTGAAGCACAGAGAGTGACCTGTAAGTAAAAATAAATTAATTAAATACAGAGGTTAAAAAAAAATAAAAAAAAAAATTAACTCTTTCATTGCTGATCACAGTTTTTAACTGTGATCAGTTTCCTTCCACTTTATGGCCCTCATTTAGTTTTTTTTTTTAACAGATTTTTTTATTTTTACAATTTATAAAGTTTTTTTTAATAAATAAAGGTAATTTTAATATATTTATTTAATAAAATGTAACCCCTGCATGCCTGTTGCATGATTTTTACTGATCTGACATCGCACTCTTCAGAGTTTCTTTCTGTCTTTTTTGTTATGGGGGGTTTGGGAACCAATATTTTTCTTTTTTATTAGTAAGTTAATTAGGGGGGATAAGTGGGTTAGTGTTGCACTAGTTATGTAGGTTATTACTGGGAAAATAATGGGGGAAAACTTTTTTTCCTCAAAAATTTCCTCTTTTATATTTATTTTTTAATACTAAAATGTAAATCATTTTTATTTATAGGGCATCAAAAGAAAGCTCTAACTGTCCTTTAAAAAACAACATATAACTTGTATGTGTACGTTAAATGAGAGAGAGGAAAATTATGTTTCAAAAACCGCGTATTAAAAATTGAAAAACGCTCTGGTCCTTGGCCCAGGAAAATCCCTGGTCCTTAAAGGGTTAAATAGCAGTATCAAATGGGCAGACATGTTTACAATTTTGAGTCCCTCCTTAATCTGACCTGCTTGTATAGCTCTGTCAGCCACCTGACAGAGCTATACAAGGAAAGAGGGCTCAATAGAGTCATTTATTTATGTTCTTGCACAATTAACTGGTAAGTCTAAAAACTCATATACTACAACTAATATATCACTGAATAATGAAAACTACATACATGATTAGAAGCAAGTAGTGGGCATCCATTTGTTTAAAACATCACTCACGCTGATGGAACTCATGGAAACTCTCAGTCAGAGGAAATAATGCCATGTGCATTCAAAAATACATTTATTTTATCCTACTGCTAGGACTGCTAAACTTTTCACTTGTGGTTCATGCTAGTAAAAAAAAAAAAGTTTAGTAGCTCTATAAATCCAAGGAGATAAGGTTATAAACAAAAGTAGAAAATATATAAAAATAAACACAACAGACATTAACATAAAATGTGTATGTAAATTGTCCCTTGCACTAGACAAAATGTAATAATATCTTATTTACTAACGTCACTAAACATAAGTAAATATGACTACATTAAATTTCATTTATCTTTTAAAAAGTGTAGTTTGGTTTTCTTGGAATATTATCAAGAACATTATGTTCTCTACATTTTGTTTTAAAATAAAGAGTGTACATGAATACAATTTTTGTAAAATCAATAAAAAAAAAAACGTAATTGTCCAATCAAAGTTATGACTGAATTATATAACAACAAATTAGATGTATCTCCTCACTATGTACTTGAAACGGTTATATGTTACGGCAAATCTCTACGTGTAATATTGCTACGAAACTATTATTATTAATAATTTTTATCAAAGGACCTTGAAAACATTAAAGCAGCTGGAAATTGTTCTGTACAGCTAATAAAGATAATAGTACGCTTGATGTTTTTATTTTTTCGTTTCCCAGAATTAAGAAAAACATTTAAGTGGCTCTTTCAGTCCTTTGTATCAAGAGCTGTTAGAATCCATGCATATTGGAATAACAAGATGGACTATCATTAAAATGGATTAAAATAACGTATGCAAATATTTTCAAAACATATTGTGAAATATTGTTTACCACAGCTCTTTAGTGATTTTTTTTGATTTTTTTTACAGTACCTTTGAGACTTTATTAAGGCACCGTGCATACCACACAACTTCATCTTAAATATGGTGTTAAGCATCTCTGATGACTGAGCAACAATGGGATCAGCAACGTTCCGAAAGGCAGCTACACTGGATGAACTTTTATTCACCTGTATTGATATGTTTGGTATGGTGATGAGATTTTAAATATGGCTTTATGTGCTTTTTATGTACAATTTGGGCTACAAAATGTAATTGATGCATGCACATTAAAACTGACATGTTTAACCCTTTTATGACTGGACTGTTTTGGCCATGTTGTTCTGTTCATGACAATGACTGTTTTAACACTTCCACAGTGCTTGTGTTTAGCTGTAATTTTGATATATTAGTTTTTTTAGATAGCATTATTTGATCACATATAATTTAACAAAAAATATAAATAAAATATGATGGAAAAATGTAAAAACGTTGGAGTCTTTACAAGTTAGACCACTAACAGAGCACTTATATCCACTGTACTGTAGCTTGGTTTCTTTTTATTATTTCTTTTTTTTTTTTTGTATTTCTTTCTTTCTTTTATCCTTTTTTCCCATTTGGTGCTTGTGGATTTAAGTTGATGTTGCTAATGCAAAGTAATAGCTAGGTTGCAAATTTTAAAATAACAGCAGAAGATTTACAGCTAGTTATAATTGGGACTTGTGATTCACACTGAGACTATCACATCGAAAATGCACAATGTGTTAGATCTTAAAAGGTATGTGCCATTAGCAAAGTAAAATTTTAAGATTTTATTTTCTTTCAACAAGTTTTATTTAGATTAAAGTGGAGCATTTACTAAAACCTAAGTCTAAATCTTCTCATGTACATATCTGTTGAAAACAAATTCATACAACATTTACAAATGTGTATACCTGCAAAAAAGGTTATATTGTCTCTGCAGTGTAAATTTAGAGAAATATAAATGTCAGATTTAATTTCAATGTTGTTGTGTTTGTGTTTCTCTTTATTGTTTGTTCTGGTCTATTTCACTCTACTCAAGACAAATGTAAGATCTTATGTATGATTTTAAATTTAAAGCTTTCATGCTGCAGACGTTTCAAACAGGGATCAGTGAGCTAGATAGATGGTTTATCTCATGGCAACTCATTCACTAAATGCATGATCAAAGTGACTTTTCTGATTATGCAAGTGTTTATAATAATGTAGTCAGATTTTATTTAAATAGTTTTTTTTTTAAGAAGGTTGTTTAATTTTAGCAAAACAGTCATTCATATTACTCAAATTTGTTTCTACAGTAATTTTTATTGCACCTATGTTTTAATTTTGATACAAAAAATGATGGATGTTTTTCATCATTATTGTTGTTTTTTTAAACTTTTTTGGCCAGATCCTGGCATTTTCTTAATTGGAAAGTGTCTGATACAGCAACAAATAATTAGGAATAAGGAAACCTCTTTAACTCAGCTTGAAAAAAACACAAATGCAAATTAACATATATTTATACATTTTTGTGTATAATTTTTGAACACTCTTGAAAAGGCCAAGCTTGAAATTAGTACTTGAAATAAGCAAGCCTTTGAGAGCCACAATCAGGATTTTAGGATCACAGTAATTAATATGTAATCCGCTAATATTCCAAGCTATGTGGCTACCACAGATTGTTCTAGCTGTGCGTGTTTATGCTCATATTTGTAGTACATTACATTACATTAACATTTATACATATAGTGACAACAATTTACATAGTGCTGATACTTTATTTAAAAAGACATATTAAGCTAATAAAAAGATTTTATAGCAAACCAAAAAAAAAGTCTTGAGTGAGAGGAACTCCTGTTGGAAGAATGGTACTCATCCAAGGAAGAGTCAGTTGTCATTTGCTTGAAAATGAAACTTTATCATTACAAAAAATATTGCATAAATACTCATTGTTATTTACTTTTGACAGATGAGAAGGGTGAACTCAACAACAACAATGCAATGCCAAGAACTGTCTTGTTAATGCATCGATGGTATTTGTCTTCTACTGAATTGGCTGGCAAGCTTCTCTCAATATATCCTTTGTGTTATCTTTTTTCAAGCAGCAGTAGCCAAAAAATTCCACCTAAAGGTGGATAAAAGTTTTGTCAGTGCTTTCACTATGTACAACCTTTACTTAAATCCTTGTAGCATACTTGACACTATTTTGTACATGTTGGGCTGGATAGTAGCCAAGCCAGTTTGTGTTGATGTCAGTGTTCTTACTATGGTGTTCTCACCAGCCAACAGCTTCATTACTGCTATTCCACAAATCTTTCACTGCACAAACAAAAAAGAAACACTGGTTGAAAAGATGTGTTCTGCATTTGGGACCATGGCATATTATAGTAAAAAATCTCAGGTTCCACCTATACCCAATCAGAAAAACATAAGAAGCATGCAAACATATAGAACACAGATCCATAAACTTTTAAAGAAAATACAAATATTTTAAATGTTTTTTGAACACTTGCATTTATTAAAATGTGGTCATGGGTTTACAAGCCTGCTAGTGAATAACTTAAATTTTTTTATTTTTTACTGATGTCTTTTTACAGATAACCTGTGGGTAAAACTATGTGGAGTCCATGCAACTTTAGACAGAAACATATCCAATGAAAATCAAATCAATGACTACCCCGAGTTGTATGACTTGGAGAAACCCACTGGTAACTGCCTTGAGTTAAGCTCTTTAACTGCACTGTCCAGCAACACTTTGCTTCTGCAATTGCTGCCATTTTTTAGGGGCGTGTTAGCATACTGCAGTCACTGAATAATTCTTCATATAAATAAACTGCCTGTTGTACTGGTGTAATTAATAGAAAATGTAAGGAACAAATAAAACATGGGAGAAAGCATTATACTTTCCTTGTAGGTGAGACAGTTGTTGATTTGTAATGAATGTTTACTTCTAACCCATTTGTACACGCGTGTGTATATATATATATATATATATATATATATGTTTGTGTAGTACATATGTATGTAAGATTTTCCTTTTTTCCTTAACTTTTGCACCTACCGGGATGCCAGTGGGGAACAATGCAATGACTTGCGTTTAAAGACGTGCCATTTTATGAGGTAACCCAGTTATTTAATATCATGTGTATGTGTAAAGAATGTTTTAATAAAGTGTCCTACAGTAGCAATTATAGATTGTAATGTTGCAGTGTCAAGAATAAAATCATACCATACAGGTACTTCCTCTGCAGACAATAAGGATATTTTTCAGCGGTATCTCTTTAAATATTAAATTGCTAGTTTAAACTTCGGGGTGCAAATACAAATATTTTGATTCATTATGGATTTGAAAACCCAAATAGTTTTATAAAACGCACAGTGATAGTTTACATTTGTAGTTTTCAAATAATATTCATAGTAACTATCCACCTGGTACTTTGGATTCTGTGGATCTGTTTATTGACTTTTTTACGAGATGATAAAAACTTACTGGAGCTTGGTTAGCATTAGCTAGAGAACAAATGAAATAGTTGCAGAAACTCTTGAGGATTTCCTAGGGAGTCAAAAAATTAGCTCTCATTGTCTTATTAGAAATCAAATGAGAAGCTGAACCTTTAGGAAATATGGATCATTGATTCCGAGATCCAAACAGATCTAAAGTTGGATGGTAGTATTCGAAAGACTGATAGCTGACATTCATTAATGAAGAGGACCATAAATGTTATTTTGCCTTTTTGGCATTTTTGTTTAAAGAACCTTACACTGACCATTATGTCCCATAAGGTATGAGGCTTTACAGCAGGTAGAAATATCGCCAGACTAAATGGGTTGAATGGTTCTAATCTGCTGACATATTCTATACTTCTATGCTTCTAGATACTGGATTTTGGAATTTCCTGCAGAATTTAATTTGGATTTGGGTTTAGTTCGATTGACAGAAGAATTCAGGGAACTCGCAAGCCAGTTAGGATATGAAGAACATATTCATCTAATAGACATTTCCAGCATGTAAGTACTCTGCATACAATTGTTAAGAATAAATGATACCCTAGTCCTGAAATCATCATAGAATCCCATGGTCATTGGCCATGATAAATGACACAGGAGTGTCAGTATACACCAATGTGGCCTGTAATACGGGCCAGATCGGTCAAAGTAGCCACATTTTTCAGTTTTCTATCCGTCGAAGAAGAGGGCATCATAGATCACCACTTGACATCAGGAAAAATAATATTTTTAATCAAAGGGCACACTTGTGTGCCTGTGGGGTGGGCAGTGATTTAGTTGCCCACCCTCCTGGCATTTTTTTTTTTACAGATGTCATCAATTTTAAAGAACCAAAAAATGAGGTGGGGCTTCAGACCCTTGGGCAGCCCGTGGCCCCACAAGCCCATATAGTTTTATTATGTTAGGGGCCAGGAGCATTGGTCCAGTCATTTAATATGTGGTGCTAGCAGGGAAGCCATTCATTGTTTAGTTGGGTGAGCGGGAAGCCCGTTAACCTCTGTGGGACATTAATTGTTTATTGAGGTTAGTGGGGAAGCCTGCTTTCTCCTGGGGGCCATTAGTTGTTTAGTGGGGTTAGTGGGGAGCCTACTTACGGCTGGGGCCATTAATTGTTTAGTGGGGTTAGTGGGAGAGCCCGTTAACTCCTGTGGGGCCATATAATATTTAGTGGGGTTAGCAGGGGAGCCTGCTGTCCACAAAGGGGCTGTTTTTTTTTTTTTTTTAACATTTTTTTTCTGTTTTTTTTTTTTTATTATTTTATTTCTGGAGGACTTCAGCTATTTTTGCAATAACCGAAGTCCACCCTACATGAACCGCTAACCTCCCTATTTTTGTGGCAATTTGGAAGTTTTTTGGTGCCGACCATAATAAAAGCTTTGCAAATACAATTTATTTAAATATAAAAAAAATTAAATATAAATAATATTATTTTTCATAGCTACACAGTAAAAGTAATAGTTTATTATTACCAGTCTTATTAATTTTGTAGATATTCTTCAATTGTTCCAAAAACTACAACTGATGTGACCTACCTAGTTCCAGTTTTGTTTGATTTATATTTCATTTTCTTTAAAAAACAAGGATATTTCTAAGTGACCCCAAACTTTTGAACGGTAGTGTATAGTCCTTTTATAATTGTTTCAGTGCTTGATGTCAAGACTGGATACCACATATAATCTTTCAACTGTTGCATCTGGCAAATGCATGTTACATAGATAGAATATGCATTGTCATAATATTTTTAGTATAACAAAACAATATTAAAAATGAGGTTAATTTATGCGGGTACATTTGTGAGTAGCAGTGTCATCCTCAAACTTACCCTATACAATTGCAAAATATTACAAAAAATTTATATATATGTCCTGCAATAATTGCTTTGTGATAAAAACTTTGGTTAAACTACCGCTAGAGCCTTACAGGTACTAAATCTAACAAAGGTGAGCGCAAGGATCAGAGGAAGGGTTGAAGCGCACCAGCAGTGTGAATATCACACACTGAAAAGCGGAGGAGGGGTCTGAAGCTCTGAGCGCCGTTCAAAAACCAAAAAAAGAAAACTGTGTGGTTGGGCAGGTACTGTGTGTATGCAAGTGTGTTTGTGCAAGTATGACTGTATGTAAGTGTGTGACAATGTGGCTCTGTACATTAAGTGTGGCTGTGTGTGTATTTGTGTGCAAGTGGTTGTGTGTGTATTTGTGTATATGAGGATGTGTGTGTATTTATTGTACATGTGACTGTATATTTGTGTACATGTGAATGTGTGTGAATGTGTATATTAATGTGACGTGTTTTTTTTTACTGTGAGTTTTATTGCTGTGTAGTCTGTGATACACTCACATGCGCAAATTACTGTTTAATATACATAAACATAATTTTCTCTGAATGAAAAATTAATTCGGCCCATGCACACATACATTTTGGATGAAGTGGCCCACCACAGAAAAAACTTGGACACCACCGGCCTAAGTGTTAAATACAAATACACACTGCATTGTTTAGTATGAAACTCATATAACATCGACTGAGTCAAAGCCAAAGTCTTTGATCAGTGAAATGTGACAAAATCAGTGACAGAGGAATGGAATGTAAATTGCAGTCATCCTCTGGAGGTGTCAAAGGTATTTACACTTCTAGTGGGATTCAGGATGTCTGTTGTACAGGCAGAGGTGTAACTAGAAACCACCTGGCCCCGGTGCAAAAAATTGCCCTGGGGTCCCCGGAACCCACCATGCAACTCCTATACTATTATAAATGGATGGTTGATATATTTATATACTGTATATGTCTGGTTTATATAACACATATTATATCAAATCAGATATATAGATATATATAAATAATATATATATTATATAAACTAACCATATGAAATATATATAACATATGGCGCAGGTTTATATTTTATATAATTTATGGCTGGTTTTATATTATTTATATAACACAAAATATCTATATATATATATATATATATATATATATATATATATATATATATAGTTGGTTTATATATATATATATATATATGTTATATAAATATTATAAAACCAGCCATATATAATATATAAATATTGCATAAACCTGAGCCATATGTTATATATGCCATATATATATATATATATATATATACACACACACACACACACATACATAACATATGGTTCAGGCTTATTTAATGTGTGTATAACATATATGACTGGTTTTATAAAATTTATATAACAAATATTCTATAAAACCAGCTATATGTATCATATTTGTTATAATATTACAGTTACATACATCCACACAGTCAGACTTACAGTAACATACTTACATACAGTCAGACTTACACTTACATACACACACAGTCAGACTTACACTTACATACACACACAGTCAGACTTACATACATACAGTCAGACTTACAGTTACATACATACAGTCACACTTACGGTTACATACATTCAGACTTACATCCATACATACACACACACACAGACTTACACTACATACATACATACCCACAGATTTTTGTCCCCCTCCCTGCACGGTTACTTTTCATTGCAGGGAGGGGGGTTGATGCAGCCTCCGTTATCTTCTGAGCGCCAGGATGTCACAGACATCTCTAGGATGCTCAGAGCGCGAGGGGGTGGAGCTTTCACCCCCTCGCACGAGACCAGCGGAGGTGCAGCTACCGGTGACAATGTCACATGGGCCGCATCTCTCTCTACGGAGGGCCTGTATTATGCAATCAGTTCAGATCGCATAGTCCAGGTTTTTATCTATCACTGTCGCAGGGGTCGACAGGGCCCGGTCGCAGCTGTGACCCCTGCGATTAAGATAATTCCGCCACTGTGTACAGGCTAATCCACAATTTGATGATAGACTAATAAGACCACAAACCTTCTACCATCCCAATGAAGGCAGAAAAAAATGATGTGAACAACAGGCCTGTGTGCAGACAAATATGAAAGTAGGATGTCTTTTAAGTATACAATTTTGCACCAAGGGAGGTGTACTTACTGAGGTAATACAAGCACTACACAGCCAATATGACATATGGTGTAAAAAGCTCGAGTTGAGGCGGTATTTTAGAAAAATCTGCACATTTTTGTTAGGTTCAATGAGTGATACCCAGGGTCGGCCCTTTAATGGGGCAGACTGGGGCAGCTTCCCCAGGCGGCACTTTGCTGCTCCATGCATCGGCCTTTTTCTCTTTCTTTTTTCCTGGGGGAGCTTGATAGAAGGAGTTCTCAGCCAATCAGGTGAGACGTCTCAACTCTCCTGATTGGCTGAAAGTTCAGAAGTCTCCCGTGATTGGCCCAGTCGCTCCTTTACACGAGGAGCTCGAAGCAAAATGATACCTGTAGCAGGTAAGTTAAAAACTGGCAGTGTGTTTGTGTCAGTGTGAGTGAGTATGTGTGTGCCAGTGTGAGTGTGTGTGTCAGTGTGAGAGTGGGTGTATGTCAGTGTGAGTGAGTGTGTATGTCAGTGTGAGGGAGAGTGTGTGTATGTGTGTGAGTGGGTGTGTGGATAAAGGGGTTAACTCCTCTGATACTGCCTATGTCTGTCTAGCCACCCAAGGTGTGTCAGTTCGAGTGACAGGCAGCACAATGTCTTGGGCCGGCCCTGGTGATACCTGTGTAAGATCATTTATAATGTTTTATTGTAAAATTGAAAAACAAATCTAAAAAAAAAGTTTGAATCAGTTGGAGTAGTGGAGTATTGAAGTTTGTATCTTATTTCCTGTTGGTTTCTGTAGCCTGTGATACTTTAGTGAGTGTCTGTCTGTATTCAGTACTAATTAAACAACCCGGAAATCATGTTGAAACTGATAGCCTTGGGGGGGAAATCAATATAAATATTTTTTTCTAAAATTAATGAATTAAAGCCTTCATACAGAGCCCTGTTATAAAAGACTATTCTTTTTTTTTTTTTTTTCACTAAGTACCAAGCCGTATAATTCTTGCTTAATCTATTGCTCAAGATCTTATGACTAGAATAGAGTGTACTTGGAGAAACAAATGAACATTCATGGCATATTACAATGGGAGGTTTCTGGAAATAATTGGAGATTTTATGTGTTGTCACTTTTGTTTGCAGCCCATCGTATGACTGGATGCGAAGAGTCACACAGAGGAAAAAAACATCAAAGAAGGGGAAGGTTTGCCTTCTGTTTGACCATCTGGAGCCCATCGAGCTAGCAGAGCACCTGACATTTCTGGAATATAAGGCATTTAGAAGGATATCTGTAAGTAAAATCCATTAATAATCTTATTATAGTACTTTTATGATATCTCATCTGCAATATTGCTCCTACTCAACCGATGTAGCAAGCAGTCAGATGCAGTTGTTTCCAGTAAGAGCATGCTGCAAACTGTTATATTTATTCATTGTTTTTAAAACTATATATTCAGTAAAAATACCAAATTTGTAACAAAGCAACTTGTGATTATTCACTTTAATATGCAAGTTAGACATATAGTTAATTTGCATACCAAACGTCAGGTGATGTCATATTCATGAGACTCCACAGAAACATTTAAAACACATTTTTCCCATTATTAGGTTAATCATTATGCATTCGCTTGTAAATCACTGTAAAGTTCATTTTTTTATATTTTTATATTTTCTACATTCACAGTATAAACAAAGTTTAGGTGACTGAGTGCCTTCAATGAGAGAATGTTTTGTAAATGAGAACTAAAATGCTCTCATGTTATCTTATGTAGCAGCAGTTGACACTTGGTGAACAAGTACCATAAAATGACAGTGTACTGCAGAGAAATATCTTCATTGTATTTTCTCTTCCTTCCACCTTCTGGGACGATCTCATTGATCTCTTTACCTCAGCACCCAAATATGCAATAATTATTTGCAAGTTACAATTTATTTATTATTAAATGATAACACAGTACAATTGACCAAGCTCCCTTATCTTACAATCTGATTCAGTGACATATGATATAATATATTAAAATATAAATAAATATATAAATACACATGTAAATGAAATTTAGAAAAACCATTAAAGGTAGTGATGACATTAGCTTATATAAAATGTAATACCAACTGTTTCTTGTCTACATTTACCACTAGGACAAACAGAGAACACAGAAGGGCGATATATATATAGTTTGTTAAATATTGCATGTTTCCACAACATTGACATAGACAAAGTATACAATTTTGTTAAGTTATCATATGCCAACCAACATATTTAATAGTATTCTTACGATATACCAAGGAACATTTAACATATATTTTAATTAAGTATTATTCTTGTGCTAACCATATATAATCTGGTGATAACTAATTAGATTATGGCATCACTGTATAATTAAAAACACAACAAAATATTATTTGTATAAATCTTGGAATAATGTATTTATGTGGAATTAGTTTACAGATTACCAAAGCTATGTCATTCATGGATGCCTTGAAAATAACCCAACTTTGGAACGATCCATCGCTTTGTTCAATGGGATCTCTAAATGGGTTCAGCTGATGGTTCTCAGCAAGCCGACCCCTCATCAAAGAGCAGAAGTTATTACCAAATATATCAACGTAGCTGAGGTAATTAACTTTTCTTCAAGAGAGAGAAAACAGTGAAAATAAGGAAGAGTAATGAAGTAAGGCATTGTCCAATACCTAAAACAAAAGCCCCAAAACAAATGAATTATTATTCAATAGTGCAGAAAGATTAGCAATATACTATGTTTTAAATAGTTGGGGATTTTTTAAGTTAAGAGTATTTTAATTTAGGTGCAAATGACATTATACTATAACAATTTGAGGAACACATTTGACCTGCTATAACTCATCATAAATAATAAAACTCAGTTAAAGATGAATGTTAATATGTCTGGTTCCCTTGTTTGCACATCTCTAACGGTCTAGATTTAGTGGAGGGCAAAAAGCCTCTGTAAAAATTAGAAAAGGTATATAAAAGTAATTGCAATTGTGTGTTTTTATTCACAGCTTGGTTTATTAATGTTTAACTACATTGTAGACCTAGAGGATCATGGATCATGTGCATAGTCACAACAGTGCAATTATTGCTTGTTCACTGTGTGTACTATATAGACCAAAACAGATAGCAAGTGATCTACTTCCTGTGGAACACTTATTGTGCTTCATTAATTAAATAATAAATACATAGTAATATTTTGTCTGACAGTCTTACAATATGCTTGATTTTATTGCAGAAATTATTGGACCTTCAGAATTTTAATACCCTAATGTCTGTGGTCGGTGGATTAAGCCATAGCTCCATATCACGTCTAAAAGATACCCACTCACACCTCTGTGTAGAAGTCACAAAGGTATGTAAATATGACAAGTAATATAGGCAGTTATAGAATTTAATTAAAAATCTCCTTAAATATAGAAAATAAAGAATGTAAAAATAATAATATATTATATAACCATTTCTAATTTCCTCCTAGAGGCTAGTAGGAGGCTCCTTTTCCCCACCCTGAGCAGCACAAACTGCTCTTCTTTCTTTTTTTGTAAATCAGGAACAATGTTTAACCCCTTAGTGACAAGACATTTCACCTTGACTTTCCCTTGGTGACAATGGCTGTTTTGACATTTCTGGGGTGTTTGTGTTTAGCTGTAATTTTCTTTTTCCTCACATACTGTACCCACACAAATTATATGTTGTTTTTATCGTCATAAAAAGGGCTTTCATTAGATACCATTTTGTTCATCATATCTTATAATTTACTACAAAAAAATCATAAAATATGATGGCAAATTAAAAATAACAACACTTTTTCTAACTTTGACATAAAATATTATTTACACAAATACAATCATTAAAAAAGACCCAGTCTAAATAGTTTCTAAATGTTGTCCCGAGTTTAGAAATATGCATGTTTCCATATTGTTTGGTTTTTTTTGCGAGTTATGGGGCAAAAACCAAAAATAGTGTTTATTTTTTTCCTAACACTAAATTTAACCCCAACTCTAACCCTTATGCTATCCCTTGTTCCCGGCAGGACGTGCCTGACACATCCATTGTTGTGAAGGGGTTAAAACAGTAGGACAAGAAACAGTTTTAGGTGTATATCAGTACATATGAGTAATTGCATACCATGAATTTGCTGAACATGGAATGTATGCATTACCAATAGGGTATGATCAATGTGCAGTTCCACAGATGTTAGGGTGAGTCAAAATGTATTTGTGTAGGAGTACCAGAATGGAAGGTTTCTTATGTTTTATTTTAAATAGAACATTGATGAGTGGAGGTGAAAATGTTCTCCCATTTGGCTGGGTAAGAGAGATCTTTTTCCAATCTACCAACACAATTTTGGGTTCTGATAGTACACGGTAAAAGAGAGTAATACCATGTTGGTATCCTCCAGACAAATAGCTTAAAAGCAGGTGAGATTATAGGTCAGGTAATGTTTCTGTGGAATGAAGTTGAAAATATTTATATCGGTCCATCACAGTCTGACGTCTGTCAGATAAGTGTGTGAAAGGGTGTTAGGTTTTCACTCAACATAAACTTGGAGATCAAAACATTTCTGGTCTTTGAGGGAAGCCTGGATCGTGTTGTATGGGGGTGAGTTATGATTAAAAGTTTGTCAGTGGTTTTGTATAGTAAATTCTGTGCCAGACATGAAGAGTCATGGAGTCAAAAGGACGAGTTGATGTTGCCTGTAGGGCATGTTGTGGAAGTAACCAGAGCAGTTCATGTAGTGGGATAGTCATGGATCCAGCTTCCAGGCCAACCCATTGCTTATGTTGTAGTACATGTGTCCACAAACATGAGGTAAGATGTTGTGCCTTATTGGAGGGTAGATTCATATTCAGAATTTCTGATTTCAAATCATTGATTTTGAAATTAAAATAAGAACTGGATGTGATGAATTATTCAGGAACGGCAGGTTAGGTGACTCTGGGTTTGGTGATTGTGAAATAAAGGTCAATGTGGTGCTTATTATCAACCACTGAGCTGTGATGCTGGGTTAGTTTAGATAGTCTCCATAAAAGGCTCCAGGGACAATACACAAAGTAAAAGGGACTGTTGTCATTCATGTGTGGTGCTGCTTGTAATGCTGAAAGCCTCTAAAAAAGCCCCACTGACTCTAATTCTGGCTGAGAGGAGAAGCTGGGACATGATCCTGGTTAAAATAAGTGGGCAATAAGTGAGCCAAAGCCTTTCTGCATCTGCCAACAAAAGGATGGATTAGGTTGGTCGAGTAGTTGGTTGCATCGTGCATTAGTGCAAAAATAAAGTGATCTGTGCAAGTGAACCCTGTGCAAATCTGTATCAATACTTGCGGTACCACACACAATGCAGCCTTCTGAAGCATTCCGAAATGCTTATAAACAGTATAAAGAACAAACGCAGACTGGCGCAAAATAGGGGGTACCTTAAATTAAACATATACAATAATAGTGCAATATTGTTTGACCATGTGTACAAATCAAGTGACTGATGATAAGTGCACTCACAAACATACGTGAGTAGCGGTCATATCAGATGAAGCATGGATTTACATTCAATTTATTTTAATCGAATTCTGAAATAAATAAAAACAACACCACATGTGCGGGACCAGAATAGACAAAGAAATACTGGGCCCCATTACAAGGAAAACTCACGGACTACAGAAGAAAAATATCACATAAAAGATTTCTCAAGAAACAGTCACATCGACAGAGCTGATCCACAGAATGGTACACAAAAGTGCAGTGTTCTGAAGCGGAATCTGCCAATACCGCTACGCGTTTCACCGGAGCTATCGTCACGGCTTCTTCAGGAGGAAACAAATGACCAGCATATGAAAAAGCCCCACGTTTATACGCGTCTTCACACAACGCCCACTCCTATTTAGATGACGTATATCCAATGCGTATATTCAGATGACGTATATCCAATGCGTATATTCAGATGACGTATATCCAGGAAGCGTCCTGCGTTGTTATAGTGATAGTTCATTCACATGTTTCTTCGAGAAGCGGAATTATAATATCCATAATAAAACAGTCATCGTTAAGTCCGGTTCTGGGCAAACAAATATCGGCACATATAATTTAAAACCTTTCAACAATAAAAAGGAAAAGAAAGTTATTCAACATGTAAATACATACTTCAACATGTAAATAAATAAAACAGTCTCGGCCTGACCCAGTTCTGTGAGGTCAGTGGGAGCTTACTATTACTCAACTTTGGTAGGACACTTTTCATTCTACAATCTAAGAACTCTCCCCCATTTTCCACCAATACCTTCTTCCCCTCCAAAATCCAGAGGCCAGCCATCACATTTTTCTCAACCCCCCCCCCCCCCCTCCTCCACACCTGAGCAATGCTGGACCCTCCCCCAGCATCACATGACACTCTCCCCCAGCACAGTAGGACTCTGTACGTGCAAAAAAGGTTGATAAATGCTTTGGTGTAAAAAAAAAAAAAGTTTTTTTTTCTCAAGCACAGATGGATGCTCAACAACACTCACAATAACAGAAGACTAGATGGAGGATTTGGGGAGTTTATAATTAAATTTATTTCTTCTCACTTTTATTTCAGATCTGGAATGAAATGACTGAGCTGGTCTCGTCTAACGGAAACTACTGTAATTATCGCAAAGCCTTTGGAGAATGTGAAGGGTTCAAGATCCCTATATTAGGTGTTCATTTGAAAGACTTGATAGCAGTGCATGTTGTATTCCCGGACTGGGTAGATGAGAATAAAGTGAACATTGTCAAAATGCAACAGTTAAATGTTACATTGAACGAGCTGGTGTCGCTTCAGACCGCCTCTCACCACTTAGATACAAGCATGGACTTAATTAATCTTTTAACGGTACGTATTTTAGCATCATATTATACGATAAAGAAATATATTTAAGCAAGAATATTTCTCCAATATGGAACATTTAGATATTAGTATATATGTTGTTATCATTTTGATTGCAATAAATCGCCTACCCCATGTACCTTACACAAATGATAAATAAACTAAAAGCATTATATGTGAAAAGTGGTAAAAATATCCAGTAGATGCAGAATACGAACAAATGGCTTGTGTAGAATTAGAAACAGTGGCAAATTGAACTGTTCAACAAAGTGTGACGTAATGTATTATAAAGCATGTTTATTTAACAGTGTTATGTTGTGCAATGTGTTAAAATACATGTTTTCATGGAAATGTTATGTGATGTGAGCTTGTCATTAAATTATAACATCTATAGATAATGGATGTAGTATAAATATATCATTAGATTTGATATTAAAAAAGAATACACTGGCACAACTATACTCTGGACCAATAGCTGGAATAGTGGGGCCTATGATGAATTCAAATTGTTTCAAGATTCATGGAACAAGGAAAGGATGCCCTCTTGCTCCTTTGTTGTACACCCTTACTATAGAACATCTAACGCAATTGATCAGATGTTCAAACAAAAATTAAAAGTTTGAAGTGATACTGAAGGTAAGCAAGATTCAGAGAAAATAAACGTATCTTTTCCACTGTTGGTTTGTTTGCTTGTACATGATATTCACTTAAAAGAGAAGAAAAACATACAAGACGTAGTGCAGACTGTTTGGGCAACCCCCGTTGGTAGCAGGGACCAAAAGGGATTTATTTTATTTATTATAATTATAAGGAACATAATATTGACTCTGAATAAGTTAAAAAAATTATTTTTGCAATTGGAACATCTATATAGATAATCTATGTATATAAAAAAAATCTAGATTTAAAGACAAATGTGTATAATTCACATTTCAACCATATATGATATGGATGTCATTCTAACCTTGCCTCTGCTCAGAGGAAAATAAGACATCTACTTAACTCATTGGGAGTTTACCGGTCCCCAATACTTTTGGAATTCTTGCAACAAGATTACAGAATTAAACAGATATCTAGAGTTAGGATGTTTTTGGAGAAGTTAAAACAGGACTCTAAAGTAGTAGCTAAAATCAAAAAAATGTGAAAAATATAGTGGTAGCTCATATTGAATTTAAGAGTGGCATCATGCATACAGCCAGATCGGGAAATTCTCACATTGTGCAGGTAAGGATTATATTTTTAAATCTATCACAGGTGGTACAGAATCCCAGAGCCATACATTTTATAGAATCTCCTCCAACCTGTGTTGGAGATGCATGAAGGAAGAGGGTACAATGTTTCACATGTGATGGTTATGTGAGGAGGTTAGGAGAATTTCAAAAATAATATATGAAGTAATTTAAAAAGGTTTTTTTCAGTTAGAGATAAATCCATCACCTACTATAAAAGTAGAGACTTGGAGGCGAAATATGTGTAAAAACCGACTCTGTGGCCAGCCTATGCATGCTCAATAAAAGGTATCCAGGTAGATGCATTGATTTACTACGGGAACCATGACACCAACTAAAAGTGCTAGAGTTTAGATGGATGAATGTTGAATGCAAGAAGGTTATGGGATAGATGGGATCTTCCCAACAGGTATTCATGTATTATTTACTATATTTTTGCATTGTTTTAATGTAATGTAATATGTTTCTAAATGAGAATTATAATGTAATTATTTGGATGCTTTTTGATACTTTGAAAAGAAAAAAAGATTTGTTTTTTTCCCTTTGATGACATCAATTTTAATTGTAAAATGCACTCTATAAAATCATTTGACCAGAAAGTACACAGCAATTCACGCAGAATATATCACAGGTAAATAGTGTATAATTTAGTTACGAACCTGCTCACATATTTTGTGACAAATTGTAACAATTTAAAAACATGTTTTTTTTACTGTGCAGTGACTTTAGTAGAGAAGGGACAGGTGGTCACTGCTCAGGCAAGCCAGTGGCCGCATAGAATTTAAAGATGGTGTTATTTTCCAGTGGAAATTTGGCAAAGAAACAAAACAAAACAAAAAAAGAGCATACTAGATGGACAGAGTGGTTCTTATTTACCGAATATCCTTACTTTAATTCTAACTCCCCTGATCTAATCACTAAAGTTACTGATGGAGGTGGGAGGCCTCACGTTGTAGTTGTCGGCATCTTCCACTTTGCCAAGATGCTCATGCGTGGTGGTTGGTAGACTTAATTTATCTGTCTAATCAATGAATTGAGTGATCACGCACATGCATGGTCCACTTGATTGTAAGATCTGGATCCTGTAGGAAATGTCAGAACATCTGCACTGACTTTAAAGCAACATTGCTGTGGGGATTTTTTAAGCATGCTGCAAATTAAACATGAAAAAATGCAAATTAGGTTTTACTATAATGTATCTTCTAACCTCTTCATTTTGCTTTTTAGTTATCACTTGATTTGTATCACACAGAGGATGATATTTATAAGCTTTCATTAGTGCTTGAGCCAAGAAATCCTAAATCGGTAAGATATAATAACAAATGTTTCTAAAAATCTGTTAACTTATGTTTTGTGTTCAACAGACTTGTGCAAACTCAAAGTTTTAACCCCTTGAGGACACAACTGTTTTTGGAATGTTGTACAGTTTAGGATACAGGCTGTTTTTACACTTCTACAGTGTTTGTGTTTAGCTGTAATTTTCCATTTTCTCATTTACTGGACCCACACATAAACTACTTTTTTAATGCCATAAAAAGCACTTTCTTTACATACCATTATTTATTGAATCAAATCACATAATTTATTATAATTTTTTTTTTTATAAAATATGATAAATAAATTCAAAAAAACTTTTTCTAACTTTTACATGCAAAACATTTTACACATTGACATACACAAATAAAAAAGTTGCTAAATAGATTCTAATATTTGTCCCAAGTTTAGCAATATACATTGTTTACATGTTTTTCTCCTACAGTCACCTTTCGACTCTAACCCTAATTACCCCAACACTAGCCCTAACCCTAATCTATCTCTAACTTTAGACGCTAACCCTAATCCTAAATGCTAACTCTAGCACTAGATGCTAACTGTATATGCTAACCCTATCATTTATTTTCTTTTCTTTACTTTATAATCACAAAGTGCAAAATACAGAAACAAAAATCTTATATGAAAGAGAAAAAAGAAATACATTATAAATATTAATATTAAATCTTCTCCCATACACAAGATAATTATCCCTCTACTATGCAAGTGCGCCTGTCTACCCCCCGACCCTTAGGGATGGGGCCTTCTTTCGTCTTTTGATGTTTGGCAAGCAGCTATTTAACAACCAGCTATCTTAATACCTGGCCTAAACCTTTGTATGATCTATCTAACTATACTTTCTTAGACCTTCTTATGCTACACTGTTTTTTTCTTTTAGCCCTTCACCCTTCTCGTTATATTCCAATCATCCAAGTAGACAAATAGTTACTTTTCCTTTTATATGTCCCGCAATAGCTCTACTCTTCTTTTTTTCTAACAGTGTAATAATACTGACTTCTTCTAGAGGCAGTCTAGTGACAGTAAAGAGTGAGAGAAGTGATATTGATCATGTTGCTTAATGCTTCGACATCAAGGCGTTATAACGACACTGCCTTTTGAACAGAGGAAGGTAATTTTAACAGAGGACATTCCATGCCGTCACCGGGTCCTCAATGCACAAAAAGTATTGGCATGGAACATCCTTGTGTTGGCAAGAGGTTAAAGAGAATGTATCATGGATCATTTATTAAATGCATTTGTAATCATTCTACTCATGAATTCCTAATATTAGAAAATAACAACAAAAAAAGTATTTGATTGCCTTACTTCTTGAGATAATTAATTTTTACTTCTACAACATGTAGTTTCAGTAAAGTATGGCAATTTCTAGATATAGTTTCATTTTGATAAGATTTGTTATGTAAGTAATTAGATGTTGGTCCTCAAAGCAATGCTATTTGGTCTGAATGCAAAATAATATCAACTATATACAGTTATAACGTGCAAGACAATCGCCAAAGCTAGAGTTGTATACAACTGCTAGAAATGTAAAACAAATCAAAATAAAGAACATTTTTCATTTAAAAACAAAATTCTGCTTTGTCTACCAATGGAAGACACAGAAGGAGCTATCCTCTAAAAGTGAACCCAATAGTTAAAGATTTAACAATGCATTCTGCAAGGCAAGTTGAGCTCTTCTACTCACCAGGTTCACCCCTGCACAATGTTTAGTTAAGATGATGAACATTTAATGTCACCTCAGCTTACCTGTACCTCACTTGTAGTGAATGGTTATGGAACCCAGACTTTCACCCTCTTCTTCATGTCAGTGAATATGAAGGGGATGGGACAGCTCATAGCAGCTGCATTAATTCAGCCGCTTCGCTGTCCCCTCTCAAGCGATGGCCAGTTTATCGCACGAGAGGTCATCGTGGGACAGTTTATCGAGGGATCGCTGAAGGTGAGTATTATTAATAGGGGTTAATTTTAGTGTTAGGGTTTGTGGGGGGGGGTTAGATGTTAGAGTTCGGGGGTAGCATTAGTATTAAGGGTAATTTTAGTATTAGGGTTCGGGGGTTAATTTTAATAGGGTGCTGGGGGGGGGGTAATTTTAGTATTAGGGGGTCACTTTTAGAGGGGGTTAATTTATTAGGGGGTGTACGTTTGTAAGCGCTGATAGTTTAGCGCTGACATAGCAACGATGAACCGGCTGCGTTCATCTTCTCCGATGACAGTTCAGAGTTCAAAACTGACACGCTGAACTGTCAGCGGAGAAGCAGTCGCGAAGAAGTGTCTTAGACCCCATATGAACAGTACAGTCAATGAAAACTCATATGTTTCTATGTTTCTATGTTTCTATGTAACTCAAGAATATGTAGATTGCAGAACTTTTTAGTTAAATAATAGAGTGTGAATACAGACGAATAAAGGAGCAATTTTCTCCGAAATGAAAAAAGCAACAACTTTGACATAATTTTTTTAAGCTCAATGTTCCTTCAAATGTCTGAAAGAACGCTTTACACAGTATTCACCCTTTCAATACATCTGTCTCTAAAATAAACTATGCTTATATTTCTTTAATGAAACATTAAATAAATACATGAACACAGCACACAAAATTATCAGTTAATCCAAATGTGTTTTCTAGTCTAGATCAATTTAGTCCTACTTATGGTCAGATGAATATTTATATTTGGGGAGGGTCCATGACCTCATTGTGCCCCAGGGTCCAGGCTGCTTAAAAAATAAAGACATCTGTAACCTACATTGCATATCTCATGGTTCCAAGGGCAAAATAACTGAGTTGGAAAAATTCTCTGACTCTGAGGTTTTACAAATTGTCCTAACACAATACACAGTGTACACCAAGGACAGTGTAGAATGCAGGCCCAGGGAAAATGGAAATATAGTACATGTTTCTTCATGGGATTTCCACCCGATACTGAGATTATTTATGCTGTACTAATATTGATTTAAATGTGCATGAGATATATTATTGTTGTTTTTACTTTTCAACGAATCACAGTTTAGTAAAGGAATACACTAAAAAATATATATATTTTTTGTATTAATTTCTGTCTATAATAATTTCTATCATACATGATGTATTTTCGTATATATTTTCTCATAGCCAACTTCCCCAACAACACCAAACAAACCAGTTGTACCACTTGACTGGGCATCGGGAGTGACTACAAAGCCTGACCCAACAATTATTAACAAGCATATACGCAAATTAGTTGAGGTAAGATGCTCATCCATGTTTTCATTTAAAAATATATGTCTTTTATAAAACTACTGAAAGACTGTGAACAAATGATCAAAGTTTCAAATGTGCCACCATGTAGATAAGGCATGCTAACATTTATTAAGGGGTGCTAAAATGTGATGATAAACCATAGTACTAAAGAATAGGAAAGAATAACTACATTTATATACATAAGGCTAAACATTGGCTGAAGCATGATGACAAACTGTAAACCTTGGTTAAGGAGCGATATATAAGTAATAAATCTTGGAAAAAGAAACCTAGAAAATGAGTTTTGATCCTCGCATCCAATAGCAATACTAAAGGAGCGCTAGAAATGAGAAACCTAGTAAGTGAAAAGGAGTGGTAGATATTGTATGAACGACAATATGCAACAAACTATTCACAGAGATTTTTAGAGGTGGAGCCAAGAAAAGCAAAACAAAAGGGAGAAGCTCAAAACAAGTTTTATACCCCACTCACTGCTACGTATAGAAGTGAATACTGAAGAAGGGGCGACATGCCTATATCTAGGAAGGTTCTAAATGAGCACAGTTTGCAATCCTTGACATTACTGAATATTTCATTTGATAAGAACGCTGCAGGTCAGGAATAATTTCCTTGTGATATATGTCAATCCAAACATGTGTGATGTTCTGGGATACTTGCTAGAGACCACTATTAAATGAGATAGACGAACCTGGTATAGATGACTGGATAGTAGAGATGAGACAGGATAAGGTAGTTGTGCCAAACAATATGATGAGTCTTGGACACCAATTAGGATAAGCACCACTGTACTTCACACAGACCAAATAATGCAGAAGATAAGTCACTTGAAAGCCAGTAACTGGGATGATTAAGCAAGCAGGAATCATACAGCACTTGTAATCCAGCAATGAGATGGTTAATATAGCAGTAATTATACAGTACTTGTAGCCAGCAGTGAGATGGTTAAATGCAGCAGACAATCGGATGGTCAAAATACAAGCCAGGGTCAGGGTCACCAGCAATCGGCAAAAAGAATACTCAGTCCAAAATCAGGGAAGCCACAAAAGTAGCAAAATGAAATACAGACTGGGTCTACACCCATCTTTACAATATAATATAGTGTATATTTTGTGTAGATCTATGTAAATTTTCATTTACTCTAGAATGTCTCCTGCCTGTGTTGAAGTACATGTATGTGTACATAACATCTGAATACTGAGAAAAATAACCATGACTACCAAACACATGGTAAATAATCTTATATTTTTATTAATATCACCATTACTGTAGTGAATATATAATCTCGGTTTTTTTTCCAGTCTGTTTTTAGAAATTATGATCATGACCATGATGGATATATTTCTCAGGAGGACTTTGAAAGCATAGCTGCTAATTTCCCTTTTTTGGACTCTTTCTGCGTTCTAGACAAAGATCAGTAAGTTGCTCTGAATGATCTGAACATTATTCTTGCCATGCATTTGTACTGTGTTATTCTTGGCCCACTAGTGAACACAGTTGGGTTTAGCTGGATAAAGTAATGTGTCTTTGTGAACTAGGGAACTGTTGGTAATTTTATATTGTTTTTAGGCTCAATATATTCTTCATGTTAAAGAAAATTACATTAGTGGTTAGCTGTATAAATTATATATTGGAAATATTTAGGATAAATAAGAATCTTTTATAATGTTTAACTAAATTAGTAATCTGTAATTCTAGTTATTTATTATTCTCTAATAAGTAGGCCAATATGAATGAGAAATACAAAATTATACACCCCCAAAAGGAAGGTATAAAAGGCAAAAATATATTTTAGGATAGCTGTGTAAATATAAATGGGTTTTCCATTGACAGTATTTTTTTTAAGAATTAACATTAGATACTTTACCTCTGTATTTCTTCAAAAATAGTTTATTTTACTAATATGAAAAGTTGAATGATAAACACTGCATCTCAAGAATCTTAGACAATTTGTAACTTGAGAGTGATAAACACAGTAATATCATGTCATTAACAGTCATGGTAGTCTTTCATGCACTTGTGACTGATATAATCCCTAATAATTCTACTTTGTCATTTTCTCTTCACAGAGATGGCCTTATCAGCAAGGATGAAATGATGGCCTATTTTTTGAGAGCTAAGTCTCAGTTTCATTGTAAAATGGGGCCTGGCTTTATTCACAACTTCCAAGAGATGACATATCTAAAGCCAACATTCTGCGAACATTGTGCTGGATTTGTACGTTTGTTTTAAATGTATTTTAATATTTGTATTCAGTTTCAGGGGTACATTCCGTTACTTTAACTGCCAAGTTGCTCTGAAGCCTTTAGCTTCATGGAAACCATGTAGCTTTTATGGCAGTTTACAATTCAGTAGCCGGTTAAACACTGACGGTTTGTCCATCTTAATATTAGGTCTATATATAGTAAAAGATGCTAGCCAGATTGAGATTTTTTGTCTAGTAAAAGTGAGTCTTATATTTCAGAAAATGCAAGGATTTCCATGAACACTGCAGGGTCTATTTATTAAAGGGTGACTTGCAGGTGAGTTGAGGTGAGATGAACATTTCTTCTCACCGGCTCAACTATCTCCTGTTAGAAGAGCTCAGCCGACCATGGATAATGCATAGTTGCATTTTTTAAATCTATGACTATTTTAATAATTCATTAAGCAGAACCAACTCTGTTGTTCTAGGACAAGGGCGTCCAACGTACAGCCTGTGGGCCAAGTGCAGCCCATTTGACAGCAAGGTTTGGCCCATCTGACTTAACTACTCATCTTCTCATTACCCCTCTAAACACATGGTATACAGTTAACCTGCACTGCTATTCTGATACTGCTAAACAACCAAACATTTTCCTTTGACTAACAAGCTATTTTTCACCATTACTGTAAATAAACAAATATAATACACATATGCATTTCTTCAGAGGAAACTTGGGCGCCCCTGTTCTACGAAAACTCAACAGACAGTTAATAGTACTACAGTTAATAGTATGTATCGAACATAAAAATATTGAGACTTAAATATCTATGTAGATTGTTGTATTGTAATGTTGTCCATTAACAATGTAAGGAATAAAATGTTATAGTAGATTATCCCAATTTTAAAATCTATGCCAGGAATAGAATATTAGCATTTTTATTTATAAGTAAGAAAATTGTATATCATGTTGGTGGTGAAAAAAAAAAAAAAGTGATATATTTCTCAAGAGAGCATCAGGTTTGGGCAACAAGACTCCCAGAGCTACATCCTCTCCTTGCTTATCAGACCACCCCTACTAGCATGTGAGATTACAGATCCCAGCATTCCTCTCACTGATAGTGCTCCTTTTAGTCTGTTAAAAGCTGATAGAACTCTGGTGCCCAGTCATGTTATTAGTAGGTTACCTATTGTTTAAAGAGACAGTGGTGTGTGATAATACCTCAATAAAAACTGCTGCTTCCCACAGGCCTAAGTCTTGTCCCTGGCAGGAAGGGTGTTAAGTGAGGTTATATCCTGTTTATCTCAGCATAGCTACTTCAACTTCCTTCTTTATGACCTGCTCTTCCTTCTTTGTTTCTCTTACTGGTTCCATTAAACTATTTTACATTTTGTTGCAGCTCTGGGGTATAATCAAACAAGGATATAAGTGCAAAGGTAACTATTAAGTGTTTTTTTTTCTCACAGTGTGAATGCTACTTTGGGATATAGTATCTTATGAATATATTCAAAAATATAGTTCTGGTAGCGTAAAAACTGAGTTTTGTTTATTTTTCACAAGCATAAGCTATAGTTTTTGGATTTTCAATGTACAATATAATTTTACATATAATCAACACAGGTTATTTGATTTGTAAAGAACAAGTCTATTGAGAAAATGTAACCCTTTCTGATTCAATAAGTCGTGTTTTTTGAATTTCCTGTTTTAGGGCTGAACATTTCATTTTTTTTTTTTTTTACATAGTATTATCCCATAGGATACTTTAAAAGAAGAAAAATTTGTGGTGTGGTAACAAGCTGGTAAATTATCCAGATCTTTCTGTCTAATATTTAGCAGAAAACAAATCCTTTATGAATACTAAATTAATTTTCTCTCATAATTTGGTTGTTATGTTGTAAAGCACTATAATAAAAAGAAATAAAAATATATGTGTAGTATGTTTCAGGACATACTTGAAAACGAGAAATCTTGATGTATTCATCTTGGTAATACACTTTGTAAATAAGCAAACAAAAACTGTACATTTCAGTCCTTACACATGATATATAGCTAAGTAAATGTGCATTTTCTTGGCACTAGCTAATTCAAATTGAGAAAAAAATCCTGAAATATAACAAAATATTTTTTTTCTGGTATTGTTAATGCCATGTAGGGTTGCCCATCCCATGAATATGCCTCCATATTTTTTTTTTGCTGGACAGAGAACCTGAATAATGAACTGTCTACATTAAGACTTGACACTTGACAGCAAAACATAGGTTTATGACCACTTTATGAGAAGATGTCTTTACGTATGTAACATATGACACAGATAGGGCTTAATACTTGTAACTAGCATTTTCAGTTCCAATGGGATGTGAATGCCAATCTGTGAAATGTCCAAGTCAGAGAAATCTGGGCGGTGTGTTTTTATATTCTGTAATATATTGTGAGCACCTAAATATCTTTGGGACCCGATGCATTTGTTCTGCTCTACTACTATTGTTTGTTCTCAAATGATCTTAAAAATGACATATTTTATTTGCAACATGTCTGGTTGTTTGTTTACAATCAAACTCTATGTAGTTACTGTAGTGTTTTTGTGTTTGTTTACCAAGATTGTGGTGCCAACTGTCATAAGCAGTGCAAGGATCTACTCGTACTAGCATGCAGAAAACTCTCCCGAGGAACTTCCGTAGGGAGCAACCATGGTTCCCTTCCAAGCAGTCCATCTCTTGCACCAGGTACAGCATAAACAAGATTTTACGAAATTCCACAAGATTTTCAAACAGTTTACAAATCACCCAGCTGATTTCATTTGTATTTCTAGCATATGAAAAAGTATTGGCAGACTTTTTTTTGCGATTTTTTTTTAGTATCAGAGCCGTAGTAATTCCACTTAGCAGAATACCTCAACAATTTAGACGCTAACTAGTTTATTATTAAGTTTGTAAAGAGCTATAGGTTTCCTTTAAGTTTGAAAGGAGCTTGCACTTACAGAAATTCCTGATGAATTGTGTTATGGTAAAAATTGCACACTGATATAAACGGGGACCCTGAGTGTGGATAATCATCTATAGTTTGTAAGTTGCTGAAAATCCTTTATAGACTTTACACCTGTTGTCTCTGCTGAGTCCTTTCTGAATTAAAACAAATAGAACTCCAAAGGGAGCACCCATGGGTCTAGTTAAAAAAAATAGTTTTAATCCATGAAGTGAACTATACACAAGCAAAAGAATCACAGAGGCGGGGATGCCAAACACTTAACGCGTTTCACATCCTCACGACGCTTACTCATAAGTGGGTAGTATGAATTTAGCCAAATTGTCCAGAATTGTAACTAGCTGCCCCAGTACCTATATTTGTGGCTTAGTTGTTGCTTAGGATCTATAGTGAACTAAATGGGACCATACTATGAGCAAGGTAAACAGATGTAAATTAAAATATTTATCTGTTATCTGAGAGTTTCTTAAACTTGATTGGACATGTGATAAGTGGATAGAAAGATCTAGATAGCTCAATACATGTTGTCACTTATCTTTAACTCTTTAGAATATCTTCAAAATTGTTGTTAGCCTCTATTGTGAGCTACAAACAAAGGGGAAATCACAAAAGCCAGAATATGGTGTAGTATTTTGGAGCTCATTAGGGTACAAATATTTCTCCCAAAAGAAACTGACTCACAAATTGGAAAGCCTTTTGGGACCAGGCTCATGGATATGTAGCATTGGTCACGAATATTCTGGAATGGAGACCTGATATAATAGTTGTCATCCAGAAATCTTAAAATCAGAGAGTAGGCGCAGAATGGGGCGAAAGTAATGGGTGCTAGGCAAGTCCTATGGGTGCAATCTGGGTGCTGGGCAACAACTGTGGGTGCAATTTGGCTGATCAATCTGGCAAGACCCATGGGTGCAATCCGGATGCTCAGTTTGGCAAGACTTGAAGATGCAATCTTGGTGCTGGGCAAGTCCTGTTGGTGAAATCTGGTTCTGGGAAAGACCTGTGTGTGCAGTATGGGTGCTGGGCAAGTCATGCAAGTGCAATCTTGGTACTGGGCAAGTTCTGTGGGTGCAATCTGGGTGCTCTGAGAAAACCTGAGAGTGCAATCTAGATGTTATGGCAAATAAAGTCTTATTTTACAAATGTGCTTTAAAAATGCAATTTAGGTATTCTGACATAGTAATGGTACAATGCTATGGATCTGTCATAATGATGATTAAACATGCAGTGAGAATTTTTCCTTAAAATAGGGCCTACAGATACATAACAAAATGTAACAAATAAGTAAAGACATAATTTACAAATTGGTCTATATTTTCTAGCTCAAGATGAGGTTTTTGAATTTCCGTCTACTGGAAGAGAAAATCAGGATATTGATGGACGAGCTATAACTCTTGTCACTGGCTCTTCGAGAAAGATTTCAGTGCGGTTACAGCGAGCGACCACCAGTCAAGCAACACAAACAGATCCACTGTGGTCTGATTCTGGTTGGAGTGACACTGGGTCTCATACATTTCCAAAAATGAAATGTAAATTCTACAGGAAGTCTACAAAAAATAAAGGTTTTGCCAAGTGGGAAAATGATAAGCCAAATTTGCACCCCAATATGGACATAATGGAAATGCAGATCACAGAACATATTGTGGATCAGAATGGAACGGAAGCGAAAGGGGATCTAAATTATACAGAGGTTAGTAATAGTCCTTTCAAAATCAGTAAATAATTTTTAATTTAAGTTACTGTTTAACTGTAGAATATGGTCAGTTTTTAAACCATGGCTACAAATATAATGCATCACATTCCCTACACCTGAATTTACCCATATGGTTCTTCCAAGTTCTGAATAAGTATTATCCCATAAAATGTCTTATGTGATCCAATATAGTTAACTTTAAATGTCCTAATTTAAATATATATTACACTGTATTGGGTTTTGACACAATGAATAGATAATAGATAGTTGTGCAGCATGGTAAGTATTAAGTACCTTGGTGTATATGCTCGTGTTCCTCTTCTGTAAAAAGTATAACTTTGAAACAGTGTTTATACACTCCATGTTTACTGCTCTAACTAAAGCAAAAATATTTGGTAATTGATTACATTGCATGAGTCAGCTTGAGCAATATCTAAATTACATCCTTATTTAACTCCAAATATACAGTAGTTTGACTAGTGGTTTACACCCTCTTGCCCCTCAGACATGGTAACTTTTCACCTTTGATTAGATCCCTCTTCTCTCTCTTGATAGTGATCAGTTTGGTAGCAAATGCAGACAATGGGGTAATATATATAAACGTGGCGCGCACAAAAATTGCCTAACAGTGTGTGCCATTGCATAACAAAAAACGTCCGACAAAATAGGGAGTTTGTGCTATCTGTGCCAGTACTGAAGTTTCAAGCTTCTCTGGATGCTCTGGCACAATTTGTGCCATTGTTTCCCATGTACATAAAAAAGTTGTGCCTGACTTTGGACTAAAAAGCTTTGCCAACACATGGTTGGCAGTGTCGCAATTTCAGGCACACAAAAGTGTTGGGTTGTATAAAACATAGGCAAAAAGCTTTCATAAAAATGAGAACAGTCATTGCACCTTTTATCACTCCTGACACTTGCTACTGCAGCTCCCTTTAGAATTCCCCCCAATAAGTTAGAAAATCATATCTGACACCTTCATTGACTGTTATAAGGATACACAATGAGACGTCATTTTATGCAACTAGAGGGTAATATATGTACAGAACAATGAAAGGAATGTTGCCAAGTGCAGGCCAAACGGGGCAGAAAGTTGCTGGATACAAACACGTGTAGCTAATTTGTTCCATGTAAATATATTGCTGAACATTTCAAATTTAATTTAAACTAACTGTTTAAACTTGAACCTGTTTTCATTCACAGGACAGTTGATTCCTAAACTTCTAATTTGCAAGTTGAATGGAGAATACTAGAAACATCACGAGACATAACCCAATCATCATCTTAATGGATCTCCAAAATATTGTGTATGTGGCGGTTAAAACATAAAGCCAAGATAGGGTTAAAGAAAATGTGCATCTGCTGACCTTTAAATGGCCCACTGTCCCTCTACCACATTACAAACAAACTGATAGACTTTGAAAGAAAACTGGATGGATCTTAAAATTGGAACCATTGTTTGAATACACTACATTGAAACCAGATTTCTAAATATATAAATGTGTAAGATTTATTTTGATTTTTGTATAAAAGTGTCAGTTGTATTTATTTTTTAAAACAATTAGGTAAGAAGAAGCCATGACAAAAGACTGTTTAATGTTCCTCTTCTTGCTAAAACCTCTGGTTCTGTAGTAACTTATGAATAAATAGAAAATAATGTATCTCACATGAAATACACAAGGGACCTGTCAACAGTTCCATATTTTTACATAAGTCATTGGTGTGGTTCAATGTTGGCACCACCTCCTACCATTGATGCCCCTTCACCACTCATGCTCCATGTATTTGCACTAGTTCCATTCACTGCCCATGTATGCCACATCCACAAAATGTAAGGTCTAGAAGAGACCTGATGTATTTTTGGATGCAGTTGAAATGTGGCCTTGTAACCATGCACAACAAAGGACGGGAGGAAACAGTTTTTTTGATTGGATTGGTGCATTTGTATAGTTATCTATGGATTGAGTAAATGAAGAAACACAACTACAGTATTGTAAATAGTAGCAACGCTAGCCTGAGGTTCTGTATAAAAGTCACATCCAAGAAAATAGTTGCATATAGTTATGCTAGGGTCTCAGGGTCCCTTACCTTTAATGTTTTAAATGTGTTTGAATTGTGCATAGGTACTGAGTGCAGTGTGCATTTTGATAGCTAGTTCCATGCTTTGGTAACACAAAGGAAAGCACAAAATACATACAAACCAAAAGTAACCACAAAAATACCCTATACTAACTAACAATAAAATGTACACAGGTTTCAAAGAATTGTTAATTTCTACAACTTTGTATTTATTTATAATAGGCTACCAGTCTTGTGCGGTGTTTGTGTCACAATGTAATTAATAAACAGAAATGTCATGTACAACCTGTGAATTTTTATGGTCTGCTTCATTATCTCCACATTTATATAAGTTGCCATAATCGGCCATGATAGCAGGGACACATAGTAACATAGTAATATATAGTAACATAGGTTGAAAAAAGACACACGTCCATCAAGTTCAACCCATCTACCTATCATTCCAGCGTTTTGATGCAAAAGAAGGCAAAAAACCCTAAGGAAGCTATTTCGAATTTTGCCTCCTAGGGGGAAAAATTCCTTCTTGACTCCAAAAGGGCAATCAGATTTCTCCTTGGATCAATAAGCTCTATTACTAATGCTTATTCTATTATTAATAGCTCTGTATGTTCTGCTTTTCTAAAAAAAAACATCCAGACCATTTTTAAATGCATCTATTGTGGTTGATAGCACTACCTCTCTTGGCAGTGAGTTCCATAACTTTATTGTCCTTACCGTAAATAATCCCTTCCTTTGCTGTCTATGAAATCTTTGCTCTTCCAGTCTCAGGGGGTGACCTCTTGTTCTTTGTACATTTCTGTTAATGAACAGGTCCCTGGAGAGCTCCTTATATTGGCCCTGCACATATTTATATAATGTTATCATATCCCCTCTAAGACGAAGAATTTTTTAAGTCTCTCTTCATAACTAAGATCCTCCAATCCCCTTATTAATTTTGTAGCTCTCCTTTGCACTTTTTCTAGTTCCTTAATATCCTTTTTAAGGACCGGTGCCCAGAATTGTACTGCATATTCAAGGTGAGGTCTTACCAATGATTTGTAAAGAGGCAAGATGATGTCCTCCTCCTGTGAATCTATACCTCGTTTTATACATGCCAATATCTTATTGGCCCTTGCAGCTGCTGACTGGCATTGGGCACTGTTGCCAAGTTTGTTATCTACAATGATTCCTAAATCATTTTCATTAGTAGTTTTTCCCAGGGAAATACCATTTAACGTACAGTGGATATAAAAAGTCTACACACCCCTGTTAAAATGTCAGGTTCCTGTGCTGTAAAAAAATGAGACAAAGATAAATCATTTCAGAACTTTATCCACCTTTAATGTGACCTATAAACTGTACAACTCAATTGAAAGACAAACTGAAATGTTTTAGGTAGAGGGAAGAAAAAATATAAAAATAAAATAATGTGTTTGCATAAGTGTGCACACCCTTAAACTAATACTTTGTTGAAGCTCCTTTTGATTGTATTATAGCACTCAGTCTTTTTGGGTATGAGTCTATCAGGATGGCACATTTTGACTTGGCAAGATTTGCCCACTCTTCTTTGCAAAAACACTCCAAATCTGTCAGATTGCGAGGGCATCTCCTGTGCACAGCCCTCTTCAGATCACCCCACAGATTTTCAATCGGATTCAGGTCTGGGCTCTGGCTGGGCCATTCCAAAACTTTAATCTTCTGGTGAAGCCATTCCTTTGTTGATTTGGATGTATGCTTTGGGTCGTTGTCATGCTGAAAGATGAAGTTCCTCTTCATGTTCAGCTTTCTAGCAGAAGCCTGAAGGTTTTGTGCCAATATTGACTGGTATTTGGAACTGTTCATAATTCCCTCTATCTTAACTAAGGCCCCAGTTCCAGCTGAAGAAAAACAGCCCCAAAGCATGATGCTGCCACCACCATGCTTCACTGTGGGTATGGTGTTCTTTTGGTGATGTGCAGTGTTGTTTTTGCGCCAAACATATCTTTTGGAATTATGGCCAAAAGTTCAACCTTGGTTTCATCAGACCTTAACACCTTTTCCCACATGCTTTTGGGAGACTTCAGATGTGTTTTTGCAAAATGTAGCCTGGCTTGGATGTTTTTCTTCGTAAGAAAAGGCTTTCGTCTTGCCACTCTATCCCATAGCCCAGACATATGAAAAATACGGAGATTGTTGTCACATGTACCACACAGCCAGTACTTGCCAGATATTCCTGCAGCTCCTTTAATGTTGCTGTAGGCCTCTTGGTAGCCTCCCAGACCAGTTTTCTTCTTGTCTTTTCATCAATTTTGGAGGGAACTCCAGTTCTTGGTAATGTCACTGTTGTGCCATATTTTCTCCACTTGATGAAGACTGTCTTCACTGGGTTCCATGGTATATCTAATGCCTTTGAAATTCTTTTGTACCCTTCTCCTGACTGATACCTTTTAACAATGAGATCCCTCTGATGCTTTGGAAGCTCTCTGTGGACCATGGCTTTTGCTGTGGGATGCGACTAAGAAAATTTCAGGAAAGACCAACTAGAGCAGCTGAACTTTATTTGGGGTTAATCAGAGGCACTTTAAATGATGGCAGGTGTATGCTGACTCCTATTTAACATGATTTGGACTGTGATTGCTTAATTCTGAACACAGCTACATCCCCAGTTATAAGAGGGTGTGCACACTTATGCAACCACATTATTTTATTTTTATATTTTTTCTTCCCTCTATCTAAAAGATTTCAGTTTGTTTTTCAATTGAGTTGTACAGTTTATAGGTCACATTAAAGGTGGAAAAAGTTCTGAAATGATTTATCTTTGTCTCATTTTTTTACAGGACAGAAACCTGACATTTTAACAGGGGTGTGTAGACTTTTTATATCCACTGTATATGTTGCTTTGTTTTTATTTTTCCCATAATGCATAACTTTACATTTGTCTATATTGACCCTCATTTGCCACTTTCTTTCCCAGTCCCCCACTCTGTCCAAATCTTCATGTAAAGAAAAAACATCAAGATTAGTCTTTATTACCTTACCTAACACTGAGACATGGCTCTCAGCACAACGTGGGAGATCATTAATAAACATATTAAAAAGAAGAGGTCCCAAAACAGACCCGTGAGGTACTCCGCTCAATACCCTGGTCCAATTTGAGGCTTTTCCATTTACAACAACCCTCTGTGTTCTATCTTTTAGCCAATGTTCAATCCAAATACATACATGTGCCCCCAATCCTATTTCTCTCAATTTGTAGAGTAACATTTTGTGTGGAACTGTATCAAATGCTTTAGCAAAATCCAAATAGATCACATCAACTGCCACACCAAGATCTATATTTTTACTGACCTCTTCATAGAATGTTATTTTTTTTTGACAAGACCTGTCTTTCACAAAACCATGTTGACTTTTACTAATTATATTCTGATTAAAGATGTATTCTTGAGTGTACACCTTTAGCAATCCTTCAAATAATTTCCCCACTACAGATGTCAAGCTCACTGGCCTATAATTACCAGGCAGAGATTTTGATCCCTTTTTAAATATTGGAATGACATCCGCCTTTCGCCAGTCTGTTGGCACTATACCTGAACTGAAAGAATCCCTAAAGATCATAAATATTGGTCTGGCCAGAATTATTCTTAACTCTCTAAAACCCTTGGGTGTATACCATCTGGCCCTGGGGCCTTGTCTATCTTAACAGAGTTTAATTGCTTAAACACTTTTTCCCGTGTCAGCCAATCCCATGTTTGTGGTGATTGTTCCGTAACTTCCGGTAGCAGGGGCTCATCCATCTATTCTTCTTTAGTATAAACAGAAGAAAAAAAAAGTATTTAAAATGTCTGCTTTTTCTCTGTCCTCACTTACCAAATTTCCCATTTGGGATAACAAGGGCCCAACATTTTCCCTCTTTAGCTTTTTTCCATTTATATATTTTCTCGTTTTCCAATTTAGCCATTTTAATTGCCTTTTTGCAGGCTTTGTTGGCATCTTTGTATTTTATAAATGATAATGTTGATCCCTTGCTTTTATAATGTTTGAATGCCATTTTCTTGTTTTGCATTTCCTGTTTCAAATTACCGGTAAGCCACATTGGTTTTGATTTGTGTCTTTTGTATTTCTTTCCCAAAGGTATATATTGGGATGTGTACTTTTGTAATGTGTGCTTAAAGGCATTCCACTTGTCTTCTGTGTTTAGTCCAGAAAACAATCATTCCCAGTCTAAATGTTCAATTGTTGCCCTTAGTCCATCAAAGTTGGCCCTTCTAAAATTAAGTGTTTTGGTTGCGTAGTTACCAAATTGCTTTTTTTGCATTAATCTCAAGCGAAACCATGTTATGGTCACTATTGCTCACGTGTTCTCTTACTTTGATGTTTGAGATAAGCAGCTCATTGTTTGTTATTACTAAATCCAGACAGGCATCCATTCTAGTTGGGGTGTCTACTAATTGTGACACATATTTGTTCCACATGCTGCCGACAGAGCATGCAAAGTGCAGCCCGGCAGTATGTAGGATGTATATACACACAGACACAATCCAATTAATTAATCAGGGTGGAGATCTCATAGGACCTACCAAGATTAATTAATTGGATTCTGTCTGTGCGTATATGCATCATACATACTGCCAGGCTGCACGTTGCATGCTCTGTCTGCAGCATGTGGAACACATATGTGTCCCTTGAAACATGGCCGATGTTGGCAACTATGAGTGACTTGAAAACTATCCACCATAAAGGCTATTGGGAGTTTGCACTACTTGCACCGATTTCTGGGTTTCTCTGGTGCTATTTGCCCCAGCATGTCTTATTTACATCATAAAAGGTGCAAATATGAACCTGAAATTGCACTCTCTGCAATCTCTCAGCCAAATCACCATTTCAGCCACTGAATAGTGGCAGGATGTATAAAACAGATGCAATGGCTGTTATATAAATATGTTTCAACAGCCATTGCACCTTTTTTCCCCACTCTCCAGACACTTGTAACTGCGGCTCCCTTTATAAAGTCCCCTATCGAGAGAAAAATCATTCATTTTAATTTCTCCTCAGCATTAACCCAAATCAATAGTATTCCTAAATATTGAAAAGTAAATCTTATTTTAGACATTCACTGAGTCTGTGAGTGCTTCATTCAGACTAAAGCAGAATATTTCCATTAGGTCGCTAAAGGTGATACAATGCTGCTGTCATGCAGATGCATATTATCCTTAAGCACAAACAATGGCATGTAAACACTATTATACCTGTGTGGATCTCAGTTGTCTATAGATAACAGCATGTCAATACCTATTTCCTCTATTTGTTTGAGTGAAGCAAGATGCAAGGGCACTTTGGATATTAGGTATGTCTGAACCTTTTATACTTTCATGATAAAATTGTATACTGGACAAAAAAAAGACTATGGTCTTTACTCATAAATACAATTACAAGGAATTGAGACAGGGATTTCAACCTATGGACAACCCATGACTATGTTTTTTTTTTAAATAAATTTGGATTATTATTACAAAGTGTCTGATAAAATAATTCACCCCTATGTAAAATGTCATGTTTTAGTTCCTTTTTAGCAGCGTTGTCCTCTGCTGCTAGCGCTGTTATTATGTGCCTTCACTTGGGTGGGAAAACTGATAAAGCGGTCTAAGCCTTCTAAAGTTCTGCCCAGATGTGTCCAATCTCGTCACACACATCACACAGCTTCTATAGTGACAGGTCTGCAAGGAGAGATCCTTCCCTCGCAGCCTTGTTTGATTAAACAGCTGTGTTAAAGGAGAATTCTGATCACAGCTTAAATTCTCCATTAACATGGCTTTTTTTTAATGTCTTGACTACCTTTTTGATTCACTTCAGCTTAAACAAATGCATAACTGGCAGGTGAGCAAGGATTTGTTTCATGCAAGAGTGTCTGTGTAAAGTGGGCAGTTCAGGCATTTCATTGACAGAGACGCACTTGCAATGGGTACATTTGTTGTGTGACATCCACAGACCTGCCATCCTAGGTTGGTTTATACACTATGGGGGCTATTCACTAAAAGGTGAGTTAAAGTGAGATGAACATTACATCTCACCAGTTAAGTTATACATTGTGAATGAGCAAACTGGGATTTTTTTTAGTAGGGGAAACATGCTAGGTTTATCCCTGCACACTGTATAGTTAAATTGGTGAGGTGAAATGTTCATCACACCTCAACTCAACTTTTAGTGAATATCCCCCAAAGAGTTCTCCGTTTTAGATAATAATGGTCCCTATGCTACATAATAAAAGGTTTCATACTCTCCTATAATGTCCATGATTGTGCTCAATTCAAGTAAGTATCATCCGGAAAATAAACATTGGAAAAATAAGTGCAGGATCAAATAGTCACTGGTCACCAAATCTTTTATGCTATTTTACGTTGACCATTGTGGACGTAATCTTTACTGACATCTCAGTTCTACATACATTTGCAGACATAGATAGACAATAGTTTGAGAGAGCTCTCAGCGATTGTGCACTTTCAGTTAACCCAATTAACTTGTTTAATGTGTTTATGTAATTAATCAGCGGTCCTATGACCTTGAATCACATACTCAATAAACAACCTAAAAGGAAACCATGAGAATCCAAAATAAAGAGAGTAGCAACTCCTCATTCTTAAAGAGCACCTGTGTCTAGAGAACCCTTTCTCACTACATTTCTCAATATTGTTTCCAGCAGTCTGTTGTTTGACATACAGGATTTACAGTGTGAGAAGAGTAACAGTCAGGATAAGAGTCCTTTTCTTCATTTTTTATCAATATAATAAGACGATAGCGCTTTGTATAGTTACAAATTTCCTGTTATACAAATAGCTTCCTGTATATTTCTTTTAGCTTCCCTGCAGTGCATTGAATGTTTTACCCCTACACAACATGCAAAAAGGTACATGCACTAGTAACTCTGCAGCTGGCCTTGTGGGAACTTCATGAGTCATTAAAATGTGTTCACTTAGACGTGCCTTTGCACTAAGCTTACATTATGAACAATGACTAAAATAGATGTCCTTGTAAGTATAGCAAAGTGCATTTAGTCTAATCATTAACAACATTAAAAGCCTTAGAAATGAAGCAAGCAAAAAAACCAACAACAAAATGCATGCAGTATAAAATGATAACCATGAGCTATATTGTGCGTTGGATGTTAGAGACTGTTTTGCACTTGTTACAGGCTCAATTCCCCAACGTGCCATTAGTTTTGCAAATCCCTTTTGTTCCCTCTGATCCGTAAAACTGAGAAAAGTTTAGGGATTTTAGCATGAGTAGTCATCAAATGCTCTTTTTTTTAATATACCATATGAACAGCAAGGAGAATATCTTTACCCTGACCTAATTAGCAAGGATGACCTTGGTTATATGTCTTTACTTATGATAAAAAAGACACAACAGTGGAGGGTGCCAAGTGTAAAAATAAATACCCTTAATAATGGTATGAACTGATAAAGTCCCGAATAAATAACTAAAGAATAAAAAGTAATGAATGGGAAATTTTCAAACAATAAATAAATCGTAACGTAATATAAAGCATGAAACAAATGAATAAATAAATGAATGAAAAAATAAATGTGAGAAACCATACAATAAACAGTGTAAATAATGAAAAGGCTCAATATTTGTATTCATTCATTAAAGCATTTCCATTGAACCCCTTTATTCTTTATGAAAAAAGAAGCCAAAATGTGATATTGTGTTCGTGGCCTCAATCACAAAGTGATCAAGAGCCAGCGAAAAAGAGAGAACTCACAATGTCACTGGTGACAATGCAAAGGTGTGACAGAATCTGGAGGATTGGCCATTATATAAGGAAATATAACTAGTGCTCACTTTGCCCCAGAAATGACCTTTATAGATTAACCACTAAATGGCTAGAGTAAGCAATATTATTTGTGTGACCTACACATATTTTCATGCTCTCTGGAATGGATTAGATGCATGAGCACTATTTCCCAGCTATATAATTCTTGCATTTGTAACTTTGATTAGTGGAAAAAAGAATATTAGTGCATCAACAAGGTATATTGATATCAAGGAGCTACCGGTAATAAGAAGTGAGTCCACTATTTGCCTTAGGACAAGCTTCAGTCCCTCTTGAAAAACTGTCATACAAACCATGAACTGTGTGTGGTAAGTGGTATATTGCACAACTGTTCAATTTGTTTAGAAGTATGTATCAGGGCAATATCATACTGGAATCTGGGAACAACATAAGGGAAATATAGGGTACACCTGCTCCTATAATATTGGATTATACATCTTGGCCATTATACAGAGCAATTATTGGACCTAATAATTCCCACAAGATGGCTGCTTATTCTTTACAAGCATTGTGTGTTAAAGGCCTCCTTTGGTTTTCTTCAAATGTAAATCTTTCCTGAATCCTGATGTGAGAAATTATGTGAGAGATTATATTTTGCCCATGGACCTCCGGTCCAAATTTTGAGTTCTCTAGAACCGGCTATGTGTCTAAGTTTTGGCCTTTTCTAAAGTGCAACCCTTCCATAACTTTCAGCCTTCTGAAACTCTTGGCGCTTGTGGAGCATTTGCTGAAACTGGGTCTCAAAGTTCTATGATAATGTGTGAGACTAACAATTAGCATCTATCATGCTTAATGGCAATAGACAGAGAGACCGGTAAACGGGCAAAGAAAGGGTTAAAATGTTCTGTATGCAGAGAAGATGGAGACTCCCTGATGATTTGTGCTGAGGTTGTAATATTTGTGCAATGACCTTGTAGTTATGTACTCAATAGGCTGAGCAATGTAGGTTTGAAGACGGCCTTGCACTGTACTGTAGCTGTTGCTCAGAAAAAAGATGGGAGCGCATTGAGAGAGAGAGATAAATAGTATGAAGATAATAAGAATACAATATAAAACAATTATTAGTAATTCCAACTCACGTATAAACAATGCAAGACAGACCTACTCTCTTGCAAATGCGCTTGGGTATAGTAAGTTCCAAGTCGCCATGTCCTGGCAGACAATGAACAGCCAATCTATGTTAGCCTCTCGTCTGATAAGCAATGTTAGCCTTGAATCATCAAAGAAGGACTCCCGTGGACAGCCATATGTATAATGGTAAAATGAACTCGGGAACCTCCAACCATATACTTAATAATAATAATAAATAACACATATATTGAAGGACTTTTAACAGAGAAATGACCCATTATGGGACTTCCGATTATACAGTAATACAGGAGAACTGATCCAACATATAAAAACACAAAAAGATAATTTATAAAAAAAAAAAACACAGATTCAACATAAATCAGTTTATGTAGAGTTGGATTGTTGATCTCAATTAACTCGAATGATTTTAAAAAACAGTTTAAGCGAAAGGACATTTATTTCTCAGCACAAGATGTTCATCAATGATCCAATCTATACATTATGTATCTTTGAAAATTAATCCCCTAGTGAGAGAAAACGTCAACATAACAGATATAAATATGTGATCTATTAAACATTCATAAAAACCACACTGTGTCAAAATCATGGTTTAATCCATGAGGAGCGAATGTCTGAAGCTTATGCATTCAAAAACTCTCTCTCATAGTCTCGGGGTCACATCACCCCCTCTTATGTCTCATTGGATACATTCAATTCCCAAAAAGTGGAAAGTGACCCAGGAGAAAGCTACAGTGGAGTGGCAGAGGATGCTTTTAGATTTCAATCATAAACCACCAAAATGTCCCCCAATTCTTTTTAAAATTCGATGAGTCGTCCTACCAATGTACTGTTTTCCACAACCACATTGTAATATATAAACTCTCTCTAATCATACTTGGAGCAAGAATATTTGTAATATTTGGTCTAGGTGGTAGCATGTTGCCCAAAATTGCATCTCTGAGTAATATATTACAAATGTTTTTGGAGAATATTTATAATATGAAAAGCCTGTGAATTATACTGGGTGATAAAAGAAACTCCCATAACTCTGTGGTTATCTCTAAATTGTCTTTATCAAAATTCTATTCCACCAATTTCTTTTTTGTAACCTGAGCCTGGTTACAATATTCCCCAAACGGTTTCTCCAAACTCGAGTGAACAGGCTTTTGGGAACGTCATCTAACCATCTGAGATGATGGCAAGTTTCACTATAGTTTAATTGGGATTATAATTGTGTTTTTAAATTGGTTAGAGAGTGTTTCACCATTATACCGGTGGCTGTCCACCGGAGTCCTTCTTTGATGATCCAAGCCGCTTATTAGACAATAGGATAACAAACATTAGCTGTTCATTGTCTGCCAAGACACGGTGACTGGGAGTCTACCATCAAAATAAAAATAAGCGCTAATCGAAAGCAAACACTCATGATGAAAAAGAGAACAGTTCCACCTCAAAACTGGGGCTCACCTCCCAACCCCTCATAAACTAAGAGAAAAAGTGCACGATTTTGTCAAAAGTGCAAATATACATTTTGTCTGGGAACATACCTAAGCACAAGAGAGCTGGTCTTTGTCTATTCATGAGTTGGAATTATTAATATTTTATTATCTTGTATTCTCACTTTCTATATTGGTGTATATACTTACCTGTATATATTTGTATAAGGGCCAGAAGTATATCCACAGTCTAAAATTGAAACAACAGTGATTTAATTTTTTTTGATTTTTCCATTTATCTTATCTTTGCACATTTACCAGTCTATTGCTGGTTTTAAAATTGGTAGGAGTTCTTGGAGAGACAGACAAGTGAGAGATTGTGTTTTATCTCTGGAATGGATTAGTGATGAGTCTGTGTGTGTTTTATCTATCTGTTTTTGCTCTTATTATGATAAACATATTGGTCACCATTTATTCACTTTACCAATTAATGTTTGAAACATTAAAAGTTTAAACAACTTCAGAAACTGTTCAGAATATGAAGTTTTACCAACAGCAATTTCTAAAACATTAGGACTATGACAACAATACACTATGCTGCACCACAAATCAGGACTTCTCCAACATGAAAATGACCTACCTTATCATGCATATTAAAAGTTTAATCAGAATAGATATGATATATATTGAAATCAGAATATCTATAATCTATAAATGTTGGTTACAAACATCAGATTTGAAGTCCTACTGCAAACAATGGTGGTGCACAAATAATAATATACTTATATTTAAATGGAATACTTAAAAAAAATTATGGTGCATTATATCCATAACCAAAATCCATCCAATGAAAAAGTCCTAGTGGTGAATTGTGTCCATGTGATTGTGTATGTATGGGTGCAGTTAGACACTGCCATTTGTGTAACTTCTGATATTGTATGTTTCAAGTGTGATTGTGAGAAACAATAGATGTCTGTTATCCTTACTCCAAACGTTTAAGCATATCACACTGTTTCTTTCTTCTACCTTTTGGTCTGTGGATACCATTGCTGCATGAGTGGAAATCGTTTTTCATTGCTAGTGGAACTGGTTTAGGAATAGATCTAGATTTTTGTTACAGACATACTGCTCCATTCAATTTCTGTTTGCTTTACATTTTATGTTCATCTGAAAGCAAGTTTTGAAGCATCATATTTAACTATTATTTGAGCACTCAATTAAGCGTGTACGTGTAAGCAACTGTTTATTCATTGCATCTTTTACTGACCCTCCTACTCCGCATTAAGCGGACGTTTGGGAGGGGAAAAAAAGCAAAGTGTTTTTAAACCATCAAAATGCAGTCTGCCAAATGATACGCTTGCAATGCAAAATGTGGCGATGGGGAACTGGTTAACAAATCAAGGAGGTACTCCGACAGGAACCTTGATTAACAGATTTTACTCTGAACACATATGAATTATACATTCTGCAGGGCCACATGCAAAGGTGATATGTCTCCCTCGAGAAATGATAATGGCAGTGAAGATGTACCCATGCAAGGAAGGAAAAGATAAGATGTACATAATGCGAGATCTATTCAGGTTAATATCATGAAAATAGTAGCAAGTCAGAAAGTGTGAATGAGATCAATAGCTGCTTAAGATGTAACGAGTGACTCAAGTGTGTTCTCCACTTATTCATATGGAGCTTGCTTTTGAGATGAAAAGTTTGCTTTATAATTTAACCTACACCTGACCAATAAATCAAATATTTATAAATGTGCACAGTTTTTGCAAATGAATGGCAAATGAACAAAACAGAGGCACAGAAAACATACAGGAACTTTATTGCTCACCTTTCATACAACCCACAATTCTTTAAACTTGTTTCTTTCACAGCTTAACAATGCTTCTGAAGACCATAACTCTCCCACCCCCCAAAAAAGCATTATGTGGCTCTTGGTAAAGGCTTTATTAATAAAACCGGTCTAAGTTTGTGGTCTTTGTTTCCTGCAGCATTTATAAAGGACCACTTTGGACATGAACTTCTTCACCCAAAGAGTAGTGCATTTTCCCCCAAACATAAGAATCAAAAAAGAAAACAAAAAGAAAAAAAAAAAGCACAACAAACTAATGAATCAAAAAAACACCCACTTGGCATTAGTCAGTGACATGAAGTTGTGCACAAACTAAAACTAGAGTCTTACTCAGCGCTATTTTCAAGTAAATTTAGAACATATTTTTCAATTACAGATGTCAGTGTGTAATTTGTTTTAATGGGTTTTAACTGTTCTTCAAAAAGTCCAGCATTCAGAACCCTTGGGGTTGAATAGGATATGTGTTGACAAAAAAGGTTTCTCTAAGACCGTAGAGCTCACATAATAGAAATTAGACCAGTCTGGACATTACTAGGCATAACATTACTGCAGATTATTTGTATATCAAATACATATTTAACACACTAGTAAAACAAAATCATACCATCCTTTAAATAACTCAGCAGGAACCCTTAATTAATATTCAATTAAAAAAAAGGCAGGCTCCTGGTTTCATACTGCATTCCGAGAGGTGCATAATGGGAGCAACAGAAAACTATTGCCCTTCTTCAGTCTAAATCTTAAATCAGCTACAGGCCGTTTTATTCAATTTGAAAACCACTAAAGACACCAAGATGCCAACTATAAATGTTTCCTATTTTAAACATAATGTAATCAATAACTTTACTACTCCTTACAGTAGGGAAACGAATTTTAAGAGAGCTGTAATTATACAATAATTTGGATGGACAGTACTATGGCACTGGATTGTATGAAAGGTGGATAAATGTAATCACTGTAAAGTGCAATTCTCAAAAAGAAAAGCAGCTGCAGGAATAGCATTTTATTTCTGTAAGGTTCATGCATGTATCGGACTATATTTTTGCATTCATGAGCAGTAAGGAAGCCTGCAAGTTAATGCCCTTAGGTAGCAACTTATGGGTTCAGGCTGTCACTCCTATTACCTGAGCTCTATCGGAATGGAAATGTAACAACTTCAACTAGTGTAGTGTCTTCCTTGTCCAAATCCAGATTGATTATATTGATAACCTCCTTGTTGAAAGTGCTGCTCAAACTGACCACCTTGGTTATAACTTTGGGCACCCCGTCCTCCCCAACCTCCACCTTGTCCACCTCTTCCTCCACGACCACCGCGACTTCCTCTACCACCTCCACGATTGCCTCCTCTGTCACCGTGGTGTCCACCATCTTGGTATCTGTTGTCTTGTTGATAGCCACCACTCTGGTAACCACTTCCAGAGTAAGATGAACCTTGGTAGCCACTATAGCCTCCACTTTGGTATCCCTGATAACCTCCTCCACCTTGGTACCCTCCACCTCCTCCTTGGTAGCCTCCAGTTTGAATTCCAGAATCTCGAAAGCCTCCATCTTGATAGTTACCTCCTGAACTGCTGCCACCATCTGTCCAGCCTCCTTGAACTTTACTTCCCCTATTTCCTCTGTTTCCTTGGTCATAACCCCCACGACCACCTCCTCGTCCACCACCATGTTCATAGCTTCCTCGACCACCATATGACTGTTCATATCCACCTCTTCCTCCACCTCGGCCTCCTTGTGGGGGACCATCTTGTCTCTTTTGCCAGGGAGGCATTTCCGGAGGAGGAGCCTCTATTTCGTTGGGTCTACCACCTCGGTCAGGCACTCGACCCATCAAAACCTGCAATAGATATAACAAACAGGTTTTAATTTCATAATCAGGCAAACATTTCACACCGTTGTTACGAAGTAAGAGACCTGCTCATCATCTGATTTTTTTTAATGTGACAAGAACCCTTGAAAACATAAAAATGTATTGTAACGGCTCAGAAAAAAAAGAAAAAGATATTAAGAGAATATACAATTCTATATTGTCCAAAATACATTATTTTGCTATTTAAATTTAAAAACTATTTATCCAGGTCACTTTCAGGATGCTCATCTTAGACAAAGTAGAAACATTTACGTGGCACAAAATACAGTTCAACACCGGTACCATTTTAGCAAAAACAGGATATTATTTCACAGCAGCTCTAAAGTTAGTTAAAAAGATAATTAAATGATAAGATTGGCATCAAGCTTTAATGTCAACTCTATTCACACTTCTAATGCCAAACTGCAGGTTACCTGAGGTGTTCAGGCTTAAAACCGTTTTTATATTGTAATTATTGAAGTGCATGCTGAATTAAGTAAAAAAAAAAAAAAAAACCTGCATAAAACTAGTTGAAGGGAATCTACATTCACAGTATAAATGAGGTTTAGTGTGGGTGTATAACTAACTATACTTAATGTTGTTATATGCATAAATTAGAACTGGATATTTTAAATGCATCTGTGTTGTCACAGTTTATGACAACACCTGTGGCTTGATATGCAAACAAACTACTTTTCAATTGAAAATGTGTAATTTGCATCCAGGTGATGTCATAAGACACATTTAAAACACCCTTTTCTCTAAATGTATACATCTGCGTGCAATTCTGCTTAAATGTTTAGAGCAATTGCTTTTTTTTTTCCCCTAAAGATTCACAGTATAAAAGCATGACAGAGTCCCTTAAGAGACATTCTAAACCGCAAATTTTATAATTTATACATTAAAAAAACATTGCTCCTGATTCTATATAATTTCGAATGTTACCTTTGTGTAGGGCACAAGATGCTATCAGGCATTTACACACACAGTAACACACATATGCATAAATGTCAGATGCAGCCACACATTCACACACAGTCACAGATGCAATGTGATCCTATCTTTGGTACCCCCTTCCAAGCCACCCCCTATCTGCAGTCTCTCTCACTCCCTCCACCATGTCTAACTCCAACATAACTAATAATAGGTGTATGCGAACATGAACAGTTAGGAAGCATGATGCAGAAGTGAAGGAGAATTTGAATGTGTATGAGTACATGAAGGCAAATGTGAAAAGTTAGGAAAAATGACAGTGAAGAAGAAGAAGAGGTGGAGCTGGCAGACAGTAAGCAAAGGAGAGGGGGAGATTACACAAGATGATGACACTGCATAATAAAGAGTGCAGAACATGCTGACATTTACAGGCAAGTGTGTTTCAGCAAATTAGACCAGGACAAGGTGAAGACTAACATTAAAAAATATATATTTTTTTTATTGTTTAACCCTTTAAGGACCAAGGTTTTTCCAATGCCAAGGACCAGAGTGTTTTTCAATTTTTAATATGCGGTTTTTGAAACATAAATTTTTCTCCTCTCTCATTTAACGTACCCATACAAGTTATATGTTATTTTTTAAAGGACAGTTAGAGCTTTCTTTTGATACCCTATACATAAAAATTATTTACATTTTAGTATTAAAAAATACATATAAAAGAGGAAATTTTTGGGGGAAAAAAGTTTTTCCCCATTATTTTCTCAATAATAAACTAGTGCAACACTAACCCACTTATCCCCCCCTAATTAATTAATAAAAAAAGAAAAAAATGGGTTCCCAAACCCATTTTAACCAAAAAAGACAGAAAAAAAACTCTGAAGAGTGCGATGTCAGATCCATAAAAATCACACAAAAGGCATGCAGGGGTTACATTTTATTAAATAAATATATTAAAATTACCTTTATTTATTTAAAAAACTTAATGTATAAATTGGAAAAATAAAAAAACTAAATGAGGGCCATAAAGTGGAAGGAAACTGATCACAGTTACAAACTGTGATCAGCATTGAAAGGGTTCATTTTTAAAAAAAAATGTTTTTTACCTCTGTGTATGTTCTTTATTTATTTATTTTTATTTACAGGTCACTCTCTGTGCTTCACTATAAGAATGTGAAGCACAGAAAGTGAATTAAAGGCAAAGTCAGTGTGTGAACACACTGACTTTGCATCTAATTTGCATGTTATCGCGGTGATCACTCAATCACCGCGATCACATGCCCGGAAATCCACCGATCGGGTCCAGGATCTTTGCCTCGGGTGCGAGGCTTAGTCCTGGACCCATTGCAGACTGGCTGGCGGTGCGCACCGCCGGCTAGACTGCATGACGAGTTAACTCGTCATAAGGTCGCTAATGCTGTGGCTCTTATGACGCGTTAACTCGTCATCAGGTCGCGAAGGGGTTAATCCCTCTTTAATACCAAATGTGTTAATTTACCCTGTAATTCTGGTCCTTAAAAGACCCTGTAAAACTGCTGAATATCCCGAAGTTTTAGAGTCCAACCCACCGCTCTGTTGCTGCTAAATATATAAGACATTGAATGTACAGGACTTTAAGGATAGTGAAGATGACAAATGTGGTCCAACAGCAAACCCTCTAGCTTTGTCTGTAGTACAAATCTCCTTGCTACCCCCAAAAAAGTGGATGGAAAACATGGATGCTCCAATCCAGTAACTGGTGGCTGCATTTAGACATCTGTGGTATAACTGGTTCCTTTGAGAGTTGTAGCTAAAGCATTTTTTGTTTTTGTGCGTGCAAATAAATATTTAGCGGAATGTTCAATTCACCTTGTTTATAGCACAAGCAGTTTTCTCCCGGATTGATCCGCTGCTAGTCCTCAGAATTTTTGACAAATCATGACGGGCTGCCAAAAGATGAGCAACAGATATCGAGCCTCTTAGCGACAATGCTGCACGCCTTGGCTGATAGACTTTTCCCAGTTTTTCAGCGTGAGTCTATTAAACAAACATACAAAAAAAATCCGATTTTACAAATAAGATAAACGTTTTAATTTTATAATAAATAAATAAAAAATCAGATGATGAGCAGGTCTCTGACTGGGCAACACCAGTGTGAAACATTTGCCTAATTATGAAATTCAAATACAGACTGTATTATTTTTAGTTAAGGACTAAACAAAAAGGGAGCCACATCAGCCGAGAATGGATAGTGCCAAAACAGCCAGTCCTGTAGGACATTATCTACTGAGGAGTGGCACTGTTTTTTGCTCATTTGCACCATTACAGAGGATATCTCTCCAGTCTGGTCCCGCTCATCAGGTGGCAATCCAAAATGCACTACATAATGTCTGGGGTTTAGTTATAGGGGTCATAGGGGTAAAACATATCTGAAAGTAGGGAAGTTACTATGTAAACCAAACCAATGTTCCTGCTGAACTGGTCATGTTTCCTCGCAATTGACATTCTCTATTGATAAATAATCCTCATTTGTTAAAAGGGACACTCCCAATTACATAAGATGTAACTAGATTACCTGTGCATTTAAAACAAACACAGACAAAAGACATAAAAAAAACATATGCCACTGTTTTTTTTCTTCTATGTTTAAATTAATTGCATATACAAGTAAAAATAAAATGAGGAGTTTATATCCAGCATCCATTTTGAGATTTGTACCCATGATGCAACATTCTCCAAAATCTTCCTGCAAGTCTCATTTTACAACTGTGGCCAAAGCCTGCATGATGATGTCATAAGATACACAGGAATCAGTAAGAGCGGGGGTGTATCATAGTGGGCAGGAGTAGGTGGCTGTGTACAATTTTTTATTATATCTGCCTTCCAACATAAAGAGAGGATATTAACCTGAACAGGATCATAACTCCACTGCCAGTAGTAAGGGAACGGTTTTTATCAATCTGCTGATCATCTAGACAGGAGCAGTGCAGTAGGAGAAAGGTCCATGGCAATACCCACATATGTTTTTTAACCCCTTCAGGACAATGGGTTGTTTTATTTTCATGGTTTGTTTGGGATGAGAGCCATTTTACAACCTTAGCTATTTTTTGGCATTTAAAACAAAAGTGCTCACATGCTTCCTAAACAAATTCGATAAAATTAAGGTTATGACAAGTTTGTAAATTATTCAGATGTAAAAACATAACTTTTTATTGGTTTAATTAAACGTCTAGCCCTAAGAATTATGTGAGATTACACACCTACGTAGATTTAAAAAGTGGTAAAATGTGAGAAATCAATACACACAATGTGATATAATTAAGAAATTGGTGAATACTCATTAAAAATATTAAATGAAAGACCCTGTCGGAGAGAAACTTAAAGATGTCTTTTATTCTTTGACCAGTACTGTAAATCAATCAAGTACACTTCAACGCATTTAAGCAGATTGTATAGTTAACATGTTATTTCGTTATGCTTTACCCTCAGTTTTACATGATAACTAGATAAACCCACCTAACAAGGATTGTGACACGCTGCAAATAACATAGTCAACCTATATGCCAGGTATTCTAGAGATCATTATTTAATCTATTTAGTTGAAGCAGTTCATTTCACGACACGAGTCAATGCAATTTGCTCGCAATAAAGCTGAGTGACCGATACATTTGCCTTACAGGAAGCTTTGTAGTGTTTATCCTCCATTTTGAGACTTCTGATTCTTTAAGCTCATTGTAGCAGACAAAAGTTTAGTAACTTTTCTCAATTAAATAAGACTATAGGTATCAGGTTAAACTTGTGGCTTAGAGGCATAACACATACAGGTCAGTGATATTTTTTTCCTGTATAGACTCACTCGTGATATTTCCAGGAAAGCTGCTATGCCGCAGTGATTTTAAAGCAGCCCAGATTTGTCACCAATGCACTACGAGGCGATTTATGTATGGGCATTGTCACAAAGGGGTTAATGTGAAAGTAATAATCATCATCTATACTGTTTATATAGTGATTTTCTCCTGAAGGGGGATTAAAATGGCTTTAGCATGTGCTCTGTGACTTAACCAGATTGGAAGCCTATAACATGTCATTCCTGTACTACCTAATTTATTTGGCAGTGAGAGTGCATTTGCTCCCTGAGTGCTACCTGTGGAAATCAATTCAACCCTCGGGGTTGCAGGTTCAATTCCCAGAATTAAATTGGATAATACTTACATCAACAAGATGTACAAAAAAAACAAACCTATCTGAATGTCCAGTTCTTTGTGAATACTACAATGGTTAATAACGGTGCTCATTTAATTGAGTTTGGAAGGATGAAAGACTGCAGTTGGAGCATTTACCAAACTGTCACTAGTGATTTGATACATCAAGGACAGTAAATCACTTTAAGTAGAAGTGGAAATGGGCAACAAAAAAACACACACACATTGCATGGAATAGTTACCTTTGCTCGGTCGGACCAACCAAATGATTGTACAGTCACGTCTAAACGTTTAATTAACATTTTTCGTCGCACTTCATATTCATTGGATATGGCCTGGTTGATTGCTTCAATTTTCTCCTAGGTAAAAAAAGACAACGGATACGATTGTTATGACTAACAACAGACAATATGCACCATTATGCAAGGATTAAAGTTATTATGGTGATCCAAGGAATATGGGAATGGTAGTGCAATCAAGCAATATATATTTTTTGGCCATATTTGTAAATGGGTTTTTTTTGTTGTTGCTCTGACCGGATGAGAAATGAACAAAACCAGGATGAATACGCTTACATGACTGCATCAATGTACAAATGAATGGTTTGTCTTTCGTGGGATATTTTATTGTATTCAAACAAGACTATTACTCACCCAATGAGATGGCCCCAGTGTCTTGCTTAAGAGAGGCTTTCCTAAATGATTAGGTGGCACTTTAGATAAAGTTTCCTTCAACTGAAACAAACAGTTAAAATGTATTTAGAAAGTATTAAAGCAACATCAAATTCTGCATAAGGAGAAGTGACAAGATATAAAGGGATCATTTTCTCTCTGGTATCTCCTTTCATTTTTTTGAATAGGCAAATGATATTATATTCTGCTATATAAAAATCCACCAATACTCAGAGACCAGATCAGCGTTTAATGTTAATAAATAAAAAAAAAAAAGAAAAATAATTGCATTTGGGCACCAACAGAACAAATACATTGTACCCACTGTAGGAGTTCACCTGTATATGAAAAAGCAGGCATGGTACACAGCAGTGTTTACAGAAATGTTCTAAGTGCACAGGTCTACAATTGGAAAAATAGTAGTAAAAAGTAATGTCAGCTGATTGACTCCACAGTTAAGTAGTAACTTATGTTATTCTTTACTTTTCCATAGCTATATAGACATGGATTGCTCCCATGAAGATCTTTAGTATATTAGGGGCTATTCACTAAATAGCCAAGGCTTCCTGGATTTGTCAAGCCCTTTTATAGACCATATCCATGCATTGTGAGGTCATCTCAAAGTTTTGCTTGGAAAAAATATACAAGCTTACCAAAATGCAGTAAAAAACAACATGGGAGTTGTCGACGTTTGTACCGTTTAGGAACCAGGCCTCTCTTTTTAGAAGTCAACTGGAATTTTTAGGAAGCCAGGGAAGAATCACATCCACATAATTGAATACAGAAGTTCAAAAATCTTACAATTATAGAAAACAAAGCAGCTGTTTGTTATATGTCCTGCAGTGTGTTATAGATGTTTGCAAACAAATAAAGTGGGATATAAAAAAAAGAAAAAAGAAGTTTACCTTTTTCTCAATTCCGCTGAAGAACTGGAACATAGTTATGTTGGCTGGAGGTTTGGACATTCCCAGGGTCATACATACAGCCTTCAGTTCTTTAAATACCTCGCTACCACCATCTTCCTGCTCCTTCTTTGCAGGGGCAGTCACGCACAGCATTCTAGCGGCCTCAAGTTCCGAAATTAGAAATGCTATGGTTTGGAGGAAGAATAAAGAAACACATTAAATATAATATTACTCGATTAAAGTCTGCACTTTCCCTCCAGAACTTTCAGAAAACCAAAATGTAATGTGCCACTCTCCATTGTTGCTCTCTTACCACAGGTCTATTCCTCCAAATGTGAGCATATAAGATGTGCACATGAACATGGAAGGAAGAAGAAATCTTAAAAAGAGATAGTGTGGATTAAACAGAAAATAAAATGTCGGAATAAAAGGGAAAAACTAAAAAACTTTGAACTATGGAGATGAGGAGTGGGAAAAGTGAGAATCTTAAGATTTTGGTTGCTCTTGTTGACAGATACCATCTTAATTAACTGTGTGGCTATAACCCTTGCTACTTAATGGACAAACTGATTTGTACATACAATATGTATTTGTACTGGCCAAAAATGATACATCCAACATGGCTCATTGGGTGGAGGTCTGAACTTAAAACAACTCAAACAGAAGGAACAGTTATGTTTCACAACTTGAGAAATAACTCTGTAAGAAACTAGCAACACATCATTGTTTTATTGACATCATTAACCCCCACTTATTGGGTGATGAAGCGTGTTATCAAAAGTTTGGCACATTATTTAAGGTTCATATCTGTATTATAGGTGATGTGAATTGCAGTCAATCATAGTAAATCTGTAAATTAATATGATTATTTTACAAGGAAACATTAAATGAGCAATACCATCTGCAGGTGAACTTGTCTTTCACAAGTTACAAGTGAAACCACAAAAGTAGGAGCCAATGTATTGGTACTTCTATTTAGTATTACATATGGAGGAAAGTGATGCTTTCAGTTTAAGTTATAAATAATTATGACATGTGCTAGAAAACGTATATTACAGGGCTTGACAAATTCCCAGAAGCCATGTCTCCTAAAATCACTTTTGTTTGCTTTTTGGTAGTTTTACACAGAACTCCATGGAAGTACCACTTCCACGGTTATATCAAAATATGTCCGGCTCAGGTCTAATGTAGCTTTACATCTAACCGCAACTCACTCAGCAGGAGAAGGCAGTTTCTTTTGTCCAGAAGGCGTTTTGTAACATCTCCTGATGTTAGACACACATAAGGGCAATTCACTTCTGTAAGAAAACCGCTCATTTCTAGTTGAAACCCTTCTGCTTCTTCTGGGCCTGTGACAGAAATATATCCAATGAAATGCCAATAATTATCTAAAATCATTACATTAAGACATGGAAACAGTTATATTTTAATAAGAAGTTTGAAAGCAAAAAAATGCGATGTAAAGGATTCGGATATTAATGCCGATCTTGAATTGAAGCACGTCAAATAATTTAATAAAACCACATGGTGTAAACTAAGTTATAATAATGTGAAATCTCTCGGAATCAGGAAATTTATTTTAAAATTACAGATTTAGCTTTTTAAAGCATGAAGTTTAACCAGTAGTGTACATATAATTTGTACACAGACATTATAGCAGAAACATATTTAAGCAATTACATAAAGTGGACTTGTTTCCTATACAGAAATATGAAAATTTAATTTTGTGTACATGTATTTGATATCAATAAACCACGACAATTCACAGGTATACCTTCATCATTTAATATACATTACTGTCGATTTGGCATACATAGTCTCCATTACATCATAATATTTTGATCACTAATGCTCATCCTTATGTATTACCGCCATAAACCTTGAACTGTATTTAAGGGTATAAGATCAAAATAACTTACTGTTAGTGGCTTCCACACTTTCTTCCAGTTTGCAGAATGATTTTAGCTCAGATACCACCCAAGCACAGAGCTTGGTGTATTCTGGAGAAAGTGCTCCCTGACTGGCTGCCTGGATTAAAGCTCCATCATCCATCAGGGAACCTTTGTACCTGAAGAGAGAAGAAACAGTAACAGAGACCAGGGTCAGTAAAAGCTATACATTGCATATACAGCAATGGTGGCTGGAGGTAATAGGACACAACATTTTATCAGTGAAGCTACAAATTAATGGAATACATGAAAAGTTATATGTACACACATATAGGCAATGCCTGCAGGGTTTGTTTTTAAAATTTATATCATATATAAATATATGAACACACACAAACACACACACACACTTTAGCTAATACATTTTATATTATCTGTTAAATAAAAAGGTTTCTATCCAAATATAAGCTTGTATTGATTTTATAAGATAAGAAATTTTATATTTTTTCGCACTATACTGGGATTTAAACATTTTAAAAAAGAAAAATTGGTGACCTTGTTTTAACTGTGCATTTGAACCAGGAGTTCATGATAATGATGGCTTGAAGTACACTGGTTAGTTACAGCAGAATTGTATAAATCCCTTAGCTAGGCCTGAAAGCATGAGTAATACAGATACCGAATTAAACATTCATTTTTAAAAACCCACTTTAAAAATAAAAATCATTGTGAAGCCGTGTAACGTATATGTTTAAAAAAAAAAAAAAAATACAATGTGTACAGTTAATTTAAAGAGACACTTTTGACATTGCTTATACTTTGAATGTTGAAAAAAAATGATCTATACTTGTGACCGCAAAATTGCATGCAAATGTATAAAATAAAATGTAAAATCTGTGGGTCTGTGAAGGCTCCTGCTTAGGACATCTTGTGGCTTGACATGCAAATTACACATTTCCCATTTTAAATGGATTAATTTGTATTTCAAGCCACAAGCCATGTCATGAACAGAAGACACCAGACACATTTAAAACATTATTTCTCTTAGCTGAATTGCATGCAAATGCATAAACACAATGAAAAAATAATTTGTCATCAATTAATTAATTTTCTGCAGTCGCAGTGTAAGCAATGTTAAGGTTGCTAGTATCAATTTAATGACATTTGGAATGCAAAAATGGTAATTTAACCCCTTCACGACCTTATGATAAGTTAACTCCTCATGTAGTTCATCTGGAAATTTATTTCATATATATTCTAAAAGGGTATGTCAGCCACTAACAATGCTGAGGCCACCTTTGTGGATAACCCTAACCAACTGAACATGCCCAGTGTGCTGAATGACCGAGTACTAAAGGATTCAAGGGGGAAAAAACTCTTTATGCCTTATATTTGAAGGCTGTTGTCGATTCTGAAAACTCTGGTGGATGGGAATTTTTATCCTGGCTTAAATCAGAGATGCAAACCACATTTGAGGGTTCTAAACAACATGCTGTGCCAGCTAATGAGGATTATACATACTACAGCTTGAGACTCAGGTCCCAGCCATTTTCATGCACCAGGTTCCTCAAGCTTCTGACTCTAAAATAATTTGCATAAGCTGGTGCCATAGAGGTACCCATTGAGGTGCCACCGACATAACTTTTAAATAAATTTAAAAAAATCAATAGGAGGTCCAGACAATCAAGTACAATTCTTACACCCAGCTTGATGAGAAAAATCATATACACAAATTGCTTTTATATTGGATGTTATGTGTATATATGATGGGTACACCAGGTGAGGATTTACTTTGTTTTTTCTTTTAACATTATTTTATTGTAGGTAGATTTTTTGTGTGCATATGTTCTGTGTTTTTTTTTCTCTCTCCACCTTTATCCTGGTCTTATGTGCTGGAACAGACAACTTGCCTATAAATCCTTTTTATGCTCTGTGCTCCCTCACACATTACAGTGCCTAAATCTTGTGTCTATCTCACTCCTACCACAGTGTTCTATTTCTTAGTTGCTCATACGAGCATTAGCATACAGGTTTTCATTCCCTCCTACCTGTTTACATTAAATATCTTGTCATACACATTAGCATTCCCATCCACAAATAGTTTCCTTCCCGCTTACATTATTGACACACAGACCCACCCGTAGGAGTGACTGACTGTTGCTAAAGAGTTTTGTGAAGCAGGAGATTCACAAAATGGTTTCTCCAACGTCACTGTTTTTGGACAAGAGTAGTACCTCCCAATGATAAAAACAGGGAGAAATGGTCTTCCAAACGGCAACCACCCCAAATCATAGAAACAACTTAAAATAAAAAAAACCTGCACATGTTAGAAAAATCTAGATGATTTATTTAAAAGGCTTTTTGTGGACAAAACTATGGTAAACATTTGACAATTTTTAAAAAAAAATTTTTTTTTAAACATGAGCTTGTTTTAGAGACAATAAAAGCCCTTGGGAGCAGTGTTTGACAGCAAATTTTGATTTAGTTTTATTCAGTCATTTTTGACTAAAATGTCATTTTAATTTGGTTGTGTTTTAGTCAACTAAATCTCCAGAAGTGAGGGAGGGAACACTCCTGAGAAGGCTGCTACATAGTTTTACATTAACTTCCTAGGAAGATGGGAGGGGAAACACTCAATTGACAGTACAAGGTGAATCAGATGGAGGCGTATCCTCTTCCTCTGCAGTTTGCAGGGCATTGTTCCAGGGGGCAGACAGGCATTGTGTCTCTAATCCAGCTTCAGATAGTCAGGGACTGGGCTTTGGCAGAGATCCATGGGAACTAGACCTTCAAATAGGTAAATTCAATAGTCCATCCTTAACATTTTAATCAGGTGATGAAAATTGCAATGGATTTTAAATCATAGTTTTAGTCCCTGAAAACTTGCAGCTGACAAACTATTACTAAACACTGTTTGGGATTATTTGGTGCAATAATGATATCATTTCAGTGATGCCTTTTGATTCAACATACAAAGGGGGCCAAAAGGATTTCTTAAGGAATTTCTAAGTAAACAAGAGGCTTTAATAGATAATACAATTTAACATATCACTCACTTAAAGTCCTTAAGGAACACAACAGTGGATGGGGGGGGGGGGGGGGATTAGACCTGGCGCATGGGTGCTGTCGGCCTCATGGTCCCCTTGCCGCTGCCATCCGATTTTTCCGCAGCGCGAGGGGGTAAATCGCAACGCGTGTCTGAGTGCCGGGTGTCGTCACGTGACATCCTGGCACTCAGCACGCCGACCAACGATCATAAGCTGCAGCACGATTGTCCCCCTCCCCTGCAGTGAGGTAAAGCAGCAGGGAGGGGGACACATCAAGAAGAAACCCCCAAGAAAAGAGTGTGTGAGGTGGGTGTGTGTTTGTATGTATTGTAAAGTAGGTGTGTGTGAGGTGTTTGGATATATGTGTATATGTAAAGTAGGTGTGTGTGAGGTGTTTGGATATATGGATATATGTGTATATGTAAAGTAGGTGTGTGTGAGGTGTTTGGATATATGGATATATGTAAAGTAGGTGTGTGTGAGGTGTTTGGATATATGTGTATATGTAAAGTAGGTGTGTGTGAGGTGTTTGGATATATGTGTATATGTAAAGTAGGTGTGTGTGAGGTGTTTGGATATATGTGTATATGTAAAGTAGGTGTGTGTGAGGTGTTTGGATATATGTGTATATGTAAAGTAGGTTTGTGTGAGGTGTTTGGATATATGTGTATATGTAAAGTAGGTTTGTGTGAGGTGTTTGGATATATGTGTATATGTAAAGTAGGTGTGTGTGAGGTGTTTGGATATATGTGTATATGTAAAGTAGGTGTGTGTGTGAGGTGTTTGGATATATGTGTATATGTAAAGTAGGTGTGTGTGTGAGGTGTTTGGATATATGTGTATATGTAAAGTAGGTGTGTGTGTGAGGTGTTTGGATATATGTGTATAATGTAAAGTAGGTGTGTGTGTGTGAGGTGTTTGGATACATGTGTATAATGTAAAGTAGGTGTGTGTGTGAGGTGTTTGGATACATGTGTATAATGTAAAGTAGGTGTGTGTGTGAGGTGTTTGGATACATGTGTATAATGTAAAGTAGATGTGTGTGTGAGGTGTTTGGATATATGTGTATAATGTAAAGTAGGTGTGTGTGTGTGAGGTGTTTGGATATATGTGTATAATGTAAAGTAGGTGTGTGTGTGAGGTGTTTGGATATATGTGTATAATGTAAAGTAGGTGTGTGTGTGAGGTGTTTGGATATATGTGTGTGTGTGTGAGGTGTTTGGATATATGTGTGTGTGTGTGTGTGTGTGAGGTGTTTGGATATATGTGTGTGTGTGTGTGTGTGAGAGGTGTTTGGATATATGTGTGTGTGTGTGTGTGAGGTGTTTGGATATATGTGTGTGTGTGTGTGTGTGTGTGTGAGGTGTTTGGATATATGTGTGTGTGAGGTGTTTGGATATATGTGTGTGTGTGAGGTGTTTGGATATATGTGTGTGTGTGTGTGTGTGTGTGTGAGGTGTTTGGATATATGTGTGTGTGTGTGTGAGGTGTTTGGATATATGTGTGTGTGTGTGTGAGGTGTTTGGATATATGTGTGTGTGTGTGTGAGGTGTTTGGATATGTGTGTGTGTGTGTGTGAGGTGTTTGGATATGTGTGTGTGTGTGTGTGTGAGGTGTTTGGATATGTGTGTGTGTGTGTGTGTGAGGTGTTTGGATATGTGTGTGTGTGTGTGTGTGTGTGTGTGTGTGTGAGGTGTTTGGATATATGTGTGTGTGTGTGTGTTTGGATATATGTGTGTGTGTGTGTGTGTGTGTGTGTGAGGTGTTTGGATATATGTGTGTGTGTGTGAGGTGTTTGGATATATGTGTGTGTGTGTGTGTGTGTGAGGTGTTTGGATATATGTGTGTGTGTGTGAGGTGTTTGGATATATGTGTGTGTGTGTGTGTGTGTGTGAGGTGTTTGGATATATGTGTGTGTGTGTGTGTGTGTGTGAGGTGTTTGGATATATGTGTGTGTGTGTGTGTGTGTGTGTGAGGTGTTTGTATATATATGTGTGTATGTGTGTGTGTGAGGTGTTTGTATATATATGTGTGTATGTGTGTGTGAGGTGTTTGTATATATATGTGTGTGTGTGTGTGTGTGTGTGTGAGGTGTTTGTATATATATGTGTGTGTGTGTGTGTGTGTGAGGTGTTTGTATATATGTGTGTGTGTGTGTGTGTGTGTGAGGTGTTTGTATATGTGTGTGTGTGTGAGGTGTTTGTATATGTGTGTGTGTGTGTGTGTGTGAGGTGTTTGTATATGTGTGTGTGTGTGTGTGTGTGAGGTGTTTGTATATGTGTGTGTGTGTGTGTGTGTGTGTGAGGTGTTTGTATATGTGTGTGTGTGTGTGTGTGTGTGAGGTGTTTGTATATGTGTGTGTGTGTGTGTGTGTGAGGTGTTTGTATATGTGTGTGTGTGTGTGTGTGAGGTGTTTGTATATGTGTGTGTGTGTGTGTGTGTGTGAGGTGTTTGTATATGTGTGTGTGTGTGTGTGAGGTGTTTGTATATGTGTGTGTGTGAGGTGTTTGTATATGTGTGTGTGTGTGTGTGGTGTTTGTATATATGTGTGTGTGTGGTGTTTGTATATATGTGTGTGTGTGGTGTTTGTATATATGTGTGTGTGTGGTGTTTGTATATATGTGTGTGTGTGGTGTTTGTATATATGTGTGTGTGTGGTGTTTGTATATATGTGTGTGTGTGGTGTTTGTATATATGTGTGTGTGTGGTGTTTGTATATATGTGTGTGTGTGGTGTTTGTATATATGTGTGTGTGTGGTGTTTGTATATATGTGTGTGTGAGGTGTTTGTATATATGTGTGTGTGAGGTGTTTGTATATATGTGTGTGTGAGGTGTTTGTATATATGTGTGTGTGAGGTGTTTGTATATATGTGTGTGTGAGGTGTTTGTATATATGTGTGTGTGAGGTGTTTGTATATATGTGTGTGTGAGGTGTTTGTATATATGTGTGTGTGAGGTGTTTGTATATATGTGTGTGTGAGGTGTTTGTATATATGTGTGTGTGAGGTGTTTGTATATATGTGTGTGTGAGGTGTTTGTATATATGTGTGTGTGAGGTGTTTGTATATATGTGTGTGTGAGGTGTTTGTATATATGTGTGTGTGAGGTGTTTGTATATATGTGTGTGTGAGGTGTTTGTATATATGTGTGTGTGTGTGAGGTGTTTGTATATATGTGTGTGTGTGTGAGGTGTTTGTATATATGTGTGTGTGTGTGTGAGGTGTTTGTATATATGTGTGTGTGTGTGAGGTGTTTGTATATATGTGTGTGTGTGTGAGGTGTTTGTATATATGTGTGTGTGTGTGAGGTGTTTGTATATATGTGTGTGTGTGTGAGGTGTTTGTATATATGTGTGTGTGTGTGAGGTGTTTGTATATATGTGTGTGTGTGTGAGGTGTTTGTATATATGTGTGTGTGTGTGTGAGGTGTTTGTATATATGTGTGTGTGTGTGTGAGGTGTTTGTATATATGTGTGTGTGTGTGAGGTGTTTGTATATATGTGTGTGTGTGTGAGGTGTTTGTATATATGTGTGTGTGTGTGAGGTGTTTGTATATATGTGTGTGTGTGTGAGGTGTTTGTATATATGTGTGTGTGTGTGAGGTGTTTGTATATATGTGTGTGTGTGTGAGGTGTTTGTATATATGTGTGTGTGTGTGAGGTGTTTGTATATATGTGTGTGTGTGTGAGGTGTTTGTATATATGTGTGTGTGTGTGAGGTGTTTGTATATATGTGTGTGTGTGTGAGGTGTTTGTATATATGTGTGTGTGTGTGAGGTGTTTGTATATATGTGTGTGTGTGTGAGGTGTTTGTATATATGTGTGTGTGTGTGAGGTGTTTGTATATATGTGTGTGTGAGGTGTTTGTATATATGTGTGTGTGAGGTGTTTGTATATATGTGTGTGTGAGGTGTTTGTATATATGTGTGTGTGAGGTGTTTGTATATATGTGTGTGTGAGGTGTTTGTATATATGTGTGTGTGAGGTGTTTGTATATGTGTGTGTGTGAGGTGTTTGTATATGTGTGTGTGTGAGGTGTTTGTATATGTGTGTGTGTGAGGTGTTTGTATATATGTGTGTGTGAGGTGTTTGTATATATGTGTGTGTGTGTGTGTGTGTGTGAGGTGTTTGTATATATGTGTGTGTGTGTGTGTGAGGTGTTTGTATATATGTGTGTGTGTGTGTGTGAGGTGTTTGTATATATGTGTGTGTGTGTGTGTGAGGTGTTTGTATATATGTGTGTGTGTGTGTGTGAGGTGTTTGTATATATGTGTGTGTGTGTGAGGTGTTTGTATATATGTGTGTGTGTGTGAGGTGTTTGTATATATGTGTGTGTGTGTGTGAGGTGTTTGTATATATGTGTGTGTGTGTGAGGTGTTTGTATATATGTGTGTGTGTTAAATTTGTCAAGCCCTGTGCTAAGGGGACCAAAGCCTACATTATGCAAAGATGTTTGAGCAAATGAGAGAACTCTGTCTCTACTCATCCTGGCAAAACACTGTAGCAAAGATATTCAAGTAACTGATCCTGTATTATTTGTCCTACACACAGATAATGTAGTCTGTAATTTTCACTTTCAAACAAGTTTCTTAGAGCTGTATGCTGCAGTGTGCATGTTCAGCAAGGTTATACCTTAATATAAAGATATGAAACAATCTTGTTACACTGTCATAAAACAGTAGCAAACTAAAAACCTTACAGAAAAAAAAAGACCATCAAGCCTCCCCGCACCATTGTTTTGATTGTCAAATGTATTAGTCCCTGGCCTTATCTTATATCTAGGATTGCCTTATGCCTACACCATGCATGCTTAAACACACTACCTCTCTCAGAAGCATTGTCTTGTATATGAAATACAGAAGCTTGGTATCCCCATGATGGCATACAAATAAAAAAACAGTAGAAAAATGTGTCCTTAAAAAAAAAAAAAAGTCCCATTTTCCTACTGTGGATTTTACCTAACATGTTACTGTCCCTATCTTGTGGGTTTCTATTCAGCTTTGCATCTAAACGGAGGTAGAGCTGATCTAAGTTCTTGAATGTGACAACACTTTCACTGTCTTCTAACTGAGGTGTGCTGGGTCTGACTGTTCTCGGCTAGATAATCTGCAGAGGGGACCTAGTTAGTGACCCCTCTATTATATGTAAAACCTAGGGTCTCACTGCTCACGCAGAGAGAGAAAGATAGAGAGTTGGTGCCAGGATCAGCCTTTATGTTTTTTTGGGGGTTTTATCAATCACTTACTGGTTTTATGCATTGGGGTTATATAGACTAGTGATTATGAATTATGGAATCTTCCATAATTGATTGTGACACTGTTTACATATGCCGAGTGCGACCTTAGAGGTCACTAGTGGATCTTAAAAACTTTCACAAACTTTAATACTAATTAAAAACATGCTTTTATTACAATGAGTCTCTAGCCTCACAGTACATACAGTTAAAATATTTTTTTTTCTGTACATGGGTACAACAGTCACTGAGTGTTTAGCAAAGTAACCTATTTTCAGGGGGCCCAAGTTAAAGAGGATTTCTTAAAATTACTAAATAAAATATTATTAACCAAAACTGTTGGAAAAACGTACTGAATAACCTTTGGCAGCAAAGAACAAGGGAGACCTAATTAAAGGACAATCATATGGATTCAAACCAGAATACTGCACAATACACATATTGCTATTGAAGACCACAGTAAATACTATTAAATAAACAGATTAAGAAGCTGCTCCTCAAGGCCCGTTAGAGGATGGAGATGAAAATCAATTGACATTTTAACACAATTATATCACACCATGAGATCCCTATAATCTATTATTTAAAAGAAGCGTGTATGTATGGTATGCCAACGTTTGTGTACCACTGTAGTCATGACTCGCATCACAGAAAAAGCCCATACCCTAAATCCTCCAGTGACTCCAAGATGTCACTCTCCATATTGTCAAACTCCATGACGTTAGAGATCAGAAGTGCCTGCAAACCGCCTGGCAGAGGGACTGGAGATCACGCTGAAGGCTTCGCTGCAAGACGTAAGCTGTCAATGTGGACTTGGGTAAGGGAGGGGAGGCCAAGTGAGCCCAGGTACAACCGGTAATTACCTCTCTCCCCTCCCTCGACAACTGACAGCAGCGACAGCCTGCCGGGCTGGCAAGTGGAAGGACCCCCAACTCCTCTTTCCCCGTCTTTAGAGCGTCATCGGACTGTCCATATACATGCCTGCCGTAAATAAAAGCCTCTTCAAGGGTAATTTTTCTTCTTAATAAATGAACATGTCACGGAGATTATGTGTGTGTTGTTTTATTGGGAAATTTTTTGAATAGGGTCTTATTTTTTTGCCAAACATAAAAAGGACTGGCAATAAAAGTTAGGCGATCCCTGTGAACAGGATATTACAGCCGAAGCCCCGTCTCTGCTGTGGAACACGTGGAGAGGAAGTGAACGTATGTCACGTGGGTGAAGCATCATCAGTCGTTACCGGCCAAAAGTTTTGGAATGGATCACTGTCCATACTTGCTTGATATGCAAGAGATTCTAAACGCTAAGCTGGTGCTGCTGCTGCTGGCTGACCTTTAACACTGAGATGCCACTATGTTTATGCCTTAATTATGCCTAAATTACATTTGAAATCATGCTTTTAATTTGCATTCGCAAAAGTGAATGCTTTCTTTGGAACACTCCTGTTGCATTGATTATCATTGACTCTTAGCTAAAATACCCATATATTTAAAGTTGTTACAATAGTAAAGGTTATAAACATTTTTTATATATGGTAATACATTTTTGTCTGTAAACTCAGTACACTATGCTTCTTTGTTTTCCAATATATTTATGCTACACATTGTGTTGTGTTAAAATAACTAAACTGGTAACCCCTTAACCCTTCTAGAAAAAATGATTGATTCACATAAGTGAACTGCATTGTTTCTAGGTGAAACACTGGCCAGAGTACTGAAAGACTAGGCAGAGCAGTGGTCTGTTTTATTAAAGATCTACTAAACTTTGATTTCTGAATGTATGTCTATTAAAAAATTTCCTTTCTGCTGTTCATTAACCTGACTGGCTGTATCACCTTTACATTTTATTTTCCCTGATGTGTAGCACTTCCAATGTTTCTTTTTGGTTGTCTTGTCTGTTTATCTGAAAAAGAGCAAAGCACAAATCCCCAATCAGCTGGAAAGCTGTAATGTTGAAAAAAATGTTAGTGACTTATATGCACTGAAACCATTCCAGCAGGCATAAAGTTACATAAAAAAGTAAGTTATATCTAGCATGGAATAGTTGCTAAATGAATTCAAAATGTTCATAAGTTTTAAACACACATTAGAATATTAAACCGAGTCCAAATGATTAGTGCAGGAAATGTACCGTACGTCCATTTAGGGGTTAATCTCCAGTAATAGTGAGTCGGTAACATCAGCTTACAAAGGGTATAAAGAAAACACCATAGTGCAGACTGATTTGAAATATTGCCAATACACACTTAAAAATAAACATGCTTTACACCAGCCGGCAGGCTGAGAGGGATGCACAGGAGGATAAGCTGTTTAAGGTGACGGTTGAGAGTGGGACTCCATTTTCACTTTTCGATTATCCAGCTGTTTTTTGATGTGCCTGTTTTACCAAGATGATCCTGTGAGTTTTATTATTAAATGTGTGTTGGCAATATTTCAAATCAGTCTGCACTATGGTGTTTTCCTTATACCCTTTGTAGGTTGATCTTCTCTTGCGTTTTTTAATTTTATCAATATTTTGAAATCATTTGGCAACTATTCCACGCTAGATACAACTTACATTTTAGTATTTAACTCTATCCGATCTGGAATGTTTTCAGTTCATGTAAGTAACTGAGTTTTTCCACTGCAGCTTGCCTGCTGAGTGGGGATTTGTTATTTTTCAGTTTGTATTAAAAGGTTCAGTGCCGGACTCTGAATAAAAAACAACCCTGGAAATAAGTGTATACCAGCCCCATAGAATGGCATCATTATACCAACCCCATAGCATCACGTCATTATGTCAGCCCCATAGAATAATGCCATTATTTTCTTGTTCATAAAAGGGAAAACTTTGCAATTTTAAAGCACATTTGAAGAGTGTATTATTTATAGAAACCTCTGCAAAGGGCAATGTATACCCCCAGTATGTACACAAGGTTCTATGAATGTCCTGTGCATGGAGTATATGTCAGGGCAGTGTGTGAGGCATAATCATGTGTATATATTGGGTGGATATATTGACTGCGCCATTGAAGAAGCCCAGAAGCTGGGTGAAACGCATAGCGTACATCTGGGGTCACTTTTGCTTCCTGTCGTCTTGCACCTCCACTTTGTGCTGAGAGCTTCACGCTATCGTCAAAGAGCTATACATTACTGCTGTTATCCTAAGAGCCGGGTTTTGTAGGCTCAGACCCAAGTGAGTGTATTACCATTGGGGAGAAGATATTTCAACGTTTATTTTAAACCATCTACACCAGACCTGGGCATCTTACGGCGTGAGGCATGGCCGATCCTGGGCGGGTGCACGGGGTGCACCGCGCCCAGGCGCAAGGGAGGAGAGGCGCTGTAGCAGGGAGCTCTCTCCCTGCCATCCTCCTCCTTGTTAATCCAAGCACAGCGCGACGGGTGTAAGCTCCGCCCCCGTCGCGTTCTGTGATTGGCTGCTTCAGGGAGGAGGACGTTCTCTAGGGTATCTGCCAAGACACCTTAGAGAACGTCCTCCTCCCTGCAGCCAATCACAGACGCGACGGGGGCGGAGCTTTCCCCCGTTGTGCTGTGCTTGGATTAACAAGGAGGATTAGGTAATAACAGTTTGGGGGGGGGGGGGGGGGGTAAAATAAAAAAAGAAAGGAAGTGTCTGTGGAAGTGTGTGTGAATGTGTATAAGTGTGTATGTGTGTGTCAATGTGTATAACTATGTGTGTGTTACTGTCTGTGTAAGTGTATGTACATGAGTGTCTGTGCAAGTGTATCCTGTGTGTAAAGGTGGCTGTGTGTGTATTTATGTATGTGTGACAGTATGTATAAGGGTGTCTGTGTAAATGTATGTCTGTGAGGGTGACTAAGTGTGTAATTGTGTTTGTGTGACTGTGTATTTATGTATGACTGTGTATTTATGTATGTGTGACAGTGTGTATAAGGGTGTTTGTGTAAATGTATGTCTGTGAGGGTGACACAGTGTGTAACTGTGTTTGTGTGACTGTGTGTGTTTATGTATGACTGTGTGTACAAGAGACCAGCATGGGGAACAGAAAGATAGAGATGGAAAAAGATATAAGGGATGAGGGGAGAGACAGACATGGGGTATGAGTGGCGAGAGAGAGACAGACATGGGGTATGAATGGAAAGAGAGAGAGACATGGAGCATGAGTGGAGAGAGAGACAGATATTGAGCAAAATGTAATTGAAATATTGTCGATGTGGCCCTCCAGCAGTGCTCGGGTTGCTCATGCGGCCCCCGGTAAAAATTAATTGCCCACCCCTGATCTACACTATGATAGATTTTTTTAGTGTTTTCTCTGTTTCATATGTCGAACTTAAAACAAGTTGCTAAAGATTATCTATATCTTATGGCGCACCCATAAGTTTTTATTTTCACTGGATATATTGACTTACCCTAGGACTTACCCTACCACCCAGTTTAATGCACAGGAGTTACTCCAGCATCCAGGACTTACCCCATCAATCAGGTTGCACTCACATGACTTGCCCCAGCACCCATGACATACCCAAGCATGCAGATTGTACTCACAGGACTTGTCCCAGCAACCATCTAGCATTTACCCCAGCATGCAGATTGCATTCACAGGGCTTGCCTCAGCACCCAGAATTTACCCCAGCATGCAGATTGCACTCACAGGACTTGCCCCAGCACTCAGCCAGGACATACATATATACATACATACACACACAGATATATAGTTATATGCACATATCTATATCAATATAGATACATAGTTGCATTTATACTTATATGAACTTAGTAATATTATAGTCAAGTATTTTCATATGTAATAAATTTTTTTTTGAAAACATGCATTTGTTGTTTTTATATCCTTCCTGTGCACCCACAGTACATGTTGTTATGCCCCACAGAACAAATGGGCAAATAACACAGGCAAATAACTGAAAAATGGGCAAGTAACTGGCAAATAACAAAAGCAAATAACTGGCAAATGGGCAAATAACTCAAGCAAATAACTGGTAAATGGGCAAAATAATGATCAAATAACTGGCAAATGGGCAAATAACACAAGCAAATAATTGGCAAATGGGCAAATAACACAGGCAAATGGGCAAAATAACTGGCAGGTTATGGCTGTGGCATATTGGCAATATGGCTGTGACATATTAATGGGCAGGCTAATAGTGGCATATTAATGGGGAAAATGGCTGTGGCATATTAATGGGCAAATTGGGTGAAGACATAGTGATACTGTGGCATGTTCTGTGGGGCAAAATAACGTACTTTGGGGGAAAGTGACACTGTGGCATGTTCTGCAGGGGCAGTTCAGTGGGACAAAGTGACACTGTGGTATGTTCTGGTTGGCAAATTTACACTGTGGCATGCCAAATCGTGTGGGTGCAATATGAGTACAAGCCACGTGCTGTGGGTACTGTATAGTGCTGTGTTAAGACCTTTAGGTGCAATGTGGGTGCAGAGGAATGTAATAATAAGAAATTAACAATTTTTCAATAACATTTTTATTACATATGAAAATAGTGGAATATATTATTGCAAAGTTCATGTAAGTATTGATGCAGCTAGTTATATACCGTATTTGCTCGATTATAAGACGACCCTGATTATAAGACGACCCCCCAAACTTTGGATATTCCTTTAGGAAAAAAACTAAAAGCCTGAATATAAGACTACCCTATAGGAAAAAAGTTAAACTTGTATATATTCACATGTAAATTGCTTTTTTAATAAAATATTATATAAAAAAATGAATTTCTTGTGTTTATTTCCTTTTATGTGCCAATGCTGCCTCTCTCTTTCCCTTGCCCCCAGCTTTGTCTCACTCCCCCTCCCTTTGACTCCCCCCTCGCCTGTCTCCCCCCCCCACATGTTTCTCTCTGCCCCCCTCCCGCCCTTTGTTGCTCTGTCCCCCCCTCCCTCTGTCTCTTCCCCCCTTCCTGCTCTGTCCCCCCCTCCCCTTGTTGCTCTGTCTCTTCCCCCCTCCCTAACCTTGTCTCTGCCCCCCTCCCTCCCCCTGTCTCTCTGCCACCCTCCCTCCCCCTTACCTCGATCCCTGGTGGCTAGTGGGGGCAGCCGGGGGATGTATGCGCGATACTTGCAGACATCCTCCATGCTGCCCGACACGGCAGTCTATTATGACGGACAGCTGGTCCGTCATAATAGACTGCCATGTCGGGCAGCATGGATGATGTCTGCACGTATAGTGCAGACATCCCCCGGCTGCCCGCTTTTCCCTGGTGGCTAACGGGGCAGCAGAGGATGTCTACGCGATGAGCGCAGACTCCCCTGCTGCCGCCCGGCATGATCGCCGGGACTTCTGTGACGAAAGCGGAAGTACCCGACTTCTTTATAGAAGCTCCGGCGGGCGTGCCGGGCGGAAGCAGGGGAGTCTGCGCTCATCGCGCAGACATCCCCTGCTGTTAGAGAGGGGGATCCCGGTCCCCTGCAGCTCTGCTGGGGACCTGGATCCCTGTCTTATAGTCTGACCTCAATTTGAGGTCAGATTATAAGACGACCTCGATTATAAGATGAGCGCAGACATCCACTGCTGTTAGAGAGGGGGATCCCGGTCCCCTGCAGCTCTGCTGGGGACCTGGATCTCTGTCTTATAGTCTGAGCTCAATTTGAGGTCAGATTATAAAACGAGCTCGATTATAAGACCTTGTCTTATAATCGAGCAAATACGGTACATATATTCGGGGTCCACCTCTTTTTAAAAGGCTGGAAATATTTTTTTATTTTTTGTTGTGGTCAGAAAAGTAATATTACTTTACTGAGAGGGTGATGGATGAGATGGATATAGGAAGGAGTTTAAGCATGCATGCGATAAGCATAAGGCAATCCTTGAGATAAGATAAGGCCAGGGACTAATGAAAATATTACTTTACTGAGAGGGTAGTGGATGCATGGGATAGCCTTTCAGCAGAAGTGGTAGAGGTTAATACAGTGAAGGAGTGTAAGCATAAGGCTATTCTAGATATAAGATGAGGCCAGGGTTTAATGGAAGTATTACTTTCTGAGAGAGTAGTGGATGCATGAAATAGCCTTCCAGCAAAAATGGTAGAGGTTAATACAGTGGAGGTCAGAAATTTAGTAGTAATTTACTGAGAGGGTAGTGGAATAACCTTCCAGCAGAAGTGGTAGAGGTAAACACAGTGAAGGAGTTTACGCATGCATGGGATAGGCATACAGCTACCCTAGATATAAGATAAGGTCAGGGACTAATGAAAGTATTACTTTACAGAGAAGGTAGTGGATGCATGGAATAGCCTTCCAGCAGAAGTGGTAGAGGTTAATACAGTGAAGGAGTTTAACCATAAATGGGATAGGTATAAGGCTATCCTAGATATGAGACAATGCTAGGCACAAAGTGGCACAGTTGGGTGGCATGTAAGTGGCATTTTTGGAGTTGAGTTGCATGGTGGGGTTGGGGGGCACCGGGGCAATTATTGCACCGGGTCCCGGTGGTTTCTAGTTACGCCTCTGCTTCATATATAATATATACAGCAGTCCCTAACATCAGGTTGCATACCTAACAAGTGTATTGGATGGACCGTCTCTATTTAAAACAAAAAAATCTATGTCGCTCTTTCTGTTATCCCTGTTTTTTAGGAGCTAACAATTTTATAGTAAAATGCAGGAAATATTTTATATATTATATTATGTAGGTAAAATACATTTTTTTTATTTTAAATAACTTTCCAAATTACATAAATAGTCAGCAACTAGTGCTTTTCATTCCAAGCTTAAGTCACTTAAAATATCCTGGTAAGGCCCCGGAGGACGCAAGGATTAAAAAACGGTGTTTTAGTAAAACAGGCACTTAAGCCATGGCGACTAGTTAATTAGACCTGGTGCCTAAGTGATGTTAGCCCAGCATGGTACTCTTGGTGCTGGCATAATTGTTTTTATTTTATCCAGCAGCACACAAAGGAGCAGTGTGTGCACCGGCTGCACTGACATTCTGCTCCGCACACCTTGTGCACCATGCTATGGTGTTCGAATGTCGGTTGTGCTCAGCAGGGCTAGAAACGAAGATGGTCTGTGTCCCTTCCCTGCAATCATGGGCGTAGGAAGCGGGGGGGATGGGGGGGACGGATCCCCCCCAGGAAAAAATGTGGGGGGGACAGGTAGGGTGAAATCCCGCCCAGCAACGCGGGGCAAACGGGGCCCCCAGCCCCTGCTTGCCGCGTTCACAGCGCATTGCGCTTGTGAACGCTTTTTTCCGGCAAGCCGCATCCGATGAATGCGACGGCCGAAAAAAAAAACAAAAAAAAAACCTGACGCCGGATGTGACGTCGCGTCACATCCGGTGACTGTTTCCCTCCTCCGTGCAAGAGGGAAGACTGCACGGAGGAGACATCCGGCGGGGGACACGGAGCAGTAAAGTGTAAGTACTAGGGAAGGGGGGGGGGGGGCACAGTATTACAGGCATCTGGCTGGCACTATATTACTGGGCATCTGGCTGGCATAATATTACTGGGCATCTGGCTGGCACAATATTACTGGGCTCTGACTGGCACAATAATACTGGGCTCTGACTGGCACAATATTACTGGGCTCTGACTGGCACAATAATACTGGGCTCTGACTGGCACAATAATACTGGGCATCTGGCTGGCATAATATTACAGGCATCTGGCTGGCACAATATTACTGGGCATCTGTCTGGCATAATATTACTGGGCATCTGGCTGGCACAATATTACTGGGCTCTGACTGGCACAATAATACTGGGCTCTGACTGGCACAATAATACTGGGCATCTGGCTGGCATAATATTACAGGCATCTGGCTGGCACTATATTACTGGGCATCTGGCTGGCATAATATTACTGGGCATCTGGCTGGCACAATATTACCTGTCATCTGGCTGGCACAATATTACTGGGCTCTGCCTGGCACAATAATACTGGGCATCTGACTGGCACAATAATACTGGGCATCTGGCTGGCATAATATTACAGGCATCTGGCTGGCACTATATTACTGTGCTCTGACTGGCATCATATTACAGGCATCTGGCTGGCACTATATTACTGGGCATCTGGCTGGCACAATATTACTGGGCATCTGGCTGGCACTATATTACTGGGCTCTGACTGGCACAATTATACTGGGCACCTGACTGGCACAATATTACTGGGCATCTGGCTGGCACAATATTACTGGGCATCTGGCTGGCACAATATTACTGGGCTCTGACTGGCACAATATTACAGGCATCTGACTGGCACAATATTACAGGCATCTGACCGGCATAATATTACAGGCATCTGACTGGCACAATATTACAGGCATCTGACTGGCATAATATTACAGGCATCTGACTGGCACAATATTCCTGGGCTCTGACTGGCACAATATTACAGGCATCTGACTGGCACAATATTACAGGCATCTGAATGGCACAATATTACAGGCATCTGACTGGCATAATATTACAGGCATCTGACTGGCACACTATTACAGGCATCTGACTGGCACAATATTACAGGCATCTGACTGGCACAATATTACAGGCATCTGACTGGCACAATATTCCTGGGCACTGACTGGCACAATATTCCTGGTATCTGACTGACACAATATTCCTGGGCTCTGACTGGCACAATATTACTGGGCTCTGAATTGCACTATTACAGGCATCTGACTGGCACAATATTACTGGGCTCTGAATGGTACAATATTACTGGGCTCTGAATGGCACAATATTACTGGGCTCTGACTGGCACAATAATACTGCGCTCTGAATGGCACAATATTACTGGCATCTGAAAAGGGTTAACATCACGATGGATGGCAGGATTGCATGCAGGGGAGGGGGCAGGGTCCAGGGGGCCCAAGCAAATGCTTGCCCAGGGTCCAATCACTATTAAAGACGGCCCTGAGCATACTTGCCAACCCGGGACAGTCCCGCAACGTTTTCGATCCTGGGACTGTCCCGGGAGAATCAGCTCTACAGCGATCACGGAGGTCACCTGATCACGTGACTTCATCGCACGACGTCATGTGATCATGCGCACGGCTTGTGCGCGTCCTCCACACAAGTCACACATCCCCACACTGGGAGGAACGAGGTAGGAACAGTGACTGTGTCACTGCCAATAATGTACCGTTTTTATTTTTATCATGGCAGCTTCGGAACGTGATTGATTATTGCAGCTCTTAGGGGCTGTTAAAAAAAATCTAAAATGTCTCTTAGAGCTGCAATAATCAATGACTTCCGAAGCTGCCATAATAACATGTCTCTTAAATCTGCCAATGACTTCTACTAATGATGAGATGATCAAAAAATTAGGGCAAAACCCCCCCCCTGGCAAATGAATGTGGGCAACAAAAAACCTGGCAAATGAATGTGGGCAAAAAAAAAAAAACCCTGGTAAATGAAAGTGGGCAAAAAAAAAAAAACCCTGGCAAATGAATGTGGGCAAAAAAAACCCTGGCAAATGAATGTGGCCAAAAAAAACCCTGACAAATGAATTTGGGCAAAAAAAATCACTGGCAAATGAATGTGGGCAAAATAAAACTGACAAATGAATGGGCAAAATAATGTAATTAAGTAAGTAATGATTGTAAGAGGCACAGACAAACCTGGAACGGAAATGCCCACCTTCCCTGCAATGAGATATAGCTTTGATCCCTGCTATTGATCTACATTTTTTAAAAATGTATTTTTCAAGATAAAAAAAACTGCTCACTTGAATGTGTGTATGTATGAGTGTATGTGACAGACTGTGTGTATGTATGAGTATATGTGATAGACTGTATGTATGTATGAGTGTTTGTGACAGACTATGGATGTATGTATGTATGAGTGTATGTGACAGACTATGTATGTATGTATGTATGTATGTATTTATGTATGTATGAGTGTGTGTGTGACAGACTGTATGAGGGAGTGTGACAGACTGTATGAGTGTGTGTGACTGACTGTGTGAGTTTGTGTGTCTGTGACTGACTGTATGAGTTTGTGTGTCTGTGACTGACTGTATGAGTTTGTGTGTATATGTGACTGACTATGAGTGTGTGTGTCTGTGACAGACTGTATGTATGAGTGTATGTGAAAGACCATGTATGAGTGTGTGTGTCTATGTGACTGACTCTGAGTGTATGTGTCTATGTTACAGACTGTATATATGAGTGTGTGTCTGACAGACTGCATGTATGTATGTATGAGTGTGTGTCTGCGACAGACTGTATGTATGTATGTATGAGTGTGTCTGTGAACGACTGTATGTATGAGTGTGTGTGTGTCTGACAGATTGTATGTATGTGTGAGTGTGTGCCTGGCAGAATGTATGTATGTATGTATGTATGAGTGTGTGTCTATGTGACAGTATGTATATGTGTGACAGGCTGTATATATGAGTATATGTGTCTATGTGACTGACTGTATATGACTGCATGTGATTGTGTGTATGTGCTGTTGTCTGGCTCCTAGATTTTTTCTAAAACTTAGTTAAATGCTGGAAATATTTAATATTTTACAGTTTATTTTCTGGTCAGAAATGTAATGTTTGTTTGCTGAGAGGGTAGTGGATGCATGGACTAGCCTTCCAGTAGAAGTGGTAGAGGTTAATACAGTGAAGTAGTTTAAGCATGCATGGGATAGGTATAAGGCTATCCTAGATATAAGATAAGGTCAGGGACTAATGAAAGGATTACATTACTGAGAGGGTAGTGGATACATGGAATGGCATTCCAGCAGAAGTGGTAGGTTCATACTGATGTATGTTTTATGGTGTACACACAGCTCGCTGACTATATTTCATGTAACAGTGATAAAATGCACCTGCCTGATGTAGATGTTGTGCTGTGAATGTATCTGTTGTATACCAAGGATCCTGGTAATGTTGGTGGGAACTTGGTGATATAATATACACTGTGACAAGCTTTATTTTTACTGCTGCTATACCCGGCGAGCAAAAATGCTGTCCCCCCCCCAGATTTTTGGGGGTTCCTACACCCATGCCTGCAATGAGGGATATCAGCAGGGCGGGAGATGTATTGATAGATTAACCTTTTTTTTATCTTAAAAAAAAAATAAAAATCAAAAAACTGCTTACTCGTTTATATGTGACTGACTGTATGTTTGTGTGTGTGTGTATGTGACTAACTGTATGTAACTGACTATGTGTGTATGTATGTGACTTACTGTGTGTGTATGTGACTGACTGTTTGTGTGTATGTGAATGACTGTGTGTCTGTCTGTGACTGACTGTATGTGCGGGTGTGAATGTCTGCGATGTGTGATTGAGTGTATGTACTGTTGTCTGACTTGATGTGTAGGACTGGTCAGGTGCTTTGCTGGTCAAGGAATAGTGCTTTGAATTAAAGATTAAAACCCCTAAAAAGCATTTCTGCCTGTTATAAAGCTTTATTGAATGTTGCTTCTTGCTACACAATTCAGAAGATATTTTAGTTCTAATCCCAAGAAAAAGTAAGACGGAGATGGCTATTTCATGGAACTGTAGCCAGAGACGTCACTAGGGTTGGTGTCACCCGGTGCGGTAACTCATGGTGTCACCCCCCTGGATTTCCTCCAATACCATGCCAAACAGATTCCTTAGTAATGGAAGTCAGAGGGCCCATTAACCCCTTCCCGACCTTATGACGAGTTAACTCGTCATAAGAGCCGCACCATTAGCGACCTTATGACGAGTTAACTCGTCATGCAGTCTAGCCGGCGGTGCGCTCCGTTGGCACCGCCAGCTAGTCTGCAACGGGTCCAGGACTAAGCCTCGCACCCGAGGCAAAGCTCCTGGACCCAATCGGTCAATTTCCGGGCATGTGATCGCGGTGATTGAGTGATCACCTCGATAACATGCAAATTAGATGGCAAAGTCAGTGTGTTCACACACTGACTTTTCCTCTAATTCACTCCCTGTGCTTCACATTCTTATAGTGAAGCACAGAGAGTGACCTGTAAGTAAAAATAAATTAATTACATACACATAGGTAAAAATAAAAATAAAAAAAATTAACCCTTTCATTGCTGATCACAGTTTTTAACTGTGATCAGTTTCCTTCCACTTTATGGCCCTCATTTAGTTTTTTTTTTTAACAGATTTTTTTATTTTTACAATTTATAAAGTTTTTTTTAATAAATAAAGGTAATTTTAATATATTTATTTAATAAAATTAAACCCCTGCATGCCTGTTGCATGATTTTTACTGATCTGACATCGCACTCTTCAGAGTTTTTTTCTGTCTTTTTTGTTATGGGGGGTTTGGGAACCAATATTTTTCTTTTTTATTAGTTAGTTAATTAGGGGGGATAAGTGGGTTAGTGTTGCACTAGTTATGTAGCTTATTATTGGGAAAATAATGGGGAAAAACTTTTTTTTCCTCAAAAATTTCCTCTTTTATATGTATTTTTTAATACTAAAATGTAAATAATTTTTATGTATAGGGAATCAAAAGAAAGCTCTAACTGTCATCTAAAAAACAACATATAACTTGTATGGGTACGTTAAATGAGAGAGAGGAAATTTATGTTTCAAAAACCGCGTTGAAAAACGCTCTGGTCCTTGGCCCAGGAAAATCCCTGGTCCTTAAAGGGTTAAATATGCCACATACAGGAGCCCCACAAATTATGTCACACACAATAATAATATTCCAGTATTGTTTTGCTGTTAATAAGCCAGACAATTTGCCTAATATGCCAGTAATATTGTGCCATTAAGATGCCCCAGCCAATTTGCCCATCAAGATGCCAATAATAATGTGCCATCAAGATGCCAGTAATATTGTGCCATCAAGATGCCAGTAATGATGATGGTTCCATAATTCACAATGTTGGTCACAGATAAAAATTATTAAAGCATTTCATTTTTTTAAAGCATAAATATGTTTTTTTTTTAATGTTTTATGTGGAAATTTACAATGTGGTGAGGTGAGGTAGCAGAGAACAATAGTCACATCAGTCATTGATATTTAATAACAGCTCCTCTTTCTTCTTCTCTATTCTTCTAAATGGAAAGCAAGGAGGAAGAATTCTCTTAAATGTTTCCAAAAATGGGCACACCTAATCTATTCCCTTTTATATGCTCCTTTAAACAGACATAAGAGACAATTTGTAATCTCCACACATCTGTTTAACATTATGTGAATAGTCTGCGTTCTAGTTCTAGCACCTCTGCACCTTTTTTATCAACTCACTTGTTGGGTCTCACACATACTGCAAAACAATAAAGCAATAACAAACCCTAATCATGTAACCCTAATGGAGCCCGTAGACCCAGAACACTGGTACACATTTCTCTTCTTATCTTTCACAGTTTTTCTTTCCTTGTTTAATTACTGTCCAGCTGTATAACAACAGCCTTCTGTATATGTCTGATGCTACATTATACTTAAATGTGAAAAAATGCTTATGCGGCCATAGAATAGTTAATAGGACAATACTCAACATAGGCCATGATACACCACTGACATAATGTAACATGGTTGGAGGAGAAGATGATAATTAAACATGTAACATGCAGGTAAGCCACAATCACCAGTTTTCGTCTTGATTTTTAAGTTTTCATAATTACGTTTTTTTTTCATTAAGTGTCTACTCAAAAAGAGAGAACTGCAGGGGATTGAGATGGGAAGTTCAAACTTTAGGCCAATGTAGCTCTATTGGAAAAATTCTCCAAGCCTACTGGTGGCATGCAGCATAGTGTCTGTGTGCTGCACATGCTCTCACAGACATCCTAACATGCTGCCTCTCGCGCAGCATTTGATTTTCCCAGCCAGCGACTCAGCCATCAAATTTTTTCTAAAGGGGAAGCGTTATAAGCTTCATCCCAGGCACTTGGCTAATTAGGGGACTGCAGAATAGGAGGCTGGCAGACCATTTCCCTTCTTGCTACCTTCCCAAAATTTAACGCATAGAAACTGGTATGTGAGTTAAGCTCAACGAAAAAGCATAAGTCTTAATAGTCTGACCTATGGGAAAGTGCCAAATAGATAGTGATTCACACATTTTCTGCTCACTTGCACCATAGTCTTTACTCAAAGATGTCAAGCCATAGGCCTTGTTGGTTAGGTACAGGTGGTATAATAGCACCGTGAGTATGTTCTCCTTGACAATGTTAATGATGGGCAGGCTGGAGAGTTTGTACCATGGGACAGTACTTTGTAATTGCCCCATCAGAAAAAAGCTACCTGCTGTCCACTGGAAGCTAGATAGCATTTTGTATAACTAGTGCCTTATAAAATTATGAGAATACATTTTTTCCTTCACTTAATAATTTAGAATATAATACCTTTTTTATTCAGTAAATGTAAATGATCAATGTATACAACACAATATTACCATCTACATTTTATGATCAAGTCTGTAAGTTTTGTACATTTACTGTAGGTGGCAGTGTCTCACTGCTCGTTTTAACTTGATTGTCATTTTCCCAATGCTCATCTTATTTGTCGATAGAATAATATTTGTTCTTGAAACTTGACATTTCTAAAATGTGAATATGCTGTCTTGTCTTGTTGAAATTGCAAACACATGCCTAGAATATGGGAGCAGCTTATTGATTTTACAGCTTGGAATTTCAGGGCTGCCTCAGAGATAACTATATGGCAAGATAAAATACAAAATACAGAGAGCAGTTTTCCCCGCTAAGAAAAAACAGGCAGATTAAAAAAAAATATTAAAGCATGTCAACACAACTTTGCTATTATTTTCTATTATGGTCCAGGCAGAAAGCAAAATGGAGATACTGCTGCATAGGAAAAATATACATGCAAATTGTTCTCCAGTTAAACTAAACAATTTCCAGCAACAATGTGATAACAGACAGTCCATTGCAGCATGTTACTATGTAGATGCCTATGTTATGACAACATGTAGGAAAATGTACTTTTGTTGAACCCAACCACCATTAAATTAATTCACATGACATCCTTAAATGTATTTTGTTTAGTTTTAAACATATTGAATAATGCAATGGTCCATGGTAACAAAAATTAACAGTAAATAAATGGGCATAGATGATTCAGTGCCTGCTGTTAACACCATTAACAGGTGTGTTAATATCATTACTGCACCTGTTTAAAATTTAACGCATCTTCTAAAAAAAAAAACATACTTTCTGTGGATGTTTAGTGGAGCCGGTCAACAGTGATCACCACACAAACAGTGATTTAATGTCAGCCGGTACCAACTTTACAAAAAAACATTACTTAAATGTGCAAAGACCACTTAATGCAGCCACTATTTACTCATTATAACCCTTTCAGTTCAGCACATTGTAATCCTTTTAACACAAACAGTTCTCCCAACAACACCCTGACGGTCAACCTGTAAAAATAGTGAAATATCATCTGCAGTCCAAAACAAACATGTAAACAAAAGTGCGCTTAACACAAACTGTGAAAAATACAAGGTGTCAACCTTATTAGTTAATATAAGTGAATTTAAGTGAACTGTGGTGAGATCCAGGAGAAACTATGTCTCCCTTATGGTAATGCACTCAAAGAACTTCAGAAATAATGAAGCACAGCACTGGAGGTCTTGGGAGAGATGATCTTCTATGTAAAGAACTCCAAAGATAGACAAAGATCCAATTAGTGGTAGTACAGACTGTATTTAATAAGAAAAAAGCATCTGCTTACATGAATGGGATCCTATGACCAGCGCAGTGGGGCCAGCACAGCGGTATAATCAGGAACTCAGTACAAATAGAATGCAGAGCTATATTAAAACATACAAATAAAAAACAATAAAACTGTGAGGGCCCCTCGTGGGGTCAATATTATTCCATTGGCAGGTTCCAAGTCCAGTCACGCTACGCGTTTCGCCCATCAGGCTTCAACCAGGCGCCTGACGGCGAAACGCGTAGCCTGACTGGACTTGGAACCTGCCAATGGAATAATATTGACCCCACGAGGGGCCCTCACAGGCGATTTATACTGAGCAGGACACTGCTCAGGAATATGTGAGTGGATCTGATATTATTTTTTTTAGAACCACTTTTATACATGATATACTACACTATAATATTTTATATTTTTTTCTCTTTGCATAATACAGAGGTGATTGCCTCATTTTACATGGTAATTTAAGTGTTAAGTGTTTATAAAAATTATTGAAATATTCTGCAAAAAGGTTTGTGATTTTGTCTGGGTCAGTTGGTATGGTTTGATAGTCATCTGCCATCTTAAGACGTCTTTGCTGCTTAAATTGAACTAAATTAGCAAGCAGTTTCCTTGTTCGATTTCTCCATCTACAATATATATTTTTAATATAGAGGTAGGAAACCTGAGCTTTCTCCATAGCCCAGGCATCATGCAAAAGTTTTGATTGTTTAAATGCTTAACAGTTTTAGCCATGTTAATCATTTTAAGTCTAGAACAGCGATGGTGAACCTATGACACTTGTGCCAAAACTGACACGCAATGCTCTCTGTTGTGGCAAATGTGGCTAAGAGGAGTTGTGGGGCTGAAACCTCTAATCTGATCTCCATTACCCCCATTTGAGACTTCAGTGCTAAACTATTTTTTTACTGAAATGCTATCCTGTTGCCTCCTGAGCAATAATAGCAATATTATTGTCCAGGAGCCAGCAGGATAAGCATTTCAGTAACTGCACACCCCTCCATATAACACAATTTGTTTAAGCCTCTCCCGACATAAACTTGACAGATTACATGCCCCATGTTCACACTGCAGTGTAGCAGCTCCCCCAAAGAAAAGTATTACTGCACTCTGTGTAAGTGTTGTTTTTTAGCCCCTTTGGCTCATAGAAATATATACACAGATATATAGTTGCTACATACACACAGAACTACTGCAACACCTTGGGTTGCCTCCACTGACAGTGGGAAGACAGCCAAGGCAGAGAAATCCACCAACCCCTGCTAATCCCGATGACTAGCAGATTGTCCCTGGCCCTTTTCTTGACCAAAATGAACACAAAGTCCAAAACTAATTTTCTTCTCTACAAACCAGTTGGGGGTATGCAAGGATTACATGGTGGAACAAAGGAGATATGACAGGTTTCCCACAACAAGAACCTGCACAATCTGAGAAAGGTACCATTTGACTGAGTTAACCAGCAAAGGTAAGACATAAACACATAGAGGGTTATTGCCTTTATTCTGCAACAGACTGGAAGACCCCAGACCAAGAAGCCTCAGATACTCACTCCATAAACTTTAGAAGCAAACTTTTATCAGGCCTAAAACTAAGCATGCAGGCCTGTGACCCAAGTCATAAGCCCTGAATGTAAGGTATTAGTTTCCTTCTGTATCCAACTATGGTTTGGATGGCAGCCTGTTTACTCTCTCATTGTTTAAATCAACCTATTTCTACTGTTATCCCTCAAGTTACCAAAGCTGAGGATAGATGCGGACTGCAAAGCAGAGCCTGGTGAGACGCAAAAAGCCTCACATAACAGAACCGGTGGACTCTCACAATTTTTACAATGTGAGATAGCTACCTTATGATTGTGTTGCCGTGAAGTAAAATGTAAAACCTCAGACCAAGAAGCCTTATAATCTTTACCCATAAATTTTATCAGCAGACCTTTGTGGGGCCGTAAACTAAACTCATACTCCTGAAATACATGTTGAACTTCCAATTCCACTGTAAAAAATCAGATAAAGAAGATAGATACCTTCTGAAAGAAGGTATCATCAACAGCTCACCAGTTATTTATTAACCGCATGCACCCCCTCAGCTCAGAAGCCTTTTACTCACATCTATCAGACTGGTACTGCTTAAACACAAACTTCTCATCATTGGTGGAGACTTCAACATCATATGGGATGGAAATATAAACTGTAGGGGACCCACAATCACCACTCAAACTCTAAATATCTTAAAGACTTTGCAGGCAAGGCCACACTGACTGAGCACTGGAGACTATGCCACCCAAAAAAACACTTGATTTTACATTCTACTCCAACCAACATAATTCCTACACAAGACTTTTCTTCATTTTGGCAAATCAAATATTGGCAAAAGCAGTCTCTAAAACTGACATACAACTGATATCGGGGTCAGACCATGGGGCATTTGAATGTTCTATGCACTGGCCGGACTCACAAAAACAAAGAGGTAACTGTGGCTTGGATAAGTTTCTTCTAACTGACAAATCAAGTGCTTGATAAAATCAATGTGGACTTAGGATAACTATTTACTATTAATAACACACCTGACGTATCACAATTTGCTTCATGGCAAACTCACAAATCATATATTAAAGGTTCCTTTATACAAAAATCAGCCCAACGTAAAAAAACCGAAAAGAGCAGCCATAGATTTACTGATAGCTCAACTGAAACAACTAGAGACCCAACACAAACAGACACTCAATGGTTCTACACTAAGACAACTTAGTATGACTAAAGGTAAGCTGAAAGCCTTTTTGAGCTCTAATGTTCTACTTGCTTTAAACACAACTCAACTAAAATATGTTTAGAAAGCCAATAAGCCAGACTCCCTATTACAAGACACCTAAGAACATAAAGGAAAAAGCAAAATATAGCCAGAATAATAGATAAAAAAAGGCAAAATATGGATAACGCCATCCAAAATAGCTAATCGATTCTCCACATTTGATATCTATATAATAGTAGCAAAGCACCTAAAATAACCATATACCCCTCCACACCTTTCTAGACTCTATTAAAATACCTAAACTTTTAAACTCAGATATAGTCAACCTCAACAAACCTACAACTGAGGAGGAAATAAAAAGATGCCATAAAAAACAAATATCAAGTTTTTACCATAAAAACGATCCCTCCATCTTTTCCCTGATCTGACTAACATATTTAATTCCTTTAGAGAAGGTACTCCCAATACGGAAATGTTACAAGCAAAAAAAATACTGCCAGCTGTGGTAGCTATCATCCTGTTTGACTAAGCAATACTGATATTTAGCAATACACTAAAATCTTTGCTAACAGATTGAGTGGTCTAATCAGCAAAGTGATAAACCTAGATTTATACCTAGGCTGTATACCTGGCAGAGAGGGGCCAGATAATGTAAGAACAGTCAACCTGGTCCAACTAGCCAAACACACCCAGTAACCCAGTTTGCTATTAGCTATGGTTGCTGAGAAAGCCTTTGCATGGTTGACTGGTCTTGCATGTGGAACATACTTTGAACGATTAGCATTCAAAACAAATTCCTCCAATGATTTGAGGCATTATATAGATCCCTAACAGCCACTATGGTCATAACGAGCAATATTTTCCCTTCATTCCCAATCAAAAATGGCACATGTCAAGGCTGCCCCCTCTAACCATTATTATTTGGTCTATGATTAGAACCTTTAGCAATTATAGAAAACAAAAAAAATTCATGTGTTAAGTTTAATGAAAAAGAGCTTGGACTGATCGTGGATAACATAATATTAATACTAACAAATATACACACCTCTCTACCCAATCTCCATTGACTGCTGACAGATTTTTCAGCAATTTCTACATATAAGACAAACTCATCCAAGGGCGCAGCACTAAATATCAGCATACCTCAAACAAAATAATAATCCAATAAAAACAATTTCTATTTCCAAAGGAGAACAGACCACCTTAAATATTTGGATGCAATCACTTTATGGTGCAAATTATCCCAAACTACTTAATGACTTAGAAAAGAATACAAACATGGAACCTTATCCAAACTTGTGTATGGGCCGAATATATGTGCTCAAGGTGAATGCAGTATACGGAATACTATGTCTGTTTAGGGTCCTACCAATATCAACTAGAAAGTCAGTTACACAATAATATCTTGGGTGATACCTTTCAAGCCTGGCATCAAATTAACAGGGGTTTGGTAGTTCATAATAAGATCACTGACTTTTGTAAACTTAGCTCGTTGGGGTATGTTATAGAAAATATCTCTCTAAAAAAAATGGACAGAATTGGGATACCTGGTTTTATCCAGTATATTGGATACGGGGAACTTAATTACATTTCCAGATTTAGCTCTAAAACTGCAACTACTGAGCAGAGGGATATTTAATTATATAAGGATTAAACGTTTTGTATCTGCCTCTCTTATGATTAGTGTTTAAATTCTTATGAATGGGGACTCTAGTTCGGTTTATAGAAAGCCAATAGTATTACATGTATTCTATAAGCCGAAAGTCTATAAGTCGAATGACGTTCGTTTAATAGACTTTCGGTTTATAGAATACATGTAATACTATTGGCTTTCTAGAAACCGAACTAGAGTCCCCATTCATAAGAAAGTCTTATGAATGGGGACTCCCAGCTTTATTAGTTGGTCCTCTCTGATTATGCTTCCCAATCCGAATTTGTTGTATTGTGTGTGTTTGTGTGTGTGTGTGTATATATATATATATATATATATATATATATATATATATATATATATATATTGTTCGTGGCTACAATGGCATTCAGTTTTAATGAGAGTGTATTGTTAGATGACATGTTTCATGATACATTTCTCATTTGTCTTTGTTTATTGAGAGAAGAGAAAAGCACAATTGCATTGGCAGAATCTTAGGCACTGAAAAAATCCCAATGCTTTGCAGTGCAGGAATTTTTATACATATCCCCCATTATCTCAAATGGACCCCAAATCCTAAATGAACACTTTTTACACTGCTTCCCGCAATCTCTTATACTATGGATGATACACAACCACTACCTGGCATTAACCAATCGAGTCTGGCGCATGACACCAATTGTCTTCAACCCACCTTTTCCAGCAGTCCTAAAAAATTCTAATTTTCACCGGTTGATGAGAAAGGGCCTCACCTGTCTTGGCTCCCTCACTGAGAATGGCAAAATAAAATAAAAGCCCTATGTTAAGAGAAAAATGCTCAATGCCTACCTCTGAAAACTATAGGTATCTGCAAATACATAATTTTATCCAAGCCATATTATGGATAGGACCGACTCTAGACCTCATTGGATATGAAAGACTATACTTAAAACAGAAAAGAAACAAACATTTAATCACAGATTTCTATAAAAACATAATTCAGGCACAGACACGATCAATTCCCTCATTCATTCACAAATGGAATATAGACTTGCCTGCTCCTGTCACAAGTCATCCCGCATACAGGCTCATCTATGCTGTATCCAGGTATCTTGTTTTCTTGCTTTGCTCTTTTGCTTATACTCTATGCTGGTTCCTGTCTGTTCTTTGTATCTGTGTATTTTTGTGTTGCATTTCCTTGTTCGGCCACATGGTGGCACTCCCCTAGTTTTGGCCATATGGTGGCATTTTTCTTAGTTTGGCCTCAGAGCGGCACCTGCCCAGAGTGTTATCTGCCCAGTTTAGCCACAAAGTGGCACCTGCCCACGTCTAGCTATGGTCCGGCACCTGATTAAGCCTAGGCATAGACCGGCACCTGTCCAGTCTTGCCATAGACCGGTACCTGCCTAGATCTAGCTATTGTCTTGCACCTGCCCAAGCCTAGCCATAGACTGGCACCTGGCCTGACATGAGCCCTGTAAAAAGGGTGACCTGAGCATTATAAAAGGGGTGACTTTTGGGATGCTGTGTCATAGAGTCCCTTAAATGGAATGCCCTGTCATAGAGTCCCTTAAATGGGATGTCCTGTCATAGAGTCCATTGTTATAGTTCAGCCTGTCATATTTCAGACATGTCTTAGAATCCTGTGATATGTTTTCCTTGTTTCTTGCTTCTGTCCCTTTGTTTTTATGTTGTGGTCTAGTTCTCATTTTCGTGCTTTTGTTCTATTCCATTCCAAGTTTTCATTGTTTCTCTTTTCCTAGTTTGCCTGTAAAAATGTCCAACCCTGTCAATTTGTGCTTCTTTCAGTTTCTGCTGTGCAGGTCAGTCTACAGGTATTCATTGTTTGTATCTCTCTACAATGTAAATCTTTAAACTCATGTTATTCATTTGCTAATATTAGTTAGGGACTTACCAAAATGTGGGGTAACTTGGTGTGGTTGCAAGCTTAATCACATTGGCCAATAGGGGAAGCAAACTCCTACTATTCCATCTTTAGTGTTATGCTGTTTCCTGAATATCTGTTTGCTCCTTTGTATGTTGCTCTTGTGTTCCTTAGCCCTGTCCTCTGTATGTAGTCGTACTTATATATGTTCCTGTCTCTTTCGGTTCTGTATCAATGCCATTTGTCTGTGCATTATTATCAATTAATTGACTCTATTTCGTTTTATAGAGTAGCCAATAGCATTACATGTATTCTATAAACCGAAAGAATTTCTTATGAATGGGGACTCTAGTTCGGTTTATAGAAAGCCAATAGTATTACATGTATTCCATAAGCCGAAACTCTATAAACCGAAAGACATTCGGTTTATAGACTTTCTTTTTATAGAATAGCAATAGCATTAAATGTATTCTATAAAACGAAAGTCTATAAACCGAATGTCTTTAAGTTTATAGGCTTTCGGTTTATGGAAAACATGATATGCTATTGCTATTCTATAAACCAAAATAGAGTCCCCATTCATAAGAATAGGTCAATTGACCTATTCTTATGAATGGGGACTCTATTTCGGTTTATAGAATAGCAATAGCATATCATGTATTACATCTGAGAGTCAAATAGAACCATCAAATACTGTGCTTACAGCGTTTGCTGGGCACTTGTCCTACTCTTACCCACATCATTATATATTTTGTATACTTTATTTGAACACTCATGAGAAAAGAGCTTCCAACATTTATAATTGTCTGAGAAAAGTAATTGAATGTCTCAGTAAGGTTTAAATACAGACTCTGGCATCTTATAAAACTTCTCCTATTGCTCCTCCTGTGCAACTAAGTACAATATTTCTTCCTCTGAAAAAAGTTTTAGCCTTTCAATTGCGGGTTTAGCACTTGTTGGTGTGGAGAATGCTATAAATTATAGTATGAGTTGCGTTTCAATTCTCATTGTAGAAAAGACAGGGTAGGAAGATAAAACAGCTGAGCTCCAAAGTTGGTATGGCCAACGAGGCTAGAGTTGGTCTGCTCAGTGCAAGGTACCAAGGTTACAGATAAATGTGCAGTCAAATCAACTTACAGGATAGTGCTGGTTGAAAGTCAAGCAGATGTTTGAGATCAATGTGGGCAGTAAAACATTAGGCTGAAGAACAAGCCAAGCGTGTACACAGGTAACCAAGAAGAATATGAATAAGCATACACACAAATATAGTCAATACAAAACACACTTTATCCATGTTCAACAAACATAATTTGGCAGAAATGGGTGGTTTCTAAGTTGCATTAAACTTTCCACCCCATCCCTCGGAAAAATTCTGCTGAACACTTATTTACTGTATTTTCATGAAAAAAAAATATACACAAATGAAAAATAATTATATAACAAGTCACTTTAAGCCCTTAGTGACAAGACATTTTCACCTTGGTGACTTTCCCTTGGTGACAATGGCTGTTTTGACATTTCTGGGGTTTGTGTTTAGATGCAATTTTCTTTTTTCTCACATACTGTTCCCACACAAATTATATGTTGTTTTTATCTTCATAAGAAGGGCTTTCATTAGATGCCATTATGTTCATCATAACTTATAATTTACTACAAAAAAAATCATAAAATATGATGAAAATTAAAAAAAACACTTTTTCTAACTTTGACCTAAAATATAATTTACACAAATAGTTTCTAAACAGTGTTTTTTGTTTTTTTCCTATATTGACCTTTTGACCCCAACCCGAACCCAAAATGTAACCCTAACACTAAATTTAACCCCAACTCTAACCCTTATGCTATCCCTTAATATGTTTTCATTTTAATTTAATTTTAACCCTATCCCTTATGCTAAAATGTATTTAATTTTAACCCTATAGGCTAATCTAACTATATAACAAGTTTTTAGTTAATGAAATATTTATTTTTAATTTTTTACATTGCTATGCTGCTTAACTACCACTAGGCAGTCAAGTAGCATATTCAGAGCGACGGAAGTGAAGTTACTTTCATTTCCGAAGCTCAGACCTGCAGATGGCTTAGCCATATTGACGGAGCATGCTGCTCCGTCAGTATGGCTCCCACGATCACTCCGTGGGGCGATCGTGGGTGCCCCAGATCAGAAATTTCAGTGCTGGCTATTGCCTCGACATCGAGGTAATAGACCAGCACTGTTAAAGTGGTTTTCGCGATCGTTGATTGCGAAAACCTCTTGATTCACCGCAGGACGTGCCAGGTACGTCCATTGTCGGGAACGGAGTTCCCGGCAGGACGTGCCTGACACGTCCATTGTCGCGAAGGGGTTAAATATACTTTTGTTACATTTTGAACTCCTTCCCTCCTGTAGGACATTCAATGCCGTCCCACTTTTAAGTTCCTAAAAGGTAGAAGCACAGAATAGACCGCCCTGATAGTAACAGCTCACCACGGCTCCCGCGATGAGATGTGCTGTGCATCCCGCTGCAGGGACTTGCAGCAGGATCCCCAGTGTCACATGAGGCCACTTCCCGTGGCCTCGGTGTGACATGCAAAATATAGGTGAAGCTCAAGGTGAGCATTGGCCATATTTTCACAAATCTGTGTTCCTGAACTTCAGTGTTCGGGCATGCCTCTGCGACATCACATGTGACGGTGCATAGAAACCCTGATTGGGTCTCTGCTTGTATGTTCCTGGATCCCAATCACAAAGTGATCAGGGCCATAAGAACAAAGACGCTGGTTTGGGGCTTTGGTCATAAGGAACAAAGCACCATCTGGCGTGATGGGGGTTTAATATTTACCCATAGAGCTGGACATAGAGTAGTGGACCAATACATGTACATATTTCATACAGAGTCCATATGTTCCCTCCATTGCATGCTGACATCTGACCATGGTCCTACTATTTGAATGTTCTAGTCATACTATTGTTTCCTTTTGCCACAGGCAACCTATTTTTGAGGTTTAATAAAAGTAAGTGGAAAATTCAACATTTCCAACATATATTTTAGTAGTTGATTATAACTTTCCTGTACCTTTGAGGTAATGAGGGTTTGTGAAGTGATTTAAGTGATGAAGCCTACATGATTTAATGCAATGTGCTACTGAAATCCCCTACTAAGCTCACTGCAGTGCTTCAGAGTTTCAATCACATATTCAGTGCCTGTTGTTTTATTTTCCTGGGGATGGAAGGAAATACACAGTGCTATGGAAAGGAGCAAATATGCCTTGCTACATAGAAAACAAAGACTTAAATAGGATTTTCACCTGGCAGTGTATTGTTAAGAATCTTTAGTATTGTTCTCTGCTTTAAATTTGCCACAAGCATATTTTGACAACTCTCTCCTGACTTGTGTTCAGTCATATTAATTATTCATTCATTTTTATTTATATAAAATCTGCAACATGGAAGAAGAAAAGCCCCCAGATATTCAACTTTTGCTGCAAAGAGACTTTGTTCCACATGTTTTATTTCAAACATTTCATTGTCTTTGCATCTGAGGCAGCATGTTGTTGTTTTTTTTCAAAAAATGATAAATAAGGAGACAATGATGTTTTATTATTATTCACTCATTGTAAGGAATTCAGTCCACTAGCACAAAAAATAAATTTGATCTAATATGGAATTAATTAATAGCTGAGAAAACGCCTGGCTTAATGTGTCCTAACTGGTAGCAAACAATCTAACTAGAAATATATCATATATTAATATATATGTACATAGTATGACATACTATAAGGTAAGGGTCGGCAACCTATGGCCCGCAGGACAAAATTATGCAGTCCCCAACTTACGGATAGCTATTTATCAAGCCCGCATCCAGAGATGCTAGTGGTGGAACAGTCAATACAGTTTCTGCCTTGCTGTCATATCTGGCAGCCATTACCCTCTTCCTGCTTGCTGCGTGAACAAGGGAAGACTGCATATTGCAGAGATGTACAGTGAAAAAAAGATGGGCAAGCACATCAAATGAGCAGCAGCCATGTGAGTACTGGTAAAGGGGGGAGGAGAGTGTTATGGTTTTATTGGGCACCCGACTGGCATGTTTTAATGAGACAAAATGTGACCTTGCTGGGGAATATGCTAATGAAAAAAATGTGGTAAAAATTTTGACAAACTGACTGTAGTATATTTCATGGGCAAACTAATCATGACATATTTTAATGGGCAAACTGGCAAAAAATTATGGGTACAGAATGCACAGTGCAGAACACTTATAACATACGTGTATATATTTTTAAGCACACAATTGGTTTAAAAGCAGTAGAAATAATAGCAATAATTAAGCTGTGAGTATAAAGGAATACAAAACTATGCAAAAGTGAATCTTGAACAATAAAACAGACACACATACAATAATAAATCATATAGTGTCAATAACTGACTCTGTGACTATAATAACAGTAATCTGTGATTGGAACATTTTTTATATCAACATATATCTCATATGTGAATAAAACATAATCCATGGTGATATAGAAAATAAATAAATAACAAAAGACTAGTGCAGAATATACAGGCACATGAAAAACAGTGGATTGTGTAATGGGCACTAGGCTGGGGCACATGTTAATGGGCAAACTGTGGTATAGTTAATGGGCAAATTGGCCATGGTATATTTTAATGTGAAAACTGACTGTGGCGTATTTTAATGGGCTCCTGACTGTGGCATATGTTAATGTGAAAACTGTAGAATATTTAATGGGCAAAGTGACTGTGACAAATATAATGAGCACCTGACTGTAGCATATTTCAATTGGCAAAGTAATGCTGTGACATGTTCTGTTGGAGAAAACATGTACTATGGGGCAAATTGACATTGTGGCATGTACCTCGGGGGCAGTTCTGTGGGGGCACACTGATAAATGGTAATGATCTGTGGGTGAGTGCCATCAGCATTTGCATTGGGACTCATGAAAAAGGATATTGCATGAGAAATGGATATTCCATGCTATTTCCTCTTTCATGAATGATGCCCTCTCTGTCACACGTTACTACTTTTGGTGTATGTTTTACTTACCGGAGGCAGTTGTAGAGGAAGTGGCCAGCAATGCCAGCAGAGTCGCCTGACCCAGTGTATTCTGTTGAGGATTTGCCACATGTTGTGTTGCTACAGGCCATGGGCCCCATCATCACTTGCTGGGTTGAGGCTGTGACACAGCAGCAAATGCTAGGAGTAAAGTGAGTGAGAACAGTATTAATACATATGAAATGACGTACATGAATGGATGGTCAATACTTATGACCAGCTATTTATAGGACCCTCACGAAGGAATATATCCCCATTGCCTGCAGTTGCTCCTCCTCGTAGTCCAGCAGTTCAGCCATCTCTGGAGACCTCCTGCCAGATCTCATTCCCCCTACTCAGGTTTTTCTTCATGGCTGCCGTCCCTATCACTCAGTTGTTGTGCTGGTGCATATTCCTCACTAGGGATGGATAGAATCCTTGGAACCCATAGTGAATATGCAAATGCTTACCTTGACATTGTGTTCAAACACAGCACATTTTGGGAACCACACCAGCCCTGAAAAGTAAGGTAGAAGCTATTTGGGATTGGCCACATTTTGTAACAAAGATATAAGCCAGGGCATTTTTGGGATTAACTGCTACGATCACAAATCTTTTGACAGAACTAACAAGAGGCAAAAGGCCCAGATGGTAAAATGGACTCCAGAAGTGGAGGAGGCCTTTAAGGCCCTGAAGGAAGCTTTGTTTGCTTTATACACATAAATGTCATTATAATGTAATTATCCGTACAACATCATCAGGAGAGGACTTTGATGATTTTGAAAGGGGCATGATTGTTGGAGTATATTTAGCAGGAGCTTTCATTATGAAGACAGCAAAACCTGCTCAAGTTACTTGAGAGAATGTGAAGGAAAGACAGATGACTTAGAGCTGATCCTTCTTTTCTTCCTCCCTTCATCCTTCCATCTTTTTATCCTTTCTTAATCTTTTTTTTAAAGCCTGGATTTTATATGGATTTTATGTGTCCAAAATAATTTTAGTTTACATGTGATTGACTCTCAACAGCTCTGACACACCAGATGACCCTTTTCATTTAATTGCTTCTTGCCTTCTGTAATTTGTTCACATATGCATTCATGTGCTACTAATATATTATTCCAAAAAAGTCATAGCAAAATATGCTAAAAGCAAAAATATAAGAAAAAGGTTAATGGTAAAATGTGAAGTTAAACACTCCCAGTAAATAAAGTGCATTTTAATGCTATTAATGTTCTTGATTGAGGTGAAATCCAGGAATAGTTCTAATTTTATTTTGGTATCAACTTCTTTTGATTTTAAAATGATGATTTTAAAACAAATAAGGGTTTACCCAATATACACCGATTAGTCTTAAACAAGATTCTGGTGGGACATTTTAGCCAAATTTCACTAGAGCAAACCTAACAGAGGTACAGATTTGAATACAGGAACTAAATAGTTATGTTTTAGTTCCACCAAATGAACATGAAAGGATTAAGCTTGCCAACCACAGCAAGGTACCCCACAAAGTGGCAAATCCTAGCACTATCCCTGCTTATTATAATTAAATAACTGAATGTATAAGACTGACACTACACAGATACATAACATACCTGTGCAGCAGTGGCGTACCTACGACTGGTGCAGGGGTCACAGCTGCGACCGGGCCCGTCACTCCAGGGGCCCGGCCGCCCTGAGACCCCTGCACAAAGATTTTAAAAAAAAAAAAATGTTCGGGCAAACGGGGCAGCTGCCCAGGGCCCATTCATTCTTGGGGCCCAAGGCAGCTGCCCCGTGGGCCCCCGCTACCTGTGTGACTCCCCCCTTCCCCAGTCAGTACTTACCTCCTTGCTGCCGTCTCCCGGTGCAGGTCCGTGTTTTTGAGGGAAGCATTGTTCGCTCCCCTCCAGCCGCGCGGTTCAATAAAGTTTGTTTACATTTTTTTTTTCAACAAACTTTATTGATCCGTGCGGCTGGAGGGGAGCGCACAACACTTCCCTCACAGCCACGGACCTGCACAGGGAGACAGCAGCAAGGAGGTAAGTACTGGCTGGGGAAGGGGGGAGGAGGGTGGCATAACGAGTATACTGACTGGCAATATCCTGGCATACTGAGGTGCAATAAACTGGCATATTAATTGGCATTATCCTGGCATATTAAGAGCAAACTCCTGGCATATTACATGGCAATATCCTGGCATATTGAGGGGCAGAATCCTGGCATATTAAGTGGCAATATCCTGGCATATTAAGTGGCAATATCCTGGTATATTAATTGCCATTATCCTGGTATATTAATTGGAAATATCCTGGCACATTACGTGGCAATATCCTGGCATAGTAATTGGCATTGTCCTGGTATATTAATTGGCAATATCCTGGTAAATTAAGTGGCAATATCCTGGTATATTAAGTGGCAATATCCTGGCATATTAATTAGCAATATCCTGGCATATTAATTTGCATTATCCTGGTATATTAAGTGGCAATATCCTGGCATATTAATTGGGAATATCCTGGTATATTAATTGGCAATATCCTGGCATATTAATTGGAAATATCCTGGCATATTAATTGGCATTATCCTGGCATATAAAGTGGCTATATCCTGGCATATTAGGTGGCAATATCCTGGCATATTAATTGGCTATATCCTGGCATATTAAGTGGCAATATCCTGGCATATTAATTGGCATTATCCTGGTATATTAATTGGCAATATCCTGGCATATTACGTGGCAATATCCTGGCACATTAATGGGCATTATCCTGTTATATTGATTGGCAATATCCTGGCATATTAAGTGGCATTATCCTGGTATATTAATTGGCAATATCCTGGCATATTAAGTGGCAATATCCTGGCATATTAATTAGCAATATCCTGGCATATTAATTTGCATTATCCTGGTATATTAAGTGGCAATATACTGGCATTTTAATTGGTAATATCCTGGCATATTAATTGGCAATATCCTGGCATATTAATTGGCTATATCCAGGCATATTAAGTGCCATTATCCTGGCATATTAACTGGCTATATCCAGGCATATTACGTGGCATTATCCTGGCATATTAAATGGCAATATCCTGGCATAATAATTGGCATTATCCTGGCATATTAAATGGCAATACCCTGGCATACAAAGTGGCAATACCCTGGCATATTAAGTGGCAATATCCTGGCATGTTAATTGGCAATATCCTGGCATATCAATTTGCATTATCCTGGTATATTAAGTGGCAATATCCTGGCATATTAATTGGGAATATCCTGGTATATTAATTGGCAATATCCTGGTATATTAATTGGAAATATCCTGGCATATTAATTGGCATTATCCTGGCATATAAAGTGGCTATATCCTGGCATATTAGGTGGCAATATCCTGGCATATTAATTGGCTATATCCTGGCATATTAAGTGGCAATATCCTGGCATATTAATTGGCATTATCCTGGTATATTAATTGGCAATATCCTGGCATATTACATGGCAATATCCTGGCATATTAATGGGCATTATCCTGTTATATTGATTGGCAATATCCTGGCATATTAAGTGGCATTATCCTGGTATATTAATTGGCAATATCCTGGCATATTAAGTGGCAATATCCTGGCATATTAATTAGCAATATCCTGGCATATTAATTTGCATTATCCTGGTATATTAAGGGACAATATACTGGCATTTTAATTGGTAATATCCTGGCATATTAATTGGCAATATCCTGGCATATTAATTGGCTATATCCAGGCATATTAAGTGCCATTATCCTGGCATATTAACTGGCTATATCCTGGCATATTAAATGGCAATATCCTGGCATATTAAATGGCAAAATCCTGGCATATTAAAATGGGAAAAGAATGGCATATTGAGGGGCAAAATACTGTAATATTAAATGGCAAAGGAATGGCACATTAAATGGCAAAAGAATGCCATACTGAATGGCTAAATCCTCGCATATTGAGGGCACATAACACTGGCAAATGAGCACATACCACTGGCAAATGGGCACAACACTGGCAAATGGGCACAACTGGCAAATGGGCACAACTGGCAAATGGGCACATAACACTGGCAAATGGGCACATAACACTGGCAAATGGGCACATCTGGCAAATGGGCACATAACACTGGAAAATGGGCACATACCACTGGCAACTGGGCACATAACACTGGCAAATGGCACAACTGTCAAATGGGCACAACACACTGTCAAATGGGCACAACTGGCAAATAAGCACAACTGGCAAATGGGCAAGTAACACTGGTAAATGGGCACAACTGGCAAATGGGCACATAACACTGGCAAATGAGCACAACTGGCAAATGGGCTCATAATACTGGCAAATGGGCACATAACGCTGGCAAATGAGCAAATAACGCTGGCAAATGGGCACATAACACTGGCAAATGGGCACAACTGGAAAATGGGCACATAACACTGGCAAATGGGCATATAACACTGTCAAATGGCACAACTGGCAAATGGACACAACACACTGGCAAATGGGCACAACTGGCAAATGGACACATAACACTGGCAAATGGGCACATAACACTGGTAAATGGGCACAACTGGCAAATGGGCACATAACACTGGTAAATGGGCACAACTGGCAATTGGGCACATACCACTGGTAAATGGGCACATAACACTGGCAAAGGGGCACAACTGGTAAATGGGCACAACTGGCAAATGGGCACAACTGGCAAATGGGCACATAACACTGGCAATGGGCACAACTGGCAAATGGGCACAACTGGCAAATGGCACAACTGGCAAATGGACACAACACACTGGCAAATGGGCACAACTGGCAAATGGGCACATAACACTGGCAAATGGGCACATAACACTGGTAAATGGGCACAACTGGCAAATGGGCACATAACACTGGTAAATGGGCACATAACACTGGTAAATGGGCACATACCACTGGTAAATGGGCACATAACACTGGCAAAGGGGCACAACTGGGAAATGGGCACATAACACTGGCAATGGGCACAACTGGCAAATGGGCACAACTGGCAAATGGGCACATAACACTGGCAAATGGGCGCATAATGCTGGCAAATAACACTGGCAAATGGGCACATAACACTGGCAAATGGGCACATAATGCTGGCAAATAACACTGGCAAATGGGCACATAACACTGGCAAATGGGCACAACTGGCAAATGGGCACATAACACTGGCAAATGGGCACATAACACTGTCAAATGGCACAACTGGCAAATGGGCACAATTGGCAAACGGGCACATAACACTGGCAAATGGGCACAACTGGCAAATGGGCACATAACACTGGCAAATGGGTATATAACGCTGGCAAATGGGCAAATAACACTGGCAAATAAGCACATAACTGGCAAATAACTGGCAAATGGGCAAATAACTGGCAAATAGGCAAATCACACTGGCCAATGGGCACATAACGGGCAAATGGGCACATAACAGGCAAATAACTGGCAAATGGGCACATGGCAAATGGGCAAATAACACTGGCAAATGGGCACATAACTGGCAAATAACTGGCAAATGGGCACATAACTGGCAAATGGGTAAATAACACTGGCAAATGGGCACATAACTGGCAAATAGGCAAATCACACTGGCCAATGGGCACATAACGGGCAAATGGGCACATAACAGGCAAATAACTGGCAAATGGGCACATGGCAAATGGGCAAATAACACTGGCAAATGGGCACATAACTGGCAAATAACTGGCAAATGGGCACATAACTGGCAAATGGGTAAATAACACTGGCAAATGGGCACATAACTGGCAAATAGGCAAATCACACTGGCCAATGGGCACATAACGGGCAAATGGGCACATAACAGGCAAATAACTGGCAAATGGGCACATGGCAAATGGGCAAATAACACTGGCAAATGGGCACATAACTGGCAAATAACTGGCAAATGGGCACATAACTGGCAAATGGGTAAATACCACTGGCAAATGGTCACATAACTGGCAAATGAGCAAAATAACACTGGCAAATGGGCAAATAACTGGGAAATGAGCAAAATAACACTGGCAAATGGGCACATAACTGGCAATTTATGGGCAGAATAACACAGGCAAATGGGCAAATTATCACTGGCAAATGGGCAAATAACTGGCAAATGGGCAAAATAACACTGGCAAATGGGCAAAATTAACTGTTGCATTTTGGCAATCTGGCTGTGGCATATTGGCAATCGTGGCTAATCGTGGCATAATGTGCAAATTGGCTGTGGCCAAATTGATACTGTGGCATGTTCTGTGGGGCAAAATAACGTGTACTATGGGGGAAAGTGACACTGTGGCATGTTCTGCAGGGACAGTTCAGTGGGACAAAGTGACACTGTGGTATGTTCTGGTGGAAACATTTATACTGCAGCATGCCAAATGTGGGTGCAATATGAGTACAAGCCAAGTGCTATGGGTACTGTATAGTGCTGTGTTAAGACCTTTAGGTGCAATGTGGGTGCAGGGAAACGTAATAAAAATAAGAAATTAACAATTTTTCAATAAAAATAGTTAAATATAATATTAAAAAGTTCATATAAGTATACATGCAGCTAGTTATATACATATATTTGGGGTCCACCTCAAGCTTTTGATAAGGCTGGAAATATTTTAACGTTTTTTTTTGTGTCCAGAAAAGTAATATAACTTTACTGAGAGGGTGGTGGATGAGAGGTTAATATATGAAGGAGTTTAAGCATGCATGGGATAGGTATAAGGCTATCCTAGATATAAGACAAGGTCAGGCACAAAGCGGAACAGATGCGAGGCATGTAAGTGGCATTTCTGGGGTGGAGTTGCATGGTTGGGTCGGGGGGCCCCGAGGCAAATTTTGCACTGGGGCCTGGTGGTTTCTAGTTACGCCTCTGCTGTGCAGACTGGAAGCTTGAACAAATAGCATACACAGATGTGGCAGATTAAATGGCAGCAAATAATCATATCAGAAAGCAACACAAAAACACGGAATCGAACAGAACAATAAACAGCAAGGAAACCAGAAATGGATCAGTACTAGAGAGCACAGGAACAAAGAAGCGAAGAACAGGGAAACCCTTTAACAGGAATCTGTAATGACTCCTAACATGGTTCTAAGGCAGGGCAAAACTATAATAGGGCATTCCCCATACAGGGCTCTAAGACAGGGTACCCCTTTTGCAGGGCTCAGGTCACCACTTTTACAGGGGTCTGGTCACTCCTTTTACAGAGATCAAGCCACCCCTTTTACAGGGATCAGGGTATTCCCATTACAGGGACTCAGTTCACCTCTTTTACAGGGCTCAGGTCACCACTTTTACAAGTCTAAAGACCAAGCAGGATCTGGGCTAAGCTAGACCTGGGCAGATGCTGGTCTGTAGCTAAACTTGGGCAGGTGTCAGAGAATAGCTAGACAAAGGCAGGTACTAGTCTATGGCTCGAATTGGGCAGGTACCAATCTATGGCCAAACTGGGCAGGTACTACTCTGGGAAGGTGGTTCTGTGGCTGAACTAGGGAAGTTCCACTCTGTGGCCAAACTAGGGAAGACATACAAGGATACAAAAAATACAAGAAAATACAAGAATAAATAATAAACAAGCCTGCAAATCAAGAAGGATTCAGAATGCCTGGATATAACCTGAATGAGCCTGCATGTAGGTTTATTTGTGATATCAACAGTTGGTTGTAGTGTTCAGCTCTAGACTGAAACTCCTGCTGGTAGATCAAGCTTATCTGCTCCAGATTTGCAACTCCCACATTAAACCTGATTACTCGCCATCATGGTGAGTTGCTAATCCAACAAACAAGAATATACTGCAACTATATGTGATATGGGTGGCAGCACCAAAATCGACTAGTGTTTCACTTCTAGTACAAACATTAAAACATATACAAAAGTGAATTTTTGCGCTTCTCCCAAACACTTCACACTTTGATTACCCTTTAAAATGAGGCAATCCTCTCCGTGTTGTGCAAAAGAAAAAAAACAAAAAAAACAATGATAAAATATTATAGTATAGTATTTCTATGACCAATTATATATAAGTCCACTCACATGTTACTGAGCAGTAATCTGCTCAGTATAACAAGCATCTGAGAGCCCCTCGTGGGGTTTGGAATCCACTGTTGTCCCATGGAAGAACTTCAATAACGGTATGTAGCCAAAAAGACAGGGGAAGGAGATATACCTTCAGTAAAAATGGTGAGTTGATAGTTCATCTGGTTGATGTCCATGGACAGCTGCCTGGAATTCCATCATTTGAGGAGGGATAGGCAGTTGTAGATGGGTTGCTGATGGGCTGTCAATACTGGGATCCACCACCATGAGGAGGATACATTCAGGGCCGGTGCTACATACCTTAGTTGGTAGTGAGTATGGGACGTCGTCAAAGGAAAAAGTATAAGCTACAGCCTGATTTTGGCACTTACCTTTAAAGGCAACAATGGCCTCCATGCCAGCACATGAGGACACAGACTCTTCCTCAAAGGATTCCGAGGAATTGCATAGACCCTCTAGAGCAACTAAAACGCCTGTGTTGCCTGCTGTCTCGGACAATGTCCTTGTCACTCGGGGTGACAGGAAGAAGTTCATACATGAGCTAAAAGAATGGTGAAAATCAGAAGTCTGCAAGAAATTCAGACCTTGAATAAGAGGGTGTCAACAATGGAAATTCCAAGAAAAACAAATACAAGCCAGCTCCACTCCCAATCAATTTACCCTGAGGGCAGGTGCTGCACTTGTTGATCAAACGTAAAGATTCAAAGTAGAAAAAGGATTGTGCATTCCACTCCAGAGGTAATTCATTCAAAAAAGTGCTTTAATAGTGTCATAGACACACAGGAGAAAAAGTAAACCTCCACAGACAGTAACTCAGGTAAGGGAAGACCACCTTACGCGTTTCGCGTGTTAACCACGCTTAATCATAGGTGCATAACAAGTGAACACTGATATACATATTGTCAGCCAATGAGTACAAGCCTAAAATAAGTGCAGGTGTGTGATTTTTTTTTTTTTTAACCCAAAGAGTACTGGGTCTGGTGATGAAGTCTAATAGAACAGTATTTAATGTGTAATAAAACAAAATATGTACTAATGAATAATATATGATGAAATAAATATGAGGTATAAATGTGAAAAAACTAAAAATATGAAAAGTGTGGTGTTTAAAAATGAGAAATAAACAAACAAAAAACATGGAAAGTGATATGTGGTAGGTGCGTGACCTACAGACAAAATGATGCATACGTAAATGTTGCAAGAATAATGTATCTAAGTGTAGCAAGAAACAAATCTACATGATGTGATATGTGAATGGTAATGAGTGTAAAAAATAAAAAGATGTAAAAGTGTACACAAACAATAGATGTAAGTATAAAAATGCACCAAATAATAATAGGCATGACGTGTAAAAAGAGCAGTACATGGAAAACATGTATAAAAACAATAATAATACTACATAAAAAATACAGTGCAGTATATAATATACAATATAGAAAAATACATATATTTTAAGCAACATCAGTTATACAGAACAGTCACTAACAGACATAGAATTGTATATGTGAAACACTATGCTTGCTGTCTGTTCATGAATGACTGCAGGCTGAGGTCACTCAAAATCCATTCATGTGTTCAGCAGCAGAACTGCAGCACAAAAATGGTAGAAAATAATGAATGCAGACTACCCTATCCAACCTTTTGATGACCTTGTTCTCGGCACAATCCGATGGAGGAAAACTATGACCCCTCTTATTTTGCATCTCCACAAACTTGGGGTAAAATACCACTGGGGCCTTCCCCTAACCATACAAAAGGACAGAAAACAACTTGCAGTCATTGACCCAGGTGATACTGATGCATTTTTATCTAAATATACCTCCTATATCAAGCGATTCCGAGCTGTGGGACTCAACCAAGATACCATTGGAGACACCTTCAACAAGCAGAGTATAGACCTGTCATACTGCACTACAATGCAATACTGTGAATGTTCCCCTGGACCCATAACTGAGATATTATGGCCTATAAGCCCTATGTTTTGGAGTACTTTCCTCTCTTCCCAAGGTGTTGCGATAAACTGTGGTCACCAGGCATCCAAGGTGGTGTTTTCTCTACACCCTGGACAGTCAGCTATGAAAACATAGCTAAGCCAGCTCTCCTCACTTCACATTGTCGTATTTTTTCTGTTACCCCCTCCCCCCCTTATTATTACTGGTAATTTGGTCACGACAGGTGACTTTTGGCTCACTTTTTTTTGGGTCAGCTCTCACTTGATGCTCTTAAATTGAATATCTTACACTGTTTTATATTTCTCCATTGCTAATGGGTTAATAGCTGCCGTGTTTATTCAGGCTATTACAGTCTTATGTTGATATCTGTATAACTGTTACTGCAAGTCTTTTGGGGGGGTTCACTGCAATTTCAAGTAATATTATTGATAACCTATCAAAGCTATTTTTAATTGAATACTGTTACGGGACAGTGCCAACAGTTTCCACTAGAGGGTGCCATGAATTTAAATTTGGAACTGCCACAGTAAGATGTTCTTTTTTAAGAGGCTCTCACTACAATGATCCCTTCCCATAAATACTGTAATTAGGTGAATTTACTCGCTTCAGACCTTCCCGTTTTGGGATTTTTAAAAGTCTGACCTTATTTTTAAAGATTCCATATCTGACTTACCACAGCTTTTAACATGGTAAATACTTGTAGTGAGATTCATACGTAAGAAGAGTATGATGCTTATATAATTTAAAATTAATCTCCTTTGTTTAGACATTTGCTTATCTATGCATAACTTTCTGTCCCGATTTTCTTCTTTTTTTTAAATGTCATTGTATGTTTTGATATATCTTTGCAATGACACATAAGTTAAAACACAACTCATATTTATTTAATTACATGTATTGAATGTTATACTCAATACTTGAAAATTATACATGGGATCCTGTTATGTTTAACAAGTTTAAGAATTTCGAGCATAGTGTCCCTCTATATTTTAATTTTCTAATAAAAAAACAAATAAGATATTTTCATTAATCAAGAGATGCAACATAAATAAAAGGGGGGGAAAGGGGGGCTCTAATTAAAGCTGGCAGTAATATGATGCAGTGTGAAGCCATGTTTACTTGTGTTCCCCTTAAGAGACATCTAAGTGAAATATAAATAAAACATAAGACGCACGGCTTTTATATTTTGTAAAAATGTAGCCTTGATGTTATTATAATGAACAGGATCTTCCAGTGTCCTTTGCTTGTTTTTTAATCTTTAACTATTACTGTTTCACTATTTTAAAGGTAAATTATGTATGGTTTTATTTTTTTAGGTATGATAAGGCAATTATGTAATTGTATTTGTTCAAATGGAAGGAGTTCAGTAAAGTGAAACAAGGTGACGTCTTGATCGGAGGTTTTGTTAGTTTCCTTCCCCATTTTTTTTTCTATTATAAAGTATTTTATTTGACAAGGTTCCTGGCACAAGGCTTCTGTTCCGTGGCAGACTGACATCTTTTCTTGTTCTTGGCTGTTGCCAATATCACCCAGTTAAAGTGTTTGCACAGCTTCCAAACTAGTGTCATGTTCTCCTCTGGGCATAGAGTTTTGCACTTGCCTTCCCCCCTCTCTTGCTACCAGTGTCATGACTTGGGTTGGCATGGCTGGCAAAATTATTTATATATTTGGCTTTAGTGCCTGCTGGCTGTGTTCCTGCTCTAAAATGGTGGTGGTCTTGCTCATGTTTTTAAACACAGATTCCTTGACAGTGATTGGCTCAAAGTTGAGTCTATCAAAATTTTATATTAGTTTCATAAAGCTTCAAGCTGGGCCTGTTTCCTATGAAGGTTCAGTTTATTTTTGTTGAATTTTAGTATTTATGGGCTATTCCTTGTGTGAAATATCACATAGGATGTAATGGGGATTTTGAGGCTTCCACGTTGGTTCAGTGCGTTTCAGACATGTGTCGGCTGCATTAGATTTTGGAAAATATTGGTGTGAAATCGGCTATGATTTCTGAATCCATCTGTAATTCGGAGGCACCATAACAACCCTATAGTTTTAAGCACAGCAAGATCTTTAGCCATCCTACTGTTGTTGAAGTGCAACTTATATGACAAAGAATACTACAACTACAAAAAACTTTATTAAAAACAGAGTCAGCCCTTCAACTCACCACTTTTGAAATACTTATACCAAACACATTATACGAAAAAAAAAAACAATATCCGACTGCTAAGAAGCTTCTATAATTAAAAACATACTAGATAAACTCCCATACATGGAACAATAGGAACAAGAACTTAACAGAAACTTTTCCTCCAAACAATGGATCTCCGCCATCACCAGTATGTTAGGTGTATCCAAATGCACCGACCCCTTTGAATCAGACAGAAAAGTTCTCCTTAGATGGTGTATGGTACCTTCAAAACTAGCCAATATCTATCCTAATTATAACAAAAACTGCTGGCGTTGCCATTCATCCACAGGAACCATGAGCAACTGCCCAAAACTCAAACAATGTTGGACACCTTCATCCTAATCAGCACCTTTCTACACAAACCAATCCCACCCTTGTTCACTATGGCACTTTTCGATATGCTACCACCAAGATTAAATATCCATACTAAAAAATGAATCCTCCACATTTTAGCAGCCGCAAAAAAGATTAGTTGCCAGAAACTGGAAGTCAACACTCCTCCTACCATTCAACTCCTCCAAACTGAAATTGAATCAGTACAAACAATGGAATGTCTAACTGCAAGCAAAATGAAAAATATTAAAACCACACAAAAAATGTGGGGCTTATGGCTTTTATATGCATGCATGGATCTAATAATTTCCACATAGTCCTTCCTTAATCAACCCTCCCCTAATGTAATTTCCCTTTACCCTATGGATCCCCCCTTTTTTTTTTTACTCATCCTTATTTCATTAACCTTTGTTCAATATATATTCTGTAAATATTTAAATACTTATGTAAGCATGTATAACTCCAATAAAGCTCTTCGAAACCCTAAAATAAATACATCCTGTCGATGTAAACAAGCTTAAAATAAAAATTAAAGTTGACCAAAAAAATATATATATACCTGTAATTTATATTTGGAAAATGCCTGCCAATGGTGCATAGAAACATGCATTGTGATTGTGGGGAGGGTCATTACCCAGTAGAGACTCTGAGAATGGTAAGTATTGCATACAATAAATTAAAGCATAATTACATTTAAAAAAAAATGATGTCAGTTTTTAAAAAAAAAATGGATTTCAAACTAGTTTTTATCTATATGCTGTGCATTTCAAATGTGTGAAATGCGCTTGGGTTTAGTTTTAAAACAAAATGCAGTTTCCCTGTAGTTTTACAATCAAAATAATTTCACTGGGGCCTTGAAATTCAGTCACACTTTATTTGCAGTTTTAAGGCGATAGCAAGTGTTGCGGAAAAAACCCCAGTAAGATAGTTTTTTGTTTTTCTTTAGTTTACATGATGTAGTGTTTATGTAAATATACTTTTCCATATATTGTAGATGGAACCACCCCTTTACAATGCATCAATTAATTAATCTTTTTAGGATGTAGTTCATTTTGGATATTTGTCCCTTAGCAGTGTTGTACTGTAGAAAATTATGAACAATTTGGGTCAAGAAGAGACTAATTACAGTATGGGCAGCCTGTCCCCCAAGCACCTACCTTGAACAAAAGTAGAAAAAAAAAAACCGACATAAAACATGGGGTATTCATAAATACAAGACACAAATTATAATCTATTTACCATTGTTTTTTTTTCAATTATATATGTTATCATTTTTTTACATATTTTTTTAATATAAAAAGAATTGCCACTAGTCAAAAACATCACGTAACTTTTTGCAAATCTCTACTAATCATTTTACAGAACTCATTCTATACTAGTGCTTTCAGGTACAACTTCAGTACCTGCATGCAGCTAACAATGCAAAGGAAAATAAATAGCTTGTTTTGCATTGTGTCTACAGTTAGTGTATCATCAAAACAAAATGTTTTGAAGCTTACATATTCTTGAATGTATTTTATAGGTGTAAACCCTCACGGTCTTCCCCTCTTGAGATGACTGGAGGAGTTCTCAACAGCCCTCTTCTTCTATGTGATCTCCACTATTGCTCATGAAGGTTATAACCAGTCTGTTACTTATCTGTCATGTTGCTTCTTGTCTTGGTGCCTGATCATTTGCCTGATCATCAGAAGGTCTCAGCAGTCCTGATCCATTGGGTTGTCTGAAACCACTCCTCTAACTTTAGTCATACTATGCAGCAAATCTTACTATAACTATGCAGATGATCTCCCATGTTATTGTGAAATGCTAAAGATAATTCTAGCTAATAGAAATATCCAGGGCTAGAGCTATGAAGACGTGTGTGTTGTTCTGAGAGACTGGAGGAACCAATGAAATGCTTGAAAAGTGCCAAAACCTTGCTGCTGCCCCTAAAACACTGAGGGGATCATAGTTCTCTAAGTGCCTACCAAAACCGTGTTACATAGAATTTCAGTATTTAATGATGTGTGTAATTTGTCCATTGACTTTAAAACATTTAATCTATCGGCTAGTCTCAAATACATCAATAAAGAACAAAAGTCAAAATAAAATTTTAATACATAAATTGTATATATGATTTACATTTTATTTGCTGCATAATATATTAGGCATTTTTCTTTTTAATTAAATTTACAGCAGATAAGAAAGACATTGTTCTGATAACTCAAGCACAATAGCCTTTGATGTCGAAATAATGGATTTGCCAATATTGTAGAGCATTTTTTACAAACATTTTTAAGCTAAATAAGGGTTTGGAATAGAAATATTGTGAAGTGTTTCTAAGTTGTCACATCTGTGTCCTTTGTTAGAAGTACATTCTGATTATTTGCCAGATCCTTTTTAAACAATAAATATTGGCATGATGAATGGACATTGTGTATTTTTTTCCTTCTCATTTTTTGGAAAATGAAGGTTATAACTAGTTATTCAAAATCCTCTTGAAGTTCATTACACTTTTATAGTGACATAGTGACCAATATACAGTGGCATAGACCAAGGGATAGCACCTTATACTCATTTCCTTTACCCCTATTATGTAGGTGCTGAGACTATCACACTAAAATCTTATATGATGCTCTTGCCTGGTGAATTTAATTGTTATTATGTATCTTTGGCAGTGCATAAACTATTTGATGGCTCTTTTCACCTTCAGAGACACGACACTGACATGGGGGCATGCTTTGCACCTTCCTATGCAAATCTTTACATGGGTTGTTTGGATCAGTGTCTTTGGGGTTGAAAATCCATTTTCTTACCATGCTGTGTGGTATGGAACATTTATTGATGATTTGTTGTTTATATGGGATGGTAGTCAGGGTAAATTGAATGGTATCTTAACACCAATGATTTGAATCTTCAGTTTTCAATGAATTATGGTAGGGATGACATTTGTTTTCTGGACCTTAATAACTTAATCTACAAGATGTAAGTGATATGGGTTTAGGACAGGGAGGCATTCTCATCTATAATTGTAGAAAACTCATGGCAGGCAATACTTTATTGTTGGCATCTAGCTCACACCCAAAGCATGTCTTTCCAGAGTACCTACAGATGATTTTTTGAGATTAAGACAAAATTGTAGTACAAGTAAACAAAAACAAAAATACAGAGGAAAAAATATACCATTTTTAACAAAAACAGCTTTATTACTAAATAAATTATATAATATCAGACAGTTTATAAAAACAAATTGTCAGAATAATATATGGACCCCTCATATAGGTAAATTTGCATTCAGGGTATACAAATTCATAGCCAGAAATAATCTGAGTTTGTGAGATATATTGAGCCCTAGTTTGTTGGACAGAAAATTCAAGTCAGGAACATGGTTAGAACAAGACATATGTTTGTGGAAGTTCAAAATGTGGTGGCTATACATTTGTCAAAAAAGGTGACACATTTAAATCTCCATAATACAACAGGATATAAAAAATACAGTCTTATGTTAATTGTACAGTTGTGATGTATCTGATTAGTGCAGAGTCGGTGCAAGGATTTTTGCCACCCCTTTGGCTCTGCCCCATTGCCCCCCTTACCCGCCCAACTTTGAACAGCCAGACAACAGCACATCAATCACGCAATCATAAACACAATCACGCAGTCGCGTGCACACACACACATACACATACAGAGAGACAGTCACACACATACACACAGAAACAGTCACATACACACACAGAGACAGTCACATATACTGTACAGAAGCGAGCAGTTTTTTTTTATCTGTCCTACTCCTATCCCTCCTCCCTCACCCATAGGCGTGCGCACGGGGTGTGCCGGGTGTGCCTGGGCACACCCTAATCCGTGCAGGGCCGTCTTTAACGCGGGGCAAACGGGGCAGCTGCCCTGGGCCCATTTACTCCTGGGGGGCCCCAAGGCAGCTGTCCCGTGGGCCCCCAGCCCCTGCTACCGCGTTCACAGCGCATTGCGCTTGTGAACGCTTTTTTCCGGCAAGCCGCATCCGATGGATGCGACGGCCGGAAAAAAAAAAAAAAAAAACTGACGCCGGATGTGACGTCGCGTCACATCCGGTTTCGGTTTCTGTTTCCCTCCTCCGTGCAAGAGGGAAGACTGCACGGAGGAGACATCCGGCGGGGGACACGGAGCAGTGAAGTGTAAGTACGGGGGGGGGTGTCTGGCTGGCACAATATTCCTGGTATCTGATTGGCACTATATTACTGGGTATCTGATTGGCACTATATTACTTGGCATCTGATTGGCACTATATTACTGGGTATCTGATTGGCACTATATTCCTGGTATATGATTGGCACAATATTACTGGGTATCTGATTGGCACAATATTCCTGGTATGATTGGCACAATATTACTGGGCATCTGATTGGCACTATATTACTGGGTATCTGATTGGCACAATATTACTGGTCATCTGATTGGCACTATATTACTGGGCATCTGATTGGCACTATATTACTGGGTATCTGGCACTATATTACTGGGTATCTGATTGGCACTATATTACTTGGCATCTGACTGGCACTATATTACTGGGTATCTGATTGGCACTATATTACTTGGCATCTGATTGGCACTATATTACTGGGTATCTGGCACTATATTACTGGGTATCTGGCACTATATTACTGGGTATCTGATTGGCACTATATTACTTGGCATCTGACTGTCACTATATTACTGGGTATCTGATTGGCACTATATTACTGGGTATCTGATTGGCACTATATTACTTGGCATCTGATTGGCACTATATTACTGGGTATCTGACTGGCACTATATTACTTGGCATCTGATTGGCACTATATTACTGGGCATCTGATTGGCACTATATTACTTGGCATCTGATTGGCACTATATTACTTGGCATCTGATTGGCACTATATTACTGGGCATCTGATTGGCACTATATTCCTGGGCTCTGACTGGCACACTATTACAAGCATCTGACTGGCATAATATTACAGGCATCTGACTGGCATAATATTACAGGCATCTGACTGGCACAATATTACAGGCATCTGACTGGCACAATATTCCTGGCCTCTGACTGCACACTATTACAGGCATCTGACTGGCATAATATTACAGGCATCTGACAGGCACCATATTCCTGGGCTCTGACAGGCACAATATTCCTGGTATGATTGGCACAATATTACTGGGCATCTGATTGGCACTATATTACTGGGTATCTGATTGGCACAATATTACTGGGCATCTGATTGGCACTATATTACTGGGCATCTGATTGGCACTATATTACTGGGTATCTGGCACTATATTACTGGGTATCTGATTGGCACTATATTACTTGGCATCTGATTGGCACTATATTACTGGGTATCTGGCACTATATTACTGGGTATCTGGCACTATATTACTGGGTATCTGATTGGCACTATATTACTTGGCATCTGACTGTCACTATATTACTGGGTATCTGATTGGCACTATATTACTGGGTATCTGATTGGCACTATATTACTTGGCATCTGATTGGCACTATATTACTGGGTATCTGACTGGCACTATATTACTTGGCATCTGATTGGCACTATATTACTGGGCATCTGATTGGCACTATATTACTTGGCATCTGATTGGCACTATATTACTGGGCATATGATTGGCACTATATTACTGGGTATCTGATTGGCACTATATTACTGTGTATCTGACTGGCACTATATTACTTGGCATCTGATTGGCACTATATTACTGGGCATCTGATTGGCACTATATTCCTGGGCTCTGACTGGCACACTATTACAAGCATCTGACTGGCATAATATTACAGGCATCTGACTGGCATAATATTACAGGCATCTGACTGGCACAATATTACAGGCATCTGACTGGCACAATATTCCTGGCCTCTGACTGCACACTATTACAGGCATCTGACTGGCATAATATTACAGGCATCTGACAGGCACCATATTCCTGGGCTCTGACAGGCACAATATTCCTGGTATCTGACTGGCACAATATTATTGGTATCTGACTGGCACAATATTATTGGTATCTGACTGGCACAATATTACTGGCATCTGACTGGCACATTATTACTGGGCTCTGACTGGCACACTATTGCAGGCATCTGACTGGCACAATATTGCAGGCATCTGACTGGCACAATATTACTAGGCTCTGACTGGCACAATATTACTGGGCTCTGACTGGCACAATATTACTGGCATCCGAAAGTTACAATATTACTGGCATCTGAATGGCACAACAATTATGGCATATGTGTGTGTGTGGGGGGGGGGGGGGTAACATCGCGATGGATGGCGGGATTGCATGCAGGGGAGGGGGCAGGATCCAGGGGGCCCAAGCAAATGCTTGCCCAGGGTCCAATCACTATTAAAGACGGCCCTGCTTCCGTGCTGCACTGCCGTCTGCCGCCCGAGTTTGTCTCCTAATCTGATCCTTCACTATGCGAGCGGAAGCGCCGCATAGTGAAGGACGGACTTTCTCCTCCCTCAGACCTCCCCTGTAATGTACGCGTTCGCGTACACGCGTTCCGTGACGTCACGCAGAGGCGGAGTCACGGCAACGCAAGGGTGAGGCCCAGCCGCAGTGCCAGAGGAGAGGGTGCAGAGCGGAGCACAGGCACATCGTTTTTTCCCAGGAGGGGTTCTGGGGCGGCCGGCTGGCTGGTAAACTTTAAGTAAGTGTTTTTTTAAGTTAAAAAATGTGAAATGTTTGTTTACATTGCTAAATGCTTAATTAATAAAAAAAAAGTTTTAATACAGTTTTTAAATGTTTGTTTATATTGATAATTATATGAATGCGGGCCTGTATGTAAGTATGCAGAGTGCATTTGTGTATGTGTGTGTGTGTGTGTGTATAGATATATAGATAGATATATATCTATCTATATATCTATACACACACACGTGTGCGGCGTGTGTGTTTGTGCTTTAGGGTGCACACCCTAATGCAATAGGCTGCGCACGCCTATGCCCTCACCCCTTGCAAAAGTGCGCCTTAGGCTGGCGCTTACTTTGCCTATAGGAGGCGCCAGCCCTGTCACACTCAGACCTGTTGAGAGGTGCGGGGGAGTTGAATGCAGCTCCCATAAATCCAATCTTTGTGATGGGGTAATGAATGCTGAGGGGGGAAAGTCCTGTGAGTGCAATGCATGCTGGGAGGTAAGTCCTGTGAGTGAAATGCATGAGTGAACAGATTTTCTTTGGGGTATTTAATAACTTATTGTTGGCCTTTCTTTTCCAAGATAGACTCGGGCTCTGGGTGACTAATCTTATCTATTGTTTAAATTGAAGTGCCCATCTGAGCTTACAAAATGAAAAACAGTGGTGCCAGTGTGAAGTCTTAACTATTTTTAATAAAAAAAAAATACTTTAAATGTAGGACAACATCTCATAAAATAGTTAATTTGATAAAATAGTTAATTTGATAAAATCTCACTGTTAAAATGTGTCATTAGAGCATTAACGTCAAGCAAAAGTTTTGACCCCTGGTGCTAGCAGCCTCTGTTTTCAAGGGGTCAAAAGTGCAATTCAAAGCATAACACCCCAATTTTATTTAGCGGGTCTGTTTATGGACTCTGGTGAGATCCTCTGCAAGACTTCCATCTGCTGTTTTTTTTTTTCAAATCACTTAATAACTTAGTTAGTCTGTGCTGATCTAGTGATTGTGTTTATTAAGCTAACTGTTTCCACCCAGTCTGGAGTGTAATGAATGGTTTCTCAACCTCCTTGAAATCTACCAAGCGCTCTTTTCGAAGAAGGTGAAGCTAAACTACCACTCAAATGCGAATAGCTGAACCGTAGACACACCCACTAATAGACGATTGGCCACTAACAAGATAGGAGTGGTCCAATCAGATGCAAGAGTGGGTATTCATTTATTTTCATTTTTTCCCCGGAAGCTTCCTGCTTCTGGGGAGCAGTGGGCAGTACTAGCTCTGTGTGTAAAATGCACACAGAGCTCAAACAGTGCTGCTCGCGCTCCTCAGAAAAAAAAGCGCTGCTATAGAAGGAGGGGGCAGACCTCCACCTCATCCCCAGTGCGGTCCGCCTCCCTACCTCAGTGCTGCATTGTAGGAGCTCGCGGGCACCCCTTGCAAATGTGTGTCCTAGGCGGGCACCTGCTTCGTCTATAGGAGGTGCCGGCTCTGTTCATCTGTCAAATGCAATATGGGGGTCACAAGTCCAGAAGTGCTAGGGAACATATTAGAGAGCACCTATAAGATAAAAGAACTAAATATTAAAACATTTTCTTGTAGAAACACTTTCAGACATGTAATGGAGGAAATTTGCAATACTTTCCTTATCAAGGTATTGAATAAAATAATAGACCACAACAACATAGACATACTATTTGATATAAAAGAGTGCTGCATTAGATTTTTGATTTAGAAAGAAGGTAGCCCTGGGGCATGAATTCAGAAAATGATGTGTCACACTTTTTTGTAACAAACTACGGTAATCTGGCAGAAATTATTTTTGTTTATCTGTGTTTGATAATAGAAGAGTAATTTGCAATGGTTGATCCCCACATGATTATAGAAATAGATACAAATATCATTTCAAGCTAAAAGGTAACCAAATTGCTGTGCCCAAGACTAATCATGTGAATAAAGAATAAATGTAATATGAATCTTCATTTATATATGTTACTATATTCAGCAGTAGTCCTGTGAGTTCTATTCCATGCATTCAGAATAGTTTACTTATTAGCCTCTCTGAACACACACCTGCGGTATTAGCTAGAGAAACTATTTGTATCTAGGGACTGGTTTAGCTAAGATAGGAGTATGGTTTACAAGTAAGGCTTATTAGTATATAATTGAAATTTTGTACTGTGATACTTTGCCTAAGAACTTCCCAACATGAAACGCGTAAGGCAGCTGGCATGTCTTTGCCACCACAGCTCATGTACCAATGAACAATATATGTTTTATCTATTTTGTGCTGCTGACCTATGTTCTATGTGTTTGGAGTAAATTTGGATGTTTCTGGCTGGTGATGCCCCTCTGAATTAGTGTGCTTATATGAACGTTGGTACCATTGTTGGCATATAATTTTTTAGAGTGCGTAAACCATGGCATTGGTGGAAGCATGAGGGATCATATAAGCAGGTTCCCCACTGGAAATATATACAAAATATTTAGCCTCATGTAATATATGTCTTAATTCCTTCACTTATCAGGTAGCTGCTAAATGTCTCATAAGTTTCCCCCCACAAATCTAAAAACAAGTGAGGTCCAATGCCAAGATATGTGAAAAAAGGGATATTAATAACAAAATAAACCCAAAACAACTTAATATCGCTACACTACCAACAGCAGTTATGGTAAGCCACCATGTTGGCCTTTAAAATTCCTGAGGAAAAATATTGTCTGTCTCCCAGGTAAAACAGTCAGATGATGACAACAGTGCTGCAGCAAGTCCTACACACCAAGGACATTCTGCCAGAGATTCATGTGCTATCTTTAAAACTAGACTTGCTATGCTTGTCTTGCTGGCATATTAATCAAGCATTGTACACATGCAAAAATATGGTATTAAAATGGTTTAGTATGTGTAGTTCATTTTATGGCTGTAAATTAAGTATTTCACATATATTCCAATTTAGCTGCCAAGGTGCGTATTTCTGTATGACAGTTCAAGTGGTTCTTCATTAGGTGCAGAAACATTCCCTTCATCAGTCAACTAAATATGCCCTTGTTCGCTCCTTGATATATACAAAAAAGGAAATGATAGCTCTACTGTAAGACAGATGCACAAGAAGCAAGCAACGTATACACAAAATATGTTGATTTTCAGTAAATTGGATCCTTTGTTTTATGGTTTTAGCTAATTTCATATTGGGAATCAATATGTAAAATGAAAACCAAAATTCAACAAGAATCCTTTTAAAATGTAAATTTAAGTCACAAGGTTTTTTTTCGTGGGTAAAGCTGCAATCATAGCTGTAACTATCAAGAAAGAATTTGTAAACATTATTTATTATGGACATTCCACAGCTTTTATAAGTCAATTCCCTCTCCGGCCCTCTAATAATGTTATTAACTAAGTCTGCATCTTTTGAAACGTAATGAGATTAATAAAACAATCTAAACTTAAAATGCAGGTTATGTGCAAATCTAAATAAAAGCCTGTAGTCAATCAGACCAATTAAAATAAATAATTAGAATCAAGGTTTGAAGTAGTTCTGCACTGCATATGGCAAATGGCATATTGAGCCCACACCCCTTTGAAATAATCATTACTTAAGCACTGACAAGCATTGCTGCTCAGTGATTTGGAAAGCAGTTAAAAAAAGTATTTGATCCATTTAATATTCAGACAAATAATAATACTCATTCCTTGGTGAATGTGCTTTATGTGAATGATATTAGTGTGGGATGCACTGAATTGATTTAAGGTCCTGGTATTGGATATGGCTTGCAAAGTCATTTATTATTGATTCACATCACAGAAGCAACTTCATAAGTGTACTTTAATTATATGAAGTACCTGTAGATATACCAGTCCTTTAACTGGTGCATCCATTTGATACCTTTGTATTGCATTGTAAGAAGTGCATTATTCTTACCAACAGATGTCACTAGGGAGTGATGACTTTTTATTCCACCGGGTGAATCCTGGAAAAGGGGAGGAGAGACTGGACAATAGCTGGAATGGGAGAAGGAGAGACAGCACATGTGGAAGGCGCAGGAAGCAGGATGGATGAATACAGAGCTCTGAATGTTTTTGCTAGTTAAAAGTAAAGCTTTCGTCTTGGGCTATGATAAGTAAACAGAAACGCACTAACCTCTGGGTGGTGCTATTAGTGAATAAAAGCCATAAACAAAATCTTTGTTGTATTATATTTTATCAAACTTTGGCAACATTAAATTTTAGACTTAAAAAAAAATAACTATATATATAGTGAAAAGTATGAATGGGTCTGCACACTTACAAGTATCGGGTGCAACGAGGGAGCGTCATTCACGCCCATAAAGCAAAAAGAAAACACAGGAGACTCAGCACACCGTTTAAGGGAGTTTAATCCACCAAAACATAACAACGTTTCAGCCCAGCACTGAGCTTTATCCAAGACTTGAAAAAAGCTCAGTGCTGGGTTGAAACTTCGTTATTTTTTGGTGGATTAAACTCCCTTAAACGGTGTACTGAGTCTCCTGTGTTTATATATATATAAAAAAATAAGATCTCATATAAACTGTCAAAGTAAAAGAAAACAATCCATATTCCTTGTGAATAGTTGACATTAAAGGGTCAACTCAATATACGCCGATAATCAACCCCTGAAGAAAATCAGCTCCTTATTTAACTGTAATTTTATGTAAAATATTTTACTAGATAGGGTTTTATGATAATATAAATTTTAACAAAGTGGATGAATTGGAGCTTTTGAGATGTTGCTTGTGCAACCTTTATGGCAGATGTGTAGCAACTTCAAGGATGCAATGGTAATATAACGTTATCACTAAGTAGACCAGAGCCATTTGATTTCCATTCCCTAAGGTCTACAATTTGTCATTATAATATAGTTTTGTTTATCTGTTTCAAATGACCTTCAAAATCCAAAGTATTTGAAAATTGGGTAATTGGCTTCACTTCACCAAACTCTTCTAATTCAACTTCTTGTTTTATAACTTGCAATTTTATTTTATCTCTTAGTAAAATTGACTTCTTTTAGAGGAAGACATTTATTCATGTTTTATTGTTGTGACATAATCCAGATAACATTCAGGAACTGCACAATGTTACAATTCAGTGAATTAATGTTTTCTGGTCTTAGTATTGAAATGTGGGCATATTAAAAATGTCTTAGCAATGGACCATAACAAGCCTGTTTTGTACAAAGCGTGATTCATTGAGCGGTAAATGTTATCTGTAAACTTTTTATACATTATTCATTTTGCTTATTTAGATGACTATCTGCTTTCCTTGGCTTTTGTTCTTCCATTTAGGATACTTTTGTTTAATCCTTATCATAGTTATATAGTTGGTGCGGCTAAAGTAAGCTAAGCCATTGATCCACTGCGGCTTACACAGATCTCTTTCAGGCTGAAATAGTGCCTCGTCAGCAAAACTGGTTACACTTGATGCAATATTTCAGTTAAGCATAAATTAATTTTATGTCTACAGTTGTCCAATCACCATTTTCTAAAAAAAATAAATAACACAAATATAATTGTTTAATAAGCACGGGTTACCAAATTAAACGTTTCTGAATTTTGGCTTATCCCCTTCTTACTTGCGCACTTTCCCAGTAAACACAGTTAAAAGTAGAAAAACTATAATTAAACTTGTCAGAATACATTTTCTTATTTGAAAGAATAGCTGTTCAAATACAAGCTTTTAATATTTTACTGATTAAAAACTCATATGCTGAGTAAAAAATATTAATCACACAGCATGACGGTTTCTAATCTAACATATTGTGAAATAGTGCATTTGGTTAATTTGCCAAAACAGGAAATAATGGTAGTGTTCCATAACATTGTTTTGGTTAACAAACTTCGCTGGGCCATTATCATTTTTGCAGAAAGAAAAGTTTGTCAGGTAATTGGAATTCCTTCCGAAAACATTAAAAAATTGACCTTCACTTTTCAGCTACTATATCATGCTTACCGATTTGGTATGATGTGATAAGCCTTCTGCTACCAAACTACCATAGTCAATAAAAATCATGTTGTACGGAATTTCACGCACCTTGCAACAGACACCAGTGTCCTTGTACCAATACTTTGCATATCCATGATCATCACTGACTTTGATCAATTACTTTTTGATGCCTGTAGTAATTGGGAAAAACTGTATCTTGTTAATCATAAGTCCAATTGTCATTTTAATTTTAAATTATTTTTTTTAAAAATAGTGTAAAGTTGTACTTGTAAATAATTTCTTAAAAATAGTATCCGGATCTTTACCCCTCTAAACCATCATTCTGTTTAACAAATTTAGTGTAATATCTTAATTAATCCTGATGAAGTTGGATAAGTATTATTACCAGTTCTCTCTAACTCAGTTATTTCCAATGATACAGCTTCCTCGTTATCTTTATATGTAGTAGTGTTTTAATAAATGTCCACTAAGAGGAGCTCTTGCTTTTAAAACCAATATGAGCTGAAGTTGGCTTTACAAATAATACTTTTGCATCATACCCACAGAGAACAAACTTGTACAGAAGCATAATTAGTTTTGAGGATGAGTTTTTATCAATTTAGTCTACAGGGAGTGGCTGCCTGTAAACACATTATTTTGGGGTGGGAAATATAATTTATACGTTTTCTAGGAAAAACAAATGCAAATACAAGTCATGATTACTGACTAAACATATTATTTGAATAACCAGAAGCATTGCCATTTAAGATGCACGAAAAGAAGGAGTACAAAGGCATAATGACAATGAGTACAAAAAGATATGTTTTAATTTATCGTAAAATTCCCAACATGACAGTAAGATTTTTTTCCATCTCTAAATCAAAAGGACTTATGATGACTATTCTACATTAAAAAAACAAAATAACTTTAAATTAAAAAAGGACTACAGGTATATATTGTTATTTTTTTAAAATTAGTCACTATTACTGTATGTTCACTTCCTAATAATTAATCTCAACTTACACCCTTTTACTAAGCTCTCTTTTCTTCCTAAAATTTGTACCAACATGCATCTAATTCCTTATTCCAGACTGACTTCTTATTTTGTTAATGTCAAAATCTTTGTTTGTGAGACTCAAGAAAGATAAAGTGAGTGACTAGCTCAGCAAACAGCTAGCTAAGCATTATTGACGTTGTAATAGTTCAGTACGAGAGTAGCAATGATGCTCTAACATGGAAGTTCTCACTTTCGACCGACCTTCCAAAGAGTGAGATGCCCAGGGATTGGTAAAGTATCCATGGAAAAGTCTGTGAAGGTCCACAGAACATAACTAAATTGTTCCTCACAAACTTCAGTAAATATATACCATGAATAATATGGGTGCCTATCCATGGAGCTGCCCAACCTTACCCCATATGTCTAATTATTTTAGTAATTTAGTTTTTCATTTCAGTGTTTTTGTTTTATTTTTCTTTTCTATTATGTGGCCTGTTTCCAACAGGTTGAAGATATGGAGCAATGGTATTGCTGACCTGTATTTTATAGAGTCAAGTACAGGTTATTTGGGATTATTTAACAGCTTAAACTCTTTGAGCAGCATGGGGCTGAACAATGTATTTCTACACCCAGCCCACTGCTTCTCAAATGGTTAACTTTTTTTTATCAATATATAGCAACAAATTAAAATGAAGAAGTATTGCCTATTGTTTCTCTTTAACAATAAAGATCCACCAATCAGAAATATAACAAGGCACTGTATATACAGGGGGCACAGGTCAGGCTCCACCAGGTCCAATTAGTGAGGTGTCTTTTATTCTACAAGTGGTGATGTTTTGACCACACAGGTGTTTCTCAAGCCATAAAACACAAGCACATAGTGAAAGCAATTTATACAAGAAAATCGATTGTAATTGCATAAACAATTAGCCAGGTGCAAAAATAAAATAAATAAATAAATCTTAAAGTGACAGTGCAATACAAATCATATACTTGAATTTACAGACATAATATCACTACTGTGCTAATTAAGTGAAACACTTCACTATGTAGACAATATTGTGCATTGTACCTCAGTTTGAGACATTTCACCAAACTGCATCATACACATAAAGCACACACAATGTTTAAAAGAAACACTTTATCTATCCGGTCCATAATTTAAAACATCTAAACGGCTTACTCAATAAAGAGAGAATTGCAGCACATTGAGCTGGGAATTCAAATTTAAGACCAAAAATTCTCCCGTTCTGCTGCATTGGAGAATGTTTTGAAATCGGCTCCATTGGCCTAAAGTTTAAAATTCCCATTTCCATTCCCTGCAATTCATAAGAATATGCGGATGGAGCCACTTCACACATGCTCACGCCAAAATTAGAAAATCCGGTTTATTGATAATAAGTATAATAATGCAATTCAGATGTTACATTCATAGAGTCCCTAGCGGGGGCTCTATGATTGAAATAAAGTGAAAACTAAGTTCCCATCCAAAAATATATAATGTCACTTAAGTTTATTATTGACTTAAAAAACACTAAGTAAAAAAAAAGTTTAGTTGTCCTTTGAAACCTCTAGTTTGCCCAGGTAAAGGAGGACAAGAACAAATAGCCCCACAACCTGAAGAAGAAGAAAAAAAACATCCTTTGAGTGCCATGAGCAAGGGCAGTCAACATCACTGGGATATAACAGGATGATATTTTATGTAATATATTGGATACACCCAAAGTAATTTATAGTGATTCTGCTAATCTAAAAATACAATGAACCTTTACATCTCTACAAAAAAAGAAAAAAACAGAACTGAAACACTTTTTGTAGCAAGAACCTGACTTCTGTAGCTGCAAGATGTACAGGAAATGCTGGGTGAGTAGAAATAATGGCAATATTATTAAATAATGTTAATCCCATGTAATCCCAGGAAAAATATTCCCTATCAAACAATTCCTGACAAGAATCCCCAGTAATGTAGTATACTTACTGGCAGAACCATCAGAACTAAAAAAAAAAAAAAGACTGGAGGAACACGTCAAGAATATAGAGAACTGATTTATTAAACACCTTCTTTCGAAGCACCTTTATGAATGTCATGATAAAAGTGCAAGCCTTAAAATGTTGTATTATTCTGAAGGTTAGAACACATTGGAGAGGAGGAGACAAAATAAAACAGATGAGTAAAACAAAGATGGAATGCTTATATTAATCTAAAATATTCCATCTGAATTGGCTGAATGCAGATTATATTTTTTTTATAAAAACAAAGGAGTAAGGAAAGTGTAATGGGAGTCTCTCTTTTTTAATCATTTAGTTAATCTTAATAATAACTATTTTACTGGACTTATTAAACCTTTACGGGTGTAAACCTTGAAATTGTGAGAGCTATTCACAAAGAGTAATTTGCAGATGTGTTAAAGTGAGTGGACTTTTCACACTGTGCAGAAATAAAACCTGATGAGTTTATCCTGCTAGAAGAGCTATGGTTTCCACCTTTTCAAGCCAAATTTACTGGTCTGCAGTAAAATTCCATCTGGCTAAGAAGAACTCAATGTCCCATAATACACAGGTAAATGTTTGAAAGATATTGAAGAAGTGTTAATCTCACCTCGGCTTACCTCAAAGGTACCTGCACCTGACTTTTGTGAATAGCTCCCCATTGTGTTCTATCCAGGGTAATTTCTATGAACTAATACTTTATCATCTTATTTATATATGCTCATAATGGAACTGCTACTAAGAAGAAGAATCTACATCCCGGTCTTAAACAGACTCTGCCGAAACATGTATAAAAGACAAGTCAAGATGTTGCAGTTTGGACAGAGGATGCTATGCCCTGGCTAATGCACAGACCATCCAACAAGGAAGTGCCCATGACCTTAAAGATCATGCATCTCTATAATTGCAGGAGTTGGAAAGAATGTTAATTTTCATAATTATGGCTACTGAGCTTTCCTTGACCATGCAGACATTGCATGCAGACATTGTTCTGCAGGTTCGTATTGTTGAAAACTGACATCTCAGTTTAATTCTATGTGATTATTAAATTTTTTGAAACAGCTCTTGCAATCAGGAGACTGCACAGGGAAAGGTTCCTCATTTTCATCATAAAATTGTAAATGTTTTTAACGAAAAATTGTTGTAACATCACACCTATTAAAGTTCTATGGGAGCATTTTTTCCTTGCTGAGGACAATTTAAGATGCTACTTCCTTATTTTATATTTAAGTTGCTTGCCTGATAAATTGTTGGGATACTTAAGAAGCCTTGTATGTTATGCTAAACCCAGAGTTCTACAGTTATATTATCTATACAGAGCACTGAATGGCTCTAAAAAGGTGAGTATTTAACTTGTGATTAGAGTTGAGCAGACACCTGGATGTTTGGGTTCGGCAGGTTCGGCCGAACTTCGAAAAAATTTCCGGGTCCGTGCTCGAACTTGACCCCGAACTTGACCCCGAACCCCATTGAAGTCAATGGGGACACAAACTTTTGGCCACTAAAATGCCTCTAAAAAAGTCCTGGAAAGGGCTAGAGGGCTGCAAAATGAAATAAAATATGGATAAGAATAGGACAAGTGCCCTGCAAGCAAATGTGGATAGGGAAATAACTTAAAATAACATAAAATACATACAAATGACAAATACAGCTGAGACATAAAATAGCACTAGATGGAATCTTTGATTTTAGCTTTGGAAGAACATAAATCTAAATCATGGCTGCCAGGAGGATCAACAGAAGTATCCACGAACACCAGCAGCACCACGACCAGGGTCACGTCCCTTATTTGACGCTCTGCTCATTCTTTGCGGTCACCCACAAAAGTTACAGTTTGTTTTTTTGTTTATTGGACTGCAAGAAATGCACCGCAAGACGTAAATGTATTATTTAGCACCCAAAACAATTAGAATTTTTCAAAGTGCGCTGTAAGCACAGTATTGGACTGTTCTATTTGACTCTCAGATATGTAGTGCACCGCAAGACGCAAATGTACTATTTACCACCCAAAACTATTAGAATTTTTCAAAGTGCGCTGTAAGCACAGTATTTGATGGTTCTATTTGACTCTTAGATATAAAGTGCAGGATGCAAATGTAATATTTAGCACCAACAAATTGCAGTATTTAAAAATGCCTAGATGTTGCCCACTGAGCTAACAGAACAAGATTAAAGTTATGTGTCTGGCACACATGCAGTTGCAAGTGCACTGCACTCTCTGTGGCACTCAGGGCAGGGTACAAATATGTAGTATAGCACCCACTAAAATAATCACTGTAATTTGAATAATTGCTATAGTTTGAATACTCGCTGTAGTTTGCAGATTCAACACCAGAATTTTTTTTAATCTGTCCCTCACAGCTACAGCATCCTCTCCCTACACTAAGAAGAGCTCATGTGATGTGCGTATACGTGACTCCAGCTTATATATAGAGGCTGGGTCACATGCTGCACTGGCCAATTACAGCCATGCCGAACCCCGAACTCCAACACGAACATACAGTGGAATGTCCGGGTTCGGGGTCCAAAAACAGTAATGTTCGGTACGAACCCGAACAGTGCGGTTCAGGTTCGCTCAACACTACTTGTGATCAAACATCATAAAGTCTTATCAATGCATATTGTACTATTGCATTTTTATTACACGTGTTTGGGATTTTGTTTTTTTAAAGATGATACAGACAGTATTGCTATATGTGCATGCTATATGAGATCATAAAAATCATGTAACCTCCTCTTGTTAATTTGCAACTAGCATTTGCAGCTGCTCAGCTGACTGTTTGAAACCTCAGTTTCAATTTAGTATTTCCCATTGGTGGTTATACCAATTCAGGTGTAAACACATGTACCGTATTTGCTTGAATATAAGACAAGGTTTATTAAAGAGCAAATGCTCTGAAAAATGCCCCTCATCTTACATTCGAGGTTCGTCTTATAATCAGAACTCAAATAGAGGTCTGACTATAAGACTGGGATCAAGGTCCCCCGCAGAGCTGCATGGGACCTGGATCCCTTCCAGCAGCTGTTGCGTTAAGCAGACATACTCTGGTGCTGCCCGGCACTTCAATGAGGGAAGCCAGGAGGTCACATGACCTTCCGGTGGTCCGTCATAGAAGACCTCCTGGCTTCCCTCATTGAAGTGTCGGGCAGAGCTGGAGGATGTCTGCACATATCGTGCAGAAATCTACCAGCTGCTTCCACTAGCCACCAGGGAGATTGGGGTAGCCGGTGCTGCCCGGTACTTCCGTCGAGACTTCTATGACGGAAGCCGGGAGGTCACAAATGTGAGGCACTTCGGAAAGTTGTGCTGTTTCACATATATATATGTGCAATATGTATACATTTGTTGCTCATCCTAAAATACTGTTCACACAGGCTTAATTTACAACAAGGAATAATATTAAAAATAACAAAAAGCTCTCCTAATTGCATAATGTGCACCAAATTGACTGAGTTCGGTATTGGTAGTTGAGACAGGTAATCTTTCACTCAAATATAGTGATCAGACAAAATAATTCCTTTCTGGTGAGCAGATTGTGTATAGCATTAAATCCTGATGGACAGAACATTTACAGGCATTCAGCATCTGGATTAACTCTGTCACACAAGGCAATGAAAGCTCAGAAATACCCTATCTACCAGGGTTTATTACTTCTGGTAACCAATAAAAATACTTCACTACTAGGTATTAATATCTTATCTCTGTTGTGGTCGTCTAAATAAAGATATATAATTTAACACCCATTCAACCTTATAATATTATGTTTTTCCGGTAGTTAAAAAAATATCAGTGGAATGTCATTGTCAATAATGTGATAATATTCTCAACCATTGATGTCTCAGTGTAATCTTTTCATAAAGCCAGAAATAAGCTTGTGTGTAAATTTAAGTTATTCAAACGCACAGTTTCTCCCTACAGCACAGAAGAAAGAAAGAAACGGTGTTTCTCCATCAGCCACCATATTCCAGAATAGATTTATTAAACATGTCACTATCAATGTTTGATACATTTTTACTAATTACCTTTTTTAATAGCAAAGACACGGGGGTATTAACATACATACGGGATATCTTCTCAAAAATGCCTTGCATGCAAGGCTCTGAGTCCCCAACTCGACCGCCCACTTGTGAACACCAAATATAAAACAAGCAATCATGTAGCCACGTTTTGCAATATAAATCCAGTTATTCAGCACAGAATACAATTCAGGTAAAATTTGTAGATACAAAACTCTTAAACGATAGAGCAGCCTAAAGCAAGAGCAGCATAACCTTTTGCCTTTCGTCCAAAAGGACTTACGTTACAATGAAGTCCTTATGGGTGAAACGCGTAAGATTATGCTGCTCTTGCATTAGGCTTCTCTGTGGTTTTATAGTTTTGTATCTACTATAAAAGTGAAGTTTTATCTGTATTGGATCCTGTTCTGAAATACTGCAAAATTGGGCTACCTGATTGCTTGCTTTATATTAGCTAATTACCTTTTTTGCTAAATGTGAATATGTAATTTTGTATTATATGTTCCCTCTAAGACATACTTAAAAACAAGAAAAAATATTATTGTATCTAATTTACCTTATGTGCTGGGTGACTTGGTAAGTATGTTATGTCGATAGATAGCATGATATCAGCTAAAAGGTCAGTATATAAAAGTATCATTAACACAACAAATACATCCCTCCTTTCCTTGTTCTTTGGTGTAGCAATATATTCTTCAAAATAAATATTAGCTTATTTTCGTATTCTTTGTTCTATGCAATGAATGGCAGATCAATCATTTCTATAAAAAAAAATGTAATCATACATTTAAATTTACTTTAAGTCCTTCACAAAACAATTCTGTTAACACACATTTGCCTGATTAATTTTTTTTGGCACTTTTGGATATGCGTGCAAAATGACAGTTCTTTAGAAATACTTATTTTTCAGATCATTGGAGAGTGGTAGAGAAGGGACTTGGATCATTACAAAACATGAAAGTCCTTGTATATGCAAGAGTATTGCAAGTGATAACTGACACGGATGGAGTTTCCGACAGTGCGTTCAGCAGTAAAGCTCGAAATAACATCTAGATGTTTTCCCACTAACATGATTTTGTGATTGAAAAAGGTCACATGGAGGCCAACATCCATGTGAGCTTTTCAGTGCTACTTTCTGTCAAGGAATGCGGAACAAAAAGTCAAGGACACATATGACATATTAGATTCTAAAAGTACCAAATGACACATTTTTCAATGAATTCAACTTGTTGGAGTACCTCTGAAGAAGGAGGAAAGGAAACAGATAAATTACAGATGATTTGGACATCATCCCATAAAGATAGCCTGCCAGGATAAGACCATTTGTGATGTAGATCCTGATGAATTTCAGCTTTTTTGAGGTGCCGTGCCGTGTCTAGTTCTGGAGACTATGGATTCAAAACAGAATTGAAGAATTGACACTGAAATAGTACTATGTATTACTAGTTTACATACCAGAACATCTTTTAACATTGTCATAATGTCTATACATATAAGAATGGAGAGAGGTGAATTACATGTTACTGTTGCTGTATTAAGAGGTTAAAAAAGTTGAAGAATTACATATTTGCAATAGAAAATGGAGTATGATAGCAAGCGGGCACAGAACAGCCAACGCATTGCCACATATTTATGGGTAATAATGACACTCCAGCTGTGAAAACTGCACTTCTTATGCTACTTAGCCATCTTACACCTGGCTACGCACCATAGAGTCAGAATTAGCCAGTTTTGGCTATCTATGGTTCTCCTGCGGTGTGGATCACATTACCAATGATGTTAAGCCATCTGAGCACCAGATGTTAAGTAAACTACAAAACCTTGTGCATCCCCTGGCCCCTGTAGCATATTGTCCCACTATTGTATATAATGACGGGCTGAAAGGAGCTAACCTGTTCCTCTCTATTACTAACTATTTACAAATGTACCATATCTATCTATCGATTGAGTAATAGTAGAAATATAGAAACTCATCCTGTTCAACTTTTAGCTTCTGGCTAATTATGTACATATGGAATCTATTCTATTTTACCATCTATGGATAGCTAACTATATATTGATGGATATTATAGTGTACCACCATCAATTGTTTACTGATAGGAGCTATGCCTCTGTCTATATCTGGCTAACTATATGATGATAAGGCTGTTCCACTTTTTCATTTACTAACTATATTTTGATCTGAGCTATATTATAACTGCTAACTATTAGATGAAAAGGCTGTTCCACTTCTTTATCTACTAACTATATATTGATCAGAGCTATACTATGCCGTATCTATTGTTGACTAAAATGTTTACTTAAATGAGGTATAAACCGTACCACCATCAGTTTCTGCATAAGTACATATGTACAGATAGTGGTTACCATCTGCCACCATCTATGTCTTTGAGTATGTTAACACATACACTTCTAATTGACGAGTACCATAATGTGAAATAAAATTTGAATTATTATGTGAAAAAAATATATTAATTAGAATGTTAATTTAAAAAAAAAAATTGTGTTTTTATTAAAAATGCCTTCCTACACAAATTGCCTTGCATACCTAAATTTTCTTGGATCACTAAACTACACAATCTGCTTTTTATTCAAGGACAATTGTTGCATTTTACACCAACAGATACATTTTCACACAATATACAGTGTTACAATGTATATACAGTATAGAACTTACAAGAATTATGAAATACAAACTATAAATCCTGTGTAAACCATAAAATGAGTCAAAAGTAGAGTTGAGCGAACCCGAACCGCACAGTTCGGGTTCGTACCGAACATTAGGGTTTTTGGACCCCGGACCCGAACACGGACATTTCACTGTATGTTCGAGTTGGAGTTCGGGGTTCGGCGATTTAATGGTGCGTTTTGAAAGGCTGCAGGGCAGCCAATCAACAAGCGTTTGACTTGTTTGCCCTTAGAAGCCATCACAGCCATGCCTACTAATGGCATGGCTGTGATTGGCCAGTGCAGCATGTGACCCAGCCTCTATATATAAGCTGGAGTCACCGCACATCACATGAGCTATTCTTAGTGTAGGGAGAGGATGCTGCAGCTGTGAGGGACAGATTAGTAAAGAATTCTGGTGTTGAATCTATAAACTACAGCTATTATTCAAACTACAGCGATTATTTTAGTGGGTGCTATACTACATTTTTGTACTCTGCCCTGAGCCCAGTGCCACAGAGAGTGCAGTGCACTTACAACTGCATGTGTGCCAGGCACATGACTTTAATCCTGTTCTGGTAGCTCAGTGGGCAACATCTAGGCATTTTTAAATACTGCAATTGTTTGGGTGCTAAATACAGGGAGTGCAGAATTATTAGGCAAGTTGTATTTTTGAGGATTAATTTTATTATTGAACAACAACCATGTTCTCAATGAACCCAAAAAACTCATTAATATCAAAGCTGAATATTTTTGGAAGTAGTTTTTAGTTTGTTTTTAGTTTTAGCTATTTTAGGGGGATATCTGTGTGTGCAGGTGACTATTACTGTGCATAATTATTAGGCAACTTAACAAAAAACAAATATATACCCATTTCAATTATTTATTTTTACCAGTGAAACCAATATAACATCTCAACATTCACAAATATACATTTCTGACATTCAAAAACAAAACAAAAACAAATCAGTGACCAATATAGCCACCTTTCTTTGCAAGGACACTCAAAAGCCTGCCATCCATGGATTCTGTCAGTGTTTTGATCTGTTCACCATCAACATTGCGTGCAGCAGCAACCACAGCCTCCCAGACACTGTTCAGAGAGGTGTACTGTTTTCCCTCCTTGTAAATCTCACATTTGATGATGGACCACAGGTTCTCAATGGGGTTCAGATCAGGTGAACAAGGAGGCCATGTCATTAGATTTTCTTCTTTTATACCCTTTCTTGCCAGCCACGCTGTGGAGTACTTGGACGCGTGTGATGGAGCATTGTCCTGCATGAAAATCATGTTTTTCTTGAAGGATGCAGACTTCTTCCTGTACCACTGCTTGAAGAAGATGTCTTCCAGGAACTGGCAGTAGGACTGGGAGTTGAGCTTGACTCCATCCTCAACCCGAAAAGGCCCCACAAGCTCATCTTTGATGATACCAGCCCAAACCAGTACTCCACCTCCACCTTGCTGGCGTCTGAGTCGGACTGGAGCTCTCTGCCCTTTACCAATCCAGCCACGGGCCCATCCATCTGGCCCATCAAGACTCACTCTCATTTCATCAGTCCATAAAACCTTAGAAAAATCATTCTTGAGATATTTCTTGGCCCAGTCTTGACGTTTCAGCTTGTGTGTCTTGTTCAGTGATGGTCTTCTTTCAGCCTTTCTTACCTTGGCCATGTCTCTGAGTATTGCACACCTTGTGCTTTTGGGCACTCCAGTGATGTTGCAGCTCTGAAATATGGCCAAACTGGTGGCAAGTGGCATCGTGGCAGCTGCACGCTTGACTTTTCTCAGTTCATGGGCAGTTATTTTGCGCCTTGGTTTTTCCAAACGCTTCTTGCGACCCTGTTGACTATTTTGAATGAAACGCTTGATTGTTCGATGATCACGCTTCAGAAGCTTTGCAATTTTAAGAGTGCTGCATCCCTCTGCAATATATCTCACTATTTTTGACTTTTCTGAGCCTGTCAAGTCCTTCTTTTGACCCATTTTGCCAAAGGAAAGGAAGTTGCCTAATAATTATGCACACCTGATATAGGGTGTTGATGTCATTAGACCACACCCCTTCTCATTACAGAGATGCACATCACCTAATATGCTTAATTAGGAGTAGGCTTTCGAGCCTATACAGCTTGGAGTAAGACAACATGCATAAAGAGGATGATGTGGTCAAAATACTCATTTGCCTAATAATTCTGCACTCCCTGTAGTACATTTGCGTCCTGCACTTCATATCTGAGAGTCAAATAGAACCGTCAAATACTGTGCTTACAGCGCACTTTGAAAAATTCTAACTGTTTTGGGTGTTAAATAGTATAGGCCAGGTACACAACTGTCAAGCCAGGGCACAGTTTTTGAGGAGGATGAGGAGGAGGAGGAGGAGGAGGAGGAGGAAGAAGAGGGGTCATTTCCACGGTTATCAGGGCAGTCATTCACAAGTGGCTTGGAGGGTGGGTTCCTGCACCAGCATAGGCCAGGTACACAACTGTCAAGCCAGGTCACAGTTTTTGAGGAGGATGAGGATGAGGAGGAAGAGGAGGAAGAGGTCACCAACGCAGCTGGGGCACCGCCAGCACATCAGAAGGCAGGATTAGCATGGCCGAAATGTGGAAAAGCTTTGTCAGCACGCCACAACAACCAGCACCACCATCTGATATGCAAAGTCTTCGCAGGAGGCAGCATTTCAGCAACATGGTGGAACAGTACGTGTGCATAGGCCTACACGTACTGACTGATGGGTCTGCCCCATTCAACTTCTGGGTCTCTAAATTGGGCACATGGCCTGAGCTTGCCCTTTATGCCTTGGAGGTGCTGGCCTGCCCCTCAGCCAGTGTATTGTCTGAATATGTGTTTAGCACGGCAGGGGGCGTTATCACAGACAAGCGTAGGACAACGTGGACAAGCTCACATTTATTAAGATGAACCAGGCATGGATCCCACCAGACTTGTCTGTACCTTGTGCAGAATAGACATTTATACCGGCCTCACCCAGTCATTGTTATACTCAAGTGCACTTATTCTTTGTTTTCTATTGTTATATGTCCCAATATTTTGGGGGCTACCCCAATTTAAAAAAACAAAAACAAATAAATAAAAGTGTTGGCTACCTCCTCCTCCAACGCCGCTTCCACCTACACTTAGTATAAACTGAAAGAGAATACCCTGCACTCCAACCCTCTCTCAAATTGATAATTCTGTTGATCCTCCTGGCAGCCATGCTTTAGATTTAGATTTATGTTCTTCCAAAGCTAAAATCAAAGATTCCATCTAGTGCTATTTTATGACTCAGCTGTATTTGTAATTTGTATGTATTTTATGTTATTTTAAGTTATTTCCCTATCCACATTTTCTTGCAGGGCACTTGTCCTACTCTTACCCACATTTTACTTCCTTTTGCAGCCCTCTAGCCCTTTCCATGACTTTTTTAGAGGCATTTTAGTGGCCAAAAGTTCGTGTCCCCATTGACTTCAATGGGGTTCGGTTTCGGGGTCAAGTTCGGGGTCAAGTTCGACATTTTTTCGAAGTTCGGCCGAACCTGCTGAACACGAACATCCAGGTGTCTGCTCAACTCTAGTCAAAAGTACTGTTGCACAAACATTCTTTGATGCGTTCACTACAATAATTACAGTAACGTGAACATACTCATATCATTTTTTTGCTATGAAACAACCTACGATGTTTTCTGCATTAACATCACCACTACCATCTTTTCAGCTGGGACCCCCAGAACCTGAACCAACAACAATTAAAAGCCCTATATGGAATGACAAAGCTTTAAAGTCTGGAGGGCAAACCACTCCGTATCCCTAAATGTGTTAAATAAAGACTGTCGGACTGACCTATCCTTAGTTGCTATACAATGGGACCACCTTATAAAAAAGGCTTTGGCGTTTTTTTTCCCTATGTAAAGAATATTCCAAGCAGTCCATTTTAAATATAAACAACAATCTAGGTGGATCCATTGTGTTAAGACTTTTTTTTGCTAATTGCTGAAATGATAATAATAATAATGGTTTTTTGCAGCATTTGGTGGTGTAAAAATTTCAAAAAGTGGCCAGGATTCAGAGATATGAAACTAGATATTCAAGACAGGGGTGATGTAGAACTGAACGACCAGAAAACTCTTGTTTGGCTACATGAATATAAACCATACATTATTGGCTTGAAATTTAGAATAAACCGTCAAGCTCATTAGGAAGTGTAACATAAACTGGGTAAGATTTTTAAAAACATGTCACTATACAAGCGAGAGACCAGCAATTTAGAGTTTAGTAACATCCATAAGTGTCTTTATGTCTAAATATGGAAGAACTTTTTTTTGCCCCCAGAACCTTGGTTTGATTTTCCAACTTTTTACTTCTTATAAAGCTGTAAATTAGTGACATGGACACGGGATAAATTGTCCTAAGAAAGGGTTATTCAATTCTTCAGAAGTCAAATCCTAACCTGGAAATGAAAACAACTAGTTGTATACAAGACTTTTACCCAAATGAGGACAATAGCAGCTACCAAAATAACACCAAGATGTGGTTCCTCAACACACATAGTAATACAAGTTAAAATATTGGTGGGAGCACTGATTGGAAAGACAGAAAAGAAGGTGAAAAATTCGGCTGGAACTCTCAAAATTTCAAAAAGTACACATACTGTGTTTTTAATGTAATGTTTTTATAGATTATGCTCACAAACTGCATTATCAATATTAAACTTGTGTTTTTATACTTTTTGAAATTTGCCAGCCAAATTTTTCACCTTCTTTTCTGTCTTTCAAATCCTAACCTGTTTTAGTGATTTACTTATGTAGTTGAATGTAGTGCAGATGATGTATGTAAATAGGATGATATTTGTCTTGAACACACTGTAACAAGATTAGGGCATGCAACTCGTGGTCAAGACAACCGTTAATGGGTATGCCACCTTGTACTGCTAGTAGACTAACTATATGATCTTAAAATGTGATGGTGATGGTGCTACAAAATACAAATTTAAATAACTAATGTGTATTGGTAATATCAATCAGCAGAACACAGATTAAAGGAGGCAGAACACAGATTAAAGGAGGCAGCCCTCTTACCACCTATTAAATACAATAATTTAACCAAGAGACTGGAGCGCTAGAGAATATAAAAAAATTGTGAAGGATGAAAAATATAACAGGTGCTAGTAGCCATGAAAATTATTATCTGTGGCTTCAACAGGGAAATATAAGTTGGAAACATGTTGAGAGACAAATAAATTTGCAGAGGGACATGGAAAAAGGATTTTATCAAGCATCAGGCACTTTAGAAAAATTTACAGCAGTATGGCAGAAATGGAATTTAGTGAATCAGAAGGAACTAAAATGACCTATTGGAGAGTAAATTAGGGGAAAGCCCAGCCACGTCACACTCATTTTAATATGTATTCTGGAATCGGAGTTAAAATTGGAAGGGTTCAAGTATTACTTCCAGATGTCTTCAATGTTGTTTTGTATGTCATGTAAATGTTTTCTTCTCTTTTTGTAATTTTGTATAAGGAAAATAAAGACAAAATATATATAACAGGAGACCCCACTAACTATATTATTTTGTTAGGGTTAGGGTTGTGAAATGCAGAAATCTAGTGTTTGAGAAATTCAAAGACTCTAAAGATTTACCAAGACGTACACTTATGGTATATTAAAGTGGTTGAATGGAGCCCCTTGGGCCATGAACCCGTAGGTAGGTGTATGGAGGAGGGAGGGCAAATGAATATCCATGGACAGCTACGTTTAAGCTCCAAACCAACATGATTCTATAGATCACAGCTAAATTATAATCAAGACAATATGGTAAATTTATCCCACCCCTTTTGGACTGACTGTTGTAATTTAATATCTTCTTACTGAGATTGATAGACAAAATTGGGATCGAATACAGTAATTTCAGGAAGATATACATCTTATACAGATGGCCCTTCCGGTAAACAAAATATTTAACTTGGACAAGTTTTTAAAATGATCTTTAAGGTGATATGTCACTTTTATATTGCTGGGAAAGATTTGTGGAGATCAACAGCCCTGAATACTTAATATGCGGTGAAGCAGTCTTCTTAAAATGGGAAACTACTCCCCAAGCTATTTTTTGAGTGAGGAAATATAGGAACAACTTCTGTTTTTTGATTGTTGATGAAGAAACCTGGGGCCCAATAAAGCTGATTAAGAATCTTCAAAAAAGAGATGGTATGGGATGAACTACATTAGAGAGAAATAACAGGAGACTGTCTGCGCATGCAGATATACACAACTACTTTTAGAACCCAGCATGTGCAGATATTATATATCATTTTATGGAGAAGAAAACATTAACAAATATATTTTATAGTTTTACATTTACTTTAAAAATAAACTGGAACAATCAATATATTTCATACAAGGATTTTTAAATGACATATTATAAAGCGAATAGTATGTACGTCTTTTGTGCAGAATAAAGTGGATATTATGTGCCAACTCCCCTAATAGCTAACGTCACTGTAAAATACATGATGACGCTCAACAATAATTACTCCACTATCAAAAGTTTCCTGCTGTGCTCATGCAGAGTCCTGGAATAAACATCAAATAAAGCTTTTAGTGATTTTGCTGGATGCATTAATTCGTAATAACATGTATTACCAACTGAAAAACACAAGTTTCCAACTTACTAAATCATTGTCTAAAATGTCCGTGTTAGATTTAAGTAAAACAATAAGCAATCCAATTGCATTTACCATTACCATATTTTGGTGAGCGATGCTCAGTGTCCACCTACAGCAGCTTGAAGCTTTTTATCTTGTATAGACATCTGTAAAAGTATTCTACCTGAATACACACATTCACAGCTAGATTTTCAATTTGCTTTACAAAATGAGTGTGACATGCTGAGACGCAGTGCTTCTCAATTTTTACCATCATCATTTCATAAACAGGATGATAAAAAAGAAAAATACACATTTCAGAAAAACACAAACATTTCATTTAGGACATGTATTGTAGATAGCAAAATATTCAAAATCCTCACTAATATATACATTTATGGTAATTATTGTTCCCCCAGGGAAATATGTATAGAAATAAAGTTATATATTATATTTTTCTTCATTGAGTCTTCATGAGATCCATTCTTTTGGATCAAAAGCTGTAATGATAGGTAGAAGGGTTGAACTTGATGGACTTGTGTCTTTTTTCAACCTAAATTACTATGTTACTATGTTACTATGAGTGTACTGTATAAATTGCTTTACATTCTTGCTTGTTTTTATATTAAAACCAATGTTACTTTTTGAAGAATGTATTTGACTTCTGTAAATTCACTTGATGCATGTTAGAACACAGTGTATAGCTTATCGGTGTCCAGCTCACCTCAACTTACCTTCACCTTACTTTTAGTGAATAGTTCCCATCGTATTCATTTCTACATAAGTCTGACACTCTCTTAAATTAAAAATGAATTTCACCGGTTTTATATTTTCATACATATCTATTGGTTGTAATTACTAAGTGCCTCTACATATGAGCGTGCGTGCAGTTATTAAGTAGGAGCAGGTGCTTGCTGTCAACATTACCATTCTAGCTTGGTTTGTTATTAGACCTGTTCAAGTGTCCTGGTTACATTATTTAGTGAGTGGCAATCCTGCTGTGCACTAACTGCCACCCAGTCTTCATTAGTACCTGCACCTGCTACCTGTTAAACAAGCTAGTTAAAGGGACTCAGTCAACCTGAACATTGGAATATCATGAATGTAAAGTATAAAAAAAAAATCTATACATTGTGTTTGTAGAATTGCAAACAAATGAATAACTTAAAGGACAACTGTCAAGCATACAACATTGCTGAAAATAAAACATAGCTCAGCTTGTTGTAAGAACACAAGTGCTATGCAGCGCTATACAAGCTGTGTATCACAGCTTGTGTGATGATGTCAAACTTGAAATTGATGACGTGAAGGCGGGACCGCATGAATGGGGAAGCAAGTGTATACTGACAAATGGCAGCACTTGCATGTGGGGGTCTCCTGTTTATGATATCACCTTTTGACTTGATATATACATTACAAATTTCAAATTAAAATTAATTCATTTACTTACCAAACCACAAGGTGATGTCAAACTGGAGACAGTAAAAAACAATTTTATCTTTTAATTTATACATTATTATTATACTTCAAATCTCAGTATATCCTTCCTAGTAAAATACTTTATAAATAAATACATTCTCTACTTTCACAGAATGTGTAGGATGTTTAGAGTTCCTTTAGACCTTGTACTACTCTGTGCTCTCTTGTTTTATTTCTTCTGTCTGACTTGTGACCTTCTGCTGACAGACATTCTAACTTGGATTTTATTTTATATATATATGGATGTAATACAGAAACTCTTTCCCTTTGACAGTATTTAATTATGAGACTAATCCTGAGACTCTCTTATACTATTGTTCAGTTGTTAGACATCTTTCTGCTTCACAGAGCCAACCACATAACATCATAGCAGACTGATAAAGTAAGGCTACCTATATGATGAACTAATATAAAATGAAAATGAATGAGTAGTGGAAAACAATATGTATACTAGCTCCTATACTAATTCTTTTTGTGTGTTAGTAAATATCATTCATTGTCTATAATGAATATACAATGGTGCTCATTTAATTACAAAGAGAAATGGCTCATCTGTGTTGCAGTAAAAATCTTTTGGAAAAGAAAAATATTTTAAAAGAAGATTTCCAAACTAGCAAATCTAGAATAAATGATAGGTATACTATTTATCAATATAACCAGAAAATAATAATAATAATATAATGATCTGGTCCAGTCTAGAATAGTTGTTTTTAAATAAAACTGTTGAGCATATATTTACCAGTTTGGTTTTTATATATAAATAAAGACATATGAATACATATACAAAGATATATACATTTATTTGTAGTCTCCTTGGGAAGTGAGCTGGCTACTGTAATCAAACCTCCACATTGAGAGTGATGCAGTTTTATCTGATTGTAGCCCATTTAGGTTCTCTGTATATATATTGTTGTTGCAAGTTCAGGCTAGTGTGTGTGTTCAAACACAAGCATGTTTGCTGTCTGTTTGATCAGTGTTTTTATTGTTCCATAAAAAGCTGTGGAAAAGTAGCGCTAGGTACAGCAGCTTCCCCAGCTGGATTTGTCTCTCTACCTTAAATATCTTGGTTACCAGGATCCCTTTCCTTTCAGATCCTGTAGTGTTTGTTAACAGTGTATTTGTTATTAAAACACTGTAGACGACGGCTCCGGTTAGAGAATACTCCTGTTCATGCATCCATCCAGCAATAAATGTGCCGAATAAATCCAAGGATCTAGGACTGTATAGAAACAATTGAAACCTCTGTTGAAGTGTTACTTAAAGAACCCTCTACCATGAACTCTCGGCAATCTCAGGAGATACCAAAACCATGTTACCGTGGAAGGGGACCAGGGTGAGTTGGGCCCCAATTGAAGCTCACTAATATATATATATATATATATATATATATATATATATATATATATACACATACATACAAGAGAGGTAGAGAAGACAGAGATACAATCATGCATAACTGACTGATATTGAAATTCCCATATGGTGGTCTTGTGACTTTCTCTCAGAGACATGGAGGCTGAAACATTAATTCAGCAATATAAATGTTGTTTCTTTATAAATCACCACAAGATAATTAAAATGAAGAATTAAGTAAATAATTCCAGTAGTACATAAAAACACGGGTGGATGTTATTAACCTATTTAGCTGATTTATCATTTGTTACTTTGTACGGTTAATTATCTTTTAGCATATGAAAGATAATTGATTTAATTGCTCTTATGTTTTTAATATTTTTTACATAAAACTTGTCACAGATATATAGTGATATACTTTCAGAAGAGCCTAGATCATTTGTGTATGCACTTGATAATCTCTGCAGTTTATAAACAAATATATGTTCATTAATATGACAAGAGTTGATAAATGATCCATAAATATACTTCTCCGCTTGTAAGTTCTAATGTTAATGGATTAAAATTATCAATACTCATTTGTACGTATCATATTCATGTCATCTCCATCCTGAATTCTCATTGCAGGTTTACATGCTATTTACCATATAATAATGCCGATATGCGCAAATACAAGCATTGCACAAGCTTTTTCAACGTTTATTTAGTTTATTATATCCATGAAGCTATCCTTTATCTCTCATTTGCTAGTGTTCCAATGTCCTCACAAGCATCCATTTAAAAATATTTGTATCTTCCTGTTGTTTCAAATGTTTTAGCTCAAAAATAATATTAAACTTTTATTTGGATTTATTTTATGTAATTCTCAATGAAAAATGGTCTATATTTACTCTATAAATATATTTTAGCCTGCAAAATACTCTCTCAATATATAGCCTTTTTAGTTATGTCTTGCCGGTAATCAATTTTCAGCCCATATTGAAGTGCATTGAATTGTATACCAAAATATGGCTTCTTATGCTCTAACCACTATTATGCTAGAGCTAGAAAGATTCTCTGAGCAGGCCCTTAATGTTTAATTGCAGACGAGTTGAACTTCTCCAACTTCTAAGTTTATATAATAATAACAGGAAACAGGAAACCACTGCTGCAAAGTGCAAATATTAAATCTAACATTATTACTACATGCAAAGGCAGTTGATGATTAAGCATCTTACTATATAAATTGCATAATATTATCTCTGTTTTCAATGTCTCCCTGTATATCTCCAAAAATAATTTATGTTCAATAAAATTTATTTATTTAGTACTGAATCTTTAGCTCTATTACATTAAAATGTTCATTTTAAAATGTTACATTCAAAATAGTTTAATGCTAATACATTTTTGTAGGTTTCACTAAAACTAAAACCTGTTGTCTTCTGTTGTAGGTTATATTAGAATTCATATTTGTATGTTAAGTGATATAAATATATCCAATACATAACAGTGTTTTATGGTACATCTTCTTACAATGATATACACCATCGCATGTAGCTATTCAATAATGGTAGAACAAGACTATCAAGGGTCCTGATGTAGTATCATTTTCTGGGCCCCCTATCAGGCTTATGTTCTCCCCTGTTCTCTCTAGCATTTTTTTTCAGAACATATATTTTAAAAAAACCTACAATAAGAAAAATACTGACTTGGGAAACATTGACATTAGACTGTCGGAGATAAAATGACTAACTGTGGCTGTGAGGCTGGATTTTCATCATCACAGCAGGATGTGCTTCAAGGGCCCCTTTAAGGGCACCACTTATTGGTCTGTCCCTGCCATTCAATTTATATAGTGTACCTGCATAGTAAGCTAGGTTTAATCTGTCAGAAATACCAATGTTTAAAATAAAATAAAGAATTTCCCAAAAACATCCCAAAAGTACATGACTGCTTAAACACCTGCTCCAATAAGACACGTCCATTAGCGAGTGTTGAGCCACAGATTCATTAACAAACTTGCCAGCTTGCACAAACAAAACCGTATAAACCCATGGGCTGTTACACCATCTGCCTTGGCAGAAAGTTCTACCAACAGATGAACATTAGCCCTTGTACCCTGAAATGTCTTCTACAACCATACAACATAGTTCCCCAAGCTTAACATGGATGATTACTGTATGATGACACCATTCTTTGTGCTGGCCAGGAACTTTACTAATATCAATACAACTAAAAACAAAGACTAAAGGGAAGGAGAGAAGATTGGATCAGAACAGTTAGCAGAACTGTTATTATTCAAAACTGTATAATCTTCCATGGGCCAGCAGTCATGTCCCCCTTTTCCTTACAGTACAGGGGTATATTTGACTGTTTAAACCCATAAGCATCACAACAGGCCAAAGGCATCACCCAATAAACTCTCAAATAAGTCCAATAGCGGGCAAGAGAAGTTGATTTTCTCTAACAAGTGGTGCGATTAGGTGACACTACCTCACTAATTCTAAATGCACCAAAGAATATGATAGAAAAGGAAACTTAAAAGAGAATGGACTCATACATGGAGAAAGATAACAAGGGAAGTGAGGACAACACACTGTGCAGAATCTGAAAGAAAACTGGGCATGGATGAATATGACCCTTCCCTTCCTCCAGTAGTTCAAAATATTTGTGATGAGAAATTACTTGGGCAGGTCATACCAGCCCAAAGTATGAAACAAAACAGTACAAGCACAAAGAAATTCTCCCAAGGAAAGGAAAAACAGGCCCGGGCTCCTGATGTAGGCTCAGTGTGCTGGGGAGTATTACCTTGCCATACTTGATCTGTTTGGTGCTTCAGCCATAGCCACTCATCAACAGTGCTGAAGTGTACAAAAAGAATTCCACAGGGAAAAGTACTGGCACTCTGGTTCAAGGTGAAAAAGTGATTTAATAGAGCACATAGCAGGGACAGAAATACTCAATGTGTTTTAGTCTATGGACTCTTAATCATAAGTGCCTAAGTGCCTAAGTAGACTCTTGTGGAACACAACTGAGGTGCCACCTTCCTGAACCTGTTAAACTCTAAATGAGACAAGGAATTCACAATAATTTTAGATTTGGCTGGAAAATGCCGAGCCTGCAACCATGCAGTAAATTCCAAACATCTGAGCACCAGGCAGTGGAGACGAGCAAGAACCAGTAATGAACTAGCTGTAGATCTAATGATCACATGGATTACACTTATTTTATCTGCATGAAAAAGAACCTTTTTGTTCTGTAGGTAAATCTCAATATAGGCAACTATGGGAAAGGTTAGGTTGTGACATGTGACTGCCAAACCAGTCATCTGTCCATGAATGGGCACAAAACTTGGCCTGGAAGTAAGCGCCAATACAAATAGAGCTGTAAAAACGTAAGATTTAACTTATAATGTGAAATTATTTAAGAAACAAAAAGGCACAATAATGGTATGTAAATTATGTAGCAGAGGTAAATTTTCAAAGTAAAACATAAACAATAAAAATATTTAAGTAAGCAGAAAAATGTAAACCTATTTAGTCCTAACTGGAAATTGTATTTGGTTGTAGAAATTTTCCCACATGGCTTTTGTGACCTATTTTTTTTTTATTCTTGTTTGTTTATTCATGATATTTTACTGTTTAGTGAATAAACCCCTTTGTGTTATTGTTGTCACAGGATGTGCCACATCACCCATGCTGCATACCCAGGACATGCCATCATCCATAATGCACACCCTGTACATAACCCATCACCCACACTGCACACCGAGGACATGACCCATCACTGACATTGCACATCCAGGACTTACCCAGCACACAGACATTACCCATATTGCAGACCCAGGACTTTCCCAAGCCAGAACCCACAGCTCCATGGTATCTTGTGCCAGGCAGCTAGGTGTTTGTGCGATGCCCAGGCACACCAACATCTTACCATGCTGCCTATAGGGGATCATTGTGTGGTTTGAACTCTTAGTGCCAGCAGGTCCTTTGACCCCATCCCTTTGACCTCAGAACATACGCAGGGATCGTGAGTGGGAGCATGGTAAGATGTCTGTGTGCCTGGGAAGCGCACAAACACCCAGCTGCCTGTTCTTGTCACTGAGGGCTGGTGAGAAGAGAACACATAAATTGCTGCCCATGACCCACCAATGCCTTAAAGTGGCTCTGTTTGCAGCTATAGTTTACCTTCAAAATGCACTGGCATTGACCAAATGGATGCTTTAATTGAACAAACTCCTGTTTGCATGAACTCATATCATAAATCATCACTCCATATACCCATCTGCTAGAAAACTGTAAAAAATGTTTAAGAGCAATAAGTAATTTAGTACCATAAAAGAATTCCAAGCATACAAACAGTTATATGAACAGCAGCTGAGGCGTGTTGTTAAATTAATGGGTTAGAAAGATTTGCTTCATTTTAATATGGTAACTGTGACCATACTAAAACAATAGAGTACAGCAAATGCTTTTACAAATCTATCCAGATGACAAAACTGCCAGAGGCTTCTTTGTTTAGTGATGACAGAGATCAAAATGAGAGCATTTGTCTGTGTGGTTTCATTGTTTATGTTGAAGAGGTGTTTAGACATTTCATGGATTAAGCAAAAGTGTTTTTCTGGTACATTATGTCAGTTGCTGCATTTTTTTTTTTTTAGATTAGAAAATCAGTTACATCTAACTTTAAATAAATGGTTTATATCTATAAAGCTATAGAAGAAACCCATTGTGACATGATGCTTTAGTACCAAGAATCACATCTTGGGATGACCTACATGATTGGTCAATCAATTTGGAGGGCTACATGTTGTTTAGAAACGATAGGTCAAACAAACATGGTGGAGGGGTCTGTCTGTATGTCAAATCAGTATTATTGCCTAATTTGCGGGAAGACATAGATGACTGTATTGAATATGTGGAATCATTTTGGGCTGAGATAGCCGGTTGGGGTAGAACTGCCCAGAACAAATTAGTGGGCATGTGTCACAAATCACACCTGTTAATGCAAATAGAAAATACTTTACAAATAGGGTGTACTATCATTATGGGAGATTTTATGTAAGGAAAACAAGAGGAATTCCCCAAAATTCTTTAAATACTTAAATGGCAAAAAATTAAAGGCTGATAATGCTGGGTCATTGTTATCTGAAATGGATGAGTTGGTCAGTGGGGACAGAGAGAAAGCTATTTAAAATAATTTATTTTCTTCTAATTTTACCAAGGAAGAACCAATGAACCAATGAACAGGAACATGCAAACTACTTTTACAAAATTTGTATTTCATTAGCAGGAGCCAACATGGCTTTGTGAAAGACAGTTCTTGACTCAAAAGGCAATCAGATTTCTCCTTAAAGTGTTTAATCTCAAAAGACTTGCACTTCCACTTTCAGTATTCTCAATTGTTCAAATACAACATGCAAGGCTGTTGACATGGTGTAGTGGAACATTAATAACTACTTAAAGCTGAAATATTTTTTAACAATGTCCAATAAATATTGCACAATTAACTTTTGCAGCAAAAACATCCATCTACTCTTCTTTCCTCTACCTCTAACATTTTTATTTTCTTCTATTATTTTACTTATGTTTGATCCCCTACACAGATCCTGTGGGCCCTTCCCCCCTAATCCTACTTTTATTTTTTCCTGTCCTTTCATCCAAAGTTTAATCTATTTTTGTTTTCTTTTATATGTTCTTCCTTTGCTCCCTTTGTTAAGCCTTTGCCCACTAGTTCCTTACGGCTTTTCTATTTTTGAGTGTTTTACCCATCTCCTCTTCCATTCCCTCAATCCCTATAATAAACACGACTGGATAATAAAGGTTCACATTAGTTAAAGGTTACAAATTCACATTAGTTTCCAAAAATCGCACTGAATGAAGAAGACTCACCCACGTCTTTATGCAGAACAGAAAATTCATACAAGTCTGGAATATGTCTGAAAAATGCAGAGATTTAAGGATATGACGTTTTGGGTATATCATGTCCAACCCTATTATTATCACCAGTCTTCAATAGACTGATTCTCAGAATGTTTGATAGCTGAAATTATGAATCACTATTATTTATTTTTTTAACTGGTAATATTGATAACTGGTTATGGAAATGACACCAACATTTTTAAATTAACTACATATATCATATGGAGCTTATTTTAAAAAGATAATCTCATGGCTCATGTAAATTTGAATCACTCTAGTCTGATATAAAAACAGAAAAAGAAATGCATATTAAGACTGCCACTGAATTAATTTTTTTCAGTTTTTTTTTTTTGTTTTTTTTTACAAAATCCAACTTCCAAACATACCACTGTGCACATGCAAGGTCTGAGAGATATCATGAATGACTTCACACAATTGTCTCACCCTTAAAGAACAATTACATGTTTTTTTAAACCTTGCGCTTCCCAGGGAAGCGTGGGAGCTGCCTGTCAGAAGATGTACTATAAAAAGTACATGCGAGCTTATCCTCAGATTAGAGACAATGACTTTTTCATTTGTGCTTCAATATTAGAAGTACAACTGAAAAATAAAGTTTTAATCAGCCCTTTAATCGCTGCTGGAAAACAAAACAGGGAAGTAGTTACTAGCAAGATTAACTGGTTTCTGCATTTTCTGATAAATTTCCTGCTCTGGCCTTCCTTGTTCAGACAAACTGTCCTTTTGCAATGCAAACAAAAGCTAAAGCAGTTAAACACTAATAGATGCATCAAATTTGGTTCCTGGCATGGCTGTTTCAGTCTGTTTCAGACTTTTGCATCAAATATTTAATAACATATATACAACAAACATTATTGAAAACAACAACAAAATAAATAAAACTGATATGTACCTTAAAGAACAATGTAAATAAATTGACAGTATTGGCCCCATTTCACTGGTTCATGGAACACTTAATGTCTGATGTCTTAATATAGAGGGGGAAAAGAATAATAGTTATAATTTAAAAAAAAACTCATAAGTATTTAAACACATCAACAAAAAATAACCAAAGTGTTTTGTGTTTTAACTAAGCTGCTGCATGAGATGATATTTTAGACAGAACAAATGATTTTTCTGCTTCCTTAATGATATGTGATAATGCCCCTAAGGAGGGTGCTCTGCTTTCTCCTGTTGTCTTCATTTAATTAAAATAATAAACCATCCAGGCAGTGCATGTTTACTGTAATGCATTCCGTATTTTACTTACTACAAAATGTCATTTTGAAAGCATTAAGTAGTAACAAGACAAGATGGCAATATACGCATCCTTCGTTTAGAGCTCTATAGAATTAATCTGCCCTCTTGTTTCATGGAGGAAACAGCTTATTGTGAAACTTAAACATTTAGATAATTATGTTAAGATAATGAAGTAATGCTGAATATTGAAAGCAAAGAATTGTCCCAAAATTGGGTATACGTAGTTGTCTATAGACACAAAAAAAGATGTTCAAACGATGCAATAGTAAATTAGATTTTGTACTGATACAATGGTAAGTGAGATATTTAAATAATACAATTATTCCCTATCTTTTTTCATTAAACCACTAATGGCTATTAGGCTACATCAATTATTATATTATAATACTTACCTAGTCGGGCAGTTTTGATGAGGTACAATAAAAAAAATATGTTTTTGTTTCAATATACTTCTGCATATTGTCCTACTAATGTGTCAGTATGTAAATTTGTAATGATACAACGTATGTGTTTTCTAAAGCTATATGGTATTTTTTTATTTTTTTTACGTTAACAATTTTTTAAAATGTAATCAATTACAATGTTGTTAATGATTGAATATACCATAGAAGATACACAGGGGCACAGATTGAAGCAAAAATCGGACTTTAGGTGCAGTGTATTAAATGATATCAAAGAAGCATAACAACTCAATACAATTGATTGAAACTCCACACTTGAAGGTTTTATTCACCCACAAAAGAAAGACATATTGCAAGTCCATTTAAAGCTAGGCAGCTGTATATAAATGATTATTAATTAATTTGAAATGTGTATTCTGTCACTGTCTTATTCATATTTTGAGAACAAACCTATACAAACCTTTTGTAACATGATGGAGCAGTCCCAGATGATAGCATGGAAGCCATTAAGGTTTACTGTGCCAAACACTGAAAATAGAGAAATTAAATGGTTCATTATTCTTCTGCAAGTTATTTTTTTAAATACTATTCACAATAAGAAAAATAATGTTTTTTTTATTTGCTAATTTGCATGAAAATGGTTAGAATTATGGTTTTAAATTGGCTCACTCACAGTCTTATTTGCATAGTGAAGCTAGTAATCCCTATTGTTAATACTTCTAAGAAATTGTGTATGGATTATTTTGAAACACATGCTTTTATGTCGTGATTGTCAAACCCGTAGATAATTTGAGGTATATATTTTGGATTATATTTCTCACAAATCTATAGGTAAGGTCACTAATCTTTGCATCTCTGACGTAAAGGGCCAACATTGATTGACCAATCGCTAAAACTGTGTGATATCATCTCTTCAAAGATTAAAGGGACACTCCCACCAAAAAATGAAAAGATTTTTTACATTTTTATTTTGTATTGTTGATTTCAGATATGTCTTATGCAGTGGCGGAACTATCATTATCGCAGTGGTCACAGCTGTGACTGGGACAATCACACCAGGGGCCCGGCTGCCCTGTCGACCCCTGCGATAATGATAGATAAAAACCTGTTCTATGCGATCTGAACTGATCGCATAGTTCAGGTCCTCCTATGTATGGATGTAGTGTAAGTCTGTGTGTATGTATGGATGTAAGTCTGACTGAGTGTATGTCTGTGTGTATGTATGGATGTAAGTCTGACTGTATGTATGTGTGTAAGTCTGTGTGCAGGGCCGGACTGGGAACAAAAACCAGCCCTGGAAAAAATTTATATACCAGCCCCATCGCATAAGATTTTTAAAGCAGCCCATAGCATAATATAATTTTTTTGTTCATAGAAGGGAAAATCATGCATTTTCAAAAGCACATCTGAACAGTGTATTATTTATAGATAAGACTGATATAAAAGCCTGTCTAGGGCAATATATATACCTCCAGTATGTACACAGAGTTATATGAATTGCCCTGTGCAGAGGTATATATCAGGGCAGTGTGTGAGACATATCCTGTATCCTGTCTCTCTCTGTCCTTTCTGTGGCGTCTCTCTCTCTGTCCTTTCTGTGGCGTCTCTCTCTCTCTCTGTCCTTTCTGTGGCGTCTCTCTCTGTCCTTTCTGTGGCGTCTCTCTCTCTCTCTGTCCTTTCTGTGGCGTCTCTCTCTCTCTCTCTGTCCTTTCTGTGGCGTCTCTCTCTCTCTCTGTGCTTTCTGTGGCGTCTCTCTCTCTCTCTGTCCTTTCTGTGGCGTCTCTCTCTCTCTCTGTCCTTTCTGTGGCGTCTCTCTCTCTCTCTGTCCTTTCTGTGACGTCTCTCTCTCTCTCTGTCCTTTCTGTGGCGTCTCTCTCTCTCTTTGTCCTTTCTGTGGCGTCTCTCTCTCTCTCTGTCCTTTCTGTGGCGTCTCTCTCTCTGTCCTTTCTGTGGCGTCTCTCTCTCTGTCCTTTCTGTGGCGTCTCTCTCTCTGTCCTTTCTGTAACGTCTCTCTCTCTCTGTCCTTTCTGTGGCGTCTCTCTCTCTCTCTGTCCTTTCTGTGGCGTCTCTCTCTCTCTCTGTCCTTTCTGTGGCGTCTCTCTCTCTCTGTCCTTTCTGTGGCGTCTCTCTCTCTCTCTGTCCTTTCTGTGGCGCCTCTCTCTCTGTCCTTTCTGTGGCGTCTCTCTCTCTCTCTCTGTCCTTTCTGTGGCGTCTTTCTCTTTCTGTCCTTTCTGTGGCGTCTTTCTCTCTCTGTCCTTTCTGTGGCGTCTCTCTCTGTCCTTTCTGTGGCGTCTCTCTCTCTGTGTGTCCTTTCTGTGGCATCTCTCTACCCCCCTTCCCCCTTAGTGTCTTTCACCCCCTCCCCTCCCCCTGTAGTGTCTTTCACCCCTTCTCCCTGTAGTCTATCACACCCTCCTCTCCCCCTGTAGAGTCTTTCACCCCCCCCTTCCCCCTGTAGAGTCTTTCACCCCCCTTCCCCCTGTAGTGTCTTTCACCCCCTTCCCCCTGTAGTGTCTTTTACCCCCCTTCTCCCTATAGTGTCTTTCACCCCCCCCTGTAGTGTCTTTCACCCCCCCTGTAGTGTCTTTCACCCCCCCCTGTAGTGTCTTTCACCCCCCCTGTAGTGTCTTTCACACACACCCCCATAGTGTCTTTCACACCCCCCCCCTGTAGTGTCTTTCACACACACCCCCATAGTGTCTTTCACCCCCCCCCCTGTAGTGTCTTTTACCCCCCCTTCTCCCTGTAGTGTCTTTCACCCCCCCTGTAGTGTCTTTCACCCCCCCCCTGTAGTGTCTTTCTCCCCCCCCCCCTGTAGTGTCTTTCACCCCCCCCCCTGTAGTGTCTTTCACCCCCCCCTGTAGTGTCTTTCACCCCCCCCCCTGTAGTGTCTTTCACCCCCCCCCCCTGTAGTGTCTTTCACCCCCTTCCCCCTGTATGTCTCACTCACCTTGGTTTCTCTGCTTCCCATCCCGCCGCCGGAACTGCTGCTGCAGCATCCGGCCGCAGCAGGCGAACTTCTTAAAGCGGCGACGGCCGCCGAATTGCTTAAAGTGGCGGTGCCACTTTAAGCAATTCGGCGGCCGTCGCCGCTTTAAGAAATTCGCCTGCTGCGGCCGGATGCTGCAGCAGCCGAATTCTTCAATTTTAGTGGCCGAGGCGGCCCCGGGGCAGGCGGCCCACCGGGATTTTTCCCGGTATCCCGGTGGGCCAGTCCGGCCCTGTCTGTGTGTATATATGTGTGTAAGTCTGTGTGTATGTATGGATGTAAGTCTGACTGTATGTATGTAGTATAAGTCGATGTGTGTGTATGTATGGATGTAAGTCTGACTGTATATATATAGTGTAAGTCGGTGTGTGTGTGTGTATGTATGGATGTAAGTCTGACTGTATGTAACGGTGAGTCTGACTGTATGTATGTAACTGTTAATCTGACTGTATGAATGTAAGTCTGATTGTGTGTGTATGTAAGTGTAAGTCTGACTGTATGTAAGTATGTAAGTGTAAGTCTGACTTTCTGTGAATATGTAAGTGTAAGTCTGACTGTGTGTATGTATATAACTGTAAGTCGGACTGTGTATGTATGTAAGTGTAAGTTATATAAATATTATAAAACCAGCCATATATATTATATAAATATAAATAATGTAATATATAATTACATAAACCTGAGCCATGTGTTTTATATATATATATATATATATATATATATATATATATATATATAAATATATACATCCGTTTATAATATCATCCGTTTATAATAACATAGGAGTTTCATGGTGGGTTCGGGGGGCCCCAGGGCAATTTTTACACCGGGGCCCTGTGGTTTCTAGTTATGCCTTTGGTCTTTTGTTTTTGTTATGTGACTGCGTTTAATAAACTATGTAACTAAAAAGATTTTAGGTCCAACCCCCTAGTGACTTTACAACACAAATTTCTCACTTTGGGGCTGGGGACACAGAATGCAGTCTAGAAGTCAGAATTGTAACTATTACATCTCCTCTCTTTGTGTTGGAAGGCAGATAAAAAAAAGTTGTACACAGCCACCTAGTCCTGCCCACTATGATAAGAGAGCAGACGAGTATCTTATGACATCATCATTGTCACAGTTCTACCCCATTTCCCTAGCTCCGTATGTTGTATTCAGGTGTTGTGGCTGTTTCCTCTTCAGACTCTGGTGGCCGCTATTCTAGTGTTTCTCCTTCTGTTGTCAGTTGCCTCTTTAACCTGAGCCCATCCCTATTTAAACCTGCAGCTCCTTTAATTACTCCCTGGTCTGTTATCCCAGGTTGTGACAATCATGCAGGCTTTGGCCACAGTTGTAAAGTGAGGCTGGAAGATTTTGGACGATGTTGCATCATGGGAAATATTCACAAAATGGAGACAGGAGATAAACACCTAATTTTAGTTTTCCTTTTATATGCAATTAATAAAATCATCATAAAAAAAATAAACAGTGGCATATGATTTATACATGTGTGTGTTTTAAAGTTATTTAGTTACATCTTATGTAAGTGGTAGTGTCCCTTTAAACATTAATATCTTTTGAACCATGCATGCTATGAGTTGTTTTGGCCAGGCAAAAATGTCCTTTACTAGCCTGCTTTAAACTTGGTGCATCCTTTCACCTGTGCTAATCTCTTAAATCGCTGCATCCCCGTTTCCCAACACTAAACCCAACTATGCTTGTTACCACACTATTTTTTACCTTCTACCAACTTTAACCCTCTAAGCATCTTCTCAACTAAAGTTTCTAAATTATATTCCATGTCAAGATTTTGCCAGAATTTATCCTATGTGTACTTCTGGCAAATGTTACTGTATCCCAGTTACTGAAACACCACAAAGAGCTGGAGTGTGGTGACAGCATGTATCTCATTACACAGTGATTAGAGTTGAATATATCTCATACCTGAATAAATCATAAACTGCCTGGATATATGCTGACAAGGGTATTACTTTACTAAGCATGGGGGGGGGGTGGGGCGGCGGGCTATGTATGTTATTAATTATGTTATCAATTAACAATTATATTGTTTACAATGTATTGTATTTTTCTTCCAATTAAAAAAGTAATTTGCATCTTTATATCAAGATAGCTTGGTACAGATATGGACTTCTTTTCAGAACGATTAATGTTTAAGACATGGCAAAATAATATGTTCTTTATTTTCAAGGACACAGAGATCTGGTATCTGGATAATGAACTCAGCTAGATTTAGCGTCAACAATATCATTCTTGACAATCTTTTACCTCTGCTGTTATTTTGAGGTACAGTATGTATGCTGATTATAAGGAGACATATTAAAATGCCTATCTGAATTCATCAGGGTACTCTAACTTTGTGTAAGCATATCCAAGAATAACATGGTAAATATTTTAGTTATTGCTTTCACACATTTTCATTTCAGAAGATAGAAGCCAATATTAATTTAAACAGCTGTTTCTGAATCTGAAATGATTTCCCTTCCTAATGTTAAATCACATAAGCACTGAAGGCTGCCTTTTACGTTCTGTGTCTATTCTTGGTCTCGTCAGACTATATATAGAGATAGCGATGTAGACATGTTAAGCTTATGAACTTTAATTTATAAATCCCAGCAGAAATAAACAGGAAGGTATGACAATAAAGACTCCATTTCTTGTTTCATCACCGCTGACATTCATATTTTCTTGCATCGGCTTTATATTTTAAATAAATTCCTTTTAAAAAGCATTCTCTCAGAAATGATAAATTATTGTACTTGAACTGTAATCATAAATAATTACAAGAAATATAAATAGGTTGACTACAGCCACATGTTTTGTTCTCTGGTGATAAAAATGTTTAAATAATCTGTTGGCATTTTATCAGTGGTTTAACGAAAAAATAAATGAATGTCATCAATTATTAATTATCTTCATTGATTGTGCACAACAACAAACCTAAAGGAATGATATCATCCTTAATTACATTTATTCTTTCACTTAAGGCAAAGTTGTCGTCTTGATTAATTGAACACTATGGAGACGTATTGTGGATCAGGGCAAATTCCCATAAAGCACAATGCTTAATGTTTATGTTTGTATAAATTAATCATGTTAAAGTTTTAACGAACATTTAGATCATAATGCACAGTTTCGCTCTAATAATCATATTTTGGCCAAGAAAAAGAGTTGATCTATAAATTATGAGTTCATTTTTTATAAACTTGAAAGTGATAGCAAAAATATGAATTAATGTTTGACAGCTGGTGGAATGAAGAACACATATTGCTGGTTTTACCGAATTGCAGATGTAGCTATCCTTAACAATTAGGGATTATTGTAGCCTTGTTGTAGAAATAATCTAAATTTATAGATAGGAGTATTTGCATAAACCTTCTTTACCGATAAACCTCCAGAATCAAAAGAGTTAAACTTACTGATAGTAAAACAACCAATCAGTAAACAGTATAAAATACACCAGTAGACACTCCCACTTCCTCTTTCTTTGTGTCGATCAGGAGAAGCAAAATATTGCGAAGAGGTAGATCCAACTTTCCAAACTGAAGGGAAGACAGACCAGATAACAGCCTTAAGATCCAAGATCAAGCTGAAATGGGACAGGAGAAACAGCGTGAAAGTAAACGGATTCTCCAAACTTAGTGTATATCATATCAATAGGCAGAGAACCAATAACTAAGTTATAGAGTAAAAATGCAAACACAGATAACTAGACGTATAAATAACAATAAGACGTGAAATCTAATGCAAGAGATATGAGCAACACATGCAGATAGGACATAAAAGCGATGCAGACAGATAATGGGGTGGTAAAAAATGCCAAAGGGAGGGAAATACTCACCTCCTGTCTTTAATAAAATTTAGATTATTTCTACACCAAGGCTAGAATAATCCCTAATTTTTTGGCAAAACAGGAGGTTTTGTATCTGCAATTTTAACGCCTGTCCAGCAGAAAGGTTGACATGTGAGTTCGTAAGTAAAAAACTGAAGAGAAGTCCTGCGAACTGAGTGCGCGCCAAAACAACCGTCTATAACTGTCAGATGCAACAACCATTTAATCCAGCGTTATATAATGGGAACTGATACCGGTTTAAAGGGACGGACATAGGAAATGAAGAGAGGACCTCGAGCTGCAAATTGGAGAAGTGCCGTGGAAGAAAGATAGCAGTGCACACATCGAGCAACACAAAGTTTGGGGTGATCAGGAAAATATGAGTATGAAATAGAGGTAGAATGAGACTTGGTATGTGAAGTAGTAACAGTAACACCTTCAAGGAAGAAGGAAAACGAGTCAACATCAAAAGCGCGAACGTCCGAGGCCGGACAGAACGACATGAGACAGAATAAAAAGGCAAGTTTAGTCGAAAGCTATTGCAGGGATTAGAGATCATTATCTGACCAACCTTCGACAAACCGAAGAACTTGGGAGACGTCCCAAAAGGAGGAGTAGCGTACCGAGGGGGGTCGAGCTGAGCGAATGCCCTGAAGTCAATGACACACAGATGAGTCCTTGCCCACACCCAGACCGTTAACAGGGATATGAGCTGCCGATATAGCCGGGTGAAAAATGTTAATCGTCCGATACGATTTATCCTGTATAAACAGAGAGGCTAAGAAATTTAGAAAAGCTACCATAGGGGATGTAAGAAATTGAGCTGTTGTCCCAAACACCAACTTTGCCAGATCCTCCAAGCATTAAGGTAAGACTTCCTGGTCCCTGGGGCCAATGAATCCCAGAGAAGATCTCTGAATCTCACGAGCCTCTGACAATAGTCCTGACAAGTCCCACTAACCCCAGAAACTGTCCAAGCCACCAAGCACAGATGGTCCGGCAGGATCAGTGGATGAAAATTCCCCTGAGGGTCCATCAAGAGATCTCAGCAAGAAGAGGGGGTCCCTGCATGACAGTTCTAGTAACAGAGGAAACCATGGCTGAGTATGCCAAACAGGAGCAATCAGGAGAACTGTGGTGCCCTGCAACCACACCAGATGTAGGGTCCGAAGGATCATCGAGAATGGTGGAAAGGCATAAGTCCCTTGAGGCGGCCACACCTGCAGAAAGTCATCTACTGCTGATAATAGGGTTACCGGCATCTAACTGAAGAACATCTCTGTTTGGCGATTTGTCCTTGATGCAAACAGGTCCATCTGGAAGGGACCCCAAAGTATGTGAAAACCAGTCTGCCACAAGATTGTCCTTTCCCGAGAGGTACTCTGACCAGAGGCGTTGCTAGGTTTCCAAAAGATCTGGGGCTATAGCCCATAAGACTTTTTTAGTTTTTTAAATGGAACCATACGGGCACTTACCAATATATGCTCACCGCTCTGAGCTTCATGCCAGTTTTGTAATTTAGGAGCCTTCACAGGGCCGTCCTTCAATGGGGCAGCTGCCGAAGGCAGCACCCTGGCAGGGGCGGCACTTTGCTGCTCTATGCAGCAGTCTTTTTTTTTTCTTGTGTCCAGGGGAGCTTGATTGAAGGAGGTCTCAGCCAATCAGGTGAGACTTCTCAACTCTCCTGATCGGCTGAGAGTTCCGCATGCAGCAGGTAAGTTAAAAACCTGACAGTGTGTGAATGAGTGTTTGTATGTCAGTGTGAGTGTTTGTATGTCAGTGAGAGTGTGTGCATGTCAGTGTGAGTGAGGGTGTGTGCATGTCAGTGTGAGTGAGGGTGTGTGCATGTCAGTGTGAGTGAGTGTGTGCATGTCAGTGTGAGTGAGTGTGTGCATGTCAGTGTGAGTGAGAGTGTGTGCATGTCAGTGTGAGAGTGTGCATGTCAGTGTGAGAGTGTGCATGTCAGTGTGAGTGTGTGCATGTCAGTCTGAGCGAGAGTGTGTGTGTGTCAGTGTGAGCGAGAGTGTGTGCATGTCAGTGTGAGCGAGTGTGTGCATGTCAGTGTGAGCGAGTGTGTGCATGTCAGTGTGAGCGAGAGTGTGTGCATGTCAGTGTGAGCGAGAGTGTGTGCATGTCAGTGTGAGCGAGAGTGTGTGCATGTCAGTGTGAGCGAGAGTGTGTGTATGTCAGTGTGAGCGAGAGTGTGTGCATGTCAGTGTGAGCGAGAATGTGTGCATGTCAGTGGGAGCGAGAGTGTGTGCATGTCAGTGTGAGCGAGACTGTGTGTCAGTGTGAGCGAGAGTGTGTGTGTGTCAGTGTGAGCGAGAGTGTGTGTGTGTCAGTGTGAGCGAGAGTGTGTATGTCAGTGTGAGCAAGCGTGTGTGTATGTCAGTGTGAGCAAGCGTGTGTGTATGTCAGTGTGAGCAAGCGTGTGTGTATGTCAGTGTGAGCAAGCGTGTGTGTATATCAGTGTGAGCAAGAGTGTGTGTATGACAGTGTGAGCGAGAGTGTGTGTATGTCAGTGTGAGCGAGAGTGTGTGTATGTCAGTGTGAGAGAGAGTGTGTGCATGTCAGAGTGAGCGAGAGTGTGTGCATGTCAGTGTGAGCGACAGTGTGTGTATGTCAGTGTGAGCGACAGTGTGTGTATGTCAGTGTGAGCGACAGTGTGTGTATGTCAGTGTGAGCGAGAGTGTGTGTATGTCAGTGTGAGTGTGTTGTGTGTGTATATGTATGTAACTGGCTGTGTGTGTGTGTGTGTATATGTATGTAACTGGCTGTGTATGTGTTGTGTGTGTGTGTGTGTGTGTGTGTGTGTGTATCTTTGTAACTGTCTGTGTGTGTTGTGTATGTATGTAACTGGCTGTGTATGTGTTGTATATGTATGTAACTGGCTGTGTATGTGTTGTGTGTGTATGCATGTAACTGGCTGTGTATGTGTTGTATGTGAATATGTATGTAACTGGCTGTGCATGTGACGTGTGGGACACATTAAGGAATTATTTTTTTATTTTAAAAAAAAAAAAAAAACTTGCTGACTGGTGTTTGTGTGTGTAACTGGCTGTGTATGTGACTGACTGGATGTCTGTGAGGTGTGTGCATGTGATTGTCTCTGTGTATGTATGCTTTTCTGATGTGCCATTGTCTGGTTCCTAAATTTTTTTGCTGGCTCCTAAAACTAAATAAAATTTGTCAAGCCCTGATATAAACATAAATCCTTCCTATGCTGTTTGGCAGTCCTGTAATAAAACATGTCACACATACACATAACACACATGTGACGGTATTTATTACAGGACTGCTAAACAGGATAGGAATGATTTATGATTATATATATATATATATATATATATATATATATATATATATATATATATATATATATATATATATATATATATATAGTATAAATCATTATGCATATATAGCATAAATCACTTATTTACATCCACCTTTGTGTATTTAAGCTATATATATTGTTGGTTTGAGGTTCCTTATTACAGGACTACTAAACAGCATAGGAAGGATTTATGTTATATATATATATATATATATATATACACACACACACATATGTAACATGAATCATTCCTATGCTGTTTGGCAGTCCTGTAATAAGGAACCTCAACCCAACAATATATATAGCTTAAATACACAAAGGTGGATGTACATAAGTGACCCCAACCCTCCCCTCTCTCCACCATATCCAGAGCTTACCTGAGTGGGAATAGACCTGTTCTGCATCTCCCACAAGGTGACAGCCTGCAAGGATATCTTCAGAGCTGCTTCACTGTCCCACGTGGAGCTTCCTTCACATCCCTGTGATGATGCTGTGTAAAAGCCCTGCACTGATAGGATGCTCAATGATGTGTCAGCCAATCAGTGCAGGGCTTTCACACACAGTAATGATGCTGTGTAAAAGCCCTGCACTGATTGGCTGACACATCACTCAGCCTCCTATCAGTGTAGTGCTTTCACACACTGTCTGTGTGATGTCAGGGGGCGGAGCTATAACGGAGCTGCAGAGACTCGGGGCTTTGCTCATTACATTCGGGGCTTCAGCCCCCTTAGCCCACCCCTAGCGACGCCTCTGACTCTGACTTATTGGACAAATGATGATTCAAACAATACTGGTAGAGGTCCTTGGCCAGTTATGTCAGGAGCTTGGATCGAGAGCCACTTAGGCGGTTGATGTAATGGACAGCTGGGACATTGTCCATTCAGAGGACGAGAGAGCAATGGGTGAGATCTTTGGTGAAGCTGTGTATGGTGAAAGCCATGAGACATGAGTTCCAGGCAGTGATATGGAGACTTCTTTCCTCCGGAGTCCAGAGACCCCCAGTGGCCATTTTTCTGCATGAAGTGCCCCAGCCAAGTAGACTGACATCGAAATCCAGAGTAAAGTCTGGGAGTCAACTAAAAATAGCTTTGCCGTTCCAGGCCAGTGGAGTTCTAACCAAACTTCATTTGTGATGAAAACCATCTGATCGACCTGGCGCCAAGGTTTTGTCGAGCCCTGGTCTAAATAACATTACTTTCAAAAAATTCAAGTGTATAGATAATGAATGTTGAGTTGTGTGATAGGGGTCCTTTGTCAACAGAAATTGATAATTCAACATTTAATTAATACAATGTTTTTAACCTTGAAACATTAATTTATTGTTGGGTTGTTTTATTATAACAGGTACATAATCTATCACAGGTAACTCTGTCTTCAGATACTAAAGCTCTCTGATATCCAACTTTATTGTCATAGTAATACCTAAAATATCTTCTATACCAGTGCTCCTCAACCTTTTCTCACCCTGGGCACACCAATGGTCTTCCTGGAATTCCGTGGCACACCACAAGCAAAAATATATAAAAATGAAGTTATAAAGTCAAGTGCATACAAGAAATAAGAAATAGATGCTTTTATTTACCTTTAAAACTAAACAAAATAAATAGTGAATGCACAAACCAAGACAAGTGCATAACAAATCATAAATAGACAAACCGAACCAGTGCATTACAAATCATAAAAAGACAGACCAAACCAGTGCATTACAAATCATTAATAGACAAACCAAACCGGTGCATTACAAATCATAAATAAACACACAAAACCAGTGCATTACAAAATCATAAATAGACAAAAAAAAACAGTCACAGCCAAATTGCCCATTAGTATCCCTGTATTATTTTGCCTCTAATAAACCACAGCCAATTTGCCCAATACTATGCCAGTATTATTTTGATATTTAATATACCCCAGCCAATTTGCCCAATGATATGCCAGTATTATTTTGCCATTTAATATACCCCAGACAATTTGCCCAATGATATGCCAGTATTATTTTGTAATTTAATATGCCCCAGACAATTTGCTCAATAATATGCCAGTATTATTTTGCCATTTAATATACCCCAGACAATTTGCCCAATGAAATGCCAAAATTATTTTGCCATTAATAATCCCCAGACAATTTGCCCAATAATATGCCAGTATTATTTTTCCATGTAATATACCCCAGCCAGTTTGCTCAAATATATGCCAGTATTATTTTGTCATTTAATATGCCCCAGACAATTTGCCCATTAATATGCCAGATTTTTTTTGCCGTTAATAAACCACAGCCAATTTGCCTAATAATATGCCAGTATTATTTTGCCATTAATAAGCCACAGCCATTTTGCCCAATAATATGCCTGTATTATTTTGCCATTAATAAGCCACAGCCAATTTCCCCAATGATATGCCAGTATTATTTTGCCATTTAATATGCCCCAGCTAATTTGCCCAATAATATGCCAGTGTTATTTTGCCATTTACTATGCCACAGACAGTTTGCCCAATAATATGCCAGTATTATTTTGCCATTTAGTTTTCCCCAGCCAATTTGCCCAATGATATGCCAGTATTATTTTGTCATTAAAATGCCAGTATTACTTTTGCCATTAATATGCAAGTATTACTTTTGCCTTTAATATGCCAGTGTTATTTTGCCATTAATAAGCCACAGCCAACTTGCCCAATAATTTACAAGTATTATTTTGCCATTAATAAGCCACAGCCAATTTGCCCAATAATATGCCAGTATTATTTTGCCATTTAATATGCCCCAGCCAATTTGCCCAATAATTTACCAGTATTATTTTGCCATGTAATATGCCCCAGATAATCTGCCCAACGATATGCCAAAATTATTTTGCCATTAATAAGCCCCAGCCAATTTGACCAATAATATGCCAGTATTATTTGCCATTTAATTTGTCCCAGACAATTTGTCCAATAATATCCCAGTATTATTTTGTCATTTAATATGCCCCAGCCAATTTGCCCAATAATATGCCAGAATTTGTTTGCCATTAATAAGCCACAGCCAATTTGCCCAATAATATGCCAGTATTATTTTGCCATTAATAAGACACAGCCAATTTGCCCAAATAATATGCCAGTATTATTTTGCCATTAATAAACCACAGCCAATTTCCCCAATGATATGCCAGTATTATTTTGCCGTTTAATATGCCCCAGCCAATTTGCCCAATGATATGCCAGTATTATTTTGCCATTTAATATGTCCCAGACAATTTGCCCAATAATATGCCAGTATTATTTTGCCATTAATAAGCCACAGCCAATTTGCCCAATAATATGCCAGTATTATTTTGCCATTAATAAACCACAGCCAATTTCCCCAATGATATGCCAGTATTATTTTGCCGTTTAATATGCCCCAGCCAATTTGCCCAATGATATGCCAGTATTATTTTTCCATTTAATATGCCCCAGACAATTTGCACAATAATATGCCAGTATTATTTTGCCATTAATAAGCCATAGCCAATTTTCCCAATGATATGCCAGTATTATTTTTAATATGCCCTGGCCAATTTGCCCAATGATATGCCAACATTATTGGTGGCAATGATTTTTTTTTCATTATTTTTTTTTATTATTATTTTTTTGGACAGCTGCATCCAGCACATCCGCATCCATACAGAGCCATGCAACTTTGAGGGACACCTCCCATTATCCAGCCGCGGCACACTGGTGGGGGAGCGCTGTTCTACTTTAATGTGACTGGAAGGGCATAGAGTAGAAATTGCTATTATTAACTACCCAAGAACAATGTGATTCACCTTCAAGTTCCACTTCCAGTTCCTATTTTTCTGTCACTATTACTCTTCAAGAAGTTGAATACTAAATTACTTTAGCTCGCAAACTAATCAACTGAAATACTACATTTAAGGGGATTTTCTGTAACCTTTTCTGATACGAGACAATTTATCTTTGTAGATGTCAAGAAAAAGTGAATCACTTCTGATCACACTATATAACAATATGCTTTATATTTCCTTCACATGACTAATCTCACAGGTTCTCAAAGAATATACTGAACAATTTACTCCACAATTCACAAACCAAATCTTAAAAAAAGTGTGTTCAGAATATTTGCACCAATGTAACCATATCTTCTTTAGTATTTTTTGAAGATAGGTTTTATGATGTTAGGCATGTATAATAGTTAAAATTTAAAGTAATTGTTACTTGAGAAGGAGACATAGGGAAATATTTTTTATATTGAAGTGTAGAACAGCAGAAATATTTGGGATGTTGTATTCTAAAAAAAAGTATTATCATTTAAGTGTAATTAGTAATGATATTGAATTGTACATTTATTTTTACATTTTGGACCAATAACACAATTAATATTAACAGCTTCTAAGTGGAATGCCAAAATGTACATTTTTACTGTGGTAGCTGCTATTATTGGTCTATTCACTAAAATTTGAGAATAGCTCAAGGGGGTCGAGTTTGGAGGCCGACTTTCATTTTGAGACTAACTCAAATTTGGCACCCGAATTTGAAAAAACCCAGGTTAGAATTTTCCCCATTGAAAGTAATGGGAGGCAAAATGATCAACTCTAATTTTTAGACTAAGTCAAACTTGGGTGCCGATCATTTCACCTCCCATTACTTTTCATGGGGCAGAGTGAAATCTGGGTTTGTTTAAAAGTCAAACTTGGGTGCCGATTTTGACTTAGTCTCAAAATTATAGTCGAACTCCAAAAGTCGAATATTAGTCAATAGACCTATTAGTGTTACTTTTGTGTCAACTTCTGTGCCAAGTAAACAAAGATCCCCATGCAAGTAAATAGAAATTTCTTATCAGACATCAAATGGCTTGACTCTAAAGTTGTCAGCTAAAGACCATAAACATAAGTACATTTTTTGACTACAGTTATCTTTTATTTATGCAAGAAAGTGGTAATTTATTTTACCCTGCTGGATGGTATCATTATTTGGAAGTTATGAGACTTATGACAAACCTTCCCTGTTAAAGTCAGGTTTTGTCAAGGTTAGTTGAATAAACCACGGTCTTCTAGGGTAAATGAAGCCCTGGATACGTCTAGCTCAGTTTCCAGTATTTATTAGGTGAATAAAAAGTGAGAAACGAAACACAACAAAAACCATGCCCTTGCTTAAGCACTAAATACGGCAGCACTATCTATCATTGGGTGGATTACGCACTTGCCAAAAATTCACTCTGTGCAGGAAAATACACAATGTAGAGAAAACAGTTTCTCAGTTCCTCAGCTCTTCTAGCTGACTTTAGAAAAATGGTGTCCCTCCTAATGCAGTAGACAGATCTCTTCTTTTCACACACTACCTGCTAATAGATAAGACCCAGGTGAGTTTTAATCAGTTCCCACCTGGGGGGAGAGATGGGGAAAGTTGATCCTGGTTGCCTTAACAGTTAGGCAGTGCAGGATCAACCATTATTTTTTGCATCTAATAATGTGATCACTGTGAAAATCAATCACATTGATCACATGCAATAAATGAAAAAATACAGTAAATGACAATCAGTGCTGTATTAACACTGATTGTCAAAATCTTCCTTCTCTCTCTCACTGACACATTTCTATCTTGTGTCAGAGAGAGAGAGAGAGAGAGAGAGAGAGAGCAGAGAGCATTTTTTTTTAACCAACTTTACACTCTTTATTACATTTTATACATTACACAAAGGATTAAATCTTAAAATAAATGGTTACAAAAGAAAGCCCTATCAGTCCTTAAAAAAACAATATATTATATGTGGGGATTCATTAAAATAGCAAGCTTGCACTTTAATTTAAACGCACACCTAGCTAATGTAGAAAAAAAGCCGTTGTCCAGAATAAGCATCAAAACAAAGAAAACCTTTGTCCTAAAGTGGTTTACGTAGCAAAAAGCAGGCTGTTGTTTACCAAGACAGGCTTGATGTATCTACCATACTTCCTCTCACATATCCTCCCCTCCAGCTCATACCTAAGGGGCTGAGCGACCATGGACATCAGAGAGTGTCCCTTGGAAAGACCCTTGGAAAGACCATCAGAATTTCCTTCTTTTAGTCCTGCTATGTGTTACACAGAGAAATCAAATGATTATAAACTCCATCTTGTTACCTAGGAGTTTTTATCTTTGTGTCAGGGGTGCATGGTCCATAATTAACCTGAATTTTCTCCCGATCAGGTAGTATTTAAGGGATTCTAATGCCCACTTAACAGCCAGACACTTCCTGCTCAAAAAGAAAACAGGCTGTTCTTCACCCTGGTATTCCTGCGCAAGGACTGCCCCCAAACCCACATCAGAGGCATCTGTCTGCCATCTTAAGTCTCTGGAAAAGTCTGGTGTTACCAAGATTGGTTGTTCATAGATAGTTATCTTCAGTCGGGGTAGTTCAACCGGTTTCATCAGTGGTTCAAAAGGGCTTTAGAGCACCTCTAAAGCACTTTTGAACCACTGATGAAACCGGTTGAACTACCCCACTTCCATAAATAAACACGGACCACATTTATCATAATAGAATTATATATTTTTTCTCATATCATCATAATTCCGCTAAGACGGAGTGAAATCAATAAGGTAGCCACCCCTATCATGAACTTACTGTGATAAGACAGGATTATAAAGAAATAAAAAATGGGTATACATTTGACCTGACTGAATTTGGAGAAAAACCTCCCTCACATTTTCACATCTGTACTTAATTAAACACTCTCCTTTCACTTGTCTTTTTACCTCTGAAGAAGCTACAGTATAGGCGGCAAAACGCGTCAGGTTCCATTGATGCAGATGCATTTCAAAATACAGAGGAAAAATCCTTTTCTTAAATAACAACTTTGGATACATTGTGTTTTTAATGTAATGTTGTCAGGGTTCTACACTGACCCTCTGATTCATGCATTTAAAAGTTATCATTTATGTGCTTATATGCCTCCTGCCTCCTCTAGAGACCTCCCTATCTTACTTTGCTTGTATTTCTTCCCCTCTGTTTGGTGTCAGGTGGGCTCCAGGGTGTTCCTCCCTAGTCACACTCTCCAGGGTGCTCCTCCCTTGTCACCCTCTCCAGGGTGTTCCTCCCTTGTCATCCTCTTCAGGGTGTTTCTCCCTAGTCACCCTCTCCTGGGTGTTCCTCCCTAGTCACCCTCCCCCGGGTGGTCCTCCCTAGTCACCATCTCCTGGGTGTTCCTGCTTAGTTACCTTTACCTAAGGCCTCACCCCTCATATATCTCTTTTTACCGCTACCTCTGCTTTGTCTACAGTCCATTCTATAATTTTTTGTTATACTGCAGTTCCTACTCAAACCTTTTTTCCTATTCTGCAGTTCTTTGCTAAAGTTCCCCTTTGTCTCTGCTTCAGTCCTTATTCCAATCCCTAGCTCTTTGTTTCTTTATCTGTTCTCAACCTGCACAATAAATAACATGCAACTAGACACCTCCACTATTCCTGCATTGAAACTTCTACCTGACCTGGCCCATAGTGAATGTTATTTTGCCCCACAGAACATGTCACAGCATCACTTTGCCAATTAAATTAAGCCACTGCCAGGTACCAATTAACAGGCCATAGTCAGTTTGCCTATTAAAATATGTGAACAAATAAGTTGAGCATTCCAGTGTAGGTAAAAAGTAACAAAATTTAAAATAAGCCATAGCTAAAAAGATTCACATCTCATAGTGTAGATAGACAGCACATACACACACGCACAGCGTCAGGTGACTACACGGTGTGCGTGTCTGTATGTGCCATCTATCCACACTGTGAGATGTGAATCTCTTTAGCTAAGGCTTATATTAAATGTTGTTACTTTTGACCTACCCTGGAGTGCTCGACTTGTTTGTTCACTTGCTGTCTTCTGCTGCCGTTTCGTCAGAGCCCCAGCTATGTACACTTGCACAGAGTGTCTATACACAGGGATTCTTTCTGTGATTGCCGAACTCCACGTTGTCAGTTCCCCACCTGGTTGCTCAATTAAAATATAACGCTGTTTGTCCATTAAATATTCCACAGCTTGCCCATTAATATTCCAGTGTTATTTTGCCATTAATATGCCACAGCCAATTTGCCCATTAATATGCCAGTATTATTTTGCTATTAATATGCCAGTATTATTTTGTCATTAATATGCCACAGCCAATTTGCCCATTAGTATGGCAGTATTATTTTGCCATTAATATGCCAGTATTATTTTGCCATTAATAAACCACAGCCAATTTGTCCAATAATATTCCAGTATTATTTTGCCAATAATAAGCCACAGCTAATTTGCCCAGTAAAATGCCAGTATTATATTGTCATTAATATGAAATGTGTTGCAATGTGTTCAGGGGTGATTGTTATACAGTGCCATTTTCTAATTAGTTTGGCCAGTATAAAATGTCTGTGTATATACTCAGGGCCGGACTGGGAACAAAAACCAGCCCTGGAAAAATCTATATACCAGCCCCATCGCATAGGATTTTTAAACCAGCCCATAGCATAATATAATTTTTTTGTTCATAGAAGGGAAAATCATGCATTTTAAAAAGCACATCTGAACAGTGTATTATTTATAGATAAGACTGATATATAAACCTGTCTAGGGCAATATATATACCTCCAGTATGTACACAGAGTTATATGAATTGCCCTGTGCAGAGGTATATATCAGGGCAGTGTGTGAGACATATCCTGTAGCCTGTCTCTCGCATATCTGTAGCCTGTCTCTCTCTGTCCTTTCTGTGGCGTCTCTCTCTCTCTGTCCTTTCTGTGGCGTCTCTCTCTCTGTCCTTTCTGTGGCGTCTCTCTCTCTGTCCTTTCTGTGGCATCTCTCTCTCTGTCCTTTCTGTGGCGTCTCTCTCTCTGTCCTTTCTGTGGCGTCTCTCTCTCTGTCCTTTCTGTGGCGTCTCTCTCTCTGTCTTTTCTGTGGCGTCTCTCTCTCTGTCTTTTCTGTGGCGTCTCTCTCTCTGTCCTTTCTGTGGCGTCTCTCTCTCTGTCCTTTCTGTGGCGTCTCTCTCTCTCTGTCCTTTCTGTGGCGTCTCTCTCTCTGTCTTTTCTGTGGCGTCTCTCTCTGTCCTTTCTGTGGCGTCTCTCTCTCTCTCTGTCCTTTCTGTGGCGTCTCTCTCTCTCTCTGTCCTTTCTGTGGCGTCTCTCTCTCTCTCTGTCCTTTCTGTGGCGTCTCTCTCTCTCTCTGTCCTTTCTGTGGCGTCTCTCTCTCTCTGTCCTTTCTGTGGCGTCTCTCTCTCTCTCTGTCCTTTCTGTGGCGTCTCTCTCTCTCTGTCCTTTCTGTGGCGTCTCTCTCTCTCTCTGTCCTTTCTGTAGCGTCTCTCTCTCTCTGTCCTTTCTGTAGCGTCTCTCTCTCTCTCTGTCCTTTCTGTGGCGTCTCTCTCTCTCTCTGTCCTTTCTGTGGCGTCTCTCTCTCTCTGTCCTTTCTGTGGCGTCTCTCTCTCTCTGTGCTTTCTGTGGCGTCTCTCTCTCTGTGTCCTTTCTGTGGCGTCTCTCTCTGTGTCCTTTCTGTGGCGTCTCTCTCTCTGTCCTTTCTGTGGCGTCTCTCTCTGTGTCCTTTCTGGGGTGTCTCTCTCTGTGTCCTTTCTGTGGCGTCTCTCTCTCTGTCCTTTCTGTGGCGTCTCTCTCTCTCTCTGTCCTTTCTGTGGCGTCTCTCTCTCTCTCTCTGTCCTTTCTGTGGCGTCTCTCTCTCTGTCCTTTCTGTGGCGTCTCTCTCTCTGTCCTTTCTGTGGCGTCTCTCTCTGTGGCGTCTCTCTGTGTCCTTTCTGTGGCGTCTCTCTCTGTGGCGTCTCTCTGTGTCCTTTCTGTGGCGTCTCTCTCTGTGGCGTCTCTCTGTGTCCTTTCTGTGGCGTCTCTCTCTCTCTCTGTGTCCTTTCTGTGGCGTCTCTCTCTCTCTCTGTGTCCTTTCTGTGGCGTCTCTCTCTCTCTCTCTCTCTCTCTCTCTGTGGCGTCTCTCTCTCTCTCTCTCTCTGTGTCCTTTCTGTGGCGTCTCTCTCTCTCTCTGTGTCCTTTCTGTGGCGTCTCTCTCTCTCTCTCTCTGTGGCGTCTCTCTCTCTCTCTCTCTGTGTCCTTTCTGTGGCATCTCTCTTCCCCCCTTCCCCCTTAGTGTCTTTCACCCCCTCCCCTCCCCCTGTAGTGTCTTTCACCCCTTTCTCCCTGTAGTCTTTCACCCCTTCTCCCTGTAGTCTTTCACACCCTCCTCTCCCCCTGTAGATTCTTTCACCCCCCCATTCCCCCTGTAGTGTCTTTCCCCCCCCTTCCCCCTGTAGTGTCTTCACCCCCCTTCTCCCTGTAGTGTCTTTCACCCCCCCTTCCCCCTGTACTGTCTTTCACCCCCCCTTCCCCCTGTAGTGTCTTTCACCCCCCCCCAGTGTCTTTCACCCCCCCCCTAGTGTCTTTCACCCCCTCCCCCCCGAGTGCTCTCCCGGCTTAGCCTCTTCAGTGCAGTGTCTCTGCACCCATCATATTGCGATCACATTTCTCAATTGTTGCTTCTCAAGTAAAGTGGTCTGCATTTACAACTGATCTGCTAACTAAGAGTTGTGTTCCAGCTATAGAGCAAGATATATTTTTGAAGTTACTTAAATAGTCTGCAGGTTGCAACCACTATTCCCTCTGCTACAAAATCTCATTTGTTTCAAGATTGGCTTTTTGTACTATGTGACTCATGTTAAAAAGCAGCTATATGTCATAAATGTATCTATATCTATATCTATCTATATCTATCTATCTATATATATATAGAATGTATATTATACATTCCCTTATTTCTTAAGCTGGCGATTTTTTTATTATTTTTAGTCACTTAACTTTACAAGTCTCATTGTAGTGTGTCTATTATCAATTAAAAACTAAAATAATAAACTAATTTAAAAGTCTGGATTTTGAGTGCACTTCAGATTGTTAACAGTGTCTGACCTTTTATTTACAGATATAATTGAGGACTTCTTTTATAATTAGTGAACAAAACATATTCAAGTCTAATAGTCTGTAATGTATATCAACACCTTGCATTTACTGGGAGAAATTTACCCACAGATATACTAGTCTATGAGCTGTATACAATATTTTTTTCATATAGATATATTTTCACTTTATTGCACATTTTGACACTTATATGGCTTGTTTTGTGCGTGGTTTTATATAAACAGTTTAACTTAAATCATTAAATGTTATGTTTTAATACTTTTTTTGAGACTTCAGAATTATCCTCTTGTAGTATAATATATTGTATTGTATTTTTATATATATAGAGACAGGCTTTTGGTGGCTTGAGTGTTTAAGATAGCAATTTGGTTTTACATTGCAAGGTCAATTGCACATCAGAAGAAGTTGTAATCAATTCTGAGGAATCTCATCAACGCTTAAGAGCGTTGTATTTTTATATAGACTATCTGCTCCAAAACTGGTTTAATATAGATTGGCTGGAACTTTCTGGGCTAAGGGGTCGGATGATCCAGTTTCTGGTAGGTACAAAGAATTCTGGGATACTTAGTTTAGGACTGCAACAATCAGACTGTTGTTTGGTGTGTAGAGCACAGCAAGAAAAAGTGACAAAGGCACAAAAAGAAGATCTTTAAAATATCTAAGTAGTGCCCCTTTCTGTAAAATGTTGATTATGGATTGGATGTATGTATAATGTGTACTGTGTGTTTCCTTTTCTAACCTGTAACAGTAACCTAATTCAATATCAGTATATACATTTGTCTTTGTGCTTCATTCTTCACACATTCCCAAAAAGAATAACCCTTTAGGAGGGCAATCTAAAGTTTCTCACAAATGAGTGGGGATTATTACTTCCTTTTATGTTCATAATCTGCTCCTCCTCTAGGAGAAAAAACGTTTTTTCAGGGTTATGGTTTTTTTTCTTATTTATCTGCAGGCTCAGAGATATGCCTATACAGGCATACTGGGAACAAAATCTCTTTTTAGAAAAATAGCTGCTCGTCCTCTAGGGGAAAAACAGTCCCTCTGGGTAAATTCTTATTCTATATGCTGAAAGAATCATTGCCTGTACGCGCTGGGAAAGTTCTTGGTATCTGCCTTATCTTCACACGAATAAGGCAACACAAGGCAGACACCATTAATTATTTTAGTTAATATATCGTTCAAGCCACAACAAAATGTTTTCTATCCACATTGTAGCAATTTTTTCAATTTCTCTTACATTTTCAAAATATATTCAGCACAGTTCCTGTGCAGGGAGAATTGCTAGTTAGATTTATAAAACCATTCACAAAAGTATATGACTTCTCTCAAGCTATGCTGAGAAATTTTCAGTTTCATGATGGTGTACGAGCCTGAGGAGTAAATTATTGAGAAGCTGCAGTGGCAAAGAAAATAAAATACGGCAGAATAATTTTCTTATGGCATTGAGCTCAAGAATTCACCCTGCACCTGCTCTTGCAAAGTGCTCCAAGCTAAACACTCCAAAACGGCATCTTAAATGCATATCCACTTGAAAATGTTTAGAAGGTTGTTAAGATGCTAGCAAGAATATATGTTTTTAATATAATAATAAATGAAACTTAGCAATGTCCAAATAATAAAGTCTTAAATAACTAACAGAAGTATTTCATAGTGTTAATATTTAACTTAATTGAACTGAAAAATGTCAACAAACAATGTAATATATAACATAACATACATTACATAAATATAACCTGTCATGCCTTTAGTGCATGGTTTATCTATTTTAATTAAAAGCCGCATTGATAGAATAAGTAAAAATTTAAATTGATTAAAAAGCAAAAAGAGAGGACTATTATTGTTCTTGTTGATATACTTTTTTCAATAAAGTTTTTTCATCATGTGACCATTACTCAGTACTCCTTATCCACCTCATATTTTTGCAAAATCTTATTAAAAAACATCATATCCAAATGCAACTAGTTCATATACCATATGTATGTATTTTACCAATATTGCCTAACTGATTAAATCATATGCATTTCCTAAATTATGTGATTCTTTTGTATGAGTCACTGAATGGTAGAAGAGTCTAGAAAGGGGTTAAGGTTGCATAAAAATATCAAGATTCAAGAATATTATTCATTTTGTTCCCCTGAAGAATAATAGAGACATCTTTCCATTTTTATTAAGTTATGTTTATGGGCCTCCCATTTTGAATACATAATTTGTGCTTAGTTTAAGAGTAACTTTATATTTTTGGATTAGGAAGTCTTTTTTGTTAAAGGAGGAAACTAATCCTGTTATATAAAGGACCTTCTCAGCTGAGGACTATAAAAGCAACATGCATGTAAGAGTATTTAACAGAAGATTAAGCCAGAATTTATGTTTCTATTTCTACATGTTCAAAAAAAAAAACAGAGTGTGCAAAAGTGAACTGAAGAGTGCAATTTGACAGTTCAGCCATGAAAAGTGGTGTTGGCAAAAATAAATATCGGAAGTAGGCAGAATTTAGCAATGGTAAAGTTTGTGGTGGAAATACATGGTTTCTCTGACTTGGATTTTGGGTCCATTCGACTTTGTGTATGGCCCCTGGCAAGCTTGTTAAAAATATTATCCAATTAACACTCATTACTGATTTGAAGAATACCCGAGACTGTTGCAAGATTTTTACATCACCACCTTGCCAGTCATGATAAGCATAAAAAGCCTCAAGGTGTTATAAACTGAATATGCACAAGAGTGGAACTCTGATAAACCTAATTTTATTTTGTTCATTTGAAAACATTCAAAAGATTCATTGCTACTGGCATACTCAAAGTGAAATTATCTGTTTCATTTTATTTAGGCATCACTGACAATTATGTGGCAAATCAACATTTTCCAGATGTCTTTCACTGGTACAGCCCAAGACAGATGATACAGGCAAAAGATGCATCTCTGGTCTGTCAAGAAAACAACTATTACCATACAGAATACAAAACTGTGTCTTCAGTAGCTGTGAATGAATTGTCACCAAGTGTAAACCTTATGACTAGGAAATTAAATAGATTTTTAATTATATTCCATTTAATGAAATAATCTCTTCTATTCAGTGGTAGCAATGCTTTTTTTATCTAATCATTTTCTATTACAATCTATATAATTCAATGACCAGAGATACATTTCAAAGAGCCCAATAAGTTTACTTTATTCTAAATTTATATAGCTTTGCAATGCAGAAAATAAATCAACTTTTGCATAAAAGATTTCCAAATTCTAAAAAAAAAAGTTGTTTAACTTATTATTTGTGCTCCTTTATGGAACAGATCTTTTTACAAATAGCTATCAGAAAACAATGTTTGTTCTGCTTGACTTCAAAAGAACATTGAAGTCCTAAAAGAAAAGAAGAGATAGCAAATCTCTATGTTTAAGACAGAGCTTAGAAAGATTGTTCAGTTGTTAAAATTGTAATTTTTATCACAAAAAAAGACACGGCCTGAGCAAAGTTTTAAAAACATAGGTAAATTCATTAAGATGTTGGCTAGTTTCACAAATTAATTTTAGGACACACTGGCCCAATACTATTTCAAAAACTATTTCGACTAGGTGACATTGGAGGACTTCCTTCCATGGCCATTTGACCTAAATGACATATGTATAACAAGGACATACACATTAGTACAAATATATGGTTTAATTACCCTGCTTCCCTCTAGATTGTTATCTATTGCGGGCGGCACACTGTGCAAAATAAAATGTAATATAAACTGTATATTTGTAAGAGAAAAGCAAACTGAAAGAGCTCAACAGTTTATGTCATGCTATTTGATAGACTCTCTAACAAAGTTCCACTCCATTGGCAAACACAAGGATAGTGTAATTAAATAAGAAAACTTGTCAAGGTTTAACATGAATAACTGAACTAGCTTTCAGTTAAATCACGTTCTCCTAAAATCAATCCGAGTTAAGCAGACATGGCTTGAAAGTCTATTGTTTTTCTATGTCCATTAAATAAAGCTTTGTATTTCTTTGTGAAGTGGATCTAGCAATATATCTTTTCTGTAATATACACTATTGGATATGATGCCTGTTGTAGACTGACATATATGGCATATTTTTTTAATAGGCCTAAATCATTCTGATGGATTTGATTTTCTTAACACAAGTCAAGATTATGTTTCTGTGTACATAATTATCCCATATATTTTTGTTTCCTTCTGTTTATGTATTATACTTCATTCTCGTTATTAGAAATCAGTGTTAGTATTTCAGATTTGTTTTCACATTTATATATGTTTATATGAGCAAAGAGAGGGGACAGCATTATTAAAGTGCGAGTTGATATCAATAACGCCCCAGCCTTTCCCTCAGTTAAATATTCATAGTAATCTCCAATATTTTAAAGCTTAGATTTTTACATAAATTAATCAAGAGAAAAGTATATTGTCATCAACAGTTCAACTGAAAATAGCTCTAATGTAGTAGAGCAAAAATCAGCTATTTTCCTCTTGAGTGACCATGGCAACTATGAGTAATTATTGACTTGATGTTAAAGTAAGTTCTAAATGGGTCACAGCTATCCTAGCGCGCAATCTAATACATAGACATGAACAGGTTAAAGAGAGAGAAGTAAAGAAAAAAGAAGAGAAAGAAAGAAGAAAGAAAAAAAAGACTAAGGTTGGAGAATACATCATTCAATGAGTTTTAAGTAGATAATCTCTCCAGTGTCGTAACCACATAAAATACCTCAATCACTCACAATTAGAGTTTACGGCAAGGCGACCACCCTCCCTAGAAGAACCCGCCCACCAGCGCCACCGCTGAAACGATCCCCAGGCAGAACTAAAGATAACTTAACTCCCAATGCCAAAATTGATTTTAACAGAATACCATAAGTCCTCTATCTCCCTGAATCTAGATGCCAGATGAGGACTTGTGCCCGCCCTATTGGATCCGTCATTGACGACATAAAAGATCACGTCTTGCCATCTTGGATTCGTTACCGCAATGTTTTGTAGTTGCGCCCCCCATCTTGGATCTTGCACGTGGCAGGACCATCGCGGAGGTGCACCAGGATGGTGCCGAGCGACAGGTACACCGTGGGACACAGCAGTAAGTGTGACACTTGCAAACATATATATTAAATACCGTAGTACCTTAACAGCACTTCTTGTGGTAAATGTTTATGTGTACTTAAACATATGTTGGTGAGATAAAATAGTTTCTAACCTTTAAATCAAATATATTCTACATGTTGAAAAAGAAAACAAAAAATATATATAGTTTAATAAACATAAAATATTTATTATTGACCTATTTCTCCAAGTGACATTTGACTTCTGGCAACTCAGTGATATTCATTTCTAGCATAGCAAGGGTCTTACAAATGGGTGTCCAGAGGAGTAACAAAATAGGGATTTTTTTTTATAATGCTGGGCTGGGTGGGGAGAACTTGGTCCCGCTCACACATACTCTCTTCCCTGAGAATAAGAGCACTAAATGTCACAGGTCATCCACCACTCTGACTCATTCGAGCATGGTAAGGTACTTGCTATTAGCATATAGTTTACCAGTCACATATTGTGGCACAGAATAATTACAGACTATCAGCATGTAGTCTGCCAGCCATAGTGTAAAGACTTGATACAATCAGCATTCTTCCAACCTGTATAGTTATAAGCATACAAGTTACAGCCATAGGCAGTGGTAAAGTATAGTTATCAACATGAAGTTTGTCACTCACAAATGGTGGTAAAGTATAGTTGTAATGAACATGTAGTGTGCCAGCAACAAACAGTTCTACATCATTTTTATTATCATCATGTAGCTTGCCACAGAAGGTAGTATAGTTATCAGCACACCGCCAGCCACAAGTGTTGGTAAATGTGGTAGTGTGTACTCTCACAGCAGGACAGGACACAGATGTTGCAAAATAAAGTCTGTTTTATTTCACTCTACAGCCCAATAAACACGTGCGTCCAATGAGGAAGGATGTCCATGCATCAATGTCCTGTGCACTAGAGGAGGACCCAGCTATAACCAGGAAATAAACACTGGACAGAGCTCCTCTCTCTTGACTACATTTAAAGCTCTGATCCCTCATGTAAGCAGATATTATCTCTTGTTAATAAATATACATAGCCTGACACTGGTGTTCTCTCTCCTTTACTCTAATCTGGGCCACCCATTCTTAAACCTACAATCCGAAAAAATCTACTTAGATGATATTTTACATTACACATCAAGCGAGATACCTATGAGCTAGGTTATAAATCAGCTCAATTATATGTGAGTTAATCTTCATTAGGGGTGGTCTGCCACTTGTGTTACTCAAATACTACACCATATTATTTTCCATTATTTTGGTTTCCTTTCCATATCCAGCAAAATAGTGTAATACTACCAGATATTAATATGACAAGTTATATATTTTTTGAGCACCCTGGATTTTAACTATCACTGTGGTTTTGGTGTATTGAAAAGGTTGTTACACTGAGTGGTATTGCAAAATGCAAAAATTGAAAAATAGAGCGCCACAATATTCACTGTTTAAAAAAAAAAAAAAAAATCACAATAAACACAGTTTCTTAACTCCAGAGACTCACAGCTTGTTAATAAACAAATAGAAGAAAAAAGTTTATCTTCATATTTGATTTGGTTATCTTATCCACCTTTGCAGAAATGTCTTTTGCACTGCAAGAAGAATGTTGAAGGCCTTCCTCACTGCCATTGTTTGGAGGCTTTAACCCCTTGATGCCTTGTTATTGGGAAGGGTTTATTTTTTTGCGCATTGCAGTCACCTCCACCTCCTGCCCATTTTTACAATCTAGCCTACTTTTTTCAGAACATGGACTTGCCAATCATCCGCAAGAAATTGCAGAGAAGAAGCTTGTACTGACTGAAGAGATGTATGCTTTATTGTGATCACACACTGCACCTATATCCATACCATCTGCAGAATAGGTGGCCCTGCATTTTATATATTTTGAAAAACAAAAAGCTTCCATCTTTTTATGAGTTGGCTCAATAATTACATCTTCAAAAAAATCAATGTGGTAAGAAAAACAGTGAAGTAAGAAGTCATGTTACAGATAAAAAAAAAATCGACTTAGATTTAGCATTGGGTCATTTTTATGTCTAAACTCTATTTTTTGCTAATTTAAACAAAATAACTATGGCAATTAGATGGATATTTTGGGTATTCCTACTTTTTAAAGCTCTTAAATAAAAAATGGTATACAGTTCAAATTTAACGAGAGAATGAAGGCAAAACAAAATTATTCTTAAAATGATCTTTATTCTAAGATCTATGATTTCCAAAATATGACAAAATCAATTCCTTAGACTTGGATTCTGGTATTTTAGGAGTCTCAACAGCTTTGGCAAATATATAACAGGCTATCAATGATATGGTTAGTATACCTTTTTTTTTTAGCCAAAGAGACCCAAACCAAAAGAATGTATAAGGACCATAATTTATTTATATGAAACCTTGATGATTATCGTTAATCTCACTTTAAAATAATTTCTAATTTAAATCAATTTGTTTTAGATCGTTAATAAAAAAGAATTAGTTGATTTTAATCAAATAATATAAAGTTTCATGTATTTGACTGTGTTGTTTTCTAATTTATTAAAACAGATTAGCTGAAAAGAACAAAGGGAGCATCAAATGAATCCTTTTAAAAAAAGACAATATGTTGTTACCACTTTCAAATATTGTACTTTTCATTTATATAGAAGATTAACAGCTTCCATGAAAAATCAATACTTTCTTTTGTCAGAACTTCAATTTATTGCTTAAATCCCCTGATTCCAATAACAAACCTGCCTTATTTAGCATTGACATTTAGCAGTATGCCAAAGGAATTGAAATTATTTCAGTGAAAGATTCTATTAGCAAGTACATTTGTTCTTCTGTCTGTACTAGGGATTCTTTTTTTTATAGTCAGTCTACCACATATTGTTCTTGGCATCATTATCAGTTGCTCTTCTGTGCATGCATTTTCATTTATTTTTTTTTTGTAGTCAGGAAAAGAAAAGGCTTACAACATAATAATACAGATAACATTATTTCTCTAAAAAAATGTTCAATGTTTGTTTTGTTTACATCTTTTTGAAATTTGATAAGTGTCATCAATAAAATCTCTGCAGTTTAAATCAAATATTGATTTAGCAATGGGTGGCAAATTTTTAGATGAACTATATTTTAAAGAACAGATGCATATTATTCAGGCAGTACTTTTAAAAGTAAAATGTATGTACTAGTCAGTAGTCCATCATGTCCACCGAGGGCAAACTAAGCAGTAGCCTTCAAATCAAACAGTGTTCTGAGGCTCACAGCCGCTCAGTGACAATATTTAAGTCTTTCCCTTACTCTAAGCTTCTTTAGCAGCCACTGAAAACAGAAGCAGCATGAGCCCTAGCTGGTCACTTGACTTACTGCCACAGCCAGTCAGCCGTCAGCTGGGCACTTAGCATTATGATGGGTCTAGAAGCAATTACAGAGTCGAGTGGAGGAGGATTTTGTGGAAACTGGTGGCTGAATGTTAGAAAGCAATAGAAACATAGAAGTGTTGGCAGATAAGAACCGTTCAGCACATCTAGTCTGCCCAAGTAAAAAATAAAATAAATTCTGAATGTTTTCATTAGTCCCTAGCCTTATCTTATATCTAGGAGAGCCTTATGCCTCTACCAATAAAGTAATATTTCCTGATATTATTTCTAAACCTTTGCCCCTCTAATTTAATACTATGTTCTCTTGTTGTGGTAGTTTTATTTCTTTTATATATACTCTCCTCCTTTCCTGTGTTCATTCCATTTATGTAGATAACAAAATTCTAACATATCCCCTTGACATATATATCTTGCCTTTCTTCCAAGCTATACATGTTAATATCCTTAAATATTTCATTGCTAGCATAGGATTAGGCCATGGATAGGTTTACATAATATAGGAGCAAAGGCAGTAGTTGCAGAAGGAGTAGAATGCGTGCAAGTGGTGCAGAGATTTAAGGAACTAGGTACCAGAGATATAAAAATGGAGGATATAAGTAGTGCAAAAATTGAGAGCTGGAACAAGGGGTGCTAAAAATAGTGGACATTTGATCCAACAGTTGTAAAGATTGTGTAAGAGTTGCAAAGATGGACAGAGGGTGCTGGGTGTTTAGAGATGAAGAAAATAAAATGGGTGCAAGAGGTGCAAACATGGAAGGAAAAAAAAGGGGGGGGAGGATGGAAGATTTGTATAGCGGCAGGGTAAACAAAGTGATCTATGACAATTAATTATATTTTAGACTATTGCCTTGTACATCAAACTTGGGAGATACTGTTTTTGTGAATGGTTATTGGAAGTCTTTAGTGGCATCTAGTCATTCATAATTATCCCTACAATATATATATATATATATATATATATATATATATATATATATATATATATATATCATATAACAGGTTATGTTGCACTTCTGTGAGTTTTGAGATTGTAGTTTGGAAATTACGTGGCTACTATTGATTTTATTTTGTATTGTATATCTTGACCTTAGTATGTTCGTAATGTATAGTATGCATTCAAGAATAGAAAATGCACTTCATATATGGGTCTTATAGTGTATATTATAAAGGCAATGAACACTGTAAAGGAGCAGAGTATCAAAAGAAGAAGAACTACCACAACAAGAGAACATTGTCTTAAATAAGGGGGCAAAAATGTAAAAGTAATATCAGGAAGTATTAATTTAGTGGAAGCATAAAAATAGCATTTAAGGTGACGTGGTAGAGGTTTTGAAATTACGTGGCTACTTTGGATTATATTTGCTACACGCAAACTCTAAAATAAACAAAAAACACATTTGTGCAGCACACTTATTCTTATTTGGAGACCATATTTTATTATAAAAGTCTTCAAGAGTTGAAATAATTTAGTCATTTTTTTCCATAAACAGCACAAACCCACATCAGTGGATGCTGGTACTGGAAGCATAGATGGTACAGTCACACTATAATCATTACAATTAAATGTGCTTCTTTGTTAAAAAACTTATACCTTGCAATTAATGTTCAGTGCAAAACTGGCTTCATGCTGACACTCTAAAAACAGCACAAATGTAATGAAAAAGTTCAGTATCCTATTTCCTAAATCAATATTATGTTATTTCACATAAATAATTTGTGTGTGTGTGTGTTGCACTAGCTTTGTGCTTGTATGCTACTACTTTTATTTATGTTTATTTGTTGTTATTTTCAAAAATACACATACACATAAAAATCAATGGTGGAATAAAAAAAATTAGCAAGCAGTTATCTTTGACATTACCTTATAACCACTTTATGTGAGAATTGGTGAGTTATGCAAGTACATGTTTGTGCATGTGTATTAGAGAATGGTATGTCAGTGAGTTTTATGTGAGTGTGTATTAGTGTATGTTTTGCGAGTGTAAATTTGTGAGCATTTCCATGTGTTATGTAGTGTGTATTAGTGAGTTTTACCGTATTTGCTCGATTATAAGACGAGGTTTTTTTCAGAAAAAAAATTCTGAAAAATCCCCCTCGTCTTATAATCGAGGTCGTCTTATAATCTGACCTCAAATCGAGGTCAGATTATAAGACATGGATCCAGGTCCCCAGCAGAGCTGCAGGGGACCTGGGTCCCCCTCTCTTACAGAAGGGGATGTCTGCGCGATGAGCGCAGACTCCCCTGCTGCCGCTCGGCACGACTGCCGGGGCTTCTATGAAGAAGCCGGGTACTTCGCGCAGACATCCTCTGCTGCCCCACTAGCCACCAGGGTGAAACGGGCAGCTGGGGGATGTCTGCATGATACGTGCAGACATCCTACATGCTGCCCGACACCTCCGTCTATCCACCAGGGATTATGAAACAGGTGAGGGGGAGGGAGGGGGGAACCAGAGCAACAAGGGGAGGGGGGGGGGGGACCAGAGCAACAAAGGGAGGGAGGGAGGGGGGACCAGAGCAACAAGGGGAGGGAGGGAGGGGGGAACCAGAGCAACAAGGGGAAGGAGGGGGAACAGAGACAAGGGGAGGGATGGGGGGGAAGAGACAGAAACAAGGGATGGAGGGTGGGGAAGAGAGAAACAAGGGGGGGAGAGAGAAACAAGGGGGGGTAAGAGACAAGGGGAGCGAAGGGGGAGACAAAGGGAGGGGGAGAGAGAGAAATCTGGGGGAAAGGGAAAGAGGGAGGCAACATTGGCACATAAAAGGGAATAAAAACAAGAAATGCATTTTTTGATATCATAATTTTTTATTAAAAAAGCAATTTACATGTGAATATATACAAGTTGAACTTTTTTCCTATAAGTTAGTCTTATATTCAGGCTTTTAGTTTTTTTCCTAATGGAATATCCAAAGTTTGGGGGTCGTCTTACAATCAGGGACGTCTTATAATCGAGCAAATACGGTATGTGAGTTTGTATTAGTGAGTGTTAGAACAGTGTGTATTAGTGTGTGAGTGTGTATTAGTAGGAGTTGTGAGTGCCCCAGGGAAGACAGGCGGAAACACGGACTCTTGTTACAAGAGTCTGGGGACAGAAATTACACTGGGAAGCTTTCTGGGTAGGTGTATCTACCTTCTGCACCTACCTTCTGGCAGGAGGCTCCTCATTCATACTGTATATACAGCAGTAGTGAGTGTATATACAATGTAAATGCTGCTTATTCTCCTGCCAGTTGAAGTGGCTCTTTCTTCTTCTGGTGACTCCTTCTTGGAGCATGTGTATGAATGTATCACAGAACTCCAAAGCAATAAAGCGCATCGTATAATGTGTTAAAAATACAGTAAATGTGTTTATATATTAGTTTTTGTAAATAAAATTAAATGAATCATTCTTATTCTAAATGGCTTAAGAAATTTCATAAATATCTCTCATTTGGCCATAAAGACATGTAAAATACCCCACCCACAGCCATACCCTTGCCACCACCCCCCAAATCATCCCTCTTTGGTAATTTGAAACATGTATTTCTGCTAACAATGTCAACTGTTAGACTGCATACACACCTTTGTTTATTTTCCACTCTCCATTCTGCATCTCTTGGAAGAAATTAGAATTGCTCAATAATTAAATAATCAGTCTATATCTCTCACCTATGTAACTTTAAGCATCAGCAAATTCTGAACCTTGGCAATTCTGTATGGTAAAGATTAAGCGATGTGAATAGCAAGGAAGGAGTGGTATTTTTACCTGCACATGTTTATTTGCATTGCAGTTCTATAATTGTTTTTTGTTTTGTTTTGATGTGATTGTATATATATATATATTTTTTTTTTTAAAAAGGGCTTTTCCAGATGGTGGACTGGCTATTTAATTAGATTACCTTCGTAGGATATCTTTGACTGTTTTCTTCATTTGTTGCATTTATTTTTTCCTGGTGAATGCAGAATTTGAAATTGCTGATGGGGTTTTTATTTGCCTTCTTTTGGATCAACAGCAGTAAACATAGGATAGGAAAAGGGTTGAACTTGATGGACGCAAGTCTTTTTTCAACCTAAACTAGTATGTAACTATGTAACTATGTAACTACTTCTGGCCACCTTTTATGTAAGAGAACTTTATGGAAGTGCAGAGTAGGGCTACAAAACTAATACAGCGAAATGGGTATATGAAGAAAGACTAGAAAAGTTAAATTTGTAGAGGATATTTGTAGAGGATATGATATCATAATCTAAATATATACAGGACCCATACATAGGTCTGTCCAAAAGACCTGTTCATTAATATAATGGTAGAACAAGAGGCCAAGCGATAAAACTTGAAGAAAGGAGATTTTGTCTACAACAGTAGAAGCTATTTTTTTCCGGAAGGGCAATACATGTATGGAATTCACTACCTAAAGAGGTGGTGCTTTAAATACAGTAGATGCCTTTAAAAAGAAAGCTATGTATGTTAGGCATTAATAGTTATTTAGTGCATTTTGATCCAAGGAGAAATCTGATTGCCATTTTGAATCAAGAAGGTATTTTCCCCATTGAAAGAAGCATTTGAAATTGCTAAAATAAGTGTTTTTTGCCTTCTTTTGGATCAACATCAATAAACAAACACAGTAAAATGGTTGAACTAGATGGAAACAAGAGGATTTTTCAACCTAAACTACTATATAACTTCATAACAAATGCATTTATCAATACTATAATACAGTTCAGTATGCTTAATAGTGATACCATTAGTACCAAACAGTGTTTAGCCTATGTAAATGTTATTATATATAGATATGCGTCACATGTCTGTCAGACATCATAATTAATTGTCATCACCATCATTTGAATGACTAAGATTCTCCATTAAAATGTTGCTGTCACTTAAAGTAGCTCACAGGTTAAGAAAGTCTTGGAAAGAGGAATAGGAGAGAAGGAGTATAAGAAGGAGATTAAGAAAAAAAAAAAACAGGTTCGAATCTTCTCCACTGAAATTAACAAGAAGCAAAATGATCAAATCTATTTTTGAGTCACATTCAGCACCCGAGTTTGACTTTGTTTCGAAAATAGCTTTGGTCATCTTGACTTCCATTACTTTCACTGGGGAAGGTTCTAAACTGTTTTTTTTTTACTTAGTCTCAAAATGAAACCCAAATGAGTTTTGCCAGTTGGCTTCATCACGGTACTTTTGTAAATTAAATACTCACAGTTTATCTTAACAAATCTCCATCTCCTCCGCTTGTACCCTTATGAATGAAGACCATACATTTTGTCTAAAGCTTCATTCAAGGGCAGTGTGGGCTGTTTATTCTGCTCCAAATCATGTAAGAGTCTCTCCTAGTTCTTTTATATATATTTACTGTGTTGAAGTTACTACACTATCAAGTTTGTTCTGTTTTATTTTGTGCTATACTCAAAACCTCAGCATGACAGGGAAGGATTTGCACTCCCTGGTGTGATTTATGTGTGCTCCACAATTTATTGTATATTTTTTATGAAAACCATTGTAAACAGAGTACAATTTTATGTATAAACATTTTTCACATTCCATTATAATCCATAATATCAATGTTGCACCATCTATTGGAAAATGAAAACTCCAGCAATCCAAATATTAATGCACTTGGTGAAAGTCATTAATTTAATATAAATAGTTTAAAAATGCTTTATACTAAACCTTACTCCATTCAATCAATATATATATATATGCATATGTATAAGATGTATGTATACATATGCAGATATTTACTTTATTGATACACAATTATTCTACAGATCCATAAAAAATATATACTTTCACAAACCTATATTATGGATTATGCTAGAAAACAGATTAACATAGAGTAAATGCTCTTTATTTGTATTGTAGTCCTCTATGTTAATGACTTGGATCAAATAACAATGAAACTGAATACTATATTGCTTTCTTGAACGGTTGCTAAACCGTGAGCTGTGTGTGTGCTGCTAAAATAAATGAACAACTTGGTCAATACGATTTTAATTGAAAAGATAATATATTTATTGAGGTTAGTTGTACTTTCACTGTTATTTATCTGATGAGGGGTTTGCAGTCATGTGTAATATATTTGAGTGAAATCTTTCTCTAAATCAGTTGTGACTTTGGACAGGGTGATAGGCTGGAATACGCTCAGTAGGCACCAACTGTGAAATTCAGTTTTCTAGTAAGTGGCTGAATTAATGGTATCTGAGTTACGCTCCACATGTTTTGCAGGAAGACTACAAGACATACAGAAAAAAAAGTAAATGAGTTTCAGCACATTTGATATTTTTACAAGAGAAAAGCAAAAAATGATTATTCATTTTTGTGTTGGCTGATGGAAAGAAATTAGGTCAGCCTGTTCATTTCTAAATGCTGAAAGCTATTTTTTTTTGCATTCATTATTTATTGCACCATAATAACTAAATGATATATAATCCTTAATGTCAAGGGATAAGCATGAAAGAGATACATTGCACAAATTAGCTTCTTCTGCATCCTAGATGTGTTTAAATAAATAGGCATACATTCAGCTATATAATGATACATACATTTCACACTAATATTTTTGGGGCGTCTATGTAGACAAATAGATGTGTATGATTCAAATAATGATTGTATTTATATGGAATGAATGTAATATGTTTAAGATTTATGGACTTATTCTTAAAATATTTACTTTGCCCAAACTAGGATCTTCTCAAGAAGTAGCCTGTGAACTTAGGTTCACTTTCTGCATTCTGCTGAAACTTAGTGGAAATCAATCAGTTGCTAGACAGGCTTTCCACATTTTTGTGCTTGTACTCAGTGGCATAGCGTGGGTTGTCAGCACCCGGGGCAAGGCAAGTAATTTGCGCCCCCTAACCCGTGGATTTTAGCACTCGAGTCTCTTCTACTAGATTAGTTAAAGAAACCCTTACCCCCCAAGCACATGTATTGTTTGTTATGAAAATACTTATGTAATTAAAGTAAAATGCATCTAAATACAAGTTTATTTTCCAACACTTTATTGAGTGCGAACATGCATTACACACATTCTCCACATTTTCAGCAGGTCTATGAATACAAATATACACATGTAGTAACCTAGCATGGGCCATGCTATTATATGTCGTCTCACAACCATCGTAAACGACAAAAAATATCAAGAACAAAAACTAAACATCAAAATGGAACCATACCCTGGAGATGATCCAAGACTGGGCTAGATGGAGCCAACTTCCTCAATCCTGTACCTCTAATGTTACCCCCCCCCCCCCCACACACACACACACATATGCCATAATTGTTGTGCCATTCAGATGCCAGTAATATTGTAACTTTCGGATGCCAGTAATATTGTGCCAGTCAGAGCCTAGTAATATTGTGCCAGTCAGATGCCTGCAATATTATGCCAGTCAGATGCCTGTAATAGTGTGCAGTCAGAGGCCAGGAATATTGTGCCAGTCAGATGCCTGTAATATTGTGCCAGTCAGATGCCTGTAATATTATGCCAGTCAGATGCTTGTAATAGTGTGCCAGTCAGAGGCCAGGAATATTGTGCCAGTCAGAGGCCTGTAATATTGTGCCAGTCAGATGCCTGTAATATTGTGCCAGTCAGATGCCTGTAATATTATGCCAGTCAGATGCCTGTAATATTGTGCCAGTCAGAGCCCAGTAATATAGTGCCAGCCAGATGCCTGTAATATTATGCCAGCCAGATGCCCAGTATTATTGTGCCAGCCAGATGCCCAGTAATATAGTGCCAGTCAGATGCCCAGTATTATTGTGCCAGTCAGATGCCCAGTATTATTGTGCCAGCCAGATGCCCAGTAATATAGTGCCAGTCAGATGCCCAGTATTATTGTGCCAGTCAGATGCCCAGTATTATTGTGCCAGCCAGATGCCCAGTAATATAGTGCCAGTCAGATGCCCAGTAATATAGTGCCAATCAGATGCCAAGTAATATAGTGCCAATCAGATACCCAGTAATATAGTGCCAATTAGATGCCCAGTAATATAGTGCCAATCAGATGCCAAGTAATATAGTGCCAATCAGATACCCAGTAATATAGTGCCAATCAGATGCCCAGTAATATAGTGCCAGTCAGATGCCAAGTAATATAGTGCCAGTCAGATACCCAGTAATATAGTGCCAATCAGATGCCCAGTAATATAGTGCCAATCAGATGCCCAGTAATATAGTGCCAATCAGATGCCAAGTAATATAGTGCCAATCAGATACCCAGTAATATAGTGCCAATCAGATGCCCAGTAATATAGTGCCAGTCAGATGCCAAGTAATATAGTGCCAGTCAGATACCCAGTAATATAGTGCCAATCAGATGCCCAGTAATATAGTGCCAATCAGATGCCCAGTAATATAGTGCCAATCAGATGCCAAGTAATATAGTGCCAATCAGATACCCAGTAATATAGTGCCAATCAGATGCCCAGTAATATAGTGCCAATCAGATGCCAAGTAATATAGTGCCAATCAGATACCCAGTAATATAGTGCCAATCAGATGCCAAGTAATATAGTGCCAATCAGATACCCAGTAATATAGTGCCAATCAGATACCCAGTAATATAGTGCCAATCAGATACCCAGTAATATAGTGCCAATCAGATGCCAAGTAATATAGTGCCAATCAGATGCCCAGTAATATAGTGCCAATCAGATACCCAGTAATATAGTGCCAATCAGATACCCAGTAATATAGTGCCTGTCAGATACCAGGAATATTGTGCCAGCCAGCCCCCCCCCCCCCGTACTTACATGAAGCTGCTCCGTGTCCCCCGCCGGATGTCTCCTCCGTGCAGTCTTCCCTCTTGCACGGAGGAGGGAAACAGAAACCGGATGTGACGCGACGTAGGAGCTTTTATTGTTAAAGACATTCTACACAATTAATGTTTTGTAGATAAGTGTTTCATTTTTGCCTTTTTATCTCTAAGTTTGATAAATACCCTCATTTTTCCTTGTTTGCTAAATTGGTTATGAAAATTAATCATAAGAATTGTGTTCATAATTATGTCAATTTTTGTGGTAGGGGGTGCTTAGACATGGTTTGTAAACTTATTACGATACCTGATTGGTCATGTGCTCAAGGGAGCCCGATGGAAAGTTCACATCCGTGCAGTCATCCTGTCCGACACCTAAGATAGGAACAGGTTCTGGAAAGAATCAGCATGAGGTCTGATTCAATGTGAGGTACCATTAGGAGCAGGGAGAAGTACCATATGAGAACACAACTCAATCCAGGGAACGGAAAGATAAATTGTGGGTCATAATAAAAGGAAGCAGAGATGTCCAGGATGGGAAAAGCATTGGAACAAGACATGGCAGCAAACAGAATTAAGTATGAAAACGGAACAGTACGTAGAACCCAGGAAGTGGAACCTGAAACAGACAGGAACCAAAGCAGCAAAGGGTTCTGGAATAGGATTCAGGAGCAGGACTAAGAGTAGATGCTGCATAACTATAGTGCCTTGCACAACTGAGCAACAAGTTTGGGAGGATGTGCAAATGCATTATGGTGTGGACCAAACCCCTAACTGAAAACATAAATGGAGACACAAGGAACATGTTTAGAAAAAAAAGAGGCATACAAACGATCTAAAAAGAAAAAAGGTGCAGCATTTTAGTGAAGTGCTGTATAATAATACAAGTATATATAAAACATACACACTACTTACACACATTACATAGAAGTCAGACACATAGGATCAAATGAGATGGTCCAACGATGCTACACAGAAAGTTCCATTGCAAAAGTCCAATAAATTGAGGACAGATAAATGCACACAATTTAATCAAGAACTCTACAATGCTACAGTGGTAAATGGAATACTGTATAGAATAACGGAGAACTCCAAGACTAATAGCTCCTGTGTAGTTCATAGCACACTGCTACTTTCTGAAAGATAGTGTGTGAATGGCATTGCAAAGAAACATATAACTATAGAATGTGTCAGCAGATAAGAACTATTTGGCCCATCAAGTCTGCCCAAAAGAAATTCCTGCTTTGGAGCAGCTGGTAGCACCAACAAGTTCCAAGTTGAATAACTGAATACTCTCCCACAAAGAGGCCTGGGAAGCTAGATGTGTGCCTTAGAAGAAATGGTGTGCAGATGTCCATGTGTGCCACCGCAACCACAAAGGGGAAAGAGTGCATTATGATACCAGTATGAAGCAGCAGACCATAGTGCAAGATAATGTGAGGAACATCAGCCAGACACCCGGCTACAAGAGGAATTCACTGTGGTGTTTAACCAAACTGTATATATTATGTATGCATACTCATATCAACTCCTGTCCATCAAAACAATTTACAAATAATGACACACAACCTAAATAACAAGAACAACAATAACAGTAACAACTAAACCATACAACTAAGTAAAAGCCATCAGATCTCACCCACAGTTCACCATGATAACCCAACCCACGTCTCCTCGCAAACAATGCGAGGAAAAAAGAGAGGAGACAAATGCATATAGGGGGAGTGTAATCTCTTCCTGACTTATAAAGGCCTTGAATTACCTATTTATTAAATCAAAGTCTTCAAATACACTGAAACAAAACGTTGTCACATCACCCCTGGTCACCAAATTAGTTTTATGGCAAAATGTTACCACAGCCACTGCGTTGGCATTCTTGATCCTTACACTTACTAAAGTATAACATTTACAGCAATTTATTTTGTGCAGTGTGAGGTAAAAACTAGAAAAGTGCCTTAAGAAAAGGCCAAGGATTTTATTAAGTTGGAGGTTTTAGAGCAGATAGAAATAGTACAATGGTTGTAATCTGTTTATCAAATTCTGTTTCCAGACAAATAACTGGAGAAAAAATGTCTATTCTAACAAAATATATTAAAGGGATTTTAGCTTTTATTAAAAAAGGAAATGAAATACAAGCATGCTTTTAAAAACCATAGTATTTTAATATCAGCAGCACTAAGCATCACACTGAAACATCTCTGACCTTCACCTTCACACAGAGAAGTACAGGGCTCCTTCATAACAAAGACTTCATCTAAGCCATTAACTGGAAAGCAATATTTAAAAACTCAATACATGAGCCTTTATCAAAATAGATCTAAGTATTACATGAAAGCACTCCACACTATTTACCTTTTTATTTTCAAGGTAATTCAGAATTTGTGATCATACAGTACTGATAATATTCACTGAAATACTTGCCGGTCTACTCAATATGCCCCCATTTGTCCCAAAGTCAGACCAGTTTGGGGTATAAAGCTGAACTATGGAGAGATTTGCAGTTCGGCTACCTGATATGCCCAATTTGTGCATTAAATTGTCAATTTCTGCCACATTTGGTTCAAGAAGGGGTCAAACAGGGAAATCCTACAAATTTGAATTACTCCCAAAGAACTGAACCCCACAGAAATTGTCAGAAAGAGTTTTTGGTAGTCCCATTCTCCAGATTGTTTTTTTTTTTTAGAAAAGTATATTGTAAACATCAAAATATTTATATACAATTATAAGTTATTAATGGTATATAGTATAATATATATTTGCATTAATATAAAAATGTTTTATATTTAATAAAAAATGTATTATGTTAATTTTAATTTAATGCATTTCGGCCCATTTTGACCCTTTGACTTTCATGGGAGAACTTAGGCTATTTCCGTAATAGCTCCAGTCCTCCCAAAATGGCCCTGAAATAAGTAGAACTCTATGGGGACAAACAAGCCTTCCCTGGAGGAGTTCGGCTTCCAAAATGTCGGCACTAAAATCACCCATATTGGCCATTTTTTGTGCCGATTTGAGATAACTTTGGCCATCTCCTAGTAGCGAGAATTTGAACGCTACTTGAGTCAATGAAGTGATTTGATTGGGTCTTAAACTTGGAGCTCTGATTTTCTCAAGAACATTGGAACTACCTGAGTCCACCCTGTGATGCATAGTATGGAGTTTTACAATGTTTTTGAAACCCATTACTTGTTGTCTAAAGCCAGAGTAAGATAACGGGATTCTCCTAAGGTCACAAAGTAATCATGCCAGACATCACTGTTTTAGACTCAAAATTACTGAAGAATAAATCTAAGCAAATAAACACAACATCAAATCTATATGGCACCTATTGTAAAAAGGCTTTGTCCACTTTACAAAAATAAATATACAAATGTATGTTAGGTTTCATAAATACATCATATTACCTTCTGATTTTTCTCAGGAGGATGTACATTATATATTATCCCCTTCAATGCCAGGTGTAAAGCAATATGCTGAATACTCCATGCCACCAGTGCTTCTGATAAATAATAATCCTTCTGAGATATGATTTTACTGTATATTCAAGAGATTACATGTAACACCAACAATCAGGTATGGTGGGTGCAGAGTTATGAAACAATTACATCACCAAAAATATATATATCATTCCATAGGATGTGTTCATAATGTGTAAATTGGTAGGGGGTAGCATAAATTTAAGGTAATTGCCAGCAAATCATGTACATATTATTAGATTATGAAAAAACTAAATGTAACTTTCTTAATATAACAGCATATACATCATCTGATATTATGCCAACTGTTATTCTAACAGACACAGTTGTGTAGACAGTCTTAGGCTGTGACAGCCCTTAAGTACATGGCACCATTTTTTAATGGTTAACTCCATTTAAGAGAGAGCGTCATGCCAGCACTCCACTTGTGAAATTGTTCGCTATTATGTATAAGGTCATTGCTCAAATTCAATAGAAAGGAATTAAAGCAAACAAAGTGAAAACAAGTGAATGTTCCTATTTTATTGCAACTATTAATGCCCAGGACCTCTAAAAGCCATCAAACCCATTCAGCAAGGTTTCAAGTAGCGATTCAATAATTGTGCTTTGTATGATGGCTGAGGGTTAGAAAAAAGAACTACTTGATATCAGAAATAACCATTTGAAAGGGAATGGCCTTAAACCCACTTCTGTTAACCAAAAGGAATGTTCCTCCTTCTACGCTTAGTCTGTGCATTTCCTGTGTTTTGATATGCCGGATATTTAAACCCTCACATACTAGATTCATGTACTAGCATTTTGCTTTTACCAGTTGTTGTTGCTGCGCTTGATTTTGTCTTACATTAACCTAGGACTTGGAGTGTATTCTGCCTGCACCAATTAACTTGGACTATTCTTTCTGGATCATCCCTGAGTACCAAGCATATAACTGGAACATCTACAAAGGCACAATCACCCTGGGATTGAGAATTCCATAGCTCAGGGCCGTAACAAATACTGTCCCTGCAGATAGTCTCCAGACTTAATCTGAATGTGTCTCTAAGCAATATTGGATAAAATGACCTCCAATACATTGTAGGGGAGATTTCATAATTAATAAAATACATTTTTTTTTTCTGGATTCCAGTAGCCTAATATTGGATACACAATTAGGGTTTACAAATTTGAAGGTTTCATGGTTTGATAATATCAAATATCTTTAATGCCACCAGTTGTATGCTGTTAAATGACCATTGTACAGTGTCATTCAAAAGCCTTAGGTTTTCTAGATATTTTATGGATGAAATGGAATTATTACCTCATAGCTGCTTTTCATGTCATTTTAAATTATGACATACTTCTTCCATTGAACTTTTATTACAAAACCACCAGAAAATACATTTTTTATTTAAAAAAAATACTGCAACAATTGTATGTTCGATTTTATTTAAAGAATATTAAATCGAAGTAACACTGAACAAGACAGCATGAGTTCTTGAACACTGTAAAATAGAATAACAGACACATCATGGGCATATTTTAATCGAAGAGGTCAGCTTGCTCCCTTGTTCAGATATTTTCTCATATGTATTATTTTTCACTTGGGATTGCTATAGTAACGTACAATATCCTAAAGTAAGTGTATTTCTGAAAAAAAAATATGTGCCCATTTGTGCACTTGAATAGGATGTGAAAGCTAACATCTGCATTTTTTCTGCAGATAAACAGAAGGCTTCAATTTCCCATCTGAAACATTTCAAAAGCATCAGAAAAAAAGGGAATAAATACTCATTATTTTGAAAAATCATGATTGGAAAGATGTTCTAAAACCTGAGAGAGAACCTAACATTTACATAATAATGCTGCACACAGATGCCTTCCATTTCAAATAGGCATGCTCCTCAGCCCAGCATTTTATGTCCAATATATAAGGTATTAAAATTTGACAATTTCTAGTACCATACTACAAAAAAAAGTTCACAACTTGCAAATAATGCAATTTCTAATTTTGATATAGGTTTTTGTTGAAAGGGTATTTAATGCAGGATAAGAGCTGTGCAAATAAAATGGATCATCCCCAATTTAGGCAATGTAAGGTACTGCCAGACAGAAAACCATTGTTCATTCTTCTCTTGGCTGATGTGCTGAAGGACAGACTTCTAGCAAGATTATGAATTGCCAGACTCATGAGTATGATTACATGAGAGGAATAGTAGCTTGTTAGTTTTAGGATAGGTATAAAGGGTTTGTTGCTCTGTAGCTTTGTGTGTCTGTAGCAGTGTGTTAGGTATTGTCACTATGCTTTTACCTCTCAATAAATGCCTTTAACTATACACAAACATTACTGAAATAGTTCTCAGTTTGCGAATTCCAAGACTGATACAATTTTACTTTTCGCTACAAGGTCATTTATTCAATTACCATTCAATCAATAGAATAAAATCAATTTACCAGTGTTTGCCTATTTTTATATGGTGCATATTTGGCAACACAGAATGAAACATAAAAATATATTTTATGATCTATTACAACTTCCAGACACTTTTGAGTGTAAGTGTATCAATTTTTCCTAATTCAAACACATTATCTTGATTAAATGCATCAGTAATGTAATAGCAAAGGGTGTCCTTCAAATGGACCCTACACTTTAAGCAAATGTATTTTTTTTTTGTAGAAAGATGATAGCCAACTTGAAATAATGACCATAGGTTGACACTTTCAGAATATATAAGAATATATTGACAGCGCAACCTGTTGAAAGGTATAGCCTTTAAATGTGTTAATGGCAAAAATACAATGAATTTTAAAAGAACACAATCACATCTTTAACACAACACAAGATCTTCTGTTAAGGGTTGCAATTAAGGTAAATAATATAAAGTTAAACACTTTGATACAATATGTGATGATAAAGATGACCATAGGACATCATTTCTTATTATTCATTGTCAAGATCCGTTCCTTTTTAAATAATTTATTTACTATAGCTAATGATGATAATAATAATTAACAAATAGAAATGTGGATAAATCATTTGAAAATTCAAAAGAAAGACATATAGACTGAACGTTTTTATAAAAGGGACGATTCTTGAGGTGTTTTTAGGGAAATTAGGGAGAATTTCTGAGTGAAGTGTTCCAGAACATGAGAGCAGCATGGCTGTGCTTCGTGCTATTTTAACTTCCTTTCTATGGCAAAAATGTATTTCTAAGGAATATATGTAAATCTAGTTGTCACAGATAGTGCAGCATGTTGGATAATAGAAACGAGGCATGGAGAGGATGTAACTCTGTAGCTGCATTATGAAGTCTTGTTTCATATTGATCTCTAGTCTAGCTGACTGCATTAGAACAATAGGAGTTGTGTGTCCACAACAGTTGCAGCGCTAACTGCATTTATAAACAGTATTCATTGGTTCTTTTGTGAACAATCATAGGTTAACTCAGGGACCCAATACAGTGGATTTATAAAATGTCTTTAACTTACATATTTTTCAAAATCTGCTAGGAATACTTGATTTAGCTTTTTGTTGTCACACACCAATAATCACTTTTTAATAAAAAATAACTTGCTTTCTCCATGAAGTGAGTTAAATTTGAGGCTTTTGAAATTAATGCAACCTCTCCACTTGATATCCAATGTTGACTACCATCATTTCTAGTGAATAGCAATTTTCATATACCTTCTATTGCTTATCAAAATAACATGGGATGACAAATTGCATTTGGAAGAGCTTAAGCCAGGTATATTGGCTACATATGTCTCTTTCTATCATTCTATCTATCTATCTGTCGAATAATCATCTATATAATAAACATCTGTTTTAGTTGGAAAGCTCTCATATGTGTTAGATTTAAAAGATAAGTGAATTTAATTTGATCTTTTGAATTCTAAAATGTAGGATTTGTTTATGAACCTGGCATTTTTCAACCTTGATAGGTATTTGGAGCTTTTATATCAAAACCACACTATGACATCCCTGATTAAGATGCAGACATATGGCACAAATTGAATATAACAGTCAACATAAATGGCTTTCATCTCTTTAGTCAAACTGTTATCTCAACATTACTTTCAATCTAGCACTTACAAACATTAATGTGAGTGTTTAGCTCTTATTGACTGCATCTATGCAATGATTATACTTTAATTTATTCTCAAAAACACATGAATGTGCTCACATTGCTTCGAGTTTACAAGATCAACAACTAATACTATTTCATCTCAAGCTTCTTTCCAATTAACAATCCTCCATACTTGTTATAGTTTTGCATTGATCATGCTATTAAATAAACTGTTCACAATATGTGTATATTTAAATCTATATACAAATGGTGTATTGATCTTATCATCACATTTTAAACAGGCATTTAAAGATGGACACACATATTAAACACAGGTAACTACTAGTTCTCTTTCATTCTTTTTGTGTTACATACAATATGCTCTTGAATTCATACAAAAGTAAAACAAGAAAGCATCCAACAGAGGTGCTTTTAACTGTGCACTAGCTTTGTAATACATTCTTCTACTTCTTCCAGGCACTACTTCCATGACTTGACTTGATTGAATCATAATACATAGTTCCTTTTGTAGACTATCAACTCCCGCAGCCATGCTCTACAGGTATCTGTACTTGCGTATGAACAATTACTACATAAAAGACATGAAAAAGCTCACGGGGAACAAATGGTGTGATTCAATAAAAAATATAGGGTGAAAAACACGTAAAAAGAAACCAATTTCCTTGGAATACCGTAAAAAATGAAATGTATACAGATCACAAAGTACTATTACAAGATAAGCCCACCAAGCAAAGTCAGAGATCATAAGCTTACAGCCAACGCAAGGCTGATGGATGTATGTTGTGCTTGAGTAACTGTATGTGTCGGATAAGCGATGTGAACAAAGATATGTGTTGAGTTGTGTGTCTGTTTGTCCTTATATTTTCTTTAAATAATTCAAATAAAAATAAAAAAGGTAAACCAAAGATAAACACTTTTTTTTTTTTTTTATTTTTTTTTTTTTAAGATAAACACTTTTAGAACAAAGCATTCTGTGGATTACAGCATTTCATAATTTGAAATCCTATATATCCTTATATTTTTTTATTGTTGAATAATGAGCTGTCTCACAACCCAGGTCTTCAGAGATCTGTATAGTACCATATTTCATACAGAAATGTTGCCTTATCCATGGAGGTGAAAGATAAAAGCAGGTCAGTGAATATAATCAATAAATAGCACACATTACAACATATATGTAAATACACATTTGCAGCAATGGCCATTCATAGTATCACATACAAGGTATCAAATAACACATTTATCTTACCAAGTTATCAGCAGCTTACAAAAATAAGCAGAATCCCTGGGATGATCTTAGTTTCTGATTGTTATTTGGACATTGATGCAATTATGGATGTTGCTATAGTTAAATAAACTTTGATATTTTTATAGCTGTTGGATGTGCCTCAGTTGTTTCTATCTGGGGAACACATTGACATGTTTTTGATGTATACTCTATGGCAGCAAGGTTCCGAACTGACAAACCGTTTAAAAAAACACAGGTAGTATACTGGAAAAATGGGCATGAATCAAAATCTTGGTTTTCATACAGCAATTCAAAATAATATAGGGGTGACTGTTCCTTTAATGTCAGTGACTGCTAGCAGGGGCATCATTTAACAAAATACATCTCACAGACAAAACTATAAATGCTAAAAAAAAAAAAGAAAACCAACCCTCTGTGTCAAATCTGCTTCTTATATTAGGCAATAAACATATGTTTTATGTGTATTTAATTGGATTTTTTGTTTCTGTTTCCAGTAACAATATATTATATCAAACTAATTAGTATTAAGAACCATGATCACTTAGATATATGTTAAAGAAAATGAACCAGAGTATACAATTTTATATTTTGTTCATCAGATTCATTTTCACTTGGAAGTTTTGCTGACTTTCTCACTTTTTAAACTTCCGTTTGATCTTGTTTGGTTTATAAGATGGATTATAAGATGTCACTGTTATAAGTTAAGATGTTTTGTACATGGATATCTGCAGTGTGTACTTGTGTACTACTTTTAGACACAAAGCCAGCCCGGCTTTTGGTCTGAGTTTGTCCTTTAGACCCAGGTGGCTTTTTAAAAGACGCATCAAATTGCCTCTCTTGCAGAACTGCTGGGAGCGTAGCATGGGGGGATAAAGCCTGTGCATCAGCAAGGTTGCTCAGTGCTTGAGGAGAGTGATAGTGTCAGGTGTCACATGACAATCTGGTCCTTAGATCATGGGATTGCAGTTTAAGGTCACAGGCTGTGCTGGAGTACTCCTCCCTTCCGGCTATTACGAGGAAATAAGAGCAAGGACACATATATGCATTTAAAAAACAAACAAATCCCCGAAAAAACTACTGGCTTCATGTGTGTGTATGTATGTGACTGTGAGTGCGAGTATCTATGTCACTGTCTGTGCATTAACATGTATGACTGTGTGTGTATATATGTGAATGTATATGTGACTCTGTGTGTACATGAGTGTACATGACTGTGTATATGTGACTGCATTTGTATGTGTGTGTCTGACTGTGTGTTTAATTATGTATGAGAGCATGACTGTATGCATGACCCTGTGTGCATATGTGCAGGGGAGGGGACCGGTAAAGCAGCATTTCAATGTCGCACCCAGGCAGCACAATGCCTTGGGTCGGCCCTGGCTAGTCATATTGAAAGCTGTAGAAGTGGCTTACCTGTCAGACTGAGAATTTATTACACTTATAAGGCAGTGTATCATTCAGAAACAAAACAAGTCCCTTCTGAAGTATCCAGTAAGCAAATCTCCTACTATATATGTTTTTACCCTACATAACAGCTGATATCTTGTAAACAAAAGATGATAAAAAGATACTTTAAGTGGCTAAATTAACAGAACAGGGACTTTAAAAAAAAAAAAAAAAAACTTTTCAGATTTAGACAGATAACCCTCTTTTTAAATCTAACATTATGATGCTGGCTCTGGGAGGATGAAGAACAGGAGCACACACGGAGTAATAAAGTGGTGACTGTGTTTAACACAAGGTTAATTCCTCTGGTCTAAGACAAAAGTTTTTGCAATAATGAAATATCCATTTTAGACCCTGTTATTATCTAATATATAGAATTTAAAATAAGAGGGTAGCTTAGTGATTATTCTGTCCCTTTACATCCCAGTTTAAAAACACAAAATGGGTCGGAAAATGAAATAAGCAAATTATAATATGACAAAATAAACATTTTAGGAAAAATGGACTTAAAGTAAAAAAAACAAAGAAGAAATGTATTTAGCCAAAAAATAACGCACTTACTTTTTTAACAATAATAATAAAATCTATGATAGTAATAATAATAATGGAAATAAAGGCAATATGCCAGGGGATACATTTTACTAAAGTAATAATATCAAATCTAGAAGTCATATACATTGTTTACTAAACATCGATAATATTTATGAAACTCATTGGAAAAGCAGTTACTAACATACAGCTTGTGCAATATGTATATTCCTAAATGTTTGACAAAATTAGTAAAAGCAAAAAGGTATGAAAATATGTGCAGAAGCGGCCATTCCCAAATTAAAGTCATTAGATCATTTTGTGTTTTAACCTCTTGGTTTCAACCAATGAGTTTTGTACAAATCGTAACATTTTAATTTTATTTCTTTGTTACTTTGCTTATTTCAGTCTGACAATAACTATTACTTTGGGAGTTGTAATAGGATAATAAAACATATATGTAAGATTGTAGTAAAAAAAAAAAACACTAATAGAAGGATATGTTGAAACCAAATATTTTCACCATAGCAACTGATTAAAAAATGAAACATGGGAAAAGCTTCTGTGTAGAGATCCACATAATGTTGTTATGGTAACTCACTGTACATGTTTTTTTCAGACTGTGATCAATCCTTTTTAGTAAATCTTCACACGATTGACTATACTGAATATATTCAAGTAATTTATGCTATAAAGAAGATTTTTTTTTACGTTTTCAGTGTTTTAGAGTTTTGTTCAATTGTTCTATCATAATAAAATGTCAGACTAATGCCGATATAATTTGTATTTAATTCTCTTTTATAGCCAGGAAACCAGTTGTGAATCTTCTAAATTAAACAAAGTTGAATATCAAGTTTTTAAATGTATATTTGTAAAAAGTAGTGTTTACAAAGTACCATATTCATGGTTGGGAACAGTCCCAAATTTGCTGTGATAGACCGGTTTCTTTTGGTCTCGTCCCATCAAATTCGGATCTGTGCTGGAGTTAACACTGCCTAGGCACTGTGCAAGACAGCATTGTGTTTAAACAATATAAATTATGAATCAAAATCTTGGTTTTGATACAACAATTCATATTAATATAGGGGTGACTGTTTCTTTAATGTCAGCTACTGCCAATGAGTGTTATAGTATATCACAGGGCATTTACTAGAAGTTATATAGAAGTAACGTTTCCTTAGCACCTCTCAAAGCTGATCAGTTGCCAGCACATGCTGATTTTGAAATGAAGACTCTATTAGCTATTTGGCCATAGTTATCAGAAGCAAGGTACTTTTAACAATACCCAACCTTATTCATTTCTATGTTTTATTGTGGCTGGTCGCTTGGCTTCTTACTCATGAATATAAACTTGACTATATGGTACTGGCATATAGTCATCAAAAAGAAGGGATTTTTCACTAGGGTGAATCATTTTCTTGTGGTTTTTGTGTTGGGTCTGCCAAAATTAAGTTATGTTTCAATGAAAAATTACAGTTACTTAGCTAATGCAACCCCCACACAGTCATATGCTCCCCAGACTTAGCTAATGCTGCCAACTTCTCCCCCAAGACTTAGCCAATGGACCTGGCTAAGCAAGCACACAAGCTTCCTTTTTTTGCAGACAACATAATAATGTTTCTTCGAATCCCTAATGTCAGAGAACATTTTACCTTGTAACTATTTCGATATCCTTTCGTAATGGCTCTTTACGATTTTGTGCTTTGTAAAGCACAAAATAATTTATGTCATTCATTGCAATCTTCTCTCCCCACCTCTTACTTTATAATGTTAATCTATGTTTAAAACCTATTTTTCCCTCTCTAACAAAAATGATTTCCGATTGTTTTTAAACTCACTTTCACTGTAAATAAGTAATGAATTAATGTTGCCACGATAAATTAATGATTGTATTATGTATGACAGTTTAAGCAATTTGCACAGTACTTTTTTTTTTTTTAGAAGTAATTAAGTAATAATTTATTTTTTTTCTTCCAAAATTTATTTTTTATTGATTTTCAAGTGAAAACATGTAGAAAAAAAGAAGCACAACAAAAAAGAAAAAGAAGACAATCTTAACCAATATCAAAAGTCGCATATTATACAAACATATCTATATCATACATAAGCACATTATGTTCAAATCATCGATCAGGAAAGGAAATGAGTACGGACATTAACATAAAAGAAAAGTTAAAAAAAAAAAAAGAAAAGTATTGCACATACAAGTACAGTACTTTTCAACGAGTAAAACACTGCTGCCAATTAGAATCTGCTTTGGGGCACTCCCATTCATTAACATCACCATTACAGCAGATTGGCCGTCTCAGTGCACATGACACTTTTTTGGCACACTATTTAAAAATCTCCATTAGCCATACAATAGCACTAGATGGAATCTTTGATTTTAGTTTTGGAAGAACATAAATCTAAAGTATGGCTGCCAGGAGGATCAACAGAATTATCCATTTGAGAGAGGGTTGGAGTGCAGGGTATTCTCTTTCAGTTTATACTAAGTGACCCATAGGTTGAGGAGGCGGTGACCGTGGCGGTGTAGGTGGAAGCGGCGCTGGAGGAGGAGGAGGAGGAGGTAGCCAGGATTTTCTAAGTGCGCTGTGAGCACAGTATTGGACTATTCTATTTGACTCTCAGATATGAAGTGCACCGCAAGACGCAAAAATGTATTATTTAGCACCCAAAACAATTAGAATTTTTCAAAGTGTGCTATAAGCACAGTATTGGACGGTTCTATTTGACTCTCAGATATGAAGTGCACCGCAAGTCACAAATATACTATTTACCACCCAAAATTAATAGAATGTTTAAAAGTGCGCTGTAAGCACAGTATTTGACGGTTCTATTTGACTCTCAGATATGAAGTGCAGCGCAAGACGCAAATGTACTATTTACCACCCAAAACTATTAGAATGTTTCAAAGTGCGCTGTAAGCACAGTATTTGACGGTTCTAAATGACTCTCAGATGTAATACATGTAATGCTATTGCTATTCTATAAACCAAAATAGAGTCCCCATTCATACGAATAGGTCACTTGACCGACTGCACAGTCAATCAAAGGGTGGAGCACACTTAAAGAGAGGAACAAAGTAACAAGGCAGAAGGAATCCAGGAAAACCTTGAACGGAACATAATCACAGACAAAGGAAAACCAGAAATGGATCAGAGCATAAAACACATAAAACATAGAAACTGGGTACAAGAGCGGGGTATAACAGGTAACAGGGCGGAACACTGACAAAGGATCTGTTAGGGATTGGGAAGCTGGATGGAGGTAACTATGCAGGATCTGTAGGTAGACCTATAACACAATAATGAGGCTATACTGCGTGCACAATAGGGGGAGAAACTAACCTTGAACCAGTAGCTTGATAGTGAAGTACTTCGTAGTGTAGTAGGAACAAGTAACAGTGCAGTATGAACAAGATAGGGTCCAGTAACAAGGTGGATTAGGCAGCAAGGAAGGACACAATATCTGTATTACAGCAACGAGATGGTAACAACAGGAACACACCACACTTGTGATCCTAAACTGAGAGGGTTAATGTAGGAATACACCACACTTGCAGACAGCACTTAAATGGATATGCAGGAGGGTCGCTTATAATAGTCAGGGTCACCAGGTATACAGCAGAACAAAATAGGCAGTCCAGGATATAGGTATCAGAGAATCAGCAAAATGATTTACAAGCCAAGTTCAGGTTACCAGAATAACAGCAACATGGTTAAACAGTCCAGGATCAGGGGCACAGGCAATCCGAAGAATAGTCAGAAGGAAACCGGGTTCATCAACAAATAGGAAAGTAATAAAACACTATTATATTTGTATAAACTAGGCTACAAATACACAAGAATCATCAAGCAATGAGTGCCTGGTGATTCTGCCTTTTGAATGTTCCCATGCCTCACGTGTATGTGGCGGGCAGGACGTCATCAGGAGCGCGTCCCCGTACTGGAGAGATGATCATTGGCATCAGTGGCGTGAATGCACTGAAGACGTGCGTGTTGGAGATCTCTGTTGAATCCAGATGGGTAAGTAGTAACAGATATGTGGGGGAGCTACTGCGGGGCAGATCTTCACATTTAAAGGGAAACAGGACATCCCACTTAAGGGACTCAGGACTTAAGGGTCTCAGGACAAGACATCCCACATAAGGGACTCGGGACATGGAAAGAAGGCACTCTGGGGCCAATTGAGCAGGTGCCTCCCTGGATCATCCAAAATGCCTGACAGTCTTCCTGGTAGTCACTGTAGTCACTCTGTGATGAGGCAATCGTGTGACAGGAAGCAGCTATATCGTGGTTCCTGTGCTCTTGCCCTTAGAAGGGCAGCACCATCTTGGTCACACACAAACTGGCATCTGTGTCAAAAGAACTAAGATGCCTGGCTTTTAACTGTATGGTGGCAACCAAAATGTTGGTTGCCAGGCATTGGAAAAACAATATCCCATTCCAAAAATTCCCTTTTGTCCAGGAGCTCCAAACTTAATTTCATATGGAGAAAGAACTAAGCACCTCTGTTATATACTCCTATAAAAAAAAACATTTTTTTGATGTTTGATATCTCACAAAACAAACTTTAGAGTTTTGGTAAATTAAACACCTGTGTGCACAGAAATCAAAGAAAAAGAACTACTTGATACTATAAATAGTTGCTATCGATAAGTACCCCCATCTGATATAAATTGCTTCGCTGCTATGTCTTTCTTATCAGTGTATTTTACCTTTGGATAACGGGCACATTTCCAAATCTTATAAATGTAAAAAGGTATGTTATTTTGACTCTCTTCCTTTTTAGCTCCTTTTTTGAAGTGGCAGTTGGTTCTGTCGCTATGTCCTTCTGTCCCTTTGTATTGTATATCTGTAGTGAAAGAGGAAGGGTTAGAGAAAGGGTGTGTAGTAACACAACGTAGAGGAGTGGAGGGTAAAAGGATGTATATAGAAGTGGAAACTGGCTGTAAGGGGGAAGAAAAAGTTTGACTTGGAAAAGAGGGAAAAGGAAGCAATAGTAATTGAAATAGGAACGGAAACAAAAGCTGAATGAGGAAATGAAGCAAGACTAGGAAACAGGACTTTGAAATGTTTAACGTGGGCCATATATCATATATTATGTTATAAATCAGAAAATATAACTAGACATAGGGATAGTATGTTGACTGCTGAATACGGAAGCTAACTGAATCATTATTATTAAAGGTGATGTTGGATCGAACTCTCATATAAGCTTATAAAATCTAATCAACCTGCCAGACAGTTTTGTTGTTCATTCTCTTACCAATGTCTCCTATTTTCAAATATCACTTCACTCAGTGTTTGCTGAACACATACCAGGCACCTAACAAAGAGATATATAAATAATACAGTCGAATATTTGCAGCGCTGTAAATATAACAATTTACTTAAATTTTGTACAAGATATATAAAACCAAAATAATGAAACAGAAAAAAAAAATATATACCTGCTTTCAGACATGCAAAACCAATATTAAGTGTATTTTAAAAATATTAGTTTAATGGTTTACCAGTTATCCCTTCTATTTATGTATACTTCTTAAAAACCTTTTGTTCCACTGAGGGAATTGTAATGATACCCGTAGCATTCTTAAATTTGGATTTTTAAAAATTAAATTAAGCATTTTAGTGAAGTTTGTCACAGTTTTTATTTGTATTTACTTATTTTTACCTGCCTAGTTTGGTTATTTACTTACAATGTTTGATACCAGCTCTAGATTACTACTTATTATCATTTCCAGTTGGACATCTATTCCAGCTGATTTTTTCTACCAATAGAGTAATAAAGCTGCTATCATGAGCAATAACTCATGATTAAAGCTTAACCTAGATATGCAGATTTTTTAAGTACTAATGAAAGCTGATTTTCCCATATTTTTTGTATCATGTTCCTACAATTATCCCTCTTAGTTCTTGTGTGAAATTCTATTTAAAAGGACTCCACTAATGTCTTTACTCCATAATTTCTTTCTTTCTTATTTTCTCTATGCCTAGTAATATATATATATATATTATATTAATATATATATATATTAAAAATGAATATAATTATTTTTTGAGAAAATGCCAAACAGTTCCAAGTTCCTCTCATTTCTTTGACATAGAGTCCCCTGTCTGTCTAAAAGGATTCAACACCATTGTCATGAATGGATTCTCACAAGGAGTCAGTGCTAAATTCTGCTGCCATTGAGAATGTCACTCAAACTGGTCATTATGCTCTGACTCATACCAAGTGTAAAAAGTTAGAGATTTAATACACCTTTAACTGTAATGATTTTGGCATAACAATTCAATGATACTAATGTTAATCTCTTGACAAAGGATTTTGATTTAGGTACCTAATTATCATCTCAGCTCATGCTGAATGTAAAAATATATAAATCTATGAGCAAACGAGTGAATAAAAAACCTGTTATCAACATAAAACACATTATAATAAATAAATAACACATGGAACTCTGTTGAGAATGGTGTTTCTTTTGTGAATGGGCAGCCTAATGCATTTTAGTAAGTGACTGAGGTACAGGGTTATAGCCAATGACTTTTATTTGGACATTTCTGCACACTCAGCTACCAATTAAACTTTAAAGGACAATTAAATGTTTTTATTATTTTATTACAAAAATATAAAACATACAATTATACGAATATTACAAAACATTACATCACGTAGTCAATAAGCCACATCCCCTTACAACCCATTGAGAAAAAAAAGTGGAAAAAATTCCTTTACCTAAATGTTTTGGGTTTTTTAACCCTTGCTTCCTTGAAGGTAGCATAGGTTACAATACATATCCGGATTATTCTAAGTAAACCCGACATCTATCTTGATAGCCTCGTCCTGCTCGTCTGATCGGGCTCTGTAGATTGAGGGTATCTCTCTCTGCTGGTGCAGAGAAATACCCTAATTTGTACATGGGATCAGCATGGGGGACATGGATAATTTCCCCACTGCTGATCCTATGCAAAAACGAAGGTCTCTTTCTGCAAAAGTAAGGACAGCTACTTTTTCACTTGTGCTTCTATCTTAGAAGCAAAAGTGAAAAATACAGTTTATTTGTTCTTTCTTGAAACAACTGCTTAGTGGCAGTTACTTGACAACTGCACCTACATTTTAGAGGTCTACTAAATAAAGAGAGAATTACAGGGAATTGAGATGAGAATTCAAAACTTTAGTCCAAAGTAGCATATTTGGAATAATTCTCCAATGCAGCTGAATGAGATAATTTTTCCAACTCTACTACTTTAGCCTAAGGTTTGAAATTACATTCACGGTTTCATTTGTTGAGTAGACCCTTTAGTACGTGATCATCCAGAGAAATGCTTTAAGTCAAGATTAGCCGGATACTTCTTGGTAAATGGTTTAAAGGTGAACATTAGTCCCTTTATGAAAAATAGAAACCTTGTGCATTTAATACACGTCAATGCTATGTGAACTGCCTTAGTTTTAGTTAAACACAATTTATTTATTATTTATAGGTGCATGTGTATCATTTTTATTGCTCACATTTCATATATTCCCTATAAAAATCAGCTTACAAAAATAACCATTTTGAGTTTCCGTAATATTTTTTGTGCCCCCTTTAAAAGTTACAAACAAATATTTAATTTAATATGATCATTACAAATAAAGATTACATTCAGCACATGCAAGATGTTAATTGTTAGAAAACAATGGGAGCAGTGTCTCCGACACTGCGTGATCTACTCCAACCCCACCTTCATTTGAAACATGTAATGAATACAAAAACAATTTGCACGATTCAAATAACATGATTTGGGATAAAGACACAAACATACAAGTTCCTACAGATTACTAACGTGTATAACAATATGTGTCCATATTTGCAGTGGTTTCATTATCAGAACTTGCCTAACAGTGGTACATTTTTTCAGAAAGGCGTATACACTGTATTTCGACATTTGCATAACTATGGTTACACACAAAATTGCATCTAGTACACAACAGTAAACAGTTGTTTAAATGGACTCCTTCATCTCAATATTGTTTATACTGTGAATATAGAGAATTACAAAATGCTGAAAATATTTACTCATTGTGTTAGCATAATTGCAAGTAAATGCATAAATAAAGAAACCACTGTACCTGTGATGTCTCCTGTTTAAATACACTGTGGTTTGTTATTCAAATGAACCACTTTCAATAGGAAACATGTAATATGCATAGCAAACCACAAGATGATGTCATAAACAGAAGACACCACAGATATTTTTAAAGCACATATTTAATGTATGTATTCACTTGTAATTCTGCTAACACATTATATAAATAATGTTTGATCTATTTTTTGTTTTAATTTCACACTATAAACAAAATAATTTATATGTGAAAGAGTCCCTTTAAACTTTAAACTCTTAATGCCTTAAGGTCTAAAGCACGAAAAAAGGCGATTTTGTCAAGTGATGACACCTTGAACCTTGGTTACATTTTCCCTGTCATATTGAGGTCCCCCAATATTGCCTCCTCTACAGTCCCTTTCAGTGGGATGCACAGCACAGCTCATTGCGGGGGGCCCATGTTTAGCTATTAAATAAAGGACGTTCTTTGCCGTCCTAGTGGTGTTTGAGCCCTGTATTTTAAGATGGCATAGAAGCATTTTTAGATGAAGGACTGTGATTAAAAGAAAATTAATTATTCCCTCAATATTTTGCTATTGATCCATGTGTTGGTCAACATATGGCTACCCATTTGCTTTGTCAAAGGATAGTGGTTTCTGTAATAATTTTTACAAGTGTTTGATTCTCAGCATTAGAGGAACAGTAGAAATTGATAATCAGGAACTGTCTTACAGGACAATGTACAATTCATTTCTAATGAAAGAAAACTGAATAAAGCAATGCTTTTCTGTGTTGCATCAGACTTGATAGAAGGGTTGAAAGGAGAGATAGGCCATGTTTTTGATTTACAATGATTGCAATCTAATTACAATCCAATTCTTGTCACCAAATGCAATTGGATTTTAAAGTGTTTCACAGTAGTCTGCCAACTTCTACAGAGGAATTTGATCTAGAAACAGTGCATTTTCTCTGGAATGGCAAGTCAGCATATAATGTTTAAAAAGATGGTTACTTTAATCCAGTCAAGAAGAGAGACTGACTATAGATTCCAGTTCTGCAGTTAGGAGTTGTCTTTCTAAGTCTTTTGACGCTGACATGATTGAAATGGTTTGATGTGAATGAAAAGTTGCTGCTGAAATACTAGCCCAGTGATGCATTAAATGAATATAAGAAGAACAGGTACTTTTTCTGCAGCGACTAAACAATTGCAACTGATATAAGACCGTAGAACAGTGTATAATATTTACTATTCTTTTTTTCTTTTGGCCTCAAAAGTCAAAATATATTAATTTTCATGAGGCTACTGTTTGATTTACAGTGCTTCTAAACTAAGTAAAATGGATTTTTTATATAGGCACTCCATTCATATATTTTCAACTTTTTCCTCATCTATCTTTGAAAAGCGGTTGTGCATTACCCCATTAAAGATTTCAATTAACCTTGGTTAACCTTTGTTCAGTCAGTCAAACCTCTTAAAATTCAAAGAATTCTATTGTCACAGAAACCATTTAGGGAACACATTGTGACATTTCTTATTATCTGAAAATATATATAATTTATCCAAGGCTTCCTGTATCATGACAACATTTCTTCTGTTTTATTCCCATTTCAAACTTTAATACTTTATTTTTTTATACTATAACATTTTTTTTTTTTTTTTTATAGTAGAAGCTATGTTTTTATTTCTGTATTTTGAGTATTTTATTTGCATTGAATTACATGCTGATATTCTGGCTGTGAATGATCAATGGGTCGAAAATCCTCTCTTCTTCTTCACCAGACGATGTGTTTATGTAAATCTTCACAGCTTTAAGTTGTTTCTTTTTCTCGGCTCTTTCATTTGATTTTGACGCAGGCTCCCATATCCCTGTAACCTTCCTTCGTGCTCCTGGTTACTTGGATATATATACAGAGCTCTACTTTTTTCCATTCAGTTGCGTTAAATAGGATGAAGGAATATTGGCGCCTCCTCTGAGCTGTTTGTGTGGTGCGTGGATTATTTCCTATACCGGTAACCTATTGCTTGGTCTTTTTATACTTATTGACCTCATTTGGAAGGATGTCTTCGTGTGCAATATTTGAATAATGGATGTCAGCTCCAATAAAGTGGTGAGCTCCTCCTGGTAAAGATACATTTGTTACTCGTAACGGCGGGGGTCTGGTCATGATTAATGTGGGAACAGGATTCACTGCATCCATACCGGCATTTGGAAGTATCAGTGCTTGTTGTTCCAGGAACTGCATCTCTGCCCTTCCTCTCTCCTCTGTGGTCACAGTGATTCCATCTAAAATTTGCAGATTTTGCAAGCGAAGTACAAGAAGTTGACGGTGGAACATCTTCCGGGAAATCGGATTTCTGGAAATAGAAAGTTCTAGTAGAGTAGGAAGAGCTTCAAGTTTTTCTACTTCTGAAATTTCCTGAATTTTATTAAATCCCAGAAACAGCCTCTTTAAACTGACAAGAGGAAGTGAATGATTCAGGTCTCGGAGTCTGTTTTCTTCAAGATGGAGATAGAGCAGGGAATTCTGTCTAGCAAATGAGTTTTCGGTAAGAAGTTTAATACGGTTGTGATCCAACACAAGCTTTTGCAGAAACTGTAGACCTTCAAGTCCTTCCACTTGGCTGATTTCATTTCCCTGTAAATGCAGTGACTTCAGATGTGTAAACCTGCTGAGTTGTAGCTGGGACAGACTGCTGATGCCATTGTAACCCAAATGAAGCACTTCTAAACTCTGCATTATTGGTGTCAGTGGTTCGGCAAATAGATTGTCCCTGGTTCCCTTTGACGTTCCCTGCTGTCCGTAGCCACTAGAGTTGACTTTTTGGTGAAGAATCTGCCTGTTTGTTAGGTGATTTTGTGTCTTCTGTCTGGGCAGTATTGAGTCAATGTGATTATGGTTAAGGTAGAGGTTCTTTATATTTGAAAGAAAAATTAATCCACTAAAGGATGTGAGATTATTATTCTCTAAATTCACTGTGTGGACACCTCTAAACTGGTCCGCTGGCACAAGATCAACAGATCTGATTGAAGATGATCTCCAGTTTAACTCTTGCAAGTCACTGAAATTTTGATGTCCAATTTTCTCTGCCACCATATCTGCTGTGAGCCTGCCTCCAAACACATCTTTGGCATTTTTGCTTTCTGCAGCATCCACAGAAACGCCATCCAGAGCTTTCAACATCGGTAAATGGAAGATGACAAACAATCTGTAGTTGTCGTGTTTCCACATGATCAGATTCGCATACATGTCCAAAATGACTAAATTGCTTAAACCCTTTAAGTAGTAGATTTCCTGGTTGTTAGCGATCTTGTTATTGCTTAAGTAGAGTTCTAATAATGCAAAGGCTTTTTGCAAACCGGCCAATGATGTGATGCTATTGTTCTCAGCAGATAGGAAGTGAAGATGAGACAGTTTATCGATAACCTCTTTGTTGAAGCACATGAGACGGTTGTTATTAATGCTAAGCTGTCTTAGTTTAGTCAACTTTGAAAGTCCTTCCAGTTTTGTTATGCAGTTCCCATCCAGACAAAGTTCCTCCAGATTTATACAGCACTTCAGTCCTCCAATCTTTGTCAGATAATTGTTGCTGAATGATGCCCATCTCAAGTTTTCCAGCTTTTCTAAACTTGAAATTTTGAGGAGATTCTGGCCATACAAATTAAGTGATGTAATCATGCGAAAGCTGCTGGCATTTAATTCCCCACGTTTCAAGGCAGTTCTTGCTTAACTGAGAGAGGATCTGAGCGGAAGGCAGTATGCTCAGACAACGTGGTCTTTTGTCATCTGTTCTAGAGTTCTTCAATAGTGACATCTGAGAGATTCTTGATCCAGTAATAAACTGCTCAGATTCGGAAATGTCCTCTTCGGTAATAAGCACTCCGTTCAAATGAGTTAGTGACTTTAATCGTCCAATCACAGTCTTGAGCACTAGAGCAGCCTTCTGCCATGGGTTGTATTGTATATGGAGGGATTGAAGGTTTGTTGTTTGTTTGCGCAAAGTATTTATTTCTTCCCTTGTTTTGGTCAGCTGGTTCCAACTCAAATCTAAGTATTTCAGCTTTCCCAACCCTCTAAATCCTTCCAATGTGACTGTCCGATTATGGCTGGCGTCCAGGTATTCCAAATTAGGCAGATACGAAACGTCTTCCAGGCTAGAAAATTCATTAAAACTTATAATAAGCTTCCGAAGTCCATTCAGTTTTGAAATTTCTTTTAGTTTGTTCAGACTATTGCCATGTAAATTCAGGATAGTTATCTGGCTATAGATGTTGGCTTTAGCTACAGATAGAACCGTTTTTTCATCCAGACTGATTATTTTTGGTCTGGGCTTCAAAACGGGTTCCATTTTGATAATAGTCTCATCAAATTGAAATTCTTTGGACATATCTTCAGGTTTAATATTGGTTGGTGGAGGAAACAGTGGTGAGTTTTCCTCTGTAATGTATTCAAATTCAACAATATACTCTGGCAAAACAAGTTCATGATCAAACACAAACCACTCGCACTGTCGCAGACTGCAGCCACAATGGCCATGCTCCACCATGGAACATATATCATCACCTGAAGAATCCGCATCACTGTTCTCGTATTTCCGCAGTCTTAAGACTGAATTAGCCATAAAATAATTATCAGGTTTAATAGGAACATTATCAAATTCCTGAACACTGTTCCCAAGGTAAACCTTAGAGATTACAAGTCTCCTGTATTTAAAGAGCTCTGGGTCATAGTTACTGGTCTCCCCCGTCATTGTGCGGTTTTGTAAGTATTCTAATCTGGAGCCTTCGCTAAAAGTCAAACTGTTGGAGAGAAGAACAGCCTCTTCTACTTCGTGTTCACAAACCGTAAATCTTTCTGTGACCTGAGAACCACATTCAAGAACTTGCAACAGGTCCTTCTTTTCCACTGGATATTTTGGGTCAAAAATATGAAAAAGGTATTCCAGCGTCTCTTTGTAGCTCTCTGAGTATCCCATGTCTTCACGATCCAACAGCTCTTGCAACTTCTCTTCAAATTTCAGTCTAAGGATCCAATTGTGCACTTTAATTATTCTGTTTATTTTCAAGCTAGAAATCCCGAATGCTTTAAAATCCCAAGCACAAAAGCGCGCCAAGATCAAATCGTGGCAAGATTTAAACCAGCGATCTGATGGAGTACCTTCTTCAAAGCGAATGTTCCCTACGGTTTCAAGCTCGGTCTGTAGGAATTGGGCAAGAAGATGAAAGCTTTTCTTTGTCCTCATAACTTCTTTCTCATGTAAAGTTTCTATCGCATGGAGGGTCTGTGTGCAGAATATAATCCTTTCCTGTAGGAAGCCTATTTTCTTGCGTATCTGGCCGACTAACTTTGAATCATTTGTCGTACTTTCCTCCTTGTTCCAAGACTCCAACTCTTCGGTTTTACAATGCCTTCCATCACGTTTGTGGGAAATAACACCTTATAGTTGTAGGTTTTACAGTTCATGTTCTAAATTTTTTATGAGAAAACGCAGTACTTTAATTTGATCTTCTGGTACGCTTTTTACTGTCAATTTTAGTTGTTTTAACTTTTGGGTTTCTTCCTTTAATTGCCTGTAGATGGTCTACACGCATGTTATAATACATCATCTTTTTCATCACTGTAGAATCTGCCAAGTCCTTTATTGGTTTGTGGGATACATTATAGGTATCGAGCCTCTGGAGCTGTGGTACATGGTACAATACATAGGTAGCGTAATTACACAAAAGACAGACGGGGTTAGGTCCATATTCTGGATCCATTAGTCCTAAATCCTTCAGGTTTTCCAGTCTTGCTAAATTGGTGAGTTCCTTAAAAGAAGATATTTTATTGCCAGACATGTTTAACCTTTCAAGTAGTAGATTAGGATCTAAGGACTGCCCTATTGAGCGTATAGAGTTTCCAGCAAGATTAAGTTCTTTTAAACTCTGTATTTTATCCAATCCCTCTATAACTTCAATTTCATTGCCATTCAGCCATAACACTTCCAGTTTTGTTAGAGTTTCCAAGCCTTCGATTTTTGCAATGTTATTGTGGTAGAGATAAAGCTTTTTCAAATTGACACAGTGGTAAAGTTCTTCGATTTTGGTTAAGTGACATTCGGTTATCCAGAGCTCTTGAAGTAATTGGCAGGATTCTAGACCATCAATGCGTTGTATTTTTTGTCCAACTAAAATGAGGAGGGTAAGATTCGGAAAGTAAGAGAGTCCCACCATCTTTGGGTAACCAAAAAAAAACATTTCAAGTGTTTTGGTTGCTGGTCCATCTTGCTTGATCTTCTCAAAGGTCAAACCGTTGCTCATGCACAACTCTTTAATGATTTCTTCCAGGTTTTCATTGGAGAGCATTTTCAAATGGTTACTTTTGCAGAGTCATGCGATTGTTCTGGGTATCGGGCTCAGTTCTGCCTACAGATGACTATAATGGCCGTGTGCATGTCCCGCGCATCTTGAAGCTCCGTTATTTCGGGGTTTCCTCTCTTTGGGGTAGCCTTTGCAAATCGGGTACCACGGGGCGTCCGTAACCAAGGAGACCGTTGTCATGAAATTCCTATAACATTTTTTTAATATACCAACTATATCATGATATGCATGTTCCTATTTTTTTTCTACAAATGTGTTGAGAATAGTTTGAGAATCATGTTGTTCCTTTAAGTGTTGAAGTTTCTCGTTTTTATTTGCATGTTCCTCTACAACTCATGTTGCTTAATATGTACAAATGTATTTGTCAATAAATGTGTATTTACTAGTGTACCTGCAATTAACTGCTTTTGTTCACAGACAAAATGTGTCAATTGGTTATTTTAATCTCTGTCAGCTATTTGGCATCTAAACTGTAATGTTTAATGGACACACAAGAAAGACCACATTTTATTTTAATACTATATGAGATCCAGCCTAGTACTTAGAGTTTCCACATATGTAACTAAAGTTTGCTATCTGTCTAATATATAATAAGTTAGAGAATGTGAGGGGACTTATTTAAAGTGATACAGGAAAGAGTGATGGTAAATATACCATATAGATTTTTTTTAGATGTGGGGATTAAATTGACACAGATGACACCCACATACTTGCAGCCATTAATATATCAAAATATGTGACTTACTCACATTCGACTCATTCCTCTGCACTTACCTACTTTCATGTCATCCTTTCCAGATGCTTCTATTTTTTCTGTTTATGGTTCCTATTTTCCACAGTGATGGCATTTTTGGGCCTGAGTGCTCCATTTTCTGTATGAAACCAAGTTGCAGACCCAAACATGCCAAGATTACATTAGATGTGGAAAGCCACCCCAGTGGCACATTTGGGCCCAGGACTTACCCCAGGGGCTGAATTTGCACTAAGGACTTACTCCAGTGCCAGCACAAGCTGTTTCCCTTCTCGCTGATTCCTTACACACAGAAAATATATATTTTTTTTATTTCCCTGCCTGGACATGTGCCACAACAGAGGGTTTGCATGCCAGTTGTGCCATGCATGCCATATATTCGCCATTGCTGCTATAGCATGTTGAGTTATTAGCATAAGCTTTCTCTGGAAAATTGACTACATGCTATATAAATTGACCTGGCAAAATATTTATAATTTAGAGAATTTGTTCCACTCCTAATTGTTTGCTCAAACTAGACTAGTAGAGGCTGACTACTTAATATTGGGTAATTCGATTTTTGTCTCGCAACACAAACCCAAAAGGTAACCTTCCACAAAGGTAATCTGCATTTAATAAATGAACATTCGGTGTGTAGCATTTGTTGCATATCTGTGCTGTACTTGATTTAGATTTCCTACTATGGTGCTACTTTTAAAAAGTACTTACAAAAATCATCTACAAAATGATGTCTACAGTCAAATCACAGTATTCCTACAAAACATAAATAACATTTTTATACAAAACTACAATATTTACAAAAAATGTGAATGCTTAATGTTATAATGTAAGCATTGAAATAGATAATCTATTCAAATATTACAATTTTTGCTAAATGTATTATTGCACCACTTTTTATACATCTACCCACTGAGCTGCTCTTAGTACGTCCACAAATTATACTGTCTTCACATAGGTAACCTGGAGTCTAACAGTAATATAGTTTGGTACTTTTATTCTGAACTTTGGATTTCTGCAGTCACAGAGAATGTTCACTTATTAAGTACTTTAGTGACATGAATTATGCATAAATAGCACTGTGTAGTGCCTGTTGTTCTTGAAACTGAGGGATGTTAATGTACTGAAATACTGACATTTTTAACAAATTATTCAGATCATTTTTGTGCAAATAGATACATGAGAGATGTTTCCAAATTAGTATGCTGCTGAGATTGTAGAAGAATAATTCTGCTTCTCTGTATTTCTGTGAATACAGCATATAAAACTGGAGCACAGCCAAATAACAGTTCCTATTGCAGGATGAGAATGCTAAAGCTCTACTAAATTATATTATTATTGCTTCCTTTGTCTCACTGAAATGTTGAATGTAACTTCTAAACTGAAAACAGATTTTTATCCTGCATTACATGATAAACAGAACAAACCAGTTTAACGAATATGAAAAGTATTACTACTGGGACAGAAAAAAATATGTTCCATGTCACCCTACCACATATGTATCATTAAAATATGCAACTTAAAATGAAAATATGTTTTAACTCTATAAAATCACTAATCTACCAACCGTTGCGCAACAAAAGAGATAACCTCACGATTGGCCTCACGACAGGCATGCCATGAGTATGCACAATAATACAGATTGTTCATTTGTTAGCTTCTCCATGGTTGTCTGAATCTAATTGGATCTAGCCTTAACAGTGCAGTGGGGGGGCTTTCTGAAGACTTTCTGATGAATGTTATTCACACAATCATGAACAAGAAAACTCTAATAATAGGGTATTTGCAACATTTGTTGAGAAAGTGTATGACATCTTCATGGTAAAGTATGCAGCGTCTTAAATCAGGAAAATTCAGTAGATAGGGATCTATCTCAATTTTGCACTGTGTTTTTAAACATCAGATTTTCCATATTTGACTGATTTCTGTAGTGGAAGCAATATATTGACATAAAATGGAATGGAGATAATGCCTAACATGGGTGGTGAGATCTCATGCTCTTCCATTGATCTCAGAAAATCTCATCTAGCTGAATAAAATATAGGGCACAAATAAAAAAATAAAATGGAAAAAATAGCACAAGAAAGAGGAAAGTACTCATGCCATTGTACAGAGGTCTGGTGAGACCTCACTTGGAGTATTGTACACAGTAAAGGAGACCGTAAGTCCAGAAGGATGTTGATACTTTAGAGAGAGTTCATAGATTACAGGATAAAACTTACCAGGAAAGGTTGAAGGATCTTAACATGTATACATTGGAGGAAAGATGAGAACGATGTCATATGATGGAAACATTTAAATACAAAAAAGGGAATAAAAGAGGAGAGTATGTTTAAAAGAAGACAGACTACCACAACAAGAGGACATAGTCTTAAATTAGAGGGGCAACTATTTAAAAGTAATATAAGGAAGTATTTCTTTACTGAGAGGGTAGTAGATGTATTGAATAGCCTTCCAGTGGAAGTGGGAGAGGTAAACTCAGTGAAGGAGTTTAAGCATGCATGGGCTAGGCATAAGTTATCCTAGATATAAGATAAGCATTTTACAAGACTCTGGACCCCAAAGGGTGAAATACATTTATTTTATTTATCGGTCTGTGGCCAGCATCCAGCCCGAAACCGCTAATTTGCTATTAGACCCCACTGTGGTTGTTTAAAAAAATATATTTTAATTTAATTTTCAGTTTTTTCATTTTCTATTTTGGGATGTCCACAAGTTGAAGGGCCCCTTTTTTCATCTGTTCTTTTTACATGGGTTGGGCGCTTTATTAAGTTGCGGAGTGTGTTTGGGTTTTTTCTTTTGTTAGGACATTTTTTTCTTTATTATTGGAGGCTACCACACACTCCATTCTCTAAATCTGTGCTTGTAATCTGAGGCAAAATATAAACACGCCAAAACTTTATTTACTAAAAATCTCACCAAAACTGAATAGTGATTAAATGGTAAACTTTCTGCAACTAACCAGAAATAACTGCATGGCAAGAAGCTGCTGTATGATCATATTAAAGGATAATACATTAAAAAAGGCTTTATACTTTAAACAGTAAGCTGTCTTAAAGGAAAAGAGAGACTTCCTTAGCAGCTATTTTCTTAGGAGGTACAGTTGGCATTGTGTATCTGGAGCTCATGTACTCTGTCTGCCAGTCCATTTAAACATAATTGGTCTGTGCAGAATGTAATGCATTGTGAATAGACAGTATTTGATGAGACAAAAAAAAAAAGTACTGTCCCAACAAATTCGGGACTGTTGTCAACTGTGAGTTTGTGACAAAACTAATTTTGAAAGTTCTGTATGATGCGTGAGTCCATTACTTTGCTGCTGGTTTCTATTTTAACAGTAGGGTTTTACAAAACAAGTACAGGTGCATTTTAAAGACATTAGAACTCAAGCTGAGTTACTTTAGAGTTGTGTTTGTTTATTTGAATAAACAGATTGCATACACATATACCAAAATATACCAGTCAACAGCATTCACCAATATTATACTGATCATACTGTGGATTAGTTACATATTTCATATTTTAGGTTGAAAAAAACCTTATATTTAAAAATAAAAATTAAAAAAAGTGGTCTAAACCGCAGAAGGTTTCCATTGGATCCATGGTTATTGCTCCACTTTTAGAATTTTGCTCATAAATGTTTTTTTAAAAAAAATAATTATTCATCCTCAATATATGTGTAAACAGCAGTAGACAAATAATCTTTTCCATCTCCACTAGATTTGATTTATCCATCCACTAATTTTCATAATACAGCCCAAATCCAACCTAATTAATCTAAAGGATCATTTAATAAGTGACAATAAGTAGTGAATAAATATTGTTGCTTCTCCATATTATGTGTTTATATCGAGTTGTAACATTTTCCTTTTTCTTTCCAGAGGATGAATTCCCTTTTCACATATATTCTCCTTGAATGGATATATGAGCAGATGAGAAAAAAAACAACAATACAACAGGTAAAAATGAATTTGTCCCAAGAGTCTAGTATAGTATAGTGGTACGTATGAGGTTGCCATGGTAACCTCGTATACTCCACCAACACAGACACTAGAGATTTAAAAGACACATTTTCTGAGAAAAAATCTAACAAAGTAAGCAGAAACATGCTCAAGGGCAAGGCTGTATTATTTCTATAGCCAAAGTGATATAGGTGTAGCTTGGATCCCTGCTTAAAAAACACAGTTAATAATAATGCTACATAAACTATTTTATATTGCAAAATTCACTTTTGTTACAAATTTAATTGGGAAGCATATATTTGTAGTCTGGGATTATTATTAAACATTCCTTTGTTATGTAGCAACCAAAGGTGTATCAATAGCTGCCACAAGGTGGCAGACTCACCACCTGTAATCTTGAGACACAGTAAGTAGTTCAACATGGATCTTTCCTTACTCTGTCCAAAACAAAAAGCTATGATAAGGAGAAAGATTTGTTACATAAGGATAATCAATAAGGTTACTTTATTAACTCTTAGTTAACACCAGTGAGTGTCTTGAAATTAACACACATTATATATACTTTTAAGAACATGTTGCCTTTATTCAACCCAAGTGGAGTGGAGTATTGTCTAAAAAAACTATTTGTGCATGTTGTTACAAGTAAATTTATAGTTCTGGGGAAACAAAGGCACATGGTCTACTATTTTGTCATTGGCTCCGAAAACTAGAGGTAGGCAGAGACTCGTTGTCAATCATCAATCATGCTTTATGTCATTATAAAACACTTTGAACCAACATTTCCTCTTCTGACATTTCCCCCTTGTCCTCAAGGCTATCAAATGCCCCCTTTACCCACCCTTTCACTCAAATATCCTGCGTATCCTCTTAACAGAGGCGTCGCTAGGGGTGGGCTAAGGGGGCTGAAGCCCCGAATGTAATGATCAAAGCCCCGAGTCTCTGCAGCTCCGTGTAGCTCCGCCCCCTGACATCACACAGACAGTGTGTGAAAGCCCTACACTGATAGGAGGCTGAGTGATGTGTCAGCCAATCAGTGCAGGGCTTTTACACAGCATCATTACTGTGTGTGAAAGCCCTGCACTGATTGGCTGACACATCACTGAGCATCCTATCAGTGCAGTGCTTTTACACAGCATCATGACAGGGATGTGAAGGAAGCTCCACGTGGGACAGTGAAGCAGCTCTGAAGATATCCTTGCAGGCTGTCACCTTTTGGGAGATGCAGAACAGGTCTATTCCCACTCAGGTAAGCTCTGGGTATGGTGGAGAGAAGGGAAGGTTGGGGTCACTTATGTACATCGACCTTTGTGTATTTAAGCTATATATTGTTGGTTTGAGATTCCTTATTACAGGACTGCCAAACAGCATAGGAATGATTCATGTTACATATGTGTGTATATATATATATATATATATATATATATATATATATATATATATATATATATATAACATAAATCCTTCCTATGCTGTTTGGCAGTCCTGTAATAAGGAATCTCAAACCAACAATATATAGCTTAAATACACAAAGGTGGATGTAAATAAGTGATTTATGCTATATATGCATAATGATTTTTATATATATATATACATATATATTAGGGATCGACCGATTATCGGATTAACCGATATTATCGGCCGATATTCACAGTTTCCTAAACTATCGGTATCGGCATCTTACTTTACCGATAATGCCGATAATATTTGAATGAAGCAGTTTTCGCGATCAACGATCGCGAAAACCGCTTTAACAGTGCTGGTCTATTGCCTCGACATCGAGGCAATAGACCAGCACCGATATTTCTATTTTGGGACCCCCACGATCGCCCCACGGAGCGATCGTGGGGAGCCATATTGACGGAGCATGCTGCTCCGTCAATATGGCTAAGTCCTCTGCCGGGTAAGTAACTTCACTTCCGTCGCTCTGAATATGCTACTTGACTACCCCTAGTGGTAGTTTAGTAGCATTGCAATGGAAAATAATTAAAATACATATTTAATTAAATAAAAATAGGTTATTTAGCTATATTAGCCTATAGGGTTAAAATTAAATATTTTTTAGCATAAGGGATAGGGTTAAAATTAAGTTAAAGTAAAAAAATATTAAGGGATATAATAAGGATTAGAGTTGGGGTTAAATTTAGTGTTAGGGTTAAATTTTGGGTTCGGGTTGGGGTCAAAAGATCAATATAGGAAAAAACCAAAAAACACTATTTTTGGTTTTTGCCCCATAACTCGCAAAAAAATACAGAAAAATATGGAAACATGCATATTTTTGAACTCGGGACAACATTTAGAAACTATTTAGCCGGGGTCTTTTTTAATGATTTTATTTGTGTAAATTATATTTTAGGTCAAAGTTAGAAAAAGTGGGTTTTTTTAAATTTTTCATCATATTTTATGATTTTTTTTGTAGTAAATTATAAGATATGATGAACATAATGGTATCTAATGAAAGCCCTTCTTATGACGATAAAAACAACATATAATTTGTGTGGGTACTGTATGTGAGAAAGCAAAAAATTACAGCTAAACACAAACACCCTAGAAATGTCAAAACAGCCATTGTCACCAAGGGAAAGTCAAGGTGAAAATGTCTTGTCACTAAGGGGTTAATTAAGCTGTTTTGATGCCTTGCTTATATTTACTGTAGTGTCCCTTTGATATAATTGCCTATGTCATTGCTGCTCATTTTACTAAGATTTAATCTAAGTATGGACTATGTGCAATTGAACATTGTTGTTCTTGTTACCTTTTGACTGATATTTATTTAAAAAAAAAAAAAAAGTGGTCCAATTTGTTGTATTTGACCATATCACCATTGTTTTGCTGCATTATTTATTTTTATTTAGCAATGAAAAAGATTTACAAAAAAAAGCTAAACGTTAACAATAAACATGTTCATTTAACAGCAGATTTGTGTAGAAATGTTTTTTCCCAAAAAATTAAAATGCACGAAATATCGGTATAAGTTATCGGCTATCGGCCTGAAAGTTCACAGGTTATCGGTATCGGTATCGGCTCTAAAAAATCAATATCGGTCGATCCCTAATATATATATATATATATATATATATATATATATATATATTTCCAAAAAAGGTGCACTCAGCTCAAAGATCCATTGTGGAATCAACTGCCTGGGTGCTGTACAGCATGGTATGTATACAAATCCAAAAAAAGGGAAGAAAATACGCACTCACAGGTCTTGAAGATCAAAGTAAATTCATTGTATTAGGGTCGATACTCAGATGAAGTACATATAAGCAGTCGACGTTTCGGTCCACGCTCTGGACCTTTATCAAGACTGAACCCCAACTGGACAAAATCAAATATATAGAAACATGTAGCCAATCAAGAGTAAGGATACAAGGAAATGCGGCTCAGGCGAGCCAATACTGACTCACCGTGAGAGGAGGTGCACCGAAACCCGGAACTAACGGTGAACGAAGCAGCACATCAAGAAGCTACTACAGTGCGCATGCGTGGGCAGCGTTGTCATAACGACGAGACGCTACCAACCCCAACCAATGGGGACGCACAAGCAACGTGTGTATAGGAAGCCCGATCGATCGATAGCCCATAAACAAATCCCGAAAGGAAAGTAAGAGACTACCAATACAGAGTGTGTAGTTCAGATGAGTTATAAAAAATAAGACATAATTCTAAAGGTGTATTGAAAAAAACCAAAACATAAAGTGACATCTATCCCCAAAAGGGACGTGCAACTAAAGATAAGGTGGAGAAAAATATGTAATAAAGACGAGAGATCTACAAGTATATGTGTCGACAAGAGGTGGTTGTAGAAAAGATAGAAAAACAGGTACACGAAAACATATACATGTAAATAAAGAACAAGGTGGATAATCTAGAGCAACACTGAATAAGAGGAAGTTAAAGCATCCATTTATAACATATGCAGAGCAACATGCAGGGCTACTCACAAGCCCAACACGAGAAAAAATAATAGTAGATACAAAATATTCAAAGATTGAGAACGTTAAAACAACAAAAAATGTTTATATAGAAAGCAACAAAAGACAAGAAGGGAGAAGGATAAATACAAGAAATAAAAATGAAAATAATAATAAGTATGAAAATAAGAAGGGTTACGGACAAAAGAAGAGACACAAGACATTCTACATGACATGTATGTATAAATGATGGCTGGATCATCTGGCAGGTAGGAAGGCAGAGAGGACAATTTGTTCATTTAAGCCTTTCGGCACTATGGTATCCAAAGTCCTGATCCAAAAAGCCTCACGTTGGAGAAGGGCCTTCGTGCGATCACCCCCCCGTTTAAGAGGAGGAATATGGTCCACTGCTATGAATCGAAGTTGAGATAGTCTATGGCCCATCTGGAAAAAATGTTTAGCTACTGGTTTGTCTGATTTTAAATCTCGGTATGCTGTCGTGATGGATGAGCGATGTCCCCTCATTCGATCACGTAGTGTTAAATCCGTTTTGCCTATATATGACAGGCTGCAAGGGCAGGTGATCATGTATATCACACTCTCAGTAGTGCAGGTTATCCGGTGTTGAATACGGAATCTTCTGCCCGTGTGTGGGTGCGAAAAATATTTCCCAGATGTCATGTGGGAACATGTAACACAACAGAGACATCTGTAGCAGCCCGGTTGTTGGTATGTTTCTTGTCTCTCATTAGGGGTATAGCAATGGATGGGATCAGATAACACCAAGCGATCGCGGAGATTCGTACCTCTTTTGTAGCATATCAGTGGAGGCTTTTGAAAAATAGTTGCAGAAGATTGGTCACTTTGTATGATGTGCCAATTCTTCTGTATAATCCTTTTCACATGTCGTGAAGCAGTATGGAACTTTGTAGAGAAAACCACACGTTGATCAGTTTGTTTAGGCGTATATACATTGCTGTCAGATTGAGTGGCGCGTTGTAGGGATTGGTATACCGTTTGTTTAGAGTAGCCACGATACAAAAACCTCAGGGACATTTCGCTCAGTTGCTGTTGACATTTAATGCCATCAGAATTGTTGCGTATTACTCGCAAAAACTGGGAATAGGGTAAGGACTTTTTCATGGCATCTGGATGAAAACTTGCTGCATGGAGTAGAGTATTGCGGTCAGTTGGTTTTCTAAATAACGTGTGGCCCAATGTTGCTCCAGTTCTAAAGAGTTCTATATCCAAGAATTGAATCTTATATTTGTCCATATGCATTGTTAACCGAACTGGTGACTGTAAAGAGTTCAGCTGGCGCACCATCTTTTCCAGAGCCTCCTGTTCTGATAACCAGATCAAAAAGATATCATCGACAAATCGAGTGTAAAAAAGAATTGAGGAGCCGTATGGGATTAAAATCTGTTCCTGTTCGTAAGTGTGCATATAAATGTTAGCGTATGAGGGTGCCATGGCGGCCCCCATTGACGTACCGGTTCTCTGTACATAATAATTCTTTTCAAACCTGAAGAAATTGGATGTCAAAGTGAGACCTAATAGTTCACCTATAAGGTGTACAGGTGGTCCTTGATACTTAGTTGATTGGAGCAGAGTGTCACATACCGCTTGAATCCCAGCTTGATGTGGGATGATGGTATATAAGCTGGTGACATCTAACGTGACCAGCCATATGTCGGTATCTGGTAGTTGAAGTTTCTTGATTTTCGCCAATAAGTCAGGAGTGTCTTTCAAGCTAGACGGTAGAGCTAGCGCCGTGTCTTTCAAATGCCAATCGAGCCATTTGGCTACCTTTAGAATTATGTCTTATTTTTTATAACTCATCTGAACTACACACTCTGTATTGGTAGTCTCTTACTTTCCTTTCGGGATTTGTTTATGGGCTATCGATCGATCGGGCTTCCTATACACACGTTGCTTGTGCGTCCCCATTGGTTGGGGTTGGTAGCGTCTCGTCGTTATGACAACGCTGCCCACGCATGCGCACTGTAGTAGCTTCTTGATGTGCTGCTTCGTTCACCGTTAGTTCCGGGTTTCGGTGCACCTCCTCTCACGGTGAGTCAGTATTGGCTCGCCTGAGCCGCATTTCCTTGTATCCTTACTCTTGATTGGCTACATGTTTCTATATATTTGATTTTGTCCAGTTGGGGTTCAGTCTTGATAAAGGTCCAGAGCGTGGACCGAAACGTCGACTGCTTATATGTACTTCATCTGAGTATCGACCCTAATACAATGAATTTACTTTGATCTTCAAGACCTGTGAGTGCGTATTTTCTTCCCTTTTTTTGGATTTGTATACATACCATGCTGTACAGCACCCAGGCAGTTGATTCCACAATGGATCTTTGAGCTGAGTGCACCTTTTTTGGAAATACATATTTGTTTGGTTCTACAGCATAGAACCTTGTCGGATGCACCGCTACTTATTTTGTACCAAGCCTCCTGGAATTGATCAGGCGCTAGTTGGTACATACTCACTGTATGCTGGTCACCGATCCAGCCTGCTCTATTTTGTTTTCTTTTTTCATTTTTTCTTCACCTCTAATGACTGTGTCGTATCCATCCTGAATATGGATGATTTTCTGGCAAGAGCAGGAGCACTCTCTGAACGAGCTGAGACTCTTCAGATTTCAGATGATCAGGCTCTGAAAGCACTGTGGACCAGCTCACAGCTGGACCTCCCCAGTACTGACACTGTGAAAGATTTATATTTTGACCTACTTAAACTTAAGAAACGGGAGGTTGATCTGGACCTTCACGGTCTGTTTTTATCTGATTACTATAAAGCGAAACGTATACCACGAGGGTTTAGAATTAAAAATACACCAACTATAGGTCGTAACAACCCAGACTTTTGTCGCCGGTGGATTGGAGTGTTGAATAAATGCTCACTTGACTTATTGATACTGGTTGTCGAGGAAGTCAGCCGTGAATTAATAGGGGTTCGTGAGAAACTGGCACAGTTCGATGCCACACACTCCGTGACCCTAACAACATCAGAAGCGTCTGAATCGATGACGAAGCTCCAAGTAGAAGTGAACAAGTATAAGAATGATTTACTACGCTTTAAACGACAGAAACTAAGCAAAGTAAACAACGACTATACCCACCACCAGGTGTATCGATGGCTAAGTGGTCAGAAAGACAACCCGAACCCCCGAGGACGACGTGACCGCGTGAAGATTATCAAACCAAGAGAACCAACTGTTGATTTTACGTCTGGGGAGTCAGCATCAGACGGTGACACCAGTTCCGAGACACCACAACATGATTTCTTGACTACATCGCAAGGTTTTTTAGAACAAACCCGGGAACGCTCTGCCCTAGCGCCCCGGGGGGTCCAAACGCGGGGGCAAACAGATCGCATAGGAGGTCCCATATCAGAAGGGGACAGAAAGGTGGCATTTTTCGCCCCAAGAGGCAAACCACCGATCAAGAAAAATTGATCCCTATCTTCAATTTATCCTCTCGTCCATTAACATCATCCGAACACAGCCTTCTTACTCGTGGCCTGTCCTTCGTGCCAACTAATTTACCCAACTCATTCGAACAGGAGATTGATTTATATAAATTCTACCGGAACATACGCTTGAAACAATTTTTTAAGGACAATGAACAAACAGTTTCCAATCCATTCAGGTTGAAAAGCAGTTTTGATCCACATATCCCCAGTATTGCCTTAAAAACCTTTACACAAGTGGTTAACAAAGAAATCAAACAGGTCCTGAAAACTGATTCGGTCCAGTGTAATTTAACTCACTCTGAAATACAGGCATTACAGATACTTGCAAAAGATCCTAGTATCGTCATACGGCCAGCTGACAAGGGCGGCGGAATAGTGATTCAAGACTACTTTGATTATCGTTCCGAAATTCTTCACCAACTTTCTGACACAGAAACTTACAGCATCCTCCCGGGCGATCCAACTAATACCACATCTCAACAAATTTTGCATGTTCTACATCAAGCCCTAGAAGCTGGTCACATTGATCAATCTGTACACAATTTTTTATATGAAACCAAACCTGTTTGCCCTGTAATGTACACTCTTCCAAAAATACATAAAAATGCCACTAAACCACCAGGTCGCCCTATTGTCTCTGCTAGGGGCAGCCTCCTCGAACCCATAGCCAAATGGCTCGATTGGCATTTGAAAGACACGGCGCTAGCTCTACCGTCTAGCTTGAAAGACACTCCTGACTTATTGGCGAAAATCAAGAAACTTCAACTACCAGATACCGACATATGGCTGGTCACGTTAGATGTCACCAGCTTATATACCATCATCCCACATCAAGCTGGGATTCAAGCGGTATGTGACACTCTGCTCCAATCAACTAAGTATCAAGGACCACCTGTACACCTTATAGGTGAACTATTAGGTCTCACTTTGACATCCAATTTCTTCAGGTTTGAAAAGAATTATTATGTACAGAGAACCGGTACGTCAATGGGGGCCGCCATGGCACCCTCATACGCTAACATTTATATGCACACTTACGAACAGGAACAGATTTTAATCCCATACGGCTCCTCAATTCTTTTTTACACTCGATTTGTCGATGATATCTTTTTGATCTGGTTATCAGAACAGGAGGCTCTGGAAAAGATGGTGCGCCAGCTGAACTCTTTACAGTCACCAGTTCGGTTAACAATGCATATGGACAAATATAAGATTCAATTCTTGGATATAGAACTCTTTAGAACTGGAGCAACATTGGGCCACACGTTATTTAGAAAACCAACTGACCGCAATACTCTACTCCATGCAGCAAGTTTTCATCCAGATGCCATGAAAAAGTCCTTACCCTATTCCCAGTTTTTGCGAGTAATACGCAACAATTCTGATGGCATTAAATGTCAACAGCAACTTAGCGAAATGTCCCTGAGGTTTTTGAATCGTGGCTACTCTAAACAAACGGTATACCAATCCCTACAACGCGCCACTCAATCTGACAGCAATGTATATACGCCTAAACAAACTGATCAACGTGTGGTTTTCTCTACAAAGTTCCATACTGCTTCACGACATGTAAAAAGGATTATACAGAAGAATTGGCACATCATACAAAGTGACCAATCTTCTGCAACTATTTTTCAAAAGCCTCCACTGATATGCTACAAAAGAGGTACGAATCTCCGCGATCGCTTGGTGTTATCTGATCCCATCCATTGCTATACCCCTAATGAGAGACAAGAAACATACCAACAACCGGGCTGCTACAGATGTCTCTGTTGTGTTACATGTTCCCACATGACATCTGGGAAATATTTTTCGCACCCACACACGGGCAGAAGATTCCGTATTCAACACCGGATAACCTGCACTACTGAGAGTGTGATATACATGATCACCTGCCCTTGCAGCCTGTCATATATAGGCAAAACGGATTTAACACTACGTGATCGAATGAGGGGACATCGCTCATCCATCACGACAGCATACCGAGATTTAAAATCAGACAAACCAGTAGCTAAACATTTTTTCCAGATGGGCCATAGACTATCTCAACTTCGATTCATAGCAGTGGACCATATTCCTCCTCTTAAACGGGGGGGTGATCGCACGAAGGCCCTTCTCCAACGTGAGGCTTTTTGGATCAGGACTTTGGATACCATAGTGCCGAAAGGCTTAAATGAACAAATTGTCCTCTCTGCCTTCCTACCTGCCAGATGATCCAGCCATCATTTATACATACATGTCATGTAGAATGTCTTGTGTCTCTTCTTTTGTCCGTAACCCTTCTTATTTTCATACTTATTATTATTTTCATTTTTATTTCTTGTATTTATCCTTCTCCCTTCTTGTCTTTTGTTGCTTTCTATATAAACATTTTTTGTTGTTTTAACGTTCTCAATCTTTGAATATTTTGTATCTACTATTATTTTTTCTCGTGTTGGGCTTGTGAGTAGCCCTGCATGTTGCTCTGCATATGTTATAAATGGATGCTTTAACTTCCTCTTATTCAGTGTTGCTCTAGATTATCCACCTTGTTCTTTATTTACATGTATATGTTTTCGTGTACCTGTTTTTCTATCTTTTCTACAACCACCTCTTGTCGACACATATACTTGTAGATCTCTCGTCTTTATTACATATTTTTCTCCACCTTATCTTTAGTTGCACGTCCCTTTTGGGGATAGATGTCACTTTATGTTTTGGTTTTTTTCAATACACCTTTAGAATTATGTCTTATTTTTTATAACTCATCTGAACTACACACTCTGTATTGGTAGTCTCTTACTTTCCTTTCGGGATTTGTTTATGGGCTATCGATCGATCGGGCTTCCTATACACACGTTGCTTGTGCGTCCCCATTGGTTGGGGTTGGTAGCGTCTCGTCGTTATGACAACGCTGCCCACGCATGCGCACTGTAGTAGCTTCTTGATGTGCTGCTTCGTTCACCGTTAGTTCCGGGTTTCGGTGCACCTCCTCTCACGGTGAGTCAGTATTGGCTCGCCTGAGCCGCATTTCCTTGTATCCTTACTCTTGATTGGCTACATGTTTCTATATATTTGATTTTGTCCAGTTGGGGTTCAGTCTTGATAAAGGTCCAGAGCGTGGACCGAAACGTCGACTGCTTATATGTACTTCATCTGAGTATCGACCCTAATACAATGAATTTACTTTGATCTTCAAGACCTGTGAGTGCGTATTTTCTTCCCTTTTTTTGGATTTGTATATATATATATATATATATATATATATATATATATATATATATATATATATTCATAAATCATTCCTATCCTGTTTAGCAGTCCTGTAATAAATAACGTCACACATGTGTGTTATGTGTATGTGTGACATGTTTTATTACAGGACTGCCAAACAGCATAGGAAGGATTTATGTTTATATCAGGGCTTGACAAATTTTATTTAGTTTTAGGAGCCAGCAAAAAAATTTAGGAGCCAGACAATGGCACATCAGAAAAGCATACATACACAGAGACAATCACATGCACACACCTCACAGACATCCAGTCAGTCACATACACAGCCAGTTACACACACACACACCAGTCAGCAAGTTTTCTTTTTTTTTTAAAAAACATTCCTTAATGTGTCCCACACGTCACATGCACAGCCAGTTACATACATATTCACATACAACACATACACAGCCAGTTACATGCATACACACACAACACATACACAGCCAGTTACATAAACACACAACACATACACAGCCAGTTACATACACACACAACACACACAGACAGTTACATGCACACACAGACAGTTACAAATATACACACACACACAACACATACACAGCCAGTTACATACATACACACACACACACACACACACAGCCAGTTACATACATACACACACAACACACTCACACTGACATACACACACTGTCGCTCACACTGACATACACACACTGTCGCTCACACTGACATGCACAGACTCTCTCTCACTCTGACATGCACACACTCTCGTTCACACTGACATACACACACTCTCGCTCACACTGACATACACACACTCTCGCTCACCCTGTCATACACACACTCTTGCTCACACTGACATACACACACTCTTGCTCACACTGACATACACACACTCTTGCTCACACTGACACACACACACTCTCTCTCACACTGACACGCACACACTCTCACTCACACTGACATGCACACACTCTCGCTCACACTGACATGCACACACTCTCGCTCACACTGACATGCACACACTCTCGCTCACACTGACATGCACACACTCACACTGACATGCACACACTCACACTGACATGCACACACTCTCACTCACACTGACATGCACACACTCTCACTCATACTGACATGCACACTCTCACTCACACTGACATGCACACACTCTCACTCACACTGACATGCACACACTCTCACTGACATGCACACACTGACACTGACATGCACATACTCACTCACACTGACATCCACACACTCACTCACACTGACATCCACACACTCTCACTCACACTGACATGCACACACTCTCACTCTCACTGACATGCACACACTCACACTGACATGCACACACTCACACTGACATGCACATACTCACACTGACATACACACACTCATGCACACACTGTCAGGTTTTTAACTTACCTGCTGCAGGCATCTCTTCGCTTTGAGCTCAGTGTGAAGGAGGTCTTAGCCAATCATGGGAGGCTTCGGAACTCTCAGCCGATCAGGAGAGTTGAGAAGTCTCACCTGATTGGCTGAGATCCTTGAATCAAGCTCCCCTGGACACAAGAAAAAAAAAAAGACTGCTGCATAGAGCAGCAAAGTGCCGCCCCTGCCAGGGTGCTGCCTGCGGCAGCTGCCCCATTAAGGGACCGACCCTGTAAAGGCTCCTATATTACAAAACTGGCATGAAGCTCAGAGCGGTGAGCATATATTGGTAAGTGCCCGTATGGTTCCATTTAAAAAACTAAAAAAGTCTCATGGGCTATAGCCCCAGATCTTTTGGAAACCTAGCAACGCCTCTGCCTCTTAATGAATTCAAAAGATGCTATAAACCCCTCCTTGCCTTTATTAGCGCGTATGCACCTATATGCAATACAGTGTGTCTGTCCTTTTACCGGATCAACCAACCATACAAACTGATATAACCATCTCCCTTGCACGTATATTTTCGTCATACTCTATATTAGCCTTTACATTTTTCTCTATAAGCTGCACAATATGGACAAAATGATTTTGACACACCTCTTAATTATTGAATTCAGGTGTTTCAATTAGACATATTGACACAGGTGTGTACAAGTACCTAGCCATGCTGTCTGACATTATAAACATTTGTGCCACAGGCATTAATAGCAGCAAATAAACTGGAGTTTCATGGAATGGGTTTCCATGGCTGAACAGCTCCATACAAGCTTCACATCCCCAGGTACAATGCCAAGCGTTTGATTAAATGTTGTAAAGCAGGCCAGCACTGGACTCTGGAGCATTGGAAACATGTTCTGTGTAGTGACGAATCAGGCTTCACTGTTTGGAAGTCTGATGGGCGGGTCTGGATTTAGTGGATGCCAGAAGAACATTACCTGGCTGACTGAATGTGCCAACTGCAACGTTTGGTGGAGGAAACATAAAGTTATGAGTCTGGTTTTCAGGGATTGGGTTAGGTTTCTTATTCCAGTAAAGGGGAATGTAACTGCCAAGACATTTTAGTCAATGTTATGCTTCCAAATTTGTGGGATCAGTTTGCAGAAGCCCTTTTCTATTTAAGCCTGACTGTACCCCAATGCACAAAAAAGGTCCATAAAAACATGACTGGATGAGTTTGGTATGAACTTGACTGCTTGAGTCCTGACTTCAACCCTCCTTGATTAAACAGTCAGGTCTTGAAGTAGAGGATGGTGAGAATGGATGTGGACGTGATCACTTGACCAATACATGATGACAGGCAGTGCACACATGGCTCTAGGCCCATACCTCCATGTCACGTCCTCACCGTTATCAAATGCAAGGGTCCACCTCCCAACACAGGGAGTCATTGCACCCCTCAGTTATGTTTCCCCATCAGTGTGTGCCAGGTGATGGATTCTAGCATGTGTGCCACAACACACTGACACTAGTATCTCCAGTGTCGATATGGCGTGGGCAGCACGCTTCCCACGTATCACGAGGATGGGCCTCTTGCCATTTAAAATGGCAGTGTGTCTAATTCAAATTGTTTGGTTAATTTTTTTCTGAGCTTGTACCAGCGTTTGTCTCCAGTGTTCCTGTTTCTGACCCTGCATGTTTATTTGGATTTTCCCTGCTTTTCTAATGCTTGGACTCTCCTTTCTTTCTGTGCACATCCTGACTTAGCTTACACCTGGACCTCGCTGGTCTCTTGACTTCCCGACCTGGCTAACTCTCCCAGACTACCCTGTCTTCTGGACTCCTTGACTCGCTTCTTGAAACCTGACTTTGCTTCTCCTCTAGCTCCCTGACCCAGCATGTTTTGTGACCATTCTCGTGCTTTCACCTGTGTCCACTCCTCAATACCCCTGTCTACACGGTATGTGCATTCCTCAGTATTATAACTGGAAACAATGGATGTTATGTATAAAAGTTCAAAGTTTTCTAGTCACCATGGAAATCTATGTAATGTTCCGGATGATACTATCACTAACAATACAATTTGATGTGTTCCATTATTTGTCCATTTATAATATTGTGAAAGGCGCTAGGTTAATTGACAATATATGATTTATTCTTCCACAATGAAATATATGAAAGAAATAAAGAAAAACTCTGAAAAATAGACCATAATTTAATTCTGCTGATGGTAGGGTTGTTTTGTAGCCAAGTCACATTTATTTCTCACAAGGTCTTCTTAGTTGACAGTTTTCATTAATACTATGGATGTAAATGCTACACTTGGTTTTTTAAAAATCATTTTATTTCTTTCTACTCCATACAGAAATATTTTTATACTAAGGAACTTCCTTGTCTTTTAGTGATTCAGTTCTTTACTGATATTTGAGATAAGTATTCTATCAAGTTCTACATATTTTTTTAAATTTCTGCCAATAATTCATAATATTACCCATCTAATTAGGGTCGGCACTTAAGTCGACTTTCACAAACCTCTGAAATGAGGCCACTCAGTATCCCTGAATTGGCTCTTTGGGCCGTTCAAAAATATTGAAGCACTCAAAGCATTCGAATTAGGACATTTTTGCCATAAAAGATAGATTTTTTGGCTACCCAGTATGTGCTGATTACTCCCAAACACACTCCAAATGTGGGTAACATAGGCAGAATTCGCCTATTTGAATTGTCCTGATTTTAGTTGGAGAACTGAACCTTTAAAGTCATCTAATGTACACTACAAAATATTTTAAAGTCCTTTTTTTCACATGGACATCATCTACATTTATACCCTAATATATTTTCTTATACAAATATTCATCATTACAACATTTGATAAAAAGATTATATTTGGATATATTTGGTACTATAGCCTTGTCACAAACATAACATATATATATATATTTGTGGTCATGGCATAAGCCGTAGTATAATTGACATATGACAAAACATAGAATGGCAAAGTCAGTTGTGGTGTGCCTGAACTGACGAGGAAGTAGGCCTGAAAAAGAGGGCCTACCTTATAGGATGTTTATAAAGGTGGTGTGGTGGGTGGGACAATTCGCCAGACCCAACAGGTAATGAGGGAAGGGTTGAAGCCCCTTTAAGAAGGGGAACCAAGCCCCTCCCACAACTTCAGGCCATGCCTTCCATATATATATATATCCTGATATCATGACACGGACGATAGCGAAGCACATTAATGGAAGTAGACAACCCAAGAACTCACAATGTTGTGTACATATACTAGACAGCTACTGACTGAAAATCATACACAGGATTAACTGTGAAAATGATGCCTCACCCAGATGTCCTTGTTTGCACACAGTTCACCTCCTGCAGGAATCTTGCAAAGCCAAATTCATTGCTTGCCTGCTGGTTGTGTTTCTCTCACTTGTCCACATCTTCACTCTTTTCCTGCTGAAGTCTTCATGCTTCTCTTCACATTACCAGTGCTAATTGTGTAATTACCTCAAACTGATGCATCTCCATACATAACAAAAGCTACAATAATAACCTATCCACCCATGGACCCCGACATTAAGAACAATACCAGTCAGGTCAGTACTGTGCTGGCATCACATCACTGGATATTCATCATCAGCAACAACTGTTATGACATGTGTACCCCCTCCCCTCACGTTATGTGTAGTAAAAAAAAAAAAAATACTTCTATAGTGTAGACTATATATACAAACATTGATGTGCAATGCAACATATCACACAGTGGAAATAAAAGGGTACCATTACCTGTGGAAGTGTGTAAATTAATAGGCCCTAGTAAGCTGTACATCTTTTTAAAAAAAACAAACCAGCTTGGTTAGATATCTGACTCTCAATCCAAGCACCCTGCAGTCCCACTTCTTAGCTCTATTCTCAAATTCTGTGTACCCTTGTCTCCTCCTATGTTGACCCGGCCCCTCACAAAATTGCTGTTCATACAAGACTGTACACATCGCACAGCGTGTATATTGGTAACAGTGCTGCAGGTTGATCTCCCAGTAGACATGATCTTCCTGCACCAAACACATCATGTTCTATACATAGATAAATAACAGTTCCCTTGAAATGCTCTCTGCATTTGACACAGCCTATCTGTGATGAGTCATATAATTGGTGGTTTTTTGTTACAATATACATACAGGGCACTAATAAAATCCCACATCCCTGCATGCTCAGACTGTTAAAATTCTAACATTTTTAACACCTAAAATAACTGGGAATTTTCTGTGAAAAATGAAGTTAGCACTAAGATCTAACCCGTCAGTGGCACCTGCAAAACCAATATAATATTTTTTCTCACTCAATGACCACTCTTCTTAACTTAATTTAATACTTAGTTCAGTATTTAGGTGAATAGTTTAAATAATTGTCACACAACGTCACTATCTGATTCCTAGCTGCTGCTTGCTACAGGATTGCATGTACATGTTTATATTTTTTTTGAAAGATTATTGGAAGATATTGGAAGATTGTATCCATAGACATACAAATTCACAATGGCTAGTCATTGTTTAAAGGCAATCAAATCAAACTATGTTGGGTATAATTAAGCACTATGAACAAGCACAACATAGACTGAACAGGTTTTGACTCATTTTAATTGTTTAATGTAATTACTATTGTGGATAGACTGCTATTTTGTAATGAGAAATTGTGTAATAGAGAAAAAATGAATTCATGCTATGTAACAGTTTTGTTTAATAGCTCATAATAAAACCAATGAAGCCTTAAAACACACACTAAGATTTGTTAGTAATTATACATCAAACATGTCAATCACAGTGTTAGAATGTAATGTACCTAATGCTTCCCACTAATTTTCTCATACATTGCTTTAAAAAGTGTTAAGCTCTTGTTAAATGAATATACTAGGAAAATACTGGGCATCAGAGTTCATACTTTGCCGAGGACTTCAACATAATGTGGGCTATTTCAGTAACAATGAGATATATGCTGGTTGGCTGATGCAATAATATATAATTACATCAAAATAGCGTTTATTTGTTACCCATACTTTATAAGTTCCACTAAACCTTCTAACACAATTTAAGACACAAACCTCACTTCCTGCTGAAACAGCCAAGTAATTATAAACATAATCATTTTGATTAAATGTACAGCATGTAAAATACATGTAGCTCAGTGTCATAATATCTTCATAGTCCTAAACATTATTTGCGAATAGAAGAATGATTCGCAAACAGCAAAGTATGTTACATTGTGACCTTAAATTACCATTTAAAGTATAAAAAAAAGGCTGTTCTTAGATGGCTTAGAAACATCCTATTGTAATTATGGCTTATCATTCACTTGCTGGACTATTTTCTACAGGTGAATCAGGAGACTTGGTGCTTTCCTGGCTACTAGCACAAATTAAAGACAACTTTGCTGTCTATACAGAGATATAGAACTTTAAACTTTTTCCAGGCTGGGTACATTTGGCAGACTTCACAACTTTCCTGATTTGCTGGGACACTTCTGATTTGGGTCCTGATCTCAGTCTTCAGTGCCTGGGACTTTAGAGAATACCTACCACACATGCACAGCAGTGCTTTGGTGTTTCTATGCTGTAGGGATTTTTGATAGTTAAAAGAGAAGACCATGTAAATGTTTAAAGCTGTTAACTAGTGTTGAGCGAACCCGAACCGCACTGTTCGGGTTCGTACCGAACATTACGGTTTTTGGACCCTGGACCCGAACTCGGACATTCCACTGTATGTTTGAGTTGGAGTTCGGGGTTTGGCGATTTAATGGGGCATTTTGAAAGGCTGCAGGGCAGCCAATCAACAAGCGTTTGACTTGTTTGCCCTTAGAAGCCATCACAGCCATGCCTACTATAAAATAACACATAATACTAATGTAAGAAAAATAAAAAAAGAATTATAAACCAAGACACAAGTACTATTTAATAAATATCACAATCCCCTTACTGAATCTATTAAGTGGCATACAGTCATCCACCACTCGCCTTTTATGCTTAGCAGCCAGCTATTCACTATTAATATTATTATTACTCAGTTATGTGACAAAACGTATCTAATCAATAACAAGTAATATAATGAAGTTATTTAGCTGTAATGCAACACAATGATTTAGATTTATAAAACACGCAATTACTGTTTTGTCTGTAATATGACAATACCTTGTGGCTAAGTATTTGGATATATACTTCATTTCTAGGTGCTATTAGTATTCTATTAGATGCTGCTTTTTCCTGAAGTTCAGATTACATTTTTGTGTAGTTACATATAGTCACTTTAGTTCTATATCTCCGTCTGTGAAATCACCAAGTTATAAAGTCCAAGTGTAAGCCTTAACAATAGAGTCAGTGACTTTAAGTTATAAATGAACAACACAAAGACTTTCTCACTCTGTCACCACTCTTCTTAAGTAATCTAATACTTAGTTCAATATTTAGGTAAAATAAATTTACTTTAAATAATTGTCACACAAACTCACTATCTGACACCTGTGCTGCGGGTTTAAAGTAGCGGCATGCACTGGCATTGGTTTGAATATTGCCAGCACTTATTTATTTGAACAATTGTGAAATATATCTACATGTATATATATATATATATATATATATATATATATATATATATATGCTTAGGGACTTGAAGGATGACAATCATATTTTGGGTGAGTATTAGAAAAGAGTATTCATATTATATATATATATATATATATATATATATATATATATATATATATATAAATATATAAATATTATTTCTATACACTTTGTAAATTTTGATCTTATTAGTGTGCATGCGTTTGTTTTAATTGTTTCTTGTAAGGGAGTGGTATATTTAAGGAATGTTTTTGGCCTATTGATAATCATTATACAAGTAAGCTCCAAGTACAGGCGCAAAATGCATAAGACTTTATCTGTACCATTGGGGGAAAATGTTTTGTCTGTCTTTGTTTACTCATTGTATTGCGATCTGGATGCCGATGGATACATATTTCCTTGGATTAGCACCTAGCTGTCAATTAGCTGATATTGGCATCATACTTTCTTTTCTATAATTTATTTTCTTTAATTTCTATGATTCCTTGTTAGCTGGCAGGGAATTAATATTACTGTTGTTCATTGACATTTTTGTTGGCCGTTGCTTCACAGTGAAACTACCCGGAGTTCGTACAATCCTGCACTGTATGTGATACAACTAGAGTCTGTCATGCTAAACTGGTCAATATACTTCATCCACTCCCAGTAGCCTTGACAGCTTGGTCCAATATCGTTATATGACTTTATAGTGGACTTACTGTTATCCCAAGTGCATAATACAACACTGCTAATAGTAGTTCGAAACACAAAGATGGCCCTGCTGTTAGGTGTACCTACCACGGCTTCCACCACTATTTCTCTCATCAGTCTTCTGCATTCCTGGTTTACCCCAACATACAACTACCAATTGAAGTGTACAATTCACATCCCTTTCTGGGAAGCTTTTTGTCAAGAACTTGGTAGTCAGCCTTTCCTGTCCACAGTATTCCATCCCCAAACCAATGGCTAGACTGAGTGTCTCAATCAAATACTTGAGCATTGTTTCCATTGTTATACAACTTTTATTCATGGTGATTGGCTTCGAAAAGTGCCCCAGCTGAATTTGTGTACAATAATCTTAGACATCATTCGATATAAATGACCACCTTCTTTTCCAACTCTGTGGTTTTAATACTCAATTTAAAACCTTAAACCAGACACAACCTTAATGTTCCGGGGATAAGGTCTGGCTCTATACAAAAAAAACATCCATCTTTCCTGCCCATCTAAGAGGTTGGGTCCCAAATACATTGATACTTAAGTGTCTGGAGCCCTATAATTAATTCAAATGGAAAATGAAAAAAAAGTGCTTCTTGTTTGGAATATATATATATATATATATATATATATGGAATTCAAATCCAGGAAATGCACTTCTAAACTTCTTCTAAAAGAAGTATTTCTAAACTACTTCTAAAAGAGTATTTAATATGCTCCTCAATAGCACTTAGATTTAATAACCCATATATTACGATAGCTCAATTATAGGTAAATAGAAAAATGAGTGTTTAATAGCCCATAACCAAACAAAATATTAAAAACACATATATTTATAAACAATGCAGGCTTACAAAGCAAGGTGGTGAGTAACCATGAGATAAAAGTCAGTCACAAACAGTACAGGATGTCCTTATGTTGCATAGCTGAAGGCCTCTTTAACGGCATTCTAAATAAAACAATTTTTTTTTTATATGAGTTTATTAATACTAGATTTCCTAAAGCCCCCACTTTCCATATGCTGCCAAAGTTACATACAGGGCCGATGAAAGGAGAAGGAATGGGGCGCTGTGAGGAGCATGCATCGCTTGCGTACATAGCAAACGCAGCGCTCCCGTCGGAGCGCTCCCGTCGAAAGAGCAGACTGGGCAGCGGGTGCCTTGCTGCTGACAAAATGGTTTTGAAGGCAGCGCGCCTTCTAGCCAATGATATAGTCCAGATGAGCCAATGTTAAAGCTCACATGACCCCTCCTGTGCACCTGTAAAAGCCAATGACAGTAGAGGATAGCTCCTGATTGTGTTAGCAGAATTGCATAAATATGTTTTACATGTGTTTGTGGCATCTCTTGTTTATGAGGTGGGTAAAAGGAACATAACAGTAAAAGAGCACTGGAGGACCTCCTGGTCAGATAAACCAAACAAAAGTAATCCCTCCGATTTCAGCCTGTTGAAATAACAAAGTGGAGCTTCCCTCAACGCCAGGCTATTCAGTCCGTACAAAAGGAGAAAAAAAAGGAAGCAAAAACGGTTTGGGGAAGGAGCTCACAATCAAAGCAGGTATGTGAAAATAATCCAGAGTTTAATGTTTAAGTAAAACAGGCTAGTACAAAAAAGGAAATGAACCACACTGTGTGGTTATTACAACTAAAGCTTATCTTAAGGACACAATAGATGTCCCTACATTATTAAAAAACAAATCTTGGAGGGAAAATGATATTCTTGCAACTTGTAATGTCAGTTCTATATATAGATTGACTTCATAGTAGATGGTATTAGGTTGATTGTGCAGAATAATTATTTCTGGTACAATGAAGATTACTATCTTCAGCTGAGAGGCATGGCAATGGGCACGAGGTTCACCCCCCAGTTATGCTATTTTATTTTTGTCATATTGGGAAAAATCCTTTGTGTGTTCAGGCTATGGCTGGGGTGTGAATCTTGTGTCATTTCGAAGGTATAATGTATACCTAACTTTGCCATGGTACATGCCCTCGCCTAAGTGTAGAAACTCTGAGCCTCTTTGAGTGCTCAGAATTATTCTGCTCTCCCAAATGGTAAACACATGCCAAACCTACTATACATTATATTAATTCTGGATGTCCTTTGTGACCTAATTGTTTGTCCTTCAGTTGTCTCCTTAACCTCTCAGACGTCTGGCATAATGATTATTTTCTCCTGATCCTGGTTTATATTGTTATATAGTAAGTTGCTCTCTGGTTTTCCTCCAATCGGCCAACTGCAAGTTTGTCTCTTGACTCCTCTGGTTTTCCTCCACCCCGCATGTTCCCCTTGTGGGGGTCCTGTATTCAACCTTCAGTTCTCCCCCTGTGTGCTGCCTCAGCAAGAGTGGTTTCATTGCACTTGGACTCCTACTTTTAAAACATGAATACCCACCTTTCACAAGTAGTAAAGGAGCCAACTCATAAGGATTATTCCTGAGATCTCACTTGGACCCACACACACAGAATCCTTTTGCAACCAGACCAGACTGTTTCCTACATATTCCTTAGATCTCACTTGGACCCACACACACAGAATCCTTTTGCAACCAGACCAGACTGTTTCCTACATATTCCTTAGATCTCACTTGGACCCACACACACAGAATCCTTTTGCAACCAGACCAGACTGTTTCCTACATATTCCTGAGATCTCACTTGGACCCACAACACAGAATCCTTTTGCAACCAGACCAGACCAGACTGTTTCCTACATATTCCTGAGATCTCACTTGGACCCACACACACAGAATCTTTTTGCAATCAGACCAGACTGTTTCCTACATATTCCTGAGGCCAGAACACATCTAGATTTGGACTTTTTACTCATGTCTCTACAAAATCTGTATACTATGCTCTCCATTTTATGCAACTTTGCATTTTCTATTGATCTGTCTCACTCCAAATGATATACTTACACTAACTGTGGTCACTCTCCAGTTGATTTCAATCTCCTCCCACATTCATCATGTGTTTTACAACCTTTAATTCTTTTCTCTTCCTTCACTCAGATCTCACTTGGACCCACACACACATAATCCTTTTGCAACCAGACCAGACTGTTTAATTCCCTCCCTCCCCCACAACCCACCCACCCCAGCTTGATTTCTTTTATAGGTCTAGTTAATCAGATGATGTGACTTGACCTCTAATCAACCACCTGTCATACTTCCCCCTTCTGCACATATCTACTAGCAATATCTTAACATCATCACATACTTTAATCACCTGCCATTTATAGACTTACATTGCACCCAACTATTATCCTACTTGGTAACTTCTGGTGTGACTCAGTTCTCAGTTACCCCCACACACCTTCCATTATCACAATCTACTGTTGTTTTTACCTCTCCCCTTTCTTTTCTTTCTGCCTTACACTCTCCTTGTGTGTCTCGTGTTCCCAATCACCTTTAGAATGTAAGCTTGCGAGCAGGGCCTTCTACCTCAAGTTTTAGTCTGAAACTGTTTTGTCTAAATTTGTTTGTAACTCCCTTCTTATACTCTGTAACAAGTGCTGCATACATTTTTGGCGCTACATAAATAAAAGGTAATGTAATGTAATGTAATAAGGAGCCAATATTAGATCTAGTATTCACAAATGGAGATATGATATTAGATATTGCAGCGTTTAGGGTCTAGTGTTCACGAGTTGGTGTGGTTTAATATAAAGACAGTGACACCACACATAAATAAAAGTTCCAGATTTCAGAAAATCTGACCACTAAAATTAAAGTGGAGTTGAGCAGAACTGGAATTTTTTAAAAGATGCATTATTGAAGGAAACAGAAAATTGTGTTAGGTATGTCAGTAAGAGCAAAAAACTGAATAATGCCATACATGGCATAGCCTTCCAGCGAAAGTGGGGGATCTTAATACAGAAAGAGTTTAAATATGCATGGGATAGCCACAGGGGCATCCTAGATATCACATAATATTGAGTGGATTGGATGGGCCGATTGGTTCTTATCTGTCGACACATTGTTATGTTCTTACTATCACACTTGCTGCAAGCATATGTGTGATGGACAACCAAAGAAAGGGATATTCCCATAAAGACATAAAAGGTCTCTGCTGGATCAGAAAGACCAGAGACACTTTGATGGTGGGCTGAGCATAGTAAGGTCATAAAATGTGACAAATCTTCCTCTCAGATACGTATGTACATGTAGCCCAGGTTGATGGGTTCAATAAAGAGCTATCCATGAGTACCTCTGTCCTGGTCTATAGGAAAAACGGTTCTAGGGACTTGTCTGGAATGTATATATATATTTGCTTGATTTCACTTGGAAACATGATAAATAAAGTGAGAAAGACCAGCCAATTTATTTTTAGTTTTACAATGTTGACATTGCTTTCTCTTTAATGTTTTTTGTTGTTGATTAAAAAACACTATATTTAATCTTTGCAATCACAACGTTAATTATTGTTAAAATTGTCCCTTCTACCTTTCTTACAATGTCTTATTTTCCTTATTTACAAGAAACTTTATCACTTTGGTCATCAAAATCACCTTTTAATAAGTGTTACTTCCTTCTCTACTGGACCCCAACTTCTTGTATTTCACTGATTCATTGCTAATAACTTATGCTCCAAAATATATTGTTTATCTGATTATTTCTGAGTCAGTAATGTTATTTTTTGAAGCAATAAATTGACCTTGGAGAGATTATGTGAAAAAGAACAGGTTAGAAAGCAGCAGTAGCACGTTGCCACTAGTGAGCATAAAATTACTTTATTTGATGCTGTGCAATTACAAATATATCACATTTAAATATATAATGTTTGCTAGGCTTTCTAATTGGATTTATTCTTTAAAGACTCATAATAAAAGTTTATAGATTTTTTTTATACCCAGGTTATCAGTGCTATGCAGCAAAAGTCTATAATAAGAGAAACAGTACAAACATTTTATATGAACCAAATTAAGCAATCATTTTATGCTAATAACTTTTGACATTTATACAATTTCTTATTTGTTATTGTTGAATACTATGAATTCCATTAACAAAAACATTATTGTCATTCTACAATAAAATATAACCTTAAGGTAAAAAAAAATACCGTATTTGCTATATTATAAGATGACCCTGATTATAAGACGACCCCCCCAAACTTTGGATATTCCTTTAGGAAAAAAACTAAAAGCCTGAATATAAGACTACCTTATAAGAAAAAAGTTCAACTTGTATATATTCACATGTAAATTGCTTTTTTAATAAAAAATTATGATACAAAAAAATGCATTTCTTGTTTTTATTTCCTTTTATGTGCCAATGCTGCCTCTCTTTTTCCCCTGGCCCCAGCTTTGTTTCTCTCCCCCCCTTAGTGTTGTCTCTCACTCCTCCTCCCTTTGTCTCCCCCCTCGCTCCCCTTGTCTCTGTGTCTTGTCCCCTCCCACCCCTTGTCTCTGTGTCTTCCCCCCTCCCCTTGTTTCTCTCTGCCTCCTCCCCTTGTTACTCTCTGTGCCCCCCTACCTCCCCTTGTTTCTCTCTGCCCCCCCTCTCCTTGTTACTCTCTGTGCCGCCCTCCCTCCCCTTGTTGCTCTCTGTCACCCTCCCCTTTTTAATCTGTCGCCCCTCCCTCACCTTGTCTTTCTCCCCCCTCTCCCTCCCTCCCCCTCACTGTTTCTTGCTCCCTGGTGGCTAGTGGGAGCAGCCGGGGAAGTCTGCACGATACATGCAGACATCCTCCATGCTACCCGAAACTTCCGTCTATTATGACGGACACCCGGTCATATATTATATGTTTCAATCTGATTATATTGAAAAATTTTGACGGATTAACACATTTAGGAACATTAATACAGAGGAAAATAAAAATGAATATAAATGGTATGTAGGTTGATGGTGGGATTGGGGTACAGAAAAAAGAAAGACAATTAGTGAGGAGTGCTTGAATGGCATACATTTACAGCAGCATGGCAAGAAATAAAAAAATAAAAAATGGGATATACAATTAGAGCGGAATAAAATAGACTCCACTTGAGCACATTCTGCATCTGTAGTACCCAGACAATATCATATTATTGGTACAGATTAAATGCCTAACCTCTTGTAGCTTGGTTGTCAACCGGGCACCTTTTTGTATTTTACCTCCCCGTTCTCTTCCCTTCTCTCTCCAGATGGAGGGGGGGGGGGGGGGTCCAGGTATGTAATCTTATGTATATATCGCAGAGTTGAGTACTAGGAACGTTACTTGGACATAGAAATGTGGGATGGGCTGGTTAGTAAGGCAGTTTCCTATACGGTAACTATATGTTGCCGGTATTGAGTAATTGGATTGTGGGGCCCTCAAGGAAGTCCAACCAGTGGAACCACTTCTCCGTGTATTTAGTGATGAGTAGAGGTGTGTCAGTTGTCAGTGCCGTTATATTCCTAACCTCTTCCACTTGGTTGATCCACTCTTGTGTTGTGGGGATTATGTTTGATTTCCAGTGGACTGGGATGAGAGCATTTGCCACTGCTAATAGTGTTGGCAACAATGTTTTCTTATACTGGGCAGGTGACAATGAGGAGTAGTGTAATAATATATTGACAGGTTTAAAAGGAGGAGGCTAGCCCACTATGTGTTGTAATGCCTCATAAATAGCTTTCCAGTAAGGAGTTATTTTGTGGCATTCCCACCAGATGTGTAAGAGAGTTCCTGTGGCTGCCTTGCAGCGCCAGCAAAGGCCGTCATGGTCGTGTGCAAATTGTTGTATATGGGCTGGAGTCAGGTACCATCTGGACAATAGTTTATAGGCGGATTCCTGCATTTTGGTGGAGACGGAAACGTGTTGGATGTTATAAAATATTTTCTCCCATTGGTGTTGGGAGAGAGTTATACCTAGGTCCGATTCCCATTTGCCCACGAAGGGAGGAAGAGGGGTGTTGTCAGAGTATATTAGCTGCGAGTAAATGCGTGAGATACCATGTCTGGATGGTTCTGTCTGCATGCATTCCTGTTCAAAGGCCGTCCTTTCTCTTTCTATTTTGTGTTTGGCGGTAATGGAATGCATATAGTGTTCTAGTCGGTGATAGTGGAATTTGTCTAGGAAGGAAGGTCTTCTATCTCCTACCAGGCTCTGGAGGGTGGATAACTTGCCTTCTGTCAGAAAGTGAAATAAATGTTTCGGTCTTATTCTAGTGTTATCGGGCCCTGTAATGAGACGGAAACCCGAATAGAAATCCGGGTTGTGAGTCATTGGAGTCATGGGTGACGGAAAGGTAGTCAGGGCATATTTGACACCTGTGGAGTTCCAAACTTGGAGGGATGTTTGAATGTGTGGGTAAGTGTTGGTGTTGGTGGTCCGCTTGTGTGGGGGTAACCATATCGCGGATTGTAGTTCTCCCTTTGTTAGGCTCCTGTCTATGTGGACCCATTGCTTATCTGCCGAGGCCTGGGACCATTCAATTACACGGAGTAAATGACAGGCCTGGTAGTAGGATTTGAAGTCCGGTAGCGCCAGGCCTCCCTTGTGTTTGGGTAGAATCAATTGTGCGTATTTTTGTCTGGGCCTCCTGTCATTCCAGACGTATCTCACAATAGCTGATTGTAAAGATACGAAGAATGATTTCGGGAGAGTTATCGGGATTGTTTGGAATAAATAGAGCATACGTGGGAGTAGATTCATTTTTACAACATTAATCCTACCTATCCACGTAACGTGCGGGAATGCCCATGGTTTAAGGTCTGTTAATAATTTGTCTAGTAACCTCTGGAAATTGGCGTTGTATAGATACGATGCCTGAGGTGTAAAATGGATACCCAGGTAGGTAAGTTGTGTGTTGCACCATTTGTATGGGAAGCTGGCTCGGATGTTGGCGGCTTCTGATGGGGGTATAGAAATATTCAATATCGATGATTTGCTGTTGTTTATTTTTAGGTTGGATAGTAGGCCATAGTTGTTAAGTTCCTTTTGTAGGGATGGTATAGATATACATGGATTCGTGATGATAAATAACATGTCATCTGCAAAGGCTGCAGTTTTATACTGGGTATGGTTGATTGTGATCCCCGAAATATCTGGATTTGTTCTAACGGCGTTTAGAAAGGGTTCTAGGGACAGTGCGAATAGAAGAGAGAGGGTGCAGCCCTGTCTTGTTCCATTTGGGACTTGGAAAGATTGTGAGAGGAGTCCATTCACCTTGATCTGGGCTGTAGGAACAGTGTACAGCGCCGAGATCCAGGTGAGTATATTGGGGCCCACACCCATGTGTTTCACAGTTTCCAATAGATACTTCCAATCAACCCTATCGAATGCCTTTTTGGCGTCGGTTGACAAAAGTAGCATGCGGGAGCTGGAAATTTGGGCGTGTTGTATGATGGATAAAATTTTTGTCGTGTTGTCCTTGGCCTTTCTGCCCGGGATGAAGCCCGCCTGGTCAGAGTGTACTAGGTTGGGAAGTTTAGGGGCCAGTCTTAGTGCTAAGATTTTCGCTAGTAGTTTTATGTCTACATTCAGTAGAGAGATGGGTCTATAATTAGTGCAGTGTTCTCCTGGTTTATCATCTTTGGGGAGAACCACAATTGTGGCCCTTAGAGAATGTGGGTGTAGGGGGTGGCCTTGTAATAGGGAATTGAGGGTGTCGACTAGGTGATGTCCCAGAACATTGAAAAATATTTTGTAATACCTTAGTGTTAGCCCAACTGGGCCAGGGGCTTTACCTAGTGATGTCGCCTTGATCGCCGTCTCGAGTTCGTCTAGTGATATAGTACCGTCCATGGCTTGCGCCTCGTCTGGCGTCAGTTTGGATAAGACATTTCTAGATAAATATTCCCTGATTTTGTGTAAGAGGCTAGTATCGTTTTGAGTGAGTTGTTGAGGGCTTATGTTATAAAGGGATGCATAATATTCTTTGAAGGCCTCAGCTATTTGTGGGCCTGTGAAAACAGCTTTGTTGCTAGTGTTGAAAATCTTGGGGACATGAGCCTTCTGTGTGCGTTTGTGCAACGTACGAGCCAGTAGGCCACCACACTTGTTGCTGTTTTCAAAGAAAAATTTCTTCGATCTTTGGTGTGTTAATCTGTTTTTGAATGTGAGTACCTCCGCTAGTTGTTTCCGTTTGTTGACTAAAGCCTGATATGTATCTGCTTGGAACATTCTTTTATGAGCTATTTCTAATTTTTGGATGTCATTTGTTAGTGAAATAAGTTGGGCTGTGTTTGCTTTCTTTCTCGCGGAGCCTTGCACCATAAAGTGTCCTCTCATCACGGTCTTATGTGCCTCCCATATCACTGGTCTGGCGACTTCTGGGGTGTTATTTTCCATAAAATAGTTCCGTATTGCCTGGTGGGTCTCGGCAGCCAGCAATGGGTCCAGCAAGAGGGAGTCATTGAGTCTGCACGAGGAGTGGGCTGGGCGAGTGGCGGGTGATTTAAGTTGGATCGATACCGGGGCGTGGTCTGACCAGGTTATTGGTCCTATCTTATTGCTCTGTAGTAAATCAAGATCGCGGTGTGAAATAAATAGATAGTCTAGTCTGGTATATACTGCATGTGGGGTAGAGTAGAATGTATAATCCTTTGTGTCTGGATATAAGGTCCGCCAGCAGTCCATCATTTGATGAGATGCTAAGGCAGACCTCATGCGTCTCACAAGTGTACTTGGGGGGCCCGTGGAATTCGAGGAGGAATCCATACTAGGATCTAATGGGACATTGAGATCTCCTCCGAATAGTAATATGCCCTCCCGGAATTGCGCTATTTGGCGCAGAAGTTTGGTCAGGAAGCTCTGTTGGCGTTTGTTTGGGAAATAACCATTAACTATAGTGTATGTTTTATGTAAGTGTTTGCCCTTGACCATTAGAAATCTGCCCTCCCCGTCACCCATAGACTCCACGTTGGTGAGATTGAAATATTGTGACAGCATGATTGCTACCCCTTTAGTTTTGGAAACCGGGTTGTTGCTATAATATACATTTGGGTAGTATTTATTGTGCAGCGTCGGCGCTTTGGAGGCTAGAAAATGTGTTTCCTGTATAAGGGCTACCGATACATGGTTGGACCTGAGGTCTCGGAGTAAATTAGATCTTTTTTCCGGTGTATTTAGTCCTCTGGCATTCAGTGTACACACTAGACATGTGCAAAACTAAAATTTTCGTTTCGTTTTCGTCCATTCGGACGAAAATGTTATTTATTTCGTCTAAAACGAATTTCGTTCATTAGTGCATTCGTTTCAGACGAAATTCGTTCATTATTTTCGTTTCGTTAATTTTTTTCGTTCATTTTATAGAATACAATGTAATACTATTGGCTTTCTATAAACCGAACGAGAGCCCCATTCATAAGAAATTCTTATGAATGGGGCTCTCGTTCGGTTCATAGAAAGGCAATAGTATTACTTGTATTCTATAAGCCGAAAGTCTATAAACCGAACGACTTTCGGTTTATAGACTTTCGGCTTATGGAATACATGTAATCCTATTGCTATTCTATAAACCGAACTACTTTCGGTTTATAGAATAGCCATAGGTTTACATGTATTACATAAGCCGAAAGTCTATAAACCGAAAGTCGTTCGGTTTATAGGCTGTCGGCATTTAACTATACAGAGACAGAGTCTCCATTCATAAAATTATGAATGGAGACTTTGTCTCCGTGTAGTAAAATGCCGACAGCCTATAAACCGAACGTTCGGTTTATAGGCTGTGGGCATTTTACTACACGGAGACAAAGTCTCCATTCATAATTTTATGAATGGAGACTCTGTCTCCGTGTAGTAAAATGCCGACAGCCTATAAACCGAACGTTCGGTTTATAGGCTGTCGGCTTATGGAATACATGTATTCCTATTGCTATTCTATAAACCGAAAGTCGTTCGGTTTATAGAATAGCAATAGGAATACATGTATTCCATAAGCCGACAGCCTATAAACCGAACGTTCGGTTTATAGGCTGTCGGCATTTTACTACACGGAGACAGAGTCTCCATTCATAAAATTATGAATGGAGACTCTGTCTCCGTGTAGTAAAATGCCGACAGCCTATAAACCGAACGTTCGGTTTATAGGCTGTCGGCTTATGGAATACATGTATTCCTATTGCTATTCTATAAACCGAACGACTTTCGGTTTATAGAATAGCCATAGGATTACATGTATTATATAAGCCGAAAGTCTATAAACCGAAAGTCGTTCGGTTTATAGGCTGTCGGCATTTAACTATACAGAGACAGAGTCTCCATTCATAAAATTATGAATGGAGACTTTTTCTCCGTGTAGTAAAATGCCGAAAGCCTATAAACCGAACGATCCGTTTATAGACTTTCGGCTTATATAATACATGTAATCCTATGGCTATTCTATAAACCGAACGTTCGGTTTATAGAATAGCAATAGGAATACATGTATTCCATAAGCCGACAGCCTATAAACCGAACGTTCGGTTTATAGGCTGTGGGCATTTTACTACACGGAGACAAAGTCTCCATTCATAATTTTATGAATGGAGACTCTGTCTCCGTATAGTTAAATGCCGGCTTTTAACTATACGGAGACAAAGTCTCCATTTATAATTTTATGAATGGAGACTCTGTCTCCGTATAGTTAAATGCCGGTGTTCTGACAAATTTCTGGAGCAAATTCTCCTGCGCAATCGCAGGAGAATTTGCTCACTGCGCATGCGCATAAAGTTACAGCTGATAACTCAGCTGTAACTTTGTGACCACCGCGCATGCGCCAGCTGCGCAACCCACCTCCCGCCCCCTCACACCCCCTGCACACCCCTTCTTACCAGATCATCGACCACAGCGATACACAGCGCATGCGCACGCCTATCCAGCCGTTTGGGAATGTGCGCGTCCGTTGTTGTGTTCTTAAGGTGGTAAGTAACATGGGGCGTCGGGACATAAGGGGGCAAGCATCCTGGTGAGGGCTGCCTCATCTTGATGGGATTTGTGATCCTCCTGCTGCATCAATAATACAGCAGGAGGATCACAAATCCCATCAAGATGAGGCAGCCCTCACCAGGATGCTTGCCCCCTTATGTCCCGACGCCCCGTGTTACTTACCACTTTAAGAACACAACAACGGACGCGCGCATTCCCAAACGGCTGGATAGGCGTGCGCATGCGCTGTGTATCGCTGTGGTCGATGATCTGGTAAGAAGGGGTGTGCGGCGGGTGTGAGGGGGCGGGAGGTGGGTTGCGCAGCTGTCTCATGCACGGTGGTCACAAAGTTACAGCTGAGTTATCAGCTGTAACTTTATGCGCATGCGCAGTGAGCAAATTCTCCTGCGATTGCGCAGGAGAATTTGCTCCAGAAATTTGTCAGAACACCGGCTTTTAACTATACGGAGACAAAGTCTCCATTTATAATTTTATGAATGGAGACTCTGTCTCCGTATAGTTAAATGCCCACAGCCTATAAACCGAACGTTCGGTTTATAGGCTGTCGGCTTTTAACTATACGTTTGTCTCCATTCATAAATTTATGAATGGAGACTCTGTCTCCGTATAGTTAAATGCTATTGTATTCTATAAACCGACTCTATTTCGGCTTATAGAATGCAATAGTACTACGAATGGACGAATGAACGAATGATTTTCCTTTATTAACTATTCGTTCATTCGATTTAGTTAGCTTAGCATTTTCGTTCTTCGTTTTTCGGGCGAATGGACGAAAATGCAATTTTCGGACGAAAATGCATTCGTCCGAAAACGAATGCACATGTCTAGTATATATTCACATGTAAATTGCTTTTTTAATAAAAAATTATGATATAAATAAAATCTTGTTTTTATTTCCTTTTATGTGACAAAGCTGCCTCTCTCTTTCCCTTGCCCCCAGATTTGTCGCTCTCCCCCCCTTAGTGTTGTCTCTCTCTCACCCTCCCTTTGGCTCCCCCCTCGCTCCCCTTGTGTCTGTCTCTTCCCCCCTTCCCTCCCCTTGTTTCTCTCTGCCCCCCCCCCCTTGTTATTCTGTCCCCCCCTCACCTGTTTCTTGCTCCCTGGTGGCTAGTGGGGGCAGCCGGGGGATGTATGCACTATACATAATAGACGGAAGTGTCGGGCAGCATGGAGGTTGTCTGCACGATTCGTGCAGACATCCCCCAGCTGCCCGATTCTCCCTGGTGGCTAGCGAGGCAGCGGTGGATGTCTGCGCGATGAGCGAGACCTCCCCTGCTGCCGCCCGGAACGACAGCCAGGACTTTTATGAGGAAGCCGGAAGTACCCAGCTTCATCATAGAAGTCCCGGCGGTCATGCCGGGCGGCAGCAGGAGAGGTCTCGCTCATCGCGCAGACATCCTCCGCTCCCTCGCTAGCCACCAGGGAGAATCGGGCAGCTGGGGGATGTCTGCACGAATCGTGCAGACAACCTCCATGCTGCCCGACACTTCCGTCTATTATGTATAGTGCATACATCCCCCGGCTGCCCCCACTAGCCACCAGGGAGCAAGAAACAGGTGAGGGGGGGACAGAATAACAAGGGGGGGGGGGGGCAGAGAGAAACAAGGGGAGGGAAGGGGGGAAGAGACAGACACAAGGGGAGCGAGGGGGGAGCCAAAGGGAGGGTGAGAGAGAGACAACACTAAGGGGGGGAGAGCGACAAATCTGGGGGCAAGGGAAAGAGAGAGGCAGCATTGTCACATAAAAGGAAATAAAAACAAGATTTTTTTATATCATAATTTTTTATTTAAAAAGCAATTTACATGTGAATATATACTAGACATGTGCATTCGTTTTCGGACGAATGCATTTTCGTCCGAAAATTGCATTTTCGTCCATTCGCCCGAAAAACGAAGAACGAAAATGCTAAGCTAACTAAAGCCGGATGAACGAATGGTTAATAAAGGAAAATCATTCGTTCATTCGTCCATTCGTAGTACTATTGCATTCTATAAGCCGAAATAGAGTCGGTTTATAGAATACAATAGCATTTAACTATACGGAGACAGAGTCTCCATTCATAAAATTATGAATGGAGACTTTGTCTCCGTATAGTTAAATGCCCACAGCCTATAAACCGAACGTTCGGTTTATAGGCTGTGGGCATTTAACTATACGGAGACAGAGTCTCCATTCATAAAATTATAAATGGAGACTTTGTCTCCGTATAGTTAAAAGCCGGCATTTAACTATACAGAGACAGAGTCTCCATTCATAAAATTATGAATGGAGACTTTGTCTCCGTATAGTTAAATGCCCACAGCCTATAAACCGAACGTTCGGTTTATAGGCTGTGGGCATTTAACTATACGGAGACAGAGTCTCCATTCATAAAATTATAAATGGAGACTTTGTCTCCGTATAGTTAAAAGCCGGCATTTAACTATACAGAGACAGAGTCTCCATTCATAAAATTATGAATGGAGACTTTGTCTCCGTGTAGTAAAATGCCCACAGCCTATAAACCGAACGTTCGGTTTATAGGCTGTCGGCTTATGGAATACATGTATTCCTATTGCTATTCTATAAACCGAACTTTCGGTTTATAGAATAGCCATAGGATTACATGTATTACATAAGCCGAAAGTCTATAAACCGATCGTTCGGTTTATAGACTTTCGGCATTTTACTACACGGAGACAAAGTCTCCATTCATAATTTTATGAATGGAGACTCTGTCTCTGTATAGTTAAATGCCGACAGCCTATAAACCGAACGACTTTCGGTTTATAGACTTTCGGCTTATGTACTACATGTAATCCTATGGCTATTCTATAAACCGAAAGTCGTTCGGTTTATAGTTTAGCAATAGCATTACATGTATTCTATAAACCGAACGTCGTTCGTTTTAAAGACTTTCGGCTTATAGAATACTATTGGCTTTCTATAAACCGAACTAGAGTCGAGTCCCCATTCATAAGAAATTCTTATGAATGAGGAGGGACTCTAGTTAGGTTTATAGAATGCCAATAGTATTCTATAAGCCGAAAGTCTTTAAAACGAACGACGTTCGGTTTATAGAATGCATGTAATGCTATTGCTGTTCTATAAGCCGAATGTCTTTCGGCTTATAGAACAGCAATAGCATTACATGTATTCTATAAACCGAACGTCGTTTGTTTTAAAGACTTTCGGCTTATAGAATACATGCTGCTATTGGCTTTCTATAAACCGAAAGAGTCCCCATTCATACGAATAGGTCAATTGACCTATTCGTATGAATGGGAACTCAATTTCGGTTTATAGGAAGCTAATAGCATTACATGCATTCCATAAACCGAAAGTCATTCATGTCGGTTTATGGAATGTAGTACAATGCTATTGGTATTGTAAACCGACTCTATTTCGGTTTAGAATGCCAATAGCACGAATGGACGAATGGACGAATGAACGAATGATTTTCGTTTATTAACCATTCGTTCATTCGGATTTTGTTAGTTAAAATTTTCGTTATTCGTTTTTCGGACGAATGGACGAAAATGCTATTTTCGTCCGAAAATGCATTCGTCCGAAAACGAATGCACATGTCTAGTACACACATTGATTGGGGTGGGTATCATTTCCATGTTGTACTGTATAAGTTTGCCTGTGTCAAGTGGGGTCAATTATCTCTAGTAGCGTCAATGGGGTATATTTGACTAGGTGGACAGAAGAGGATAGAAAAAAGGGAAGGTAAAAGGGGAGGTGGGAGCAGAACTTAACGATAGTAGGGTCCTTAACGGAGGGCCCTAGTACCAGGTTTCAAACTACAAAACTTTTAGGTAAAAATACCGTGTGGCCCGAACGAACGGGTAACAAGCAACGGTGTCAGGCTCACAGTGAGCACCCCCAAATTGTTGGGTGACCTGTGAGCAATTTACAGACACACACGCTCTATGGGGAACGCGTGCAACCAGTTGACATAACAAAAACAGTTTGTGAACCACATAAAACAGTCAATATAATCACAGTAATGAAAGTTCCATGCCATTGGGACCCTTAGGCATTATAATTGGTTGATTCTAGATGGTGTGTGTTGGTGCTGAGACTCAGGGGAGTGTATTACTGAGGCTTGGGGGATATGTGGGAGGGAGCTAGCTCCTACTGGACTTGTGGTGGGGGTATGGAGGCCGGGCTTCTGTATTGGATCGCGGAGATAGATTAACCCTGGGTTATGGGTATTACCTGGCCTAAAAGAGACCAGTCCCTTACGGGCGTCTAGATCCTTGTTGTGTTCAGGATACCACTCTCCAGGTAGGTATATACCTCCGATATGGTTCCCCGTGGGTAAGATATAATAGCTTGTCAGGGCTCCGCTATCTCGTGGCTCCTCCAGCCCGTGGCGCTGTGGTATACACAGCCCCGATACAACTTGGAAAACTAAACAATGGGAAGATCTGTGTCGTGCTATTGCTAACAGTTAGGGCAATACACGGTTGTTTACAATAAATCCTGAAACATCTTTTGTGTGTGATGGGTGGGAGAAATACCTAAGGTTCTCGTTGGGGCTCCGCCATCTCATGTCTCCTCCAACCCCTGGTGCTGTGATGTACGCAGCGCCGGTACAACATGGGAGACTGAACAGTAAGAAAATCTGTATCATGCTATTAGTATCGGTTGGGGCATTACACGGTTATTTACAATAAATTATGGAGCATCTTGCAAATGCTTTGGTTGGGGTAAACCATAAGTTTCTTGTTGGGGCTCCACCAGCTCATGGCTCCTCTAATCCGTGGTGTTGTGATATACGCAGCGCCGATACAACGTGACAGGCTGAACAGTGGGAAAGTCTGTATCGTGTTATTAATAACAGTTGGGACCTTACATGGTTATTTACACTGATGCATGGGGCATCTTGTATGTGCGTTGGGTGGGGTAGAATCATAATGTTCAAGACGTGTTATATGGGTGTGTGCAGCTGGTAGAGTCCCAACAATTATGTGGTTGAGTTAAATCTGTGTTGTGGTGGAGCTGTCTTCCAACGGTAAATATGGGTTAGAAGGCTCCTATGTTAAGATTCGGGGTCCAAGGGCATTACGTAATTATGTACATTTAAGTTATGGAGCAGTTTGTATGTGTGTTGGGTGGGATAAATGCATGAAATTTAAGGCATATGTGATACAGGTGTGACACTTAGCTGTACATCCTGGAGAACAGGTCTCCATTGACTCTGTGGTCTGTGCCCGGGGTACAAAGTGATCTGTTCCCAAGTTTTCAGGCCTCTGTGTAGGGTCCATGAGGAGTGGGATCAGTCCATATCATAGTCTTAGGTTGCTAGTCTTATCTCCTCTTCTGAGCTGCCGTCTGTGGCTTTTCATTCTTCCCTTGTCCAGGATTCACGCGGTGAACGGGAGCGTGCCGGGGATGGTAAGTTGAGGATCCTTCGGGGTGGCCTTTGGTTCCTCTGTGGCTGGGGCCTCGGCTGCGTGAGGTTTGCGGGATCAAGCCAGTCCAGTACCGTCACATTCCTTATGTCCAGTGCTCGCATGAATCCAGGGACGTCCACTGGGTACCTGATGGTGTGAGTCGTGTTGTCCGCTCGAGCAGACAGGCTGAATGGGAAGCCCCATTTATATGGGATATTCCTGGCCGATAGAGCTTGTGTGAGGGGTTGTAGCAGTCTCCTAGTCTGGAGTGTGATCCAAGAGAGATCCTGAAATATGGCTGCTTCCGAACCGTCTATGGGCCAGGTCCTCTTTGCTCTTGCTTTTTGCATGATGTCCTCCTTAATTCTGTAGCTGGTAAGTCGGCAAATAATATCCCTGGGAGGGCCCGTGCGGGGTCCCTTGGGCTTTAGAGCCCTGTGTGCTCTGTTGAATTCGATCGGGTCCTCCGTGGGCCTCGCCCGGATGGTGTTAAATAGCCTCAGTAAGGTCGGGATGATTTGTTCAGGTAGAATGTCCTCGGAGATGCCTCGTATTCTTATATTATTTCGTCGACCCCTGTTGTCGAGATCTTCCACCATCGTTCTCATATCAGACAACATGCTTTCTTGCCTGGCTGTGGCCATCTGTAGACCAGCTGTGTCTTCGCTCATGTGGACCAGGTCTTGTTTTGTCACTGTTACTCTGGCGTCTAAGGCCGCCATGTCTGCATGTAGGCCCCGCAGGTCACCTTTTAGTTCTTGGACTGCCGTTTTAATATCCTGGATGCCTGTGGCCAGACACTGGAAGTCTTCCTTAGATGGGATAGATTTCAGAGCGTCTAGTAAGTCTGTCGGTATGTGGGCATAGGCAGGCTGTTGGGACTGCGTGGAAGGGTTGTCTTCAGAGAGAGCGGAATGCGCGGGTGATGCCGCCATGACACCCTCCTCCACCGGCTCAGATAAAGGTTGCGGTGTCGAGAAGTATGCGTGTATTGAGGGGTCCCCTCTTGATCTTTGGGTCCCTGGGGTCTGTGGTTCCGAAGGAACCCTTTTATTCCGTCCCATCGGTCGAATCGCTGATTTAGAGCCAATTTCGCGGGTCAGCGGCACGGAGCTAGAGCTTTATGCGACCATTCCATCTCGTGGCTAGACACGCCCCCGTCATATATTATATGATATGATATGATACGATATGCGCAGACATCCTCCGCTGCTGCCCGGCACTTCCTGCCGGGACTTTTATGATGAAGCCAGAAGGACCCGGCTTCATCATAGAAGTCCCGGCGGTCGAGCTGGGTGCTGTTAGCGATGGGGATCCAGGTCCCTTGCAGCTCTGCGGGGGACCTGGATCCCAGTCTTATAGTCTGACCTCGATTTGAGGTCAGATTATAAGACGACCTTGAATGTAAGACGAGGGGGCTTTTTCAGAGCATTTGCTCTGAAAAAATCCTCGTCTTATATTCGAGCAAATACGGTATATTGATTGGTTATAGACATCCTTTTGGAAGCCCTATAAGTATAATGTGTGTATTATTTTCACGTGTGACATCATTAGGGTTATTATTATTTGTGGTTTTGTGTATTTTATTGTTTTGATGTCTTTGTGGGGGTCCCATTATATAGGGGCTGATGTTTAGCTCTTTTACATTTGTTTTACTGATTGGGCACTAGCCCTTTTTTTCAATTGATGAATGATTGCCAAATAACTGCAAAAAGGTTTTAAACAAAATCATATAATAATATATTAACATATTAATCCCTGACTGGGCTGTTTTGAAATGTGTGCACCGTTGGTTATAGAGACAATTTTAACACTTCTCTGGTCTTTGTGTTTACCTGTAGTTTTCAAATTTATCATACATAATATATTTATATTGTTTTATCAGCATAAGAACATTTTTTTAAGATGACATTATATTCACCATATCATATACTTTACTAAAAAGAAGTAATAAAATATCATAAAATAAAAAAAAACTTTTTCCACCTGAAAAAACTTTAGTTTTTAACATCAGTCCTGAAATAAGAAATATCATTGTTTAAATGTTTTTCTGTTGTTTTCTTTTATAGCGTTTTGTTTGTTTCCTAACCATTTTCTCCTACAGTAAAATTTTGACACTAACCCTAACTCTAAATCTAACCCTAACTTTAAATATAACTCTAATTCTAACCCTAAGTCATCTGTAATTGTAAGTGGAACATAAGGGGAACATTACCTATTGGACTACTCAAGAGTTTTTTTCTGGTGCTGGCTGGCGTCTTGTTTATAAAAAGCTCTAACTCTAACCCTGGGGTTAGTTTTGTAATTGTTTTCAATGTAATGTTGATGACTGCCTCAGTCAAGAAACAACAGCATAGTGACGGAAGTGATTTCTGATTACTTCCATTGCTCTTGCCACATACAGGGCAGCCCCATACTGGGGGACCAAATTTTGGTGTTGCTAGATATTGAGGCATTATAATCACAACACTGTTTAAGTGGTGGTAGCTGTAGGCAGTAGCAAAAATTGATTGCCTCCACTGCTCATTTTAACACAGGACCTATATGCATATATATTTGTGCCAAGGGGATAAGGCTTTTAAAGTTCAACACTAAATAGCATGCTAATGTGTTGACACTAAGTAATGATTTAAAAAATGAGAGCTAAAACATAGGACTCCACTGAAAAAAGTCATCCTTATTTAACAATATTTTATCCCTTATTTTTCAACCCCTTGGTGACACATGGTACGTTCCAGAAACACAAGCACCAAAACGTAATTCTTTGTTCCTGGCCCTGATCACAAGGTGATCAGTGGCCAGGGACACAATTGCACAGACCCAATCAGGGTCTTATTAAACCCTGTAGGTTCCTGACAAAATATTGCCTCATCGGACAGGTGAGATCACGCTGCTAGTCCCTGCAGTTGAATCCAAGCATAGGGGAGAGAAGATGAGCTGTTAAATGCAGGACGTTCTATGCCATCTTAGTGTCTTTTGAAACCCAAAATATAGGCATAGAAAATCCTAGCATCACAATGGTTTTAAGTAGTGGAAATGACAAACAATCTAAATGAAAACAATCTTAGTTTTCTTTGTATGCATTGGCTGGGGAGAAAATGGCTGATTGGGGGATTAGAGGTGATGCATTGACTGGGGGCAGGTGGCTGTCTGAGGGGAGGAGGGAATGCATTGGCTTTGGGCAGATGGCTGTCTGGGGATGAAGAGGGTAGATTGGCTAAGGGAAGGTGGCTGTCTGGCAGGATGCATTTGCTGGCGGCAGGTGGCTATCTGGGGGATATGGCTAGCTGTGGAATACATTAGTTAAGTCTAGAGGGCAGGTGATTGCTGTGTGTGGGAGATGCATTGATTAAGTCTAGAGGGAAGATGGCTTACTGTGTGTGTGGGGTGCAATGGCTATGTCTGGTGGCAGATGGCTGTGTGTGGGGATGCATTGGCTATGTCTGAGGGCAGATGGCTGCTTGTGGGGATGCACTGGCTAAGTCTGGTGGGCAGGTGGATAACTGTATGTGGGGGGAGGAACTGAGGAAATGGGTGGAGTCTACCTATAGGACCAAAGTAACAAGATAGAAGGTAGTGAATGGGCATGGTATAGCCCTCTGGTAGGTCATGGCCATTAACAGAGTTCAGGATAGGCAACCTTTTTAACAGGATTCACATTCAGAGCAGCCTCATTACAGGGCTTCAGGTTCAGGGAAACAGAGAAAAGCTGGACTAGAAAGGGTGGAACACAAAAGGATATAAAGAAAGCCACAGGAACAATAATAACAAAGAAACAGAACGGCAAGGATAGAAAGGGAACCTACAGTGCCTTGCAAAAGTATTCACCCCCTTGGCATTTTTCATGTTTTGATGCCTCACAACCTGGAATTAAAATGTTTGAGGATTTGCATCATTTAATTTACAGAACATGCCCACAACTTTATTGTGGAGCAAACAACAAAAAAAAAAAAAACAACAGAAAAAGTCAATGTGCATAACTATTCACCCCCCTAAAGTCAATACTTTGTAGAGCCCCCTTTTGCTGCAAAACGCTTTGGACAAGTCTCTATGAGCTTGCCACATCTTACCACTGGGATTTTTGTCCATTCCTCCTTGCAAAACTGCTCCAGCTCCTTCAAGCTGGATGGTTTGCATTTGTGAACAGCAATCTTTAATTCTGACCACAGATTTTCTATTGGATTGAGATCTGGGCTTTAACTAGGCCATTCCACATTTACATGTTTCCCCTTAAACCACTCAAGTGTTGCTTCAAAAAGGCTTCTAATATCTGAATTATATGATCAGCTGAAAGAGGCTAAATTGATTGACCAAGCTGGACCTCAGATGAAACTATAATCAGGTCAGAATTAGAGAAGGAGATGACTGGAAAACAGCATTCAATAGCTAGTATGCTCATCCATTATGGGCCATGACTCACCTATAGTCGGACAGAGAGGAGCATGGAACACTCAATTGCTCACTAAAATGTATTTTAATATTTTTCCAAAGATGTCATCAAATATTTAGACACCTGTCCACATGTGCTAGTTATAAATTACTTAGAAACAAACTAGTCAATCTACTGTCACAAAATCACATTGCCATATACTTCATAACTGATCTTCCTTCAACTAAGAATCTCACCAAACTCATAGTGGTAGACTTATTTTAAAAACAGGCCCATTTCATAGCACTAAAACTATTGCCCCCAGTCAGTGAACTGGCTGACATTTTTATGAAGGAAATCATCGAAATTCATGGTATCCCACAAAGTACTGCGGCAGATAGGGGTACCCAATTTTTATCATGTGTTTTGTATTCCCTATGCAATAATTTATGTATTTCATTTAATTTGTCCTCAGCTCAGCATTCTCCGACCAATGGTCAGACCGAACCTATCTCACCCTTTTCTGGGTGTTTCAGACTTGCCTCAATCAGAGGCAGTCTGAAACACCCCTCACCCTATTTGCATTGGGTGAGGGGGCTTGATTGACATGTCAGTGAATGGGCAGTCCCGGCGGCCATTTTTTTTCTTTCCTGGATAGGCTTCACTCTTGAAGCTTCCAGGAAAACAAAAATAGTGTGAATCGCAGCAAAAATATACCGTAAATGTATGGGCATTGTCACCAATGCAGTGTATTAGGACCCATACATGTAAAGGCATTGTCATGAAGGGGTTTTATCATAGTCCACTTTCTAGAAGGCAATTCTGCAGTTACCTTATTGGACGCATTTCAAAGTGAAGGGCACTCTCAACAGAACCATCACAGTCTTTTAAAAAGTGTACAGCTACTTCTCCAGAACCATACCTTATCTCCTTCTTCTACTCTCTCTTAACCTCAGCTCAGGAACCTGGCCTACTATTGGGAATTTACCCTTATTATGCTAATATAAATGAAACAGTGGACATATATTTTCTTTCCTACCTACAAGGGCTCTACTGTGAGCAAAACCTAAGAAATTTAACTTTTAACATGTTGGCACCACACCCTTCATACGCTTTATCAAATTTTTAAGACCCTGCCAGACTCATGTCGGCATTGCCGATTGACCAGATCTGATACTCTCCATATCTGGTGGCTCTGTCCGAAAATTGGTTTTAAATGTATTCCATATTGCATTTTTATTTTTTTTATTTACTGTTTATACTATTACAATGTATTGTTTGTTTTTTTTCAAAACAACAAAAAACAAAAACAAATCTATACATTGTGTTATCAGAAATCCATGCAAATAAATTAAAAGCAAAATGTGTTTAAAATATATGTTTATGAACTCACTTGTGGCTTGATATGGAAATTAAGTACTTTTCCAAGGGAAAAGAAGGTGATGCCATAAACAAGAAAATCCACAAACACACTGCTTCTTTTATTGGATGCATTTGCTTGCAATTCTGTTAACAAGGACAATTCCACCTGGGGAGGTGTTGGAAATTACCGCCGCGGGGGACTCAGAGGTAAGGCACACCGCTGTATTCAGGATATGTTGTTATAATAGTTGTAAAGAATTAAATGACACAGTAGAAGAAAGAAACTAGATTATTGTTTTTGTAGTGAAGAAGGACCTTTTACCCAGTTGTAATAAAGTAACAGCCAATTCAATATTTGTTTTTGGCCTTCACAGGATTGACACCTCAGTTCAGCTTTTCTGAGCTGTTTCATGCTTTTTATGATTAGCTGTTGAAGTCGATTTATAAATTTGAAATGCAGACAAAGTACTTTTCTATTATGTTTATCACAAATGATGTGCAATATAGGAAAATAATTTGCTTCAAAGAAACTGCTGGAGGAATGTCTTTATACTGTTCTATTTTAACAATTTAAGTTGTTATAATTTACTGGAATGAACTGTTTTTGTACTTTTCTTGCCTTTCTTCCCTTCTTGCATTTACACTTTTTCTATAAAGTCATCAAACTTGAATTCAATTGAGCAGCATTAATGGAACAGCTGTTAAAAGCCAAATAGCACTTTGTAGTAATTTGCTTTTTATTCGTAATAGGTGCTAAATTATAACACTTTGTTGTTCAGCTGTTACAGACTTTTTATGGATGACACACAGTTATGATGAGAAATTTATGAACTACAATTCTTTTTATAAGTCTTATTACTTAGTGTACATAAAGCTGACGATACAAAAATAATCCTTACATTAGGTAAATAGAAAGTTGCATCTAGAATCTATGTTGTCGTAGTAATCTGGTTCTAAATGTGTAGCATATCAAAATTATATAACGTGAAAAAAATTGCAAAAACATTTTAAATATAGAAACTTTAAAGAAGTCTTTACATTGTGCTAACCAAGATGCCAGTTATGTCTTGCTGCTGTACTTCACCATGTTATCTCTATGCCAAAGGCATAGATATCAAAAACAATGATCTCAAAAGTTTGGTTGATTATGCCCTGAATTAATTACACATTGTGACAAAGGAATTCATGCTTCCTCGCAATCGGAAAAAAAAAATAGCTAGATATAATTTCTTTACAAGATGAATGTTGTTTTTATGAAGTGACTTTTAAAGTGTAATGAATTATTAATTTATAAAGTTTAAGCACAATTAAGTAGTATAATTCTGGAATTATAATCCTACAAGATAAATGTTAGTACTGTGTACAGCTCTTACTCCATACACGTAAAGCAGCTTTGAATTTGATTTATGTATATTCTCCATATGCATCGTATCTCATGATAATTAACCCCTTTACACTACATGGTACTTTCATCCTTTAAGGGAAAAAAACACCAAAATTATGATTTCTGTGTTCTTGGATCCAATCACAGTAGCAGAGAACCAATTAGGGTCTTAATGAGCCCTGTGGGTCACTGCCAAAACAACGCATGACCTAGTGACATCACTTGTGAAGTTCAGGAATGGCACAGTTTAGTTAAAGGAAACAGTGCTAACTTTGAGCATCAGTTACATTTAGCCTGTCAAACTTAGGCAACTCAAAGTGGTCTCATCTGACAGAAGAAATTCTACTGCAGGTCCTCAAGAGACAGAATCTTGTGACATTGTTGATGAATCCATCTTCTGGAAGAAGTTAAAAAAAGTAGCATAAACAATTGGAAGAGAGCTTCATTTAGGAGCAATGTATATTTAAAATCTGCATTATGACACAGTAACTGATAATGGATACATGTATCAAAAAAGTGTTATCTACCTTGTTCCATTACAGAGGAAGCATTTCTACAGTGCGTCAGACTGGTCCCAACCAAGAATGTTGCCACGTCCAAAATGCATGTTGAGTTCCCTCTGCAGAGGAAACAAGAATGTCAGACATATGCATTCATCCATCATAAGCCTTATCAGTTAGCAAAGGGTCCATGTCTGTATTATCCTTCACTCTATGGGACTAAGAGTAATAAACACAAACAAATGTAAGAGACCCTCACTTATAACGGACAAGACTTTATAGTCTAGAAAGAAGAAAATGCCATCAAACTCCTGCAAACTGTTTTTTAAAGTGTACATAATTCATTATAGAAAGCTTAAGAATAAGCACAGGTATTCTGTGTATTGTGTGTGTATTGTGTGCTAAACGTTTTAAGTGTCTGCTATTATTGGATTTGCTTTCTGACTTGTGTATGTTGTTTTAAATCTTTTTTTCCTAATTAAATAATGTTTATAATGGTTTCTATTTTTTTTTGATGGATGGTATCACTTTTAAGCCAGTTTGTTGATTGTTTTTCTTTCTACACATTAGCTTTTTGGTTGAGGTTGCCCTATTATTATCGCCATAGCATCAATCTGATTTTGTATAAGGCTTAATAGTCTGCTTAGTGAGACAATAGCCCACTGAGGGTAGTCTCAATTGAAATTTCTTCCCCCCTAATTAATAAAGAAAATAATAAATTCCTAATATTTCATTGTCTCAGTTTTGTAAAGTTTGCAAATTTGTTTGTATGTTTCCTTTATCTGACAAAAAACTATAATGAACTTTAATGAAGTAAAAACCTGTATCCGTCTAAGTAATAGAGTGTGTTTTATCACTCTAAGCTATTTGGTTCTTTCGTTAATGTAATAATTATAATACATTTTTAGTTGAAAAATAGAGGTTTTATTTATTAGAAACATTAAAATAGTTAACAATGATTGCATAAACATTGTATTGTGTGTCCAGAGGTCAATCTATTTATATATAAATATGTTTTTATGTAATTTAAATAATTGTGCTGATTATATTTACTTCAATAGAAAAATGCTATTTACTAATTTGCCAGAAATATAAAGGAACTTATGATGCTACAGTGTACTAACTGACTATGAACCTACCAAAAAACAAGGAATGGGGTGAGGCAACTGCCAACAGAGTATACCTCCAAAAATTGCTCCTTGGCTGCTGGACTGTGGGTCTCCAGCCCGATCGTAAACCAGTAATCAAGAAGAAAAACTTGAAACAGAAAGTCTAATATGGAGTAGACCTACGATTAAGTCCTTCCTGGACGAATACTCGTATTACTCGTAATAATACGTAATACTCATTCCATCGAGTATGGGCTTCCATGTACCAGTTTCTTTTATTATTTGTTATTCAATAAATTCTACTTTATAAGGATCCGGAATTTTCTCTATGATTTCCTGCATATTGAACTTTCTACATTTTTTCTTCCTGACTATGAACCTAGTGTAATATGTCAACAAGATAGTTCAAAATGTAAAATAATTGCTCAAATCTATTGTTATTAGAAAAAGTGTACATAATTATAATAAGATTATATAAGTGATATATGCTAAAGATAAAACATATTCTTTACATCTATTGTAAAGAGGATTTTAAAGAGGCACAAGAAACAACAAAGTAAGATACTTTTAAAGTTATGATATATTAATATTTAAGCAAATAATAAAAGAACCTACATAACATCATTCCTTACAGTGGAATAGTTATCTAACATTGAAAGCCTTTTTCATCCTTTCCTGTTGTTAATATATCTACATATGTAGAAATTTGCTTCCATGGTCAAAGGCCTTCTTATTGTACAATACAGAGACACTCCTGCAGTTAGTGGTGTCCAGACCTATAAATTGTAGGAGTGTCTCTGTATTGTTTAATAGGTAGGCCTTTGGTCCCTGGTAAGAAAGCTAATTGAGATTAAGCTCCATACAAACAACAGTATTTAGTGATATGACCTAGCAATAGCTGTCCAGTCACTAGTAATTTTAAATTTAAGGAGATATGAATCTCCGGACCCCAAACTCCAACCTGGACATACAGTGCAATGTCCGTGTTCGTGTCAGGGGTCTAAAAATCATAATGTTCGGTACCAACCCGAACTTTGTGGTTCGGGTTCTCTCAACTCTAGTAAGTACTTCTTAAATCATCATTCTGTAATGTTTTGTTTAAAAGACATCACTAATTAAGTGGAGGAGAAACCAAGCATTAGAAACTCTTACATAATGGAATCACTGCTAGTGTGAAAGCCCTGTCAGCGACACCTACTCCTTGACTGCCAGTCAGATAGATAAGTACTTGATCACTGAGCTCCATTAGCACTTACGAGTCTGGAGACTTTAAAGCATTGTGGTCAAATAAACAACGTATATCAAGATCTTTGTTTTTCTATTGATTAAATAGTTTCCCACAAAAATCTGCACTTTCATTTTCAATATTCTTCCCTTACTTTTTAATTGTTTTCTATGATTTGCGAAGGAACAAAACATACAAGACAAGAAAGCAATGGAAACAACCATCTTTTGCAAATTGTTCAGTTGCTTCAGGTTAACATATGTAATTTATTCAAGTATAAAAGGCTGATTTATTTTTTGCTTATTTTGCCACATTGTCAGTCCATGTAATCTCCACACGTGCATTTTTAAATTATCTTTTCTACTGCAAAAACTACAAATAGTAGTTTTTTGCAGTAGTTAAGCTACTTAGAGGTGCCCTGCAGTCTGAAGATAATAACCAACTTATTGCTTCCCAATAATCCTACCACTGTGCATTTTTCTTGCAGAAATCCAATGAAACCTATTGCTCTCTCATTTTGTTGTTTTTTTCTTTCGGTTTGTTTGCTCAAATTCCTCTCAGCATCTTTACTTACCACTCAGGCCTTGTCAGTAATTGAGTTGTGCAAAGCCACACGACTATATTAAGAATAATCGGTGTGTAGACAATATTTTTTAGTACACACCCAGATAAAACCACCGAATATAGAAAGTGAGTTTAGAAAGTGTATAACTTCATCTAGTCTTGGTATTTCTATGCTAATTTGAGTAACCTGCTAGTTTCATAACACCCCTTAAAACTAATCTACTAATTGTCAAATTGTGAAATGGTTGACATACAAATGGTATCACAGACATTTGGTGAATCTGAATTTGCAGCATTGAAGTTTGACTTGAACATATGTTAAGACAAAATGATACCTAATTTAATAGTCAGCTAAAAAATGTAATTGTGATAAACTGTACTCCTAAATATGCGGGATAGATGGAGGAAACCATATTAGAACCATGAGATTAGCACTTTTATCTCTGGAAGTCCGGAGTTACAGTTATACTGTGATAATACTTAAAGATAACATTTCTTATTTTCTCAAAATAAATACATACTTTTCTAATACAAAAAAATGCAATAGAAAATATACTCACTACTATTGTGAATAGAGATAAAAGTAGAATGAAAAACATGTAGAAACACGTAAAAACATGTTAGTAATCCAAGAGTCACAAATGGGATACTATGTATCTCTCTGTGCTTGTTAACTTAAGACCTGTTGCTGTTTGCGGAGTCTATCTTTGACATTATCTACAGGCATTCATTTATATTGGATGAATACTTTTGTTGTATAATAATGATACATTGCTCAAAAGTGGTGGGTTTAGTGAGATTCACTGCCCATATACACAAATCTCTGACTGGTTCCGGAGCCATTCACTAACTGAATAATCTACTGTAAAGTGCTGTGGTCATATGACCACCATTATTGCTAATGACATGTAATTAAAATAAATAATACAAAAATATACGTAATACAATACAATAGCAATATACTCATGGGACTTTGCAATACTATATTTACCATAGCATACTTTATTCACAAATAATGAATTACTTGATCAATATTTCAAGGTTCTAAAATGAGCCTTTAGCAAGATTAATGTTACAAACACAAATATCAATCATATATCTAAAAGAAGCAATTAAAAATTACCAAAAATTTGCAAAAAACCCTCACCTATGCACCTGATGTGAAATCTAATTTTGGCAAATGCCCTAAGGCGCCTCAAATGGCTTCTGCACCCCAATGCACAATATGCAAAAAAAATACAGCGTATATGAAAGGTGTGTTATTACATGAATTAAGCAGTGCTTTCCAACAAACTGAGCTCATTATACAAATTTACAAAGTTTTCCCAACACACACTTTACATATCTTCAATACACCCCTCATATTCCAGAAACTTGAATTGCTCAAAAAAATGGTAGCTTATAAAGGCACTAAAAGGGAAGTTTATAGTGGTAACAGCAAGATCGGTATGTATTTGAATAACATTGTGGAAACTCAAGTGCTGTACAGTAAAATTAATGTATTTTTAATAAGTCCAATGCTATTGTGTACTGAATAATAAAACTAAATAATATTGGCACTACTAAAATGTATATGATAAACTGTATTGCTCAGGTTGCTCTAAATCACAGGCTGGAATAGTAGCCCAATTGCCACACCCTTAACCCCTTAGCGACAAGACATTTTCACCTTGACTTTCCCTTGGTGACAATTGCTGTTTTGACATTTCTGGGGTGTTTGTGTTTAGCTGCAATTTTCTTCTTTCTCACATACTGTACCCACACAAATTATATGTTGTTTTTATCGTCATAAGAAGGGCTTTCATTAGATAGCATTATGTTCATCATATCTTATAATTTACTACAAAAAAATCATAAAATATGGGGTCTAGGACACTTCTTCGCCGCATCTTCATCACTGACAGTTCAGCGCGGCAGTTAGAACGCTAAACTGTCAGCAATGAAGTATAACGCGGCCGTTTCACCGCGGCTGCAGCTATGTAAGAGCTGACAGTTCAGCGCTGAACTGTCAGCTCTTACAAATCTAAAGTAAAATAGTAAAATAACCCCCCCTAATAAATGATTCCCCCCAATAGTAACACTAAACCCCAATACGAACACTAAAATTAACTCCAATACTAAAATTAACCCCCTAAACCCTAATACTAACCTCCGACCCCTAATACTAAAATTAACCCCCTAAACCCTAATACTAACCCTAATACTAATCCTAATACTAACCCCCGACCCCTAATACTAAAATTAACCGCCTAAACCCTAATACTAACCCTAATACTAACCCCGGAACCCTAATACTAAAATTAACCCCCTAAACCCTAATACTAACTCTAATACTAACCCCCGACCCCTAATACTAAAATTAACCCCTAACACTAAACCTAATTCTAACCCCCTAAACCCTAATTCTAAACAAACTAAAATCGGTAAAATACTTACCTTTAGCGATGAAATGTCCTGCGATGAAATCTTCAGCGACGATCTGTCTTGTGCTGTAGAGTTGGCGGTGAAGCGGCTGCGCGGAAGCAGCCGCGATGAAGAGTCCCATCCCCTAAAATATGATGAAAAATTTAAAAAAAACACCTTTTCTAACTTTGACCTAAAATATAATTTACAAAAATACAATCATTAAAAAAAGACCCCATCTAAATAGTTTCTAAAAGTTGTCCCGAGTTCAGAAATATGCATGTTTCCATATTTTTCGGTATTTTTATGCTAGTTATGGGGCAAAAACCAAAAATAGTGTTTTTTGGTTTTTTTCTTATATTGAACTTTTGACCCCAACCCAAACCCAAAATTTTATCCTAAAACTAAATTTAACCCCAACTCTAACCCTTATGCTATCCCTTAATATATTTTAATTTTAGTTTAATTTTAACCCTATCGCTTATGTTAAAAATTATTTTATTTACCCTATAGGCTAATCTAACTATTTAACCAGTTTTATAGTAATAAAATATTTATTTAAATTTTTTTACATTGCTATGCTGCTTGACTACCACTAGGGGCAGTCAAGCAGCATATTCAGAGTGATGGAAGTGAAGTTACTTTAACTTCCGAAGCTCAGACCTCCAGAGGGCATAGCCATATTGATGGAGCATGCTGCTCCGTCAATATGGCTCCCACAATCGCTCCGTGGGGCGATCGTGGGGGCCCTAGAAAAGAAAATTTGGTGCTGGCTATTGCCTCGACATTGAGGCAATAGACCAGCACCATTAAAGCTGTTTTCGCGATCGTTGATCGCGAAAACCGCTTGATTCACCGCAGGATGTGCCAGAAAATTGCTATTTTACAAATTTAGCTATGTGTGCACTTAAATAAAAGTGCCTGCTTGCTTCTTAAATTAATCCCCCCATATCATATACTGTTTTTTAAGGACAGATAGGGTTTTCACTTCAGAGCATTCTTTTGAAACATGACCCTTTGAGTAATGAATACATTTTAATAAAGCATAAAAATTTCTAAAAAGTTTTTTTTTTACTTTAATTTTTTTCCGGGACACAGTATACAGTACATGCTCGAATATAAGATGACCCTGAATATAAAACGTCCCCCCCAAAAATAAAAAGCCTGAATATAAAAATACCCTATAAGAAAAACATTTTACTTGCATATATTCAAATGTAAAATTTATAAAAATTTTGACAGAAAAAATGCATTCCTTGTCTTTATTTCCTTTTATTTGCCAATCTGCCCCCCCCCCAGACTTGCCAATGCATCCTCCCACATCACCATCTGCCTCCCAGACTTAGCCAATCCATACCCCACACTTAGTCAATGCATCCCCCACATCTGCCCAGACCTAGCTAATTCTGCCCCCACACAGCCATCTGATCCCCCTAGACTAAGACATTGCTGCCCCCCAGACTGAGCCAATGCTGCCCCCCCAGACTAAGCCAGTGCTGCCTCCCAGACATTGCCAATGCTGCTCCCCCAGACTTGTCCAATGATGCCCCCCAGACTTTACCAATGATGCTACCTCAGACTTTGCTAATGCTGCTCCCTCAGACGTTGCCAATGCTGCTCCCGAGACTTCACCAATGCTGCTTTCCCTTCCCCTTCCCTTAATCATTCCCCATGCTGATCCTGTCTCCCTGGTGTCCAGTGGGGGCAGCCGGAGGATGTCTGCTCGCATTGCACAGACATCCTCCGATGCTGCCTGACACTTCCGAGTTTTCTATGCTGGACCGCCGGAAGTGCAGCACACAGCGTGTGAGAGGCTGTCGGTGAGAGGGATCCAGGTCCTCTGCAGTGTAGCAAATATGGCATATTGTGCCTCTTTCTCTCTGATACAAGATCAAAGGGAAGGATTTTCACACAACACTGATTGTCATTTACTGTTTTTTTTACATTTATTGCATGTGATCAATGTGATTGATTTTTACATAGATCCCATCAATAAATTCAAAAAATAATGGTTAACAAAATCCCCTGCAATGGCTGAGTCAGCGTGTCTCAGCTATTTCAGGCTAAGACTGCCCCTTTTCTGGGTGTTTCAGACTTGCCTCTATCAGAGGCAGTCTGAAACACCCCTCACCCGATTTGAAACAAAACTTTATATCCTCAGTGTCTATATAATCAGTGTTGCCGAACCTGCAGTAAACATGCAGAGTAATCACTGGGGAGGGCTTGAGTCAAACATAAAAAATGTGATTTATGTAGAATTCCTGCATCAAATCACACTGGAAAAAAATATGTTCACTAAAAAAGCAGTAATCGTCACCTTGCACCACAAAGTGAGTTTGGGGACCATACTGTACCTTTAAGTGAAATAAAACATATGAGTGTCCGGAGCACTAATGATTGTGATAAGTGAATAATAAATTAATAGTATTGAATAAATTATACAATTTTACACTTCTGTGGAATGATTCTGGATCTTCTGTAAAGGACTTGATCACAGGAATCCCATATGCAAAAGAAAAGGGAAACAAATATAGTGCTCTCTGTTTGAAATGTCAAGCAGGGTTTAAGGAATCATACTTAAAAAAGCATCACTTATGCTCATGTAATGGTCTAATCAATAGTCATATTCAGGTGTGTACTGGCAGGAATCGCATTTGGCATTCGACATCTGATGAAAAGTAGGATGTTTCTACTTTTTGATATTTTTGATACTATGATGGGATAATAAATGCTTGAATGTTTTGCTACATTTGCATTGTTCCTGACTATTGGTTAGACACATTACATGAGCATAAATTATGCTCTTTGAGTTGTGAGTGTATTTATATCTTTGATTTCTTAATACCTGCTTGATGTTTAAACAGAGCACACTATATATTCTTTCCCTTTTCTTTTGCAAACGAGTCTCCTGTGATCAAGTCTTTTACAAAAGATCCAGATCATTCCACACAAGTGTAAAATTGTATAATTTATTCAATATACTATTAATTTATTATTTTCATATCACAATCATCAGTGCCCTGGACACTTATATGTTCAATGTTATTTTGTATATAACCAACAGAGACCCGTTACGTTGATTAGTATGTAAGGGATTTAATGTTTGAATTTGATATGCTATTGAAAACTTCCATTCAGTGACTTTGCACTGAACAACAGTTTTGAAAGATTTATTTTGTGCTATCCTATAAGTAATGCTGTTTTTTATTTACCATGACAAAATGATAAATGGTTTTGTTTATTTTTCACAAAACAGATTAACCAGCTATCCTGAATTTAAAAGACAGAAAAGAGAAACAGATATGAGAAAGGGAGTGAAACAGATTGGGAAAGTAGGGGAGACAACAATAAAGTGAGAGGGAGAGAACGAGATCATAGACTACTGATTTTCTTGGAACAGGCTTCATATCAAATAATACTACTATGGCTCTATGAGTTTATAAATATACCTTAGTCATATGTAAAAATACTTGATATTGCAGTTCACAATTTTAGTTTTACAAGTCGAATTATGTTATTATGTTTTGCCTTAAACAGCTGACAAGAACCCGTGGAGAAATTATAACCGAATGGAAATATCTATCTATCTACCTATTTATCTAAATTATACATGCACATGATGTACATTTCTTTTGAATACGTATCCATCCATTTGATCACAAATTAGAAGGCCAGTCCTTCTTCAAATCATCCCCAATGGTCCGGGGTCTGGGCAAATGTCCGGAGATCCCATTCAAAATAAATATATATATGTGCCTCTCAGACCCCAGGGGTTTTTGGGCTGGATACAGGCCATTGAACACCCAATAGACATTAATAGCCCTTGGGGGCTTCCCCAAGGCTTTCTGAACTCCATAAATATAAAATAGCATTTTTCTCAACCTACCTCCCTGTGTGCCCTAATCAGCATTCAATTAAATTATTCAGCTAACAATAAATATAGAGAGAACCTACATTTAAATAGGGATGTGTAATTCTGGGTATAACAGTGATTCCTACAGGCATAGTAGTATTATTTTATTAGTGTTTATAAAAAGCTTGGCATTTGCATTGTCATCTAATTGGTTTTAAAGTAAAACTTCCATTAAACAAACCTTGATTGATGTCACACACCTAAAGCTCAAAACACTAGATATTACATATTTAAAAACTGCACACTTATTACTGTACTAGCTGTGACTTCTTTGTTTTGTTAATGCTATAAAACAAGCAAGATTGTGTTTTCTGAGAATGTAGTTATATGTTTAATGCTCTATATTTTCTGTTTCGTACTGCAATATCGAATAAATAGCTGAATACAATATAGAATATACTGACATCCCCTACAAGAGATCACTACAATTTATATTTGGCTTTTACTTTTCATTTTCAGCATCATTTTATTCTGTGTATTTCTGTCACTCCCTTCTGCTTCTCTAACATGCAGGAATTTATATAGCATTAGAAATGAGATTCTTTAATATTCCCAAATATGTCTGAATTCCTCCTGGTGGGAATTTTCATATAAAAGTAATTCACATTAATGGCTTCACAACAGTTAAACATCTCAGAGATGAAATAGAACTGTTCATTTGAAACACATATTTGTGCATGCTTTTACAGTCATCACATGCTTTGATACTGAGATTATAAAAGGGAATAACAGCTCCCCACTAAACATCAGGACTGAAACGTCCTCAAATGTTGTACCAATGAAGGCATGAAAGCTACAAAGAAGAATTACGTATAATTTCCATTTTGGTCTACAGTTTTGTTCCCAATGTTTAATGCTTATTCAATAAGTTTAGTGAATTGAGAATTAGCAATGACTTGCTATTCAGTGAGTATACTGTTATGTTGAATGGCCTAACCTATACTTAAACCAGAGATGGATAAAGCACATTGGCAGTAGTAATGGTGGCCATTAAACCGTAATAGTACAACTCCATTTGGCAAAATAAGAACCCTTGAACATTTTACAGCCATTCTAGTGAGTATTAAATTGATCAGTATATACATTTTATGTATTCCTTTAGTATTTTTATGTCTGCTTCAGTCAGATATATATTAACATTCATAGATCACTGAAGTAACAAGAAGTTTCAAAATGAACAGAAAATTGTGGCAGCTAAATGTACTATATGTGAAAAAGAAACTTTAACAAGATGTATGTCTATAAATGATTTCATATTTTGAAAGTCGTGTTAATTAAATTAATTAAGACAGATTTTTAATAATTTTGTCTGAGTAGTCGACAGGCAATTTAGCCTTAATGGCCAGTTAAAGAAATTCCTGCCTTGCTGGAAACGCATTGCTACCTGCAGTCTCCAACCACTTTCATCTTCTATGTAGGTGGAGACTATAGGTTTACAATTCACCCAACTAGATTACGTATTTGCTCGAATATAAGATGAGTTTTTTTCAGAGCCCAAATCAAGGTCTAGCTATAAAACTAGGATCCAGGTCCTCCGCAGCGCAGCAGGGGACCTGGATCCTCCTGGTAAGCAGCCGGTGGATATCTGCGCAATGTGTGCTGACATCCTCCACTGCTGCCCGGCACTTCCACCAGGACTTCTTTGATAGAACACCGCAATCACGTGACCGTGCGGGGGAAGGGGGGGAGGGAGGATACAATGTCTGGGGTAAAGGTGGGAAGGAGGGGATACAATGTCTGGAGGAAGGGGGAGGAGGAGACACAATGTCTGGGGGAAGGGGGGGAAGCAGGGGATTCTAAGTCTGGGGGAAGAAGGAAAGGAAGGCCTGCAATGGCTGGGTCGAAGGAGGAGAAGCAATGTCTGGGGGAAAGAGGGGATGCAATGCCTGGGGAAGGAGGGGAGGCAATGTCTGGTGGAAGGAGGGGATGTAATGTCAAGGGGGAAGAGGGGATGCCTTGTCTGGGAGCAGATGGGAGGAGAGGATGCAATGGCCGTGGCAGGTGGCTGTCTGTGGAGGAGGGGATGCATTGCTGGGGGCAGGTGGCTATCTTGGGGAAAATGGGAGATGCATTGGATGGGGGTAGGTGGCTATCTGGGAGGATGCATGGGCTGGGGGCAGGTCGCTGGCTGGGGGCTACATTGGCTGATGGCTGTGTATAGCTCCATTGACTAGGTGGGCAGATGGCTACGTTTGTGGGGGATGGCTAAGTCTGGGGGGTAGATTGAGAAATAAAAACAAGAAATGTATTTTTTCATAACATTTTTTATTAAATATGAGAAACATGTCAATTATTATTTACAAGTAAAGCTTTTACAAATAAATATTTTTCTCCTATAGTGTAGTCTTATATTCAGGCTTTTTTCTTTTTTTACTCATTTATTAAATTCTGGTGTGATTTACTCGCTGTTACAGTTCCCCAAAGCCTTCCTTTGCCACAATTTGATTTTTTTTAAAAATCTTTTCCTGATCCTTTTACATTAACCTTATTTTTCCTAAAAATCTCAAAATTGTCTGATTTGTTGTTTGACTTTGAGACTCTGGTAAACACTATACAAGCTGTACTGGTTGCACATTGAGGTCACGTGGAGTTGTATTAATGAAACATAGAAACATACATTGTGTCGGCAGATAAGAACCATTCGGTCCATCTAGTAAGTCCCTGGCCTAACTTTATATCTAGGATAGCCTTGGGTCTATCCCACACTGGCTTAAACTCCTTCACTGTGTTTTCCTCTACCACTTCTGCTGGAAACCACTTCTGCTGGACGCTTCCGTTAAGCTCCCTGTTACACTAACCTGGGACGTTTTTTTTAAACCCGCGCAGCTTCAATAAAGTTAAAAAAAAAAAAAAACGCGACCGGAACTTCCTTCCTCCGTGCAGGGGGGAAGATGCACGGAGGAAACAACGGAGAGCAGCATGGAGGTAAGTACTAGGGAAGGGGGGAGGAGGGTGGCACAAACGAGCAAAGCCTGGCATAATGAGTGGCTAAATATTGGCACAGTGTGGGGCAAAATCCTGGCATAATGAGGTGAGGGGCAAAATCCTGGCATAGTGAGAGGCAATATCCTGGCATACAGTGGCAAAATCCTGGCATATTGAGAGGCAAAATTCTGGCATAATGAGGGGCAAAATCCTGGCACAGAGGGGCAAAATCCTGGCATTGTGAGAGGCTAAATCCTGGCATTGTGAGGGGCAAAATAGTGGCATTATGAGGGGCAATATCCTGGCATACAGTGGCAAAATCCTGGCATATTGAGAGGCAAAATTCTGGCATAATGAGGGGCAAAATCCTGGCACAGAGGGGCAAAATCCTGGCATTGTGAGAGGCTAAATCCTGGCATTGTGAGGGGCAAAATAGTGGCATTATGAGGGGCAATATCCTGGCATACAGTGGCAAAATCCTGGCATAGTGAGAGGCTAAATCCTGGCATTGTGAGGGGCAAAATAGTGGCATTATGAGGGGCAATATCCTGGCATACAGTGGCAAAATCCTGGCATAGTGAGAGGCTAAATCCTGGCATTGTGAGGGGCAAAATAGTGGCATTATGAGGGGCAATATCCTGGCATACAGTGGCAAAATCCTGGCATATTGAGAGGCAAAATTCTGGCATTGTGAGGGGCAAAATTGTGGCATAATGAGGGGCAAAATTGTGGCATAATGAGGGGCAAAATCCTGGCACAGAGTGGCAAAATCCTGGCAAATTGAGGGGCAAGATCCTGGCAAATTGTGGGGCACAATCCTGGCATAGAGTGGAAAAATCCTGGCAAATTGAGGGGCAAGATCCTGGCAAATTGTGGGGCACAATCCTGGCATAGAGTGGAAAAATCCTGGCATATTGAGGGGCAAAATCCTGGCAGATTGAGTGGCACAATCCTGGCATATTGAGGGGCTAAATCCTGGCATATTAAATGGCTAAATCCTGGCATATTGAGTGGCAAAATTCTGGCATTTTGAATGGCTAAATCACAGTGCATCCGGTGCTGTGAGGAAGAACAAAGTGCCAATCTTCTAGCACAACGTGGTCTGTGAGACCACTTTCAACATTGAGCACTTTTCCTTCTGGCTGAGTGTTTCTCTTAGTGTGTTATTGTGTGCTTTCTGAGTGTGTCTGTGAGTCAGTGTGTGCTGGCTGAGTGGATCTGTGAGTGTGTGCTGGCTGAGTGTGATTGTGTGCTGACTGAGTGTGTCTGTGAGTCAGTGTGTGCTCACTGAGTGTGTCTATGAATGACTGTGTGATATGTGTAAGTGTTCACATTTAGGACACAGCAATAACAATGTGAGTTAGTCAGCCGCACACAATTTTATCTATACCAAATGTTTATAGATGTTTGTAGAATAATTATGAGACAAATAAAATTCTAGGAGCTGTTCATTTCTAGAAGCTGGGATTTGAGTCTGATCTTGAAATATGCTATTTCTACAGTTCATTTTTATTATCACTTGCATATATTTTATTTAATAATGTGTGTCCGTGAGGGCCTCATGTTCGACTTTCGCCTAAGGCCTCACAAAGTCTAGAGCCGCCACTGCTCTAAGGTATATACTTGTCAGATCCTGGGAATGATATTCATTAATGATGTCCATTACCAGTATATTGTAGTGTGAATTGTGATTTTACCCACACTCCCTAACTGAAGGGGAACTGTGAGTAAAGTATAGTGTGGGTTGTGATTTTTACCTGCACTCCCAACCTGAAGGAGATCTTTTTTGTATGTAATAATACAATCAGCCACAGAAAAGAATTGGACTAAATCACTTAATTTAAATAAACTATAAAATTATGTTTGGGAGTCCAGAGTCATGAGAAGACCACTAGCATGTATTGAAAAGTTCAACTAACATCAACATTTTTAAAACCAATGACTTATTTTACAAAACTGATTCTTAAGGTCCCTACAACAAACACACACTCATTATATAAATTAAATAAAATAAAGTCTTACATGTATAACTATATTTCGGGGCTGAGAATTATTTGTGCCATAAACAGTTCCTATTTTAGACATTTTTTTCATCAAAGTTTTTAAGCTCACACTTTAAGTTTTACTAATGTAATAAAAAAAAGTCCAGTTTAATCAATCTTCCTTATTTGCAAGAATAATATATTTGTAGCATTTAAATATTTGAAAGAATAGATTTAGTCTTGGTGTCAAACTGCAGCTTTGTTATAATACAGCAATGAATGCTATTTTTCAAATTTAATGTACTGTACTACATGTTTCCAGTATAATTGAGTATTCTATTAGAGCTAAGCAAACATTTTGCAAATCAACACTTTAAAGGAGCGGTTTAGAATTGACACGGTCTACTAAATATTTCATTTTTGTCACAGTTGAAAAGATGGCCGAACATTTTTCAATGGAGATTGTACTCAAACTAAGCCCAATTACATGTTATTATGAAATAGAGCATTGCATAATTATATCTCCAGTGTTTTAATTGTCTTACTTGCCCCGACAGGCCTAACATCATCTTCAAAAGGCCAACTCTTTAAAACAAACTTTGGCCACCAGTGTCCTTCAGGAGTTGAGAACCTCAAAAAATCCCATTTTTTAAGCACACAATCTCTAGGCTTTCACAGATGTGGAAGATGTAAAATGTGTCATACATGCAGCAAACAAAAGATAAGAATAGTTCATTTTACCTGCACAAAGACGGGCATTACATATCAAATCAAACAGTTTATACACTGCAAGTCGGTTAATGTGGTGTATCTGTTGCAGTGTAGTTGTGGCATCCAATATATAGGACGAACCGCTAGAGAATTAAAAACTAGAGGCCTAGAACATCTGGGTGGCATAAGAAATAAAAGTCAAAAACATAACGTCCCGCTGCACTGCAACAGTTGCAGTTCATTTAAAACAAGTGAATTACAAATAATTGGTATTAACTTGGTTAAACCCCATTGGAGAGAAAGTGATCCCTCAATATATCTAGCTAGGAGAGAAACGGAGTGGATATACAAGGTGGGTACTCACGAAAAAGGGGGACTCAATACAGATCTTGATATACCAGCCTTTTACTGAAGAAAAGAAGGAAGGGAAGAGAAAGAAGGGGGAAAAAAAAGGAAAAGAGGTTTTATCTATGATTTTTCGTGCCCCCATAAACCCTCCCCGCCCTGGTGATGGATATAGTATCCCCTACAAATATATGTAATTGCTGTGTTTTACATTCGTTCCTTTTTTGTGTCTTTTTCAGAATTATGGACTCCTTCATGTTCTATGTGCATGGATTGTTATATTTTATGTGCTGTTTTTGTAATACCAACTGTGAATTTGATGAGAAAGAGGCAGCTTGTGATTATCACTGTTGTTTTCCTTTGTATATTTAACCACTGAAACCCCCTTGATAAGGGGATAAATATATGATCACTTGGCCATTCATTTATCTTGTCATTATGGATACAGTTATCCTTTTATTCATGATTCTGTGTAAAAAAAAAAAAGTACTACCTTTAAATGTTGGAGGTGGAGAGCTTTTTTCTTGTGGGGAGGGGGCATGGCCTAGACACCATTTTTGGTGTGGGGCCAGCCCCCTCCTTTGGATAGTATTCATGGGAGGAGAGGGACCTGGGTGTGCCATCAGCCCACCTAACGCCCCCCTCTGTTTTGACGTATGGACGGAGGTTGTGTTTTCTTCACCCAGATCCCGCCTCCTCCAAACGAAGACTAACGCCATTTGTTTGTTGACGGACCATGTGTCCACCACACTCCACCCCCTCTGTGCTGTCGGCCATCTTACTGAAGCCCCAGAGACTCCTATTGCATGGTAGCTCACTAGTTCCAGTCTATTTTTTAGCCCGTTTTGCCTGTTCATGATTGCCAACCTGTTATGTGTGTTAGCATATGTCCTCCTGTATGCATTTTTTATGACATTTTATGTAATGTGCTTTTTTTTATTAATACTGAAACCGGAAGTTGTGCAAAACAGGATATTGGATTGTAATTGAAGCACCTATTTAAACGGATGGACACTGCTTCTAATCTGCACCTGGACACTTCATTTTTTCATTTCTCCTGAGGAAGCCGGATATTACAGGTGAAACGCGTTGAGAAAACCTCATATCTGTACCTCGGAGTGGGGGGAGTTGGAGTTGCACACAGACTCTCCCCCAGTTGCAAGCTCATAGTGCACATGTGTATGTGCTTATGTTTCTGTAAGTGTCATTTTGTATTTTATCTGTGTTTGATTTTGGATACTGCACCATTGGCTTTTTAATCTTTTATAGATTTATTAAAATAAAACTTTCCATGAACGTGAGAATCATCAGTGTTATCTGTTGACAGGCTTTTTAAGAAGATTTGTTTGTGAGTGTATATACACCCCACTATACACCTCCTGTTACACCATACAGTGTTACACTACAATACTTTTTTTCTCTTCCATGCGCTCCCTCATTTGTTCATATTCATGAACACAGATAAAAGTGCTAGTCTTATAAAGTATCCATGTAGAGTAACACAGAATGAAATCAGTAGTGAGGTTTTGTATATATATATTTAGAAATATCTATCCTGACTCACTCAGCTGTGACAGTCCCTCAGTGCCTTTAATTGCTATAATTCTGAACCTGACCATAGATTTGTTTCATGTGACAACTTAAGTGTGTATGTTAAGGATGAATGAAACCGTAAAAAAGAAAAGTTTGCAATAGCAAAGGGTTCTTGCAAATATTTATCTTATGTCTTAGTGTAATGTGCTTAAACTTACCTTTGAATCTTCAGCATCTTCTGTGCTCTATCTTCTACTTCAGTGCCCACATCATTTGGAAGGTTTAAGCCCCTCCCTTCACCGTCTGCCTTTCTCTGCCTACTTCACTGTTATTATTCATATCTGTTCACATTAATATTTGCCTACATGTTCACTTTCACATTGTATTCATATTCACATGTATTCCTACTTCATTGTCACCCATACTAACTGTTCACCGTTGGATGAGCACACTCGTTTGCATTCTCATTCTCCTCAGTATTCCTATCAGCAAATTATATCCTCCCTCCCATTCTCTTGGATGTTATTTAACAGACTTACTAATCAGCAATGTAAACCAGGGAGAAATCTCCTATTATATATATTGAAACATTTTTGGGGGGTTAAGGGTTTTGCCTCTTTAATCTAGTTAGTATATACTGTATGTGTTACTTGAAAGGTGGGAGGTACATAATTAAGAGCCTGGACTCTCCAGTCATAATATTTAATTATTGACCAAACATTCTAATACTGAAAAAGAAGGTTACTTCACAATGATACCATGACATCCTGCAGCATTACAAAAATAGATAACTAAGGGAATAATTTTTTAAAATTTACTTGAGATCAGTATATCAAGGTAATTGTGAATGGTTCCTTTTAAGGTATCTCTAATTGTATTAGTGTATCCATAACTCTGAGTTTTTTTATTCTCAATCCAGTGGGCAAATGGTTTAATGTTAGAAAAAATATTTTTCATCCCTGCTATCATGATTTTAACAGTTGCTCTCTGTATGTATTTACACTATATTTCTTCATTTTGGTGACACTTGCTTTAATTGCTTCTTTTCTAGTGTTGAGCGAACCCGAACCGCACTGTTTGGGTTCGTACCGAACATAACGTTTTTTGGACCCTGGACCCGAACAAGGACATTCCACTGTATGTTCGTGTTGGAGTTCGTGGTTAGGCGATTTAATGGCGCATTTTGAAAGGCTGCAGGGAAGCCAATCAACAAGCGTTTGACTCGTTTGCCCTTAGAAGCGATCACAACCATGCCTACTAATGGCTCTAAGCTGGAGTCACGTACACGCACATCACATGAGCTCTTCTTAGTGTAGGGAGAGGATGCTGCAGCTGTGAGGGACAGATTAAAAAAAATTCTGGTGTTGAATCTGCAAACTACAGCGATTATTCAAACTACAGCGATTATTCAAATTACAGTGATTATTTTAGTGGGTGCTATACTACATATTTGTACCCTGCGAGTGCAGTGCACTTGCAACTGCATGTGTACCAGGCACATGACTTCAATCCTGTTCTGTTAGCTCAGTGGGCAACATCTAGGCATTTTTAAATACTGCAATTTATTGGTGTTAAATAGTACATTTGCGTCTTGCGGTGCACTTCATATCTGAGAGTCAAATAGAACAGTCCAATACTGTGCTTACAGCGCACTTTGAAAAATTCTAATTGTTTTGGGTGCTAAATAGTACATTTGCTTCTTGCGGTGCATTTCATATCTGAGAGTCAAATAGAACAGTCCAATACTGTGCTTACAACGCACTTTGAAAAATTCCAATTGTTTTGAGTGGTAAATAGTACATTTGCGTCTTGCGGTGCACTTCATATCTGAGAGTCAAACAGAACAGTGAAATACTGTGCTTACAGCGCATTTTGAAAAATTCGAATTGTTTTGGGTGGTAAATAGTACATTTGCGTCTTGCGGTGCACTTCATATCTGAGAGTCAAATAGAACAGTCCAATACTGTGCTTACAGCGCACTTTGAAAAATTCGAATTGTTTTGGGTGGTAAATAGTACATTTGCGTCTTGCGGTGGACTTCATATCTGAGAGTCAAATAGAACAGTCCAATACTGTGCTTACAACGCACTTTGAAAAATTCTAATTGTTTTGGGTGCTAAATAGTACATTTACGTCTTTCGGTGCATTTCTTGCAGTCCAATAAACAAAAAAACAAAAAAAATACAAATAAAAATTGTTGACTATTGGGGGTTACATTGTCACCTGACATAAACCATCTGTTACTTTGGTGGGTGACCGCAAAGAATGAGGAGAGCGTCAAATAAGGGATGTGGCCCTGGTCGTGGTGCTGCTGGTGTTGGTGGAGCTCCTGTTGCAAGTAGGGGATGTGGTCGATCTGTGTCAGCTACACGCACAAGTGAAACACCTTCCTCAGGTGCTAGTACGCGACAGAACCTTCAGCGTTATTTGCCGCTCTTAGAATTGTGAGGCCAGAACAAGTACAGGCGATAGTAGATTGGGTGGCCGAAAGTGCCTCCAGTTCCTTCACATTGTCTCCCACCCGGTCCCCTGCTGAAAGCTCAGAATTGACACCTGCAGCCCATTGCCATCTTTCTTTCACCTCACCCCCTTGCAAATCAGCAAAGCAGTCTGAGCACAAGTCATGCAGCAGTCTCTTTTGTTTTTTGATGACTCTGCTGGCGGGGTCATCAAACCTAGCCTTGCCCCAGAAGTGGAAGAGATTGAGCTCACTGATGCACAACCACTTATGTGTCAGGATGTGGACATGCGAGGACCACCGCAGCACGTCTCTGATGATGACGAAACACAGGTGCCAACTGCTGTGGCTTTCGGCAGTGTGCAGACCGGCAAGGAGGGCAGGGTTGAGGAGTGGGTGGAAGATGATGTGGAGGATGATGAGGTCCTAGACCCCACATGGAATCAAGGTCATGTGAGTGACCAGTTTGGAGGAAGAGGCGGTGGTCGCAAAGAGGCACCAGCGCAGCATAAGAAGGAGCAGGGTGCAAAACCGTAGCGGCCGTACCCTAGACAGTACGCCTGCTACTGCCCACCGCACCCAGGGGCCGAGCACACCAAAGCCAGCTCCAATGAGTTCCCTGGCGTGGTAGTTCTTTAGACAATGTGCTGATGACAAGACACGAGTGGTTTGCAAGATGTGCAATCAGAACCTGAAGCGTGGCATAAACGTGCTAAACCTGAGCACAACCTGCATGACCAGGCATCTACATGCAAAGCACGAGCTGCAGTCGAGTAAGCATCTCAAAACCCAAGAAAAGTCTCATGCTCCTCCTGCTTCCTCTTCTGCTGCTGTCTTGGCCTCTTCCTCCAGCTCTGGAGTCACAGTGGCACCTGCCACGGAGCAAATAGAGGAAGTGGCAGCAACGCCACAACATCCGCCACCATCCCCAATCATCTCCACACTGTCCCATGGAAGCGTTCAGCTGTCCATCTCCCAAACACTGGAGAGAAAGAGAAAGTATGGCCCTACCCACCCATGAACACTGACCTGGATGCAAGCATTTCCAAATTCCTGGCCTTTGAAATGCTGTCATTCCGTCTGTTGGAGATGGACAGTTTTAAAAACCTGATGGCGGTGGCTGTCCCACAGTACGTGGTTTCCAACCGCCACTACTTTTCCCGGCGAGCCATCCCTTCCCTGCACAAGCAATTGGCGGACAAAATCAGGTGGGCACTGCGCAACGCCATCTGTGGCAAGGTCCACATAACCACAGATACGTGGACCAGTAAGCATGGGCATGGACACTATATCTCCCTAACTGCACACTGGGCAAATGTAGTGTCGGATGGGCCTGAGGCAGATAGCAGTTTGGCGCATGTCCTTCCGCCACCGAGGATTGCAGTGCATTTTTCTTTGCTTCCTGTTGCCTCCTCCTCCTACTCAGCTTCTTCCTTCTCCTCTACCATCTCCTGTACCACCTCCTTATCTGGTCAGCGTAACACCTTCACCACCAACTTCAGCACAGCCAGGGGGAAACGACAGCAGGCTATTTTAAAACTCATATGTATGGGGGGAAAACCCCACAGTGCGCAGGACCTGTGGACGGGCATGGAACAACAGATCAATGAGTAGTTGTTGCCACTGAGCCTCAAGCCTGGCCTGGTGGTGTGCGATAATGGGCAAAATCTCGTAGCAGCTCTTGGCCTAGCCGGCTTGACGCACATCCCTTGCCTGGGGCATGTGCTGAATTTGGTGGTGCAGAAATTCCTGAAAAACTACCCAGATTTATCAGAGCTGCTGCAGAAAGTGCGGGCCGTCTGTGCGCACTTTAGGCGTTCTCACCCTGCTGCTGCTCGCCTGTCTGTGCTGCAGCATAACTTAGGCCTTCACGCTCACCGCCTCATATGCGACGTGCCCACAAGGTGGAACTCCACCTTGCATATTCTGGAGAAATTGTGCGAGCAGCAGCAGGCGATAGTGGAGTATCAGCTGCAGCACGCACGGGTCAGTCGCTCTGCGGAACAGCACCACTTCACCCAGGGCCGATCCTAGGGTCACGGGCTCCTGGGTGCAGGTTTTCCTTTGGCGCCCAAGGGTGGGCGTGGCTATATTATGAACTCCTCCCCTTTAGACATTTCTGTTCCAGACATGCCCATTTCAATATTGGGGAGAGGGGGAGGGAGAAAACTTTATTTTAATGTAAAGGACCAACGTTTATTTTAAATAAAGATATATATTTTGCCATAATACTGTGTAGTGGTTTTATTTATTTCTATGATGCTCAGCCAGCAACATGGGAGACTTTTTGCTGGCTAGCAGAATGAGTTTTTACTACCGTTTTACTACCATACTACCCATGATTCCTAACCAGCCAAAGTCTCTCATTAGTCTGGCTGAGCATCATTGGAAAAGAAGTACACAATGAGTGATAAATAATATTCCACCAAGTCAGTCACTCACGTGTCTCTCTCTCTCCCCGTACCCTCATGTCTGTCTGTCTCTCCCCGTACCCTCATGTCTGTCTCTCTCTCCCCGTACCCTCATGTCTGTCTCTCTCTCCCCATTCCCTCATGTCTGTCTCTCTCTCCACTCATGCTCCATGTCTCTCTCTCTCTCCATTCATGCTCCATGTCTGTCTCTCTCCACTCATACTCCATGTCTGTCTGTCTCTCACTCTGCACTCATTCCCCATGTCTGTCTCTCACTCTCCACTCATTGCCCATGTCTGTCTCTCTCTCCACTCATGCCCCATGTTTGTCTATCTCCACTCATACCCCATGTCTGTCTGTCACACCCCATATCTTTCTCCTACCTACCATGTATTTGTCTCTTCCCATGTCCCTTTTTCATGCCCCCTACTGACCTCATCTCAGAACTCAATTAGCGCTGCCTTGATCTCCCCGCACATAGTGATGACTCCGACGGTTATGTTCCGACGCTCTAAGTCATCACTGTGCATGGAAAGAGCAGAAAGCGCTGACTGAGGTCTAAGGGGAAACATGGCGCCGATCTGCAGAGCTGGCTCTGAGAGGCAGCAAAGCAGCACATGGGCAGCCCATTTGCAGAAGTGTTCTTAGTGTACACTTTGCCATTAACATAAGCAACAGCCAGTTTGCCTATTAAAAATTCTACAGTTTGCCCAATAAAAATGCCAGTTCGTCCATTAAAATACACCAGTTTCCCAAGTAATATGCAAATTATTTTGCCCATTAATATGCCACAGCCAGTTTGTCCATTAATATACAACAGCCAATTTGCCCACTGATATGTCACAGACAGTTTTCCCATTTATATACCTATGCTAGTTTGCCAATTACTAGGCTACAGCCAATATGCCACAGTTAGTTTACCCAATAAAAGCATAATCTCCTCTCCTGCCTTCCCCAGTACTCACCTTGCTGTTGCTCTCGCGTCCCCGGCCGTCTCCTCCGCATAGTCTTCCCTCTACGCACGCTGAGTGCAGGAGGCGGGAAATAGACGCAAGCTGGTTGGGGGCTGGTGCCCTCCATGTGATAAATTGATGAGCGCAGTGAGGACCCCGGGCAAGAACACACTTGCACACAGCCACACATAAATACACACAGTCATACATAAATACACACAGTCACACATAAATACACACAGTCATACATAAATACACACAGTCACACAAACACAGTTACACACTTAGTCACCCTCACAGACATACATTTACACAGACACCCTTATACACACTGTCACACATACATAAATACACACACAGCCACCTTTACACACTTAGACACAGGATACACTTGCACAGGCACTCATGTACACACACTTACACAGACAGTTACACAGACATAGTTATACACATTGACACACACATACACATTCACACACACTTACACAGACAGTAACACACACATAGTTATACACATTGACACACACATACACACTTATACACATACACACACACTTACACAGACAGTAACACACATAGTTATACACATTGACACACACATACACACTTATACACATACACACACACTTACACAGACAGTAACACACACATAGTTATACACATTGACACACACATACACACTTGTACACATACACTTACACAGACAGTAACACACACATAGTTATACACATTGACACACACATACACACTTATACACATTCACACACACTTACACAGACATTAACACACACATAGTTAAACACATTGACACACACATACACATACACTTCCTTTTTTTATTTTATATTTTAACAATACCCTCCCCAAACTGCTATCACCTCCTCCTCCTAGCTAATCCAAGCACAGAGCAACGGGGGAAAGCTCCGCCCCCATCGCGTTCTGTGATTGGCTGCAGGGAGGAGGAGGTTCTCTATGGTGTCTTGGCAGATGAGAACCTCCTCCTCCCGGCAGCAGCCAATCACAGAACGCGACGGGGGCGGAGCTTGCACCCGTCGCGCTGTGCTTGCTTTAACAAGGAGGAGGACGGCAGGGATTGAGCTCCCTGCTACAGCGCCTCTCCTCTCGTGCGCCTGGGCGCGGTGCACCCCGTGCACCCGCCCAGGATCGGCCCTGACTTCACCACCAATGAGTGGGCCTCCATGCGAGACATGTGTGCCATTTTGCACTGTTTCGAGTACTCCACCAACATGGCCAGTGCCAATGACGCCGTTCTCAGCTTTACTATCCCGCTTGTATGTCTCCTTGAAAAAATGCTTAGGGCGATGATGGAAGAGGATGTGGCACAGAAGGAATAGGAGGAGGAAGAAGAGGCATCATTTCCACGGTTATCAGGCCAGTCATTCACAAGTGGCTTGGAGGGTGGGTTCCTGCACCAGCATAGGCCAGGTACACAACTGTCAAGCCAGGGCACAGTTTTGGAGGAGAATGAGGATGATGATGATGAGGAGGAGAAACCGTGTTCACAGCAGGGTGGCACCTTACGCAGCTCGTGGGCATCACTGGAGCGTGGCTGGGGGGATACGTAAGACACAGATGATACACCTCCCACAGAGAACAGCTTCTGTGCAGCTTGGCACACATGAGCGACTACATGCTGCAGTGCCTGCGCAACGACTGCCGAGTTGCCCACATTCTATCTGATTACTGGGTGACCACCCTGTTGGATCCCCGTTACAAGGACAACGTGCCGTCCTTGATTCCATCACTGGAGCGTGATCGTAAGATGCATGACTACAAGCGCACTCTGGTTGAGCCGCTGCTGAGGGCATTCCAAAATGACACGGGGGGTTCAATGGAAGCACAAGGCGAAGGCAGAGGAAGAGGTCGCCAACGCAGCTGGGGCACCGCCAGCACCTCAGAAGGCAGGGTTAGCATGGCCAAAATGTGGAAAAACTTTGTCAGCACGCCACAACAAGCAGCACCAGCATCTGATATGCAACGTCTTAGCAGGAGGCAGCATTTCAGCAACATGGTGGAACAGTACGTGTGCACAGGCCTACACGTACTGACTGATGGGTCTGCCCCATTCAACTTCTGGGTCTCCAAATTGGGCACATGGTCTGAACTTGCCCTTTATGCCTTGGAGGTGCTGGCCTGCCCTGTAGCCAGTGTATTGTCTGAACGTGTGTTTAGCACGGCAGGGGGCGTTATCACAGACAAGCGCAGCCGCCTGTCCACAGCCAAAGTGGACAAGCTCATGTTTATTAAGATGAACCAGGCATGGATCCCACCAGACTTCTCTGTACCTTGTGCAGAATAGACATTTATACCGGCCTCACCCAGTCATTGTTATACTCAAGTGCACTTATTCTTTGTTTTCTGTTGTTACATGTCACAATATTTTGGGGGCTACCCCAATTTAAAAAACCAAAACCAAATAAAAAACAGTGTTGGCTACCTCCTCCTCCTCCAGTGCCGCTTCCACCTACACCGCCACGGTCACCGCCTCCTCAACCTATGGGTCACTTAGTATAAACTGAAAGAGAATACCCGACACTCCAACCCTCTCTCAAATGGATAATTCTGTTGATCCTCCTGGCAGCCATGCTTTAGATTTAGATTTATGTTCTTCCAAAGCTAAAGTCAAAGATTCCATCTAGTGCTATTTTATGGCTCAGCTGTATTTGTAATTTGTATGTATTTTATGTTATTTTAAGTTATTTCCCTATCCACATTTGCTTGCAGGGCACTTGTCCTACTCTTACCCACATTTTACTTCCTTTTGTATCCCTCTAGCCCTTTCCATGACTTTTTTAGAGGCATTTTAGTGGCCAAAAGTTCGTGTCCCCATTGACTTCAATGGGGTTCGGGGTCAAGTTCGACATTTTTTCGAAGTTCGGCCGAACCTGCCGAACCCGAACATCCAGGTGTCCGCTCAACTCTATTCTTTTCTTATTCTTTGTATATCATTTTGTTGCTAGTTACAATAATTAATAATTATGTTTTTTTATTTTATTTTGTGCACGTTATTTCCCTGTAAAAAGAAACTTCTATATATTATTTTTAACTTGTTGATGTTGGATTTAGATATACAGTAGACATTAACATTACAGAAACCCTATGAAAAATTAAAATAAAATCAATGGAATATTTTACCAAAGTGCAGTGTATTTTTTTCTAAAAAAGTGTGAACATGTTTTTGAATTACATTCTGTCCTACTTTATATATTAGTCAAACATCATGTATGGTTTAAATGTTTCAATTCAATATGTTTCCACTGCACATTTAATATTAATAAATCAATTTTATTTAATGCTAATATCACAGGGAAATCTTTTGCTACTAAATCATTACTAACAGTGACAGGATATTTATTATTCATTTAGTTACATGCAAATGTGTTCTGAGATGCATTAGATGGATAAAAAATAAAACTTAAGCACAATCCAATGATTTCAGTTTCTATCCATGCTATTGCAGACCATACTATTGCAGACAATACCATGGAACAAATTCAAACATGCATTTGACGTTACAAACTGTGGCACAGAGCTCACACCATGCATATTTTTTTTTTTTTTCCGACACTCAGATACCTACACATATTTTCGTACGTAAGTCGTATGACAGTTTAATGGGTCATCCTTGTGTCTATTTTATCCACTTTATATAATTAACCCCTTAGTGACAAGACATTTTCACCTTGACTTTCCCTTGGTGACAATGGCTGTTTTGACATTTCTAGGGTGTTTGTGTTTAGCTGTAATTTTTTTCTTTCTCACATACAGTACCCACACAAATTATATGTTGTTTTTATCGTCATAGGAAGGGCTTTCATTAGATACCATTATGTTCATCATATCTTATAATTTACTACAAAAAAAATCATAAAATATGATGAAATTTTTTTTAAAAAACCACTTTTTCTAACTTTGACCTAAAATATAATTTACACAAATAAAATCATTAAAAAAGACCCCATCTAAATAGTTTCTAAATGTTCTCCCGAGTTCAAAAATATGCATGTTTCCATATTTTTTGGTATTTTTTGCGAGTTATGGGGCAAAAAACAAAAATAGTGTTTTTTGTTTTTTTCCTATATTGACCTTTTGATCCCAACCCGAACCCACAATTTAACCCTAACACTAAATTTAACCCCAACTCTAATCCTTATTATATCCCTTAATATTTTTTAACTTTCATTTAATTTTAACCCTATCCCTTATGCTAAAAAATATTTAATTTTAACCCTATAGGTTAATATAGCTAAATAACCTGTTTTTAATTAATTAAATATGTATTTTAAATATTTTGCATTGCAATGCTACTAAACTACCACTAGGGGCAGTCAAGTAGCATATTCAGAGCGACGGAAGTGAAGTTACTTTCACTTCCGAAGCTCAGACCGGCAGAGGGCTTACCCATATTGACGGAGCAGCATGCTCTGTCAATATGGCTCCCCACGATCGCTCCGTGGGGCGATCGTGGGGGTCCCAAAATAGATATTTCGGTGCTGGCTATTGCCTCGATGTCGAGGCAATAGACCAGCACTGTTAAAGCGGTTTTTGCGATCGTTGATCGCGAAAATCGCTTCATTCACTGCAGGACGTGCCAGGCACGTCCTTTGTCGTTAAGGGAGTTTCTCCCAGGACGTGCCTGGCACGTCCTTTGTCGTCAAGGGGTTAATAAATCTTTATTCATTCTTTATTCAACATTTATAGCCATAGGTATCAACAAGATAGATACATACACATCTAGACATACGTATATGTCAGAATTAGAAAATATCTAAAAATAGATACAGGTTCATAAAACACACAAAAACAAAACAAAAGAAAAAACAGAAAACTAACATAACAAGCAACAGTTCCGCCAGGATTTACCACGTCTACCTCCATAGATGCAGCCCACTAATCACAGAAAGTCAGCCTCGTGGCCTCCCACAAAGCCCAGATCTCCTCAAATTTATTCGGAAATCCCCTCGAAAGATAGAAGGCCCTCTCAGTTTTAAGCTGGAATTCGACCTGTTTACTAATGTCCGCCCATTTGGGGAGGTCTTGGCTCCTCCAGAGTCAGGCGAGTGAAAGCTTTACTGCCATGAGTAGGTTTTTTTCAAAGATCTGTTTTGATGATCTACCTGAGCCCAGATTCATGTGAAATAAAAAGGTTTCAGGCGTTAATAAGACATCTCTTTGAAAGATCACATTTAGTATCTGTGAGACCTGACATTTAATAGAAGTCAAGCAGTGACATGACCACCAGATGTGGAGATGAGGACCCTCCCCTCCACCACATCTCCAACATAGATTTATGGAATCCGGAAAGAATTTATTAAGACGTGATGGAAGAAAGTACCATCGAAAGAGTACCTTATAAAATGATTCCTGTAAATTGATACTGTGTAAGGCACCTCTGGGATTATGGCATGTCCGATTCCAAATTTCCATAGGGAATGATTCCCCTAAGTCTAGTTCCTAATGATATATAGGATTACGTTTATCATTTATCGATAGATCCTCCAGCAGGGACCGCAATCTGGACACCGCCCCCAACCTCTTACTGAGGTGTAGGAAATCGTCCAAAGAGGATGTCTCTACCGGAGGATTCACGTCTAAGTATGTTTTAATTCTAATATAGTTAAATAGTTGAGAGCTTGGTAGATTTGATGACTCATGTAAGGTATCATATGGGGCGATTTTCCCTCCCAGCATTATATCAGAGATTTCCAACAGGCCTGAAAGTGACCACTGAGTAATATTCAAATTGGGAACTGCGATCGTGAGGGCCCCCAGAGGAGCCAAGCTGGTAATGCCCTGTGCCTCAGAAAACAGCTTCTTAAACTTAAACATGCCTCTAACCACATCAATAATTATAGGATTGAGGATTTTCAGTTTGTTAAAATTGAATTGTTTTGTCCAGAAAAAGTAATAAGGGTTTTGGCCCAAACATTAAAAGGTTTCGATCTGGCACCATACAGTATCCTGTGGTGATTTATGTTTCCAGGCCCAAAAGTTTGTAAACAGGCAGATGTCTTGACGTTTATAAAGATCAGGAAAGCCAAGTCCCCCCATCTTAAGACTACGTTTCAAGTATGAATTGGCAATTCTTGGTTTTTTAAGATAAGAATATTAATGTTAGTTGTTTTAGCCGGTCTGTGGGAGCCCGCATAGGAATTAATCTCATCAGATATAGGACCTTCGGGACTACATATGCCTTAAGAATATTAAGTCGACCCATCCATGAGGGTTCTATACCCTTCCAGCGCCGAAAGAGGTTTCTAAGGTCTTGAATTAGGGCTTCATAGTTAAGAAACAGTGTTTGTCTGGGGTCCAAAACAATATTGATTCCTAGGTACTCCAATGTTTTACTATGACATTTAATACCTCCTACCTTTGAAAGTTCATCGAGCTGGGAGGTTGAAAGAGAACTCATAAGGACCTGGGTCTTAGCTAGGTTGATTTTATAATTAGAATAGGAGGAATATTGATCGATCAAAAGAAGGCTCTGTGGTATAGATGTTTCGGGGGATGTCAAAGAGAGGAGCACATCATCCGCATAAAGAGAGATTTTGTGCTCCCGGTTACCTACCCGAATACCCCTAACTTGAGTCGCCCTCCATATTAGTGCGGCAAGAGGCTCACTGCTAAGGGCATACAGGAGAGGCGCAAGAGGGCACCCCTGCCTTGTGCTGTTATTAATATTAAAGTAATCGGAGCCCAGGGATGGGCCTGAGATCCTAGCCCTCGGTTCAGAGTAAAGGGCCATAGTACTGTCTCTAAAAGAACCAGATAGTCCGAAGGCCTCGAGCCTATCGAATGCCTTCTCTGCATCAAGGGCGAGGAAAACCACGGAACCTGTTCAGATCTTATCTGATGTAAAAGGTTCAAAGCCATGCATCTTTAACCCCTTAGTGACAAGACATTTTCACCTTGACTTTCCCTCCAATGGCTGTATTGACAATTCTGGGGTGTTTGTGTTTAGCTGCAATTGTCTTCTTTCTCACATACTGTACCCACACAAATTATATGTTGTTTTAACGTCATAAGAAGAGCTTTCATTAGATACCATTATGTTCATCATATCTTATAATTTACTACAAAAAAAAATCATAAGATATGATGAAAAATTAAAAAAAAAAACTTTTTCTAACTTTGACCTAAAATATAAATTACACAAATAGAATCATTAAAAAAGACCCCATCTAAATAGTTTCTAAATATTGTCCCAAGTTCATAAAAAAGGATGTTTCCATATTTTTCAGTATTTTTTGGGGAGTTATGGGGCAAAAATAGTGTTTTTTTTTTTTCCTATATTGACCTTTTGACCCCAACCCGAACCCAAAATTTAACCCTAACACTAAATTTAACCCCAACTCTAACCCTTATGCTATCCCTTAATATATTTTAATTTGCATTTAGCATGCTGCTCCGTCAATGTGGCTCCCACCTTCGTGGGGCGATCGCGGGTGCCCCAGAAAAGACATTTTGGTGCTGGCTATTACCTCGAGGCAATAGACCAGCACTGTTAAAGCGTTTTTCACGATCGTTGATAGCGAAAACCGCTTGATTCACTGCAGGACGTGCCAGGCACGTCCATTGTCTGGAACTGAGTTTCCGGCAGGTCGTACCTGACACGTCCTTTGTTGCGAAGGGGTTAACCATGAATTTTATGGCAAGACGGGAGGCTTCGTATTTGCATAAACCTTCTTTACTGATAAACCTCCAGCAGCAAAAGAGTTAAACTTCCTGATAGTAAAACAACCAATCAGTAAACAGTAAACAGTATAAAAGTCTTGAGCTACAGGTGAGCACTGTCTAAAACAGAGTTTTATTGTGCATATTACTGTATATTATAAGTATTTTGCATAGTTGATATATGTTGTTGCTTTTTTGCCTATTCTTTGCATGGTGCTTTGTTTTTCCTACCCTTACACTAGGCCATCGTGCTTCCCGCGATTTTTCTCTCAACCTATGGAGCATCTGGGTTCTGATTTTGTCTCCCCCCCTTCTCCTTACTCTTCCCATGACTTGGAAACGTTTTTCCCACAATTTGTAGGCCCAACAAGGCCTCCTCCACTCTCCGTAGGCTTTTTGCTGGCTTAGCACGGCCCCAGTATCACCTCCTCGGCCTGCCTTTTAGGAAATGCTGGTCGCATGGCAGGCTTAGGATTACCTTGGAAAAATTGTAGGCTCGAATTTTGGAGCTGCATCCTGCTTTCTTTCACCCTTGGTTATACTGCAGCTACCCTGCCTCCTTGGATTAGCTTTGCTGCATGTATCTTTTCACTCTTTTTCTATGTTTATTCATTTTTACCATTTTTTCTTGTTTCTTTGTTTTATAAATTTTAATTTCATTTGCATAACATTGTGTGGTAAGGTTAAGCACTGCAGTTGTGTTGTACCAGAGGGTGACCCCCTCTTATTTATTTTACTGCAGCATTTGGTGCTTTTAACCCCTTAGTGACAAGACATTTTCACCTTGACTTTCCCTTGGTGACAATGGCTGTTTTGACATTTCTAGGGTGTTTGTGTTTAGCTGTAATTTTTTGCTTTCTCACATACAGTACCCACACAAATTATATGTTGTTTTTATCGTCATAAGAAGGGCTTTCATTAGATACCATTATGTTCATCATATCTTATAATTTACTACAAAAAAAATCATAAAATATGATGAAAAATTTAAAAAAACCCACTTTTTCTAACTTTGACCTAAAATATAATTTACACAAATAAAATCATTAAAAAAGACCCCGGCTAAATAGTTTCTAAATGTTGTCCCGAGTTCAAAAATATGCATGTTTCCATATTTTTCGGTATTTTTTTGCGAGTTATGGGGCAAAAACCAAAAATAGTGTTTTTTGGTTTTTTCCTATATTGATCTTTTGACCCCAACCCGAACCCAAAATTTAACCCTAACACTAAATTTAACCCCAACTCTAATCCTTATTATATCCCTTAATATTTTTTAACTTTAATTTAATTTTAACCCTATCCCTTATGCTAAAAAATATTTAATTTTAACCCTATAGGCTAATATAGCTAAATAACCTATTTTTATTTAATTAAATATGTATTTTATTTATTTTCCATTGCAATGCTACTAAACTACCACTAGGGGTAGTCAAGTAGCATATTCAGAGCGACGGAAGTGAAGTTACTTTCACTTCCGAAGCTCAGACCGGCAGAGGACTTAGCCATATTGACGGAGCAGCATGCAAGCGTCAATATGGCTCCCCACGATCGCTCCGTGGGGCGATCGTGGGGGTCCCAAAATAGAAATATCTGTGCTGGCTATTGCCTCGATGTCGAGGCAATAGACCAGCACTGTTAAAGCGGTTTTCGTGATCATTGATCGCGAAAACTGCTTCATTCACTGCAGGACGTGCCAGGCACGTCCTTTGTCATTAAGGGAGATTCTCCCAGGACATGCCTGGCACGTCCTTTGTCGGCAAGGGGTTAATATAAAGAGGGCCGCCCCCTCCTAGTTCACTGCAGCATAGCTGGATTTTTTTTGTTTTTTACCTGAGGATTATATTTTTCCTCTAAATTAGCCTTATTGTGACACCTGGGGTGAACCGCCTTGTTGTTATGGACTGCCTTAGGGCATATATGTCCATGCCTGTCAGGTGACCCCACTCAGTGCTAACTGGTGCCCCCCCCGGTATACATATATATACTTGGCTCAAATTAAGCTATTCTAAATCTCCTAGCCTCTCTGTTTACACAGGGTAAATCGTATTGGACAATTAACATTTTTCTCTTGGCTATCTCAGCTGCTCATATCCCTGTTAACAGTCTGGGTGTGTGCAAGGACCCGTCTTTGTGTAGTCTACTTTTGGACATGTACTCAGCTTGATCCCCCTCGATCCGCTACTCCTCCTTTTGGGATGCCTCCCAAGTTCTTCGGTTTGTAGAAGGTTGGCCAGATAATGATCTCTTATCTCTGCAACAGCTTTTGGCAAAACTCACCTTTTTATTCTGTCTTGTGTCGTTCTATTGGGTCTCAGATGTTTACGTTTTTGATGTTTACTGGTTTTCCTTCTCCCCTGAAGGTGTTACTGTTACTATTTCATGATGTACCAAGTCTCATTCTACCTCTATTTCATACCCATATTTTCCTGATCACCCCAAACTTTGTGTTGATCAATGTGTGCGCTGCTATCTTTCTTCCATGGCACCTCTCTGCTCTGCAGCTCGAGGTCCTCTCCTCATTCCCTACGTCCGTCTCTTTACTCTGGTATCGGTTCCCACTATATCACGCTGCATTAAATGGTTGTTGCATCTGGCAGGTATAGACGGTTGTTTCGGTGTGCCCTCGGTTTGTGGGGCGGCGACTTCCACTGCCCTTCTTTGGGTGGTTCACTAGCAGCTGTTTTGGCAGCTGCCGACTGCCCCAGGGAGTTGACTTTTTGTGTTTTTTACTTCCGACCTTGTCGGCCGTGTCAACCTTTCTGCAAGTTGCCGTTGCTCCGTTGCTCTGCCAACATCTCTCCCTGCAAACAAGCAGGGAGAAAACACTGCCATGCTACACGTTCGTCTGCACATGCGCAGATGAGCGAAAAAAGAAATATATAAAAAACTTCATAGGCTTTTTATTAAGCTTCCTCCTCCCATCTAACCCCGCCCATGGGTTGGATCAATTCTAGGATGAATATTTAAACCTCAGTCTGCCAAAGAGTAGTTGCCTGTGATAGTGCTCTCTCCAGCCTCACTAGTGTTACTTTGATTGTTTTGATTATTTGTTGCTGACCTTTGCCTGTATGCCGACCATTCTATTGCTTGCTGCCTGTCCTGATCTCTGCCTGTTCCTGACTATGCGATTGCCTTATCGAAGTTGTCCTGATTTACTGGTTCTGACCCAGCTTATCCTGACTATTCTGTTTGTTGCTTTGTCTGTTATCCTGACCTTCCCGCACCTCCTGGCTTCATCGTGCTTCTACTTTCCATTCAGTTCCTGCGTTCCTGTGATTCTATTGTATACTTCAAATTAATTTCGGACCTCCTCTCCCTTTAGCATTCACCCCAGTGTGTGGGGTTCTAAGTCCTTGGTGGATAACCATTTGCGGCTCAACCAAAAGTGTGTTATCATTAAGGTGAAACATCCCCACTATCTGTATTGTCTATTTGGAGTGTGTCTGTCATCCCGTCTGCATCGCGGATCCTATCTATATATCAGAACCTTATACAAGTTTGGAGAATCCAAACTTGTATAAGCTGTTTCTCCTGTCTCCTTTCAGCGTGATCTTGGATCTGAAGGCTATCTGCACCGTCTCCCCTTCAGTTTGGAAAGTTGGATCTACAAACTATATTTAAAAGAAAAACTACCACAACTAGAGGATATAGTCAAGAATTAGAGGAGCAACGATTTTAAAGTAATATCAGGAAGTATTACTTTACCGAGAGGGTAGGGGATGTATGGAATAGCCTTTCAGCGGAAGTGGTAGAGGTAAACACAGTCAAGGATTTTAAGCATGCATGTGATAGGCACAAGACTATCCTAGCTATAAGATAGGGAACTTGGGACTAATAAAAGTATTTTTTTTAATAGTAAATGATATCATATGATGAAAATCTGTCCTTTAAAAAATGATATATAATTTGTGTGGGTGGACTGAACACAAAAAGAGAAATTCACAGTTCAGTAAACGTATTACAAAAATAATGGAATTCTGGTCTTCAAGGCATATCAAATGCAGCATAGCACTCGGTCACTAAGGGGTTAAATAACAGTAGCTAATGAACAAGCATAACACACATAACCCAGGAATTAAAATATTCTGTAATTGTCTCACTTAAAAATGCACTGATCTGTCAACTTTCAAACCACTGTGTAAATGAAAAGGACACAGTTTTAAATATTGACACTGAAATAATTAAGCAAGGCATCTATTCTGTTAATCCCTTAAGGACAGATGACGTGCCAGGCACGTCATGGCAAATCGAGGACTTGCCGACAGCTGACGTGCCTGGCACGTCATGCACTTAACAGAGTAAAGAAAACGACCAGCGGTCGCTTTCTTTACTCTATCGGTGTTGCTACAATGCCTCTAGGTAGAGGCATTGTGCAACACCCCCAAAAAGTTCAGGGGCGTGCTACGATTTAAAAATGGCTGCGCCCGCTGCACACATGTGCTTAGGAAGCGAACGATCGTTCGCTTCCTAAGCCCCTCCGGTGTTGCTAAAGTGCCTCACTAGCGAGGCACTTGGCAGCACCTTCGGCTGCCCCAGAACCGATGGTGGTTACTCTCCTGAGCGACCCTATCGGCTCAGTAGAAGGGAACGCTGCCTGTACACGCAGCGCTTCCCTTCTACTGGCAAGAGCATCGGAAGTGAATGTATTTCACTTCCGATGCTCTAGTGGGAGCCAATCGATGCCTGCACAACAGATCTGTGTGATCTGTGTGCAGGCATGTATGGTAAGTGCTCTGATGAGCACTTATCATACAGTCAAAGGCAATATTAGTAAATATTTCCTTTGACAAGTATTGATCTGCCTCCCTCACCTTACTAGTTTTAGTAAGGGAGAGAGACAGATCAGATAAAGTAAAAAATAAAATAAAATAATAAAATAAAAAATATTTAATACGATTTTAGTAACCAAGGGCTTTTATAAAAGCCATTTCAAGTGTTTAACCCCTTCCCTGTCATTGATCGCTGTGTACGCAGTGATCATACACAGCAGCACATTTTTTGCTGTCTGTGCATTTTTTAGGGGTTACTTTTTGTACTGTAATTCATTACAGTATAAAAAAGGCTCTTTTAAGAGAGATTAACCCCTTGCTTGCTGTAGATCACTGCCTAAGCAGCTATCTGACGCAAATGCAGCAATCTTGCTGCAGAAGCATTTTTACTTTTTTTTTAAAACTTTTTATTACACCCATCACCGGTTAATTATACCCGCCAGGGGATTACGCTTAACTTAAAAAAATTTTTTTTAGCTCTCTGAGCGCATGTATAGCGATCAGTAACAGCTGATCAGTGGCAAAGGCGGGTTGGCGTTTGCTCAGATGAGCATCACCATTCGCCTGGTTAGATCAATATTTGTAAATATTTGATCTGACCCGTGTAGATCTGCCTCCCTCTCACTTGAGTTTTAGTGAGGGAGACAGACAGAGCTGTATAATGTAAGTTTTTAATTATAATATATTTAATAAAATTGAGACCCAAAGGCTTTTATAAAAGCTGTTTCCAGTATTTAACCCCTTCCCTGCAATTGATCGCTGTGTACGCAGTGATCTTACACAGCAGCACATTTTTTGCTGTCTGTGCATTTTTTTAGGGGTTAATTTTTTTTCCTGTGATTTATTACAGTATATCAAAGGCTCTTTTAGGAGCTATTAACCCCTTCCTTGCCGTATATCACTTCCTAAGCAGTACATATGGTCACTGCCTAAGCAGTGCATATGGTCACTGCCTAAGCAGTGCATATGGAGCAATCCGGTCGCAGAAGGTTTTTTTTTTGCTATCAGCATTATTTTTTTGCTATCAGCATTTTTTTTTGTCACACTCACTAGGGGTTAATTATACCCACTAGGGGATTACGTGTATTCCTTTTTAAGCTGTTTGAACGCGTGTATGGCGATCAGTAACAGCCGATCAGTGGCAAAGGTGGTTTGGTGATTTCTCAGATGAGCATCACCATTCGTCTGGTTAGATCAATAGTGGAAAATATTGTTCTGACCCATATGGATCTGCCTCCCTCTCCTCACTTGAGTTTTAGTGAGGGAAAGAGACAGATCTGTATAATATAATTTTTTAATTGTAATAAATTAAATAAAATGTTAAAAATTTTTGAGTCCCAAGGGCTTTTATAAAAGCCATACCCTTTGTATAGTGTAGCCTGTGTATTAACCCCTTCCCTGCCACTGATCACTGCACAGCAGAACATTTTTAGGGGTTAATTTTTTTGTACAGTACTACAAAGGCTCTTATAAGAGCTATTAACCCCTTCCTTGCTCTACATGTCAAAATTCCAAGTTGGAAAATCAAAAAGCGCACCTCTCAAATGTAGCCTTTCAACCCCCAACAAAGCTGACAAAGCTATGCATGGGTGGTATCCCTGTGCTCGGGAGATGTTGCTGAACATATATTGTGGTATTGTTTGTCAGTGACACATACCATAATTTGTGTCTAAAGTACAATGTATGTGGGAAAAAATACACAATAAAATGACTACCACAAACTTTGACAAAGGCTGGTGGTAGAATTGGTGCATGGAAAGTGTTAAAATACCACCATTTAAAATAGCCTAGGGTGTCTACTTTTACAAAATATATACTTTTTTTGGGTAAAATACACTGTCCTACTTTAAAAAAAAAAGTCCCAAATGAAAGATGGGCTCAGGCTGACTACATGTCAAAATTCCAAGTTGAAAATGCGCACCTTCAAAATGTGGCCCTTTAGCCCCCCAAACAACCCAACAAACCTATGCATGGGTGGTATCCCTGTACTCAGGATATGTTGTTGAACACATATTGGGTTATTGTTTGGCAGTGACACATACCAAAATCTGTGAATTCATGTCTGAAGTACAATATTTGTGAAAAAAACCCACAAAAAAATTACTACCACAAACTTTGACAAAGGCTGGTGGTAGAATTAGTGCATGGAAAGTGTTAAAATACGACCATTTGAGATAGCCTAGGGTGTCTACTTTTAAAAAATATATGGGTTGATGGGTTAAAATACACTAGGTGGCTCCAAATATGTCCCAAATGGGACATGGGTGCAGGCTGTCTGCATGTCAAAATTTCAAGTTGGAAAACCAAAAACTGCACCTCACAAATTTGGCCTTTTACCCCCCAAACAACACAACAAACCTATGCATGGGTGGTATCCCTGTACTCAAGAGATGTTGCTGAACACTTATTGGGGTGTTATTTGGCAGTGACACATACCAAAATCTGTGAATTCATGTCTGAAGTACAATATTTGTGGAAAAAAAACACAAACAAATTACTACCACAAACTTTGACAAAGGCTGGTGGTAGAATTAGTGCATGGAAAGTGTTAAAATACCACCATTTGAGATAGCCTAGAGTGTCTACTTTTAAAAAATATATGGGTTGATGGGTTAAAATACACTAGCTGGCTTCAAATATGTCCCAAATGGGACATGAGTGCAGGCTGTCTGCATTTAAAAATTTCAAGTTGGAAAACAAAAAACTGCACTTCACAAATTTGGCATTTTAGCCCACAAACACCCCAACAAACCTATGCATGGGTGGTATCCCTGTACTCAGGAGAAATAGTAGAATCTATTTAGCAGGTTTTTTCGTTCGCTTTTGTCGATGAGGAGAAGATGTTTCAAATAAAAGTCAGTAAATTTGTGTATTTTTTTACCATATTTTATTATTTTTTTTAATAATATTATAAGATATGATCAAAAAGATGGCATCCAAAGAAAGCCCTTCTTATCCAGATAAAAACAATATATAATATGTGTGGGTACAGCAAATGACAAAGAAGAAAATTACAGCTAAACACAAACAGCACAGAAATGTTAAAATAGCCATTGTCCAGAAAGGACAAAAATGTTTCAAATGCTCTGTCCTTAAGGGGTTAAAATGTTAATTATTTCAATTTAACCTTAAAGGGACACTAAACATTTTTTTTCAATTGTGCTTCTAATATAGAAGCACAAGTGAAAAGTTACTTGTCCCTAGTACGAGGATGAACTGGCGTGTACTTTTGATAGAACAGTGGGACCCTCCCATTCAGCTGTCAGAGCGGGTTGAGCCCCTTCTCTGATTGGCTGTGCGCATGCTGACGTTTGAGCACGTCAAACACGTGACAACCAGGAACTGCTGTGTCTTGCATGCATCTCGCTATTAAGATACACGTTGGGTTTACTTAAATGTCCCGGGACATCGTTTTATGTTCCTTTAACTAGATTCAAACAGTAATTTATCTTGAAACAGATCAAAAAAAAAAAGTTGGCATCCCTGCATTATAAATTGCAAAGATGACCTATATAATATTACATAAATATTAATTAAAGATAACTGATAGAGCAAAATAAATATTGAAAACATCAAAATGAGAGTTCATGCGTTGTACAGAAAACACAATCTAAAGAGCAAAATAAAGGAATAGGAAATACATTTTACATTGTATTAATACTATTTTAGTTTACAAATACCTTGGAAAAATAATATTATTACAATTTATATAATACATTTATAATATATTTCCTCCCATAATGTTCTGGAATTGTGAAATTTGTTGTTTTTTTATGTATGAATGGTACTGTTTGTTTACCGTACTGTCATATTTTAACACATTAGTACCTGTTTTTAATCTGTGTATTAAAGTTTTTTTTTTTTAAAAAGGAAACATGATAATACATAATATATGTTAAAAGCAGAAACAGTAATAGAGAACTTCATTTTTTCCAGATCTCTACTTACTTACAACAAGGAATGATAGTGAAAGCAATATTATGATGGGAAGAATCTATAAAACAGATATAGTCCATAAACATGGTCAGCATTAGTTTCTAAAACATCCTAATTTGATGACATGATTGTAATAAAATAAATACAGCATTTTTAAGCTTTATTCAATACACTGATCAACAGTATGTATGAGATCAAATATATGTTTAATCAAAACATAACTATACAAAATGTATTATAATTGTGTACTGAGTGCATTGAACTGTATTTAGTGTCTCATATAATTGTCAGTTTTCAGTCTGTATTTTTTTGTATAACTGTTCTCTAATGGAGAAAGGTTTACATCTGAATACTACCCTATTTTCACTGCAAGACTTGTGTGTCATAATAACAATATTATGCACACCTGGGAATTTATCTATTTATTTTGCAAACAAGTCCCTCTTTTCCATCATAGCATGTATTTGCTTTTGCCTGTTTTGATGATTATACTACTTTTTGATAATAATGTTTAATAAAATATTATTTCTCTATACAGAGTATTGTAATGGAAATATGACAGCAGTTTGTATCATATTCTACAGTACTATTAATTTGATCCTTTATATGTTATTTCCCTCAAAGGCATTATTTAATTTCCTAACCATATTTGCTAATTGTGCCAATCATTTTGTTTGTTTCTAAATTATTTACCCAGAAGATTTCATTGACATTCACTGGTTTTCTTTTTTTTCTTTATTACAAAAAAAGAAAAATAGACATACAGTATACATGACCCAGTACACGACGTACAAACATCTACATTTAAGACCCCCTATACATGGTATCAATCAGAGAATCTTATTCATAAATGTGCTAAAATTAAAATAAGATAAATCTCCAAACCTGAGAATTTCCAACTAAAGTGCAATTAATAGGATCATTTACTATTTTTCGGGAGAAAAAGTCTTACGTTTATAATTAGTTCTTAATATTTGCCAGTCAAAGAAATGGGGAGTGTAGCTGCTAAATCTAGTAATTCTATCCTGTTTATGAAAATATGTGACAGGGGTCCAAAGAGCTTCATTCTTTTTCCCAATATTCCCAAATTCGTTGTTTTTTCATACTCTATTGGGTCCAGGTATCACTTTTTCCATTTGAAATTGGAATAAGGGTTGATTCCTAACTATTCCCCATGCTATTTTGCCTTGCTTCCACATTCACTGGTTTTCAAGCATGTACTGGGAACCAAGTCATGGAAACAATTTTCTAATAACAGAACAACGGCCAGTCATTTCACATGTTTTTCTACTATATGAAATGCTGTTAACCCCTTTGTGACAGATTACTTGATGTTAACCCCTTCGTGGACTTGCCGACAGGTGATGTGCCTGGCACTTCATGCACTAAATAGAGTAAAGAAAGCGGTCGCTTTCTTTACTCTATCAGTGTTGCTACAATGCCTCTATGTAGAGGCATTGTGCAGCACTAAAAAAAAGTGCAGGGGCGCGCTACGATCACTCCCCGGCAGCGCCGCCTGCACACATGTGCTTAGGAAGCGAACGATTGTTCGCTTCCTAAGCACCTCCGGTGTTGCTAAAGTGCCTCGCTAGCGAGGCACTTAGCAACACCTTCGGCTCCCCCCAGAACCGATGGTGGTCGCTCTCCTGAGCGTCCCCATCGGCTCAGTAGAAGGGAACACTGCCTGTACAATTTATTTCACTTCCGTTGCTCTAGGGGGAGCCAATCGATGCCTGCACATCAGATCTGTGTGATCTGTGTGCAGGCATGTATGATAAGTGCTCTGATGAGCACTTATCATACTGTCAAAGGCAATATTTGTTAATTTTTTTACTGTCATTTATTACAGTATATTGAACGCTCTTTTAAGAGCTATTAACCCCTTGCTTGCCGTATATCACTGCATAAGCAGCGCATATGGTCACTGCCTAAGCAGTGTATATGGTGCGATCTGGCTGCAGAAGGATTTTTGTTGCTATCGGCATTTTTTTTGTCACACTCGCTATGGGTTAATTTTACCCACTATGGGATTACGTGTATTCCTTTTTAAGCTGTCTGAAAGCTTGTATAGCGATCAGTAACAGCCGATCAGTGGCAAAGATGGTTTGGTGATTGTTCAAATGAGCATGGTCAGATCAGTATTGGTAAATATTGTTCTGACCCATATGGATCTGCCTTCCTCTCCTCACTTGAGTTTTAAGGGAGAGAGACAGATCTGTATAATATGTTTTTAATTGTAATAAGTTAAATAAAATGTTACAAAATTGTGAGACCCAAGGGCTTTTATAAAAGCCATACCCTTTTTATTAACCCCTTCTCAGTGCTGTATTTACCGCGAGGCATCCTAGGCGGATGCCTAGGGTGGCAAATTTTGTGGGGCGGCAGCGCCCCCCAGCACTGAAAAAAAAAAAAAGTAAAAAAAAAATAAAATAAAAAAAATGCGGCCCTTTAAAAAAAAAAGACCGCGCTTGCAGGCAGAGACGGAGGTGAGAGGGGATCGGAAGATCCCCCCTCACCATCACTCTGCCTGCCAGGCTGCACGGGGAGCCGAACAGGCAGCACAGAGAAACCTCCGTGCTGCCTGTTCGGCTCCCCGTGCAGTGTGACACGGAAGTGCCGACAGTCACGTGACGGGCGCGCTGACGTCATACGCGCGCCCGGTCACGTGACCTGTCGGCACAATCGCCGGGAAGCCGAACAGGCAGCATGGAGGGACCATGCTGCCTGCCACTAGCCACCAGGGAAAGGTAAGTGCTGATGGGAGACTGTGTGTGCGTGTGTGTGTGTGTGTGTGTGACTGAGTGTGATGGGAGTCAGAGTGTGTGTGATGGGAGACAGTGTGTGTGACTGAGTGTGATGGGAGTCAGAGTGTGTGTGATGGAAGACAGTGTGTGTGACTGAGTGCGATGGGAGTCAGAGTGTGTGTGATGGGAGACAGTGTGTGTGACTGAGTGTGATGGGAGTCGGAGTGTGTGTGATGGGAGTAGGAGTGTGTGACTGAGTGTGATGGGAGTAGGAGTGTGTGACTGGGAGTGTGAGCGTGATGTGAGTCTGAATGATGGGGCATGTCTTAGGTGTGTAACGTGGGTGTGCAGCTTGGGTAGGGGGGTGCCCGGATTTTGTCTGCCTAGGGCAGCACAAAATCAAGATACACCACTGCCCCTTCCCTGCCACTGATCACTGCACAGCAGAACATTTTTTCTTGTCTGTGCATTTTTAGGGGTTAATTTTTTTGTACAGTACTACAAAGGCTCTTATAAGAGCTATTAACCCCTTCCTTGACCTACATGTCAAAATTCCAAGTTGGAAAATCAAAAAGCACACATCTCAAATGTGGCCTTTTAACCCCCAAACAAGCTGACAAACCTATGCATGGATGGTATCCCTGTGCTCGGTAGATGTTGCTGAACACATATTGTGGTATTGTTTGGCAGTGACCCATACCAAAATCTGTGAATGTGTGTCTAAAGCACAATTTCTGTGGGAAAAATACACAATAAAATTACTACCACAAACTTTGACAAAGGCTGGTGTTAGAATTGGTGCATGGAAAGGGTTAAAATACCACCATTTAAAATAGCCTAGGGTGTCTACTGTCTGGCTTCAAATGAAACATGAGGGGCACAGACTGACAACACGTCAAAATTCCAAGTTGGAAATGCGCACCTTCAAAATGTGGCCTTTTAGCCTCCCAAAAAACCAACAAATCTATGCATGGGTGGTATCCCTGTACTCAGGAGATGTTGTTCAACACATATTGGGTTGTTGTTTGGCAGTGAAACATACCAAAATCTGTAAATTCATGTCTGAATTACAATGTATGTGAATAAAAACCACAAAAAAATTACTACCACAAACTTTGGCAAAGGCTGGTGGTAGAATTAGTGCATGGTAAGTGTTAAAATACCACCATTTGAAATAGCCTAGGGTGCCTACTTTTAAAAAATATATGTGTTGATGGGGTAAAACACACTATCTGGCTTCAAATATGTCCCAAATGGGACATGGGTGCAGGTTGTCTGCATGTGAAAATTTCAAGTTGGAAAACCAAACACTGCACCACCCAAATGTGGCCTTTTAGCCCCAAAACAACCCAACAAACCTATGCATGGGTGGTATCCTTGTACTCAGGAGACATGGTAGAATCTATTTAGCAGGGTTTTTTTGTTCGCTTTTGTCGATGAGGAGAAGATGTTTCAAATAAAATTCAGGAAATATGTTTTTTAACCAAATTTTATTTATTTTTTATATAATGTTATAGGATATGATGAAAATGATGGCATCCAAAGAAAGCCCTTCTTGTCCCGATAAAAACAATATATAATTTGTGTGGGTACAGCAAATGACAAAGAAGAAAATTACAGCTAAACACAAACCACACAGAAATGTTAAAATCGCCATTGTCCAGAATGGACAAAAATGTTTCAAAGGCTCTGTCCTTAAGGGGTTAAAGAGAAAATATTCATTCATAAAATTGTACCAGTGTAAATACAGTCCAGACCCAAAATATTAAGCAAGTTACATCTGCAGATGGATTGAGCAGCTACACATCTTTCATACAGCTTGTGAGATGTGGCTATTATCATGCTAAACATAATGAGTAAGTGGCAATAGAAAGATAGATACTCACATTTTCTGCTATTGAGTTTATCCCATAGAATGGGTTTTAGTCTTCCAGCAAAAGTTGATGGTAAAATTGCAGTGGCGTATTCCACTATTCTGAATAGGATTAACAGTGAATATTTAAAAATGACTTTTCATGTAGTGCCAATTAATTTCAATCTCCAGTAATATCCACCTAAGACAAGTATATATTTTCACATGAATTTGTCACATCAAAACAATAATACACATAGGTTTGTTCAGTAGCAGTGAAGGTTTGAAATATCTAACATATAAAAATAAATTATGATAATTTTCTTTCTATATATATTTTAGTTGTGGATTGTCCCATAGGTTTATTGTCCTATAACATCTGGTTATCAAGAGTAAGCATTGTAAAAACACAAACACTCATACAATAAAGATGATATTTCATAAAGCAGCTGCATGATCTATGTTTCATACTTTCATGACTATATGCAACATTATCATTTGTTTTAAAATGCATTTTATGCAATGAGATCTTTGATGCTGAACATCAATGTAATGGGCAATGCTGTTAAATGACACAGCACGATATGAGAAACAACTTTTGAAGCAAGGGATATGAATCTTATGATCTGTGGCATCTAGGAGATTTAAGTAAATGTCTTATGTATCAGTCTACAGATGGTATCTATAAAAGAGTGATATTATAACTAAATGTTATTGTCTTATTGTACTTTATGTTCTAAAACCATGAATTCCAACTAGATAAATATTCTTTCCTTCATGTATACTCTCAATAACCCTTTTTACCTTTGTTTAATATTATCTTTTCCCATAAACTAGCAACACCTTCTGCATTCATGTTTCTTACACCACCTTTGAAAAAGGTAACCTAACCTTGCAAATATGCTGCCTTGTTACCATCTTATAGCTTGTTTCTCTCTTTCCAGTTTGTATCTTCCTTTTCTACCTTTTTCATTTCTGTTGTCTTTTAATTTAAACTATTGTTATTATATAAAATATAAGTTAAAAAACCTGCTGGGCACCAGGGGCGTTGCTAGGTCTTCAAATGATCTGGGGCTAGAGCCCAGATGAGCTCTGTCACACACACACTCTCTCTCACACATACACACACACACATTACATCTCTCTCTCTCACACACACTCCATCTCTCACACACAGTCTCTCTCACACACACAGTATCTCTCACACTCACACACTGTGTCTCTCACTCACACACTAAGTCTCTCACTCATACACTCCGTCCCCCTTTCTCTTTCTCACACACTGTCTCTCTCTCTCACGCACACCGTCTCACTCTCTTACACACACACACTGTCTCTCTCTCTTTCTCACACGTCTCTCTCTCTCTCTCACACACACACACACAACGTCTCTCTCTCACACACACTGTCTCTCTCTCTCTTTCTCACACACGTCTCTCTCTCTCACACACACACACGTCTCTCTCTCTTTCTCACACACACTGTCTCTCTCTCTCTTTTTAACACTCCATGTCACCATTTTGTCTGCATTCTGCCCCAATCAATCACCTCTTTTCATCATCCATTATCTTTTCTGCTCCATCCCCTTTTCACCATGTTGTCCCATTTTGTTTGCAATCTGCTTTTATCCACCATTTTCACCTCCCTGTAATTACACATAAGCGTTATGTCTTGTGATAAAAATACATTTGAGACTCATAGAGGGTGATGTAAAAAAAAAAAAAATTGGGGTCAATTTCAAAAAGTAGAGTAGTCAGCAAGAACATTTCATTAATTTCCAAGGTACTTGCTTCCTCTGCTATGATAACATTGTTTATGAATTGTTTATATATAATATATATTCTTGATATCCAACTGATTGCATATGGAATGTATATAGCATGTATGGTTCTTGTGCAGTTTCTATTGTGGCCAAGAGAGGAATGGCACGGGGCAGTGGTGCAATTGCTCCTTGGCTGCTTTCTAACCTCAGTGGGCTGAGATGAGACTATATTACATTTTACTTCTAAATGCCCCTGGGCGTAGTACTTCCTATATTTCTATGCAATTGTCTTGTCTGTCCATCAATTTCTGTACCTTATCTGTCTCTCTACCTCATGTATCAGTCTGTCTCTGTTCATCTAATGTAGTAGGTAGTTCCCGGTTATGCTATGTACCAAACACTATGCAAATTGTTGGCGCTATGTAATAAATGCTAATGTAATGAAATCTGTAAATATATCTGTTTTTCTGGTTGTAACTGTTTCCTGCACCTGTATGATACGAGCAATAAAAGCACTTTGATATTTGATGCTGGTTTGCGTGGGCTGTTTCCCCGCTGACCTTTTCTTTGTTGCTTCATTGATGTGGGCTGGGCTACCTAGGCGTTTTAGCGACAACCTGAACCAGCTTTAATCTGGCAGCTTGCACAATGTGTGACAGTGTACAGTTTGGCTGGTTTATCATTGAGTCCCAGGTACTATTATACAAATATATTTGTCTTGCCTCTCTATTTCTTTCTATGTTTGATGATACTGGGTGGGCTTATCAAGTTGCACCATCAGCCTCTAAATTGCTTTGGCCTTCTGGGCTCAAAGATGCCAGCCCTCCCCTGATCGTGGTTGAAAAGTCCATAGATTCTGTTATTTTACCTCATGACATTTATGCAAGGTATGTTATTTTCTACATTAAAGAAAGGTGGTCAACACTGACCTGTATAATGAAAATTTTACACGATGTATGTAGACTTCCATATTTAATTGGTACATAGAAAACCATAATGCATGTTTGTTTTCTTTTTTTTCCTGTTAGATTCACCAAGTGTACTATCTGGTTCAGTAAACTGAAAGCAGTCAAAGGAAGTAAAAGTATAAAACTAGAGTTGAGCAGTATGATTTTTCATACTGTGTATCAGTCATTCTGGGACTCATTAAACTCAGATAAGGATTATTGGGTTGGAAATGAAAATAATCCACAGACTGTATAGGTCATGTGTTAAGCTTTTATTTTCTGATGTATCACTGTCTGAGAGTCTAGAAAACATTTGCACAAAATTGTACAGTATTGGTTAGTGCTACTAAAAAACAGAACTTCAATTAAATGACCATCACTACCTGATTTATAAACTATCCATCTTATGAAGAAGAAATACATTATATTTTATTGTTGTCAAAGGAAGTAATATAATTAAAGCTAGTGAAATCTCTCCTTCTATGTGTCATTTCTTCTACATTTTTCTTCCTCACATCATTTTATGTATTCTCTTTATGAAAAAAAAAAAAAAAAAAAATATATATATATATATATACATTATTTATTTTTCATAAAAAGAACAGATATACAAATGTATGTGAGGAAGAAAAACAAAGGCTCCCCTGTTCACTCTCTCCCCCTCCCCTGTTCTTCCCCCCTCCCCTGTTCTCTCTCCCCCCTCCCCTTTTCTCTCTGCCCTGCATCATCACTAAGCAGAGGGAGTGCGAGCAGCATTAACTGAGCTCTGTCACACAGAGCTCATACTGCTTGGCTCCCGCTGCTCTGTTACATGGGGAGGGGGCGGACCTTGCACCCGGTGAGATCCGCCCCCTCCCAGGGTGCTCCACACCGGCCATGTAGAGGGCTGGTGAGGGGATATCATCTCCCCAGCCAGTGCCTCTACCAGCATTTTTAGTTCTTTCCCCCTAGAGCTGGCGCCCCAGTTGCTGGGGCGCCCTAAAGCGGCTGCCTAAGCAGCCTTACGTTGGTACCGGCCCTGCCCTCTGTTCAAGTTGCATGTTGTGTTAACTAATCCAAGTTCATCATTTGAAAATGCTAATTGAACATTAGGAAATCTTTTTGTAATTTGTTTTTAAAACTGTTGTGTTGATTAAAGAACCATTACAACCACCCTTCTTTAGACCAGTTGAGTAATTAGAGCATCACCATTAATGGGTTTCAGTAACAGTCCAGAAACAAAGAACTTTCTTCTGAAACATGTCAGTCTATTCTTGTTCAGAGAAATGAAGGCTATTTCATGCGAGAAACTGACAAGAAGCTGAAGAGCTTGTGTAACACTGTGTACTACTTCCTTCACAGAACAGCGCAAACTGGCTCTACTCAAAATAGAGAAAGAGGAGTGGGAGGCCCCAAGTGCAAGTACATTAGAGTATCAAATTAGAGAAACAAAAACGAGAAATTTCACAGCACAGCCAGAACTAGCATATATAATATAGTGCTCTACTGAGGTGACCAAAACTGACACACAATGATAAACATAAAAAAGTCAATGTGTAACCATACAACATATTATCTTAAATGTATTTTAAAATTATTTTAAAAGCACCTATCTTAGATAAAATTATTAAAGATTTAGTCACAATATATGGCCATATCATGCTTAGCTGATCATTCCACCAAAGTAGTTCAAACCTGGTGAGTCCTATGTGTACATCTTACATGGGGTGCATGCCCAGAAGCTGGTCAGACTTAATTAAAACTAGAAATTGGACAACACACCCAGAACCTGCATATGTAATATAGTGCACTAATGAGGTGACCAAAATTGACACACAATGCAATACATAAAGAAGTCAGTGCTTTTAAAAATAATTTGAAATCATTTAAAAATATGTTTTTTCTTTATTATAAAGTTCAACACATATACAAAATTTCACACATATAAAAGGAAAAGTCGCCAGAGATTATTAATACATTATGAATTACATAAAATACCAGAATATTAAATATAAAATACAAACCCCACACAAAACCCTTATTTCTAATATTACATTAGTGCCATTCAATATGCATAGTCTATAGTAATAAACTTTGTGTGGAGAAGGATTGCACTTCAAGTAAGACAGGACATAAATATTATGTGCCAAAGAGGTGAATGTCCTATCATACAGAACTCACACTTATAACCCATTCATTTAAAACGTAGTGCTCATTGGTCCAGAAAAAATAGATTCTCAAACGTGATCACTCAAGTCTGGGGGAGAGGGGGATTCCTGTGGGGAACTACCAGACTGATCAAATAGCAGTAAAATAGTTTCATATTCTATGATTATGCCAGAGGGACCAGATTTCCTAGTATTTATTCTCATTTGTGAAGAGAGATCTTTCAATTTGTCTCGGGTATGTGATTTGGGCAATCGCCTCGTGCCATCCAGGGGTCTCAAGTCTCCTGCAATATTGAGCCAGAAAGATTTTTTTATTGCAGAGAGAATATGTGCTTGGAGGATTTGATGTGATTAAGGCATAATCGGACAATCAAGCATAAATAAGATGAGGGGGCAGAGATTAAGGCTTGAAGGCCCCACATTTCTCTCAGGAGCTTTTGTAGATTTCCATAAAAGGAAATAATAAAAATAATTTACAAATTCCTTAAGATAATATGTTGTATGGTTGTGCAATGACTTCCTTATGAGAAACAGACACATCACAGGTCCTCAACAGGCAGCTTCTTTAAATAGTACCTGAGAAACACTGTTCTCAGTGTCAACAGTGAACCCAGAATGCTGGCCATTTAGGAGTAACAAGGAAAAGGCCATATCTCAGACTGTCCATTAGAAATAAAAAGATTAAGATGGACAAAACAATACAGACAATGGACAGGGGGAGGTTGTAAAAAGGTGTTATGGACAGACAAATCTAAGTTAGAGGTTTTTTGATAACAAAGAAGAACATTTGTGAGATGCAAACCAAATTAAAAGATGCTGGAGGAGTGCTTGACACAATCGGTCAAGCATGGGGGAGGCAATGGTCTGGGGGGTGCTTTGGTGGTGGTAAAGTGGGAGATTTGTACAGGGTAAAATAGATCTACTCACCCTAGATCTAGGTTTAGGGTTACAATTAGGGTTAGGGTTACAATTATGGATAGGGTTACATGTGGGTTAGGGTTAAAATTAGGGTTAGTAAAAGGGTTTGATTAAGGTGTGGGGGTAGATTTATGGTTAGGGTTAAATTTAGGGTTGGGGTTGGGGTCAGAAGGTCACTCTAGAAGAAAATGGTTAGGAAACAAAAAAAAAACACTACTATTGATTATAGCCCTATAATTTGAAATAAAACACAGAAAAAACATGGAAACATTGGTATTTCTTAACTCAGGACAAATATTAGAAACTATATAGATGGGGTATTTTTTTATCGTTTGTAATTGTTTTAAAAAATATCAGGTCAAAGTTAAGGGGTTAAGTTAAATATAATTATGTCTAGCCTTGTCAACATTATTTCCTATTCATATTGCAATTCATTTGATGTATGTTTTCATAAATAACAAGGACATTTGTAAATTACCTCAAACGTTTGAACGGTAGGTGCTTGAGAAAGCCATAAAGATTTGAACAGTATACATGTAGTATGTACAAGGAGATTTGTCAGTTATCAAGAAATGAAAATAGAGGTAAGACAGGGCATCACTTTTCTTTGTAATGATAATTTTGGTTTATAATATTTCCACAATAATAGGCAAATACTTACAGATCTGAATTGTCACAAGAATAAAGGAATATACCGCTGGGCGATTAAGTACCTGAGGTAGAATGAAAGGTACAGAATCTTTTTAGAAAACTAAAACTTCCCTGCTATGTACATTACTTTCCCTGTACTAACAACTGACTGTGATTTTCCTTTTCTTGTTCTTTAAAAGCTAAACCATATAAGTCAGTGACTTTTCAAATGACAAAGTAAAGAAAACTTTAAACAAGGTCTAGTTGTAGCATTATGTAAATTTCACATTTCTAGTCTTAAAGATATTTCATTTTCTAAATCAAAATCAGTATTTTTCACCATGGCAATCCCAGGAATGGGAGAAATATATGTATTATTCCAGTTTAAAAATGTTAGAAATAAATTAAATAAATACACACATTTATCTTAAATAAAAAAATCTTGATTGTATTGAATTTGGTGGTTGTTAAGAATTCATACATCAGTCACAAACTCCTCTACTAAAATAAATCATGGGCAAAAAACTATTTCAGACTTGGATGGAATACAATGCAGCTGTCCTATAATATTCCATTTAACTCAGTTATTTTTGTTTCTTATGTTTAAAGGTGCTGTTACCCAATTTTAAATACTTATGTCAATGTGCAGTACTCTTGAATAACCATATATTTCTATATTTTTAAATGCCTTCTGTAGTTTTCACTGTTCCCCTCTTTGAATTAAATGTGGAATTGCATATCTTGTCGCTTAAGCTCCCTAAGCCCATATATGACCTCCAATAATTGATCTAACCAAAAGCACAAATCATAGTAGGAGTGTATAGGGTCCTAAACTCCTCCATCTCCTCCAGCACACAAGGCTACTGCTGCAGTTATTGGTGAGAATCATGTGCATGGAGTGCAAGCAAAATCTGCACTCCTACTGATACTGCTGCTCAGTTCTCCATTGTAATAACATCTACCCTGATTATCTCATGTGTTCTGACATATTACTGGAGCAAATTCTCCTGCGCAATCGCAGGAGAATTTGCTCACTGCGCATGCGCATAAAGTTACAGCTGATCACTCAGCTGTAACTTTGTGACCACCGAGCATGCGCCAGCTGCGCAACCCACATCCCGCCCCCCCCGCACACCCCTTCTTACCAGATGATCGGACAACGGCGGTACACAGCGCATGTGCGCGGCTATCAAGCCGTGTGGGAATGCGCTGTGTCCGTGGCTGGATTCAAAACACTGGTAAGTAACACGGGGCGGGGGGGACATAAGGAGCCAACAGAGAGGTAAGCACCCTGGTGAGGGCTGCCTCATCTTCATGGGAGTTGTGATCCTCCTGCTGTATTATTGATGCAGCAGGGGAATCACAACTCCTATCAAGATGAGGCAGCCCTCACCAGGGTGCTTACCTCTCTGTTGGCTCCTTATGTCCCCCCCGCCCCGTGTTACTTACCAGCGTTTTGAATCCAGCCACGGACACAGCGCATTCCCACACGGCTTGATAGCCGCGCGCATGCGCTGTGTACCGCCGTTGTCCGATCATCTGGTAAGAAGGGGTTGCGGGGGGTGTGCGGGGGGCGGGATGTGGGTTGCGCAGCTGGCGCATGCGCGGTGGTCACAAAGTTACAGCTGAGTGATCAGCTGTAACTTTATGCGCATGCGCAGTGAGCAAATTCTCCTGCGATTGCGCAGGAGAATTTGCTCCAGTAATTTGTCAGAACATGAGTAGGTATATGTGTGTATTTATCCATGTAGGGGCATGTGGCCAGTCCAGCATTGCAGATGTTAAACAGACCCTTTTCAAAGAAATTTTGCTCCCTGCTGCATGCACAGAGTCTCCAGCCAAACCAGCACTGAACTGACATATTTCCTCACTTACACCTATTAATTCAAATAGTTTTAACTAGACATTGTTTAGGCAGTCAAAACTAGGGACACACTAATAGCTTAGTAGTGTAGGGATCTTTTAGAAAACAAATACACTTGTTTTTATTAAAACAGCTAACCCCCTTCCTATCCATGGCAACATACCTGTATTTTTCATTCATAAAATATCTGACTGTCCTGGCATTGCTGCCAGTCATGTGTATTCAATGTACTCTGCCCAAGTGTTAAAAAACTGTAGAGAACCCAGCAACTCTTAATAGGGACTGAGATGCAGGAAACTCCATGTTCAAGTGTATTATATGATGTGATGTGCTTTCATTGAGGTGCAACATGCTTGTGATGATGTGATGTGCCCTCTCAGTGCTTGCAGTGAGGTTTAACATATGGTATGATGTGCTACTGATAGCATGATTGTGAAATGGTAAATTACCTTTTCCCAAGGATTCTTCTGGTATATCGCATCTCACCACAATTACATAAGTATAAATCGCGTGAGAAAATATATATTTATAAGATTTGAAGCTGATCACACAGATTTATCAAAGCAAACTCTCTCATTGGTTATAGTTGTGAATGTAATGTATATAGAGCTTTGCAGTTTCACATGCATTACTTGCAGTGATGTCACAGATAGACAAGGAATTGGTGTGAATGACAGAAGTTTGTTGCTAAGTCTGTTGGAAAGTCCGCAATAAGACAGCAATGTTCAGGGACACTTCCGGGGTGGGCGTGATGATGTCGGTGAGTATGATGCGTTTCATCCAATCAGGCTTCATCGGATGCATTGGACTTTTCAAGAGGAGCAAAGGTTTTCATTACTTGTGAGCATATTGCATTTTTATTTATTAAAAGTGGTATACTTCTTCTTACATTCTGCCACTCCGCTTGTCTACTTTTGATCATCTGTGTTGGTGACTCGGACAAATCATTATCAGAGGAAGGGCTCACTTGTATAAAAGAGGTGAATCATTTTGAAGATTGAAGTGTGTGATTGACTCCTAGAGTCCCCCCATAGTGTCAGATAGTTTGAACATACTGAATTGCTCATCACAGTGAGCAACACCTTTGGGGACTTTTATTTATGTTACAGATAACACTATGATATTCTGTATTGTTTATTTACAGGTGTATACCTGCTGAACCAAATGATGGTCCTCTTCATTTTCAAATATAAGTATACTTTGTGTTTATTTGCGTCATTCACATTGGTTGGTAAACATATATTGTACATTTAATGTGCTGCACTTTATTGTATGTATCTCTTGTTATAAGCTGCCATACAACAAATTGCAGTCAGGGCCTGATACCTGTGTCTAACGGAGATCAAATTTGGAGGTCAAACATGTACCGGCAGAACCAACTTGTAGTGATGAGTCATGTATTACCAGATTTATTCTCTTATCAAATGTCTAAGCTAAAGGTACTAAACTAACCATCACTATAAATGAAATGTGCAAGTTTCAGTTTGAACCGACTGCAAATAAAGTCAGATCACCCATTTATGTTATTCAGCATTTTATGTGTAATTTAATTCCTTAGTATTAACCTATTGGATGCCACAACTTTGACCAATGCCATCTACTGCATGTTCCTGTATGGCTCAAGGAGTTAAAACAATAACCATACTGGCACTAAAGATGACTGATGTTGTACTAGATAGAGTTTAATCCACTGTCTTGTCACTCAGTGTATCATCTATTCTCAAGTATCTGATTAGAAAATGTTCTTTGAATTAAAGTGATAGCATCAAACTGTGCTTTAATTCTCTTTTATTAGACAAGAGTGTTCATATTACCAATAACGAACAACCATTACAGTAACTGAGAAATGAAAAGACATAAACAATTTTCAATGCTTCGATTGGGAATTCATAACAATGATTTTGCCATATTGCTCTCTGCTCTGGTGGGACAAATAACAATGACAATTTCACACCCAATTTAAAAAATATTGTATATGACCCATTATTAAAAAGAACTAGCATATCAATACTAAATATAAAACATATTAAAAATCTTGTAATAAATATGAAAAAGAATATTAAGCATCCTGAGAACAGTAACTACTAATACTACAGTCACTGTTTGCTACAATAGTTGGCTAAAAGTAATCTTTAAGTAAGTGATTTTTACACTGAAATTACAAATATAGAAACAGAGTTTCAGTTTGATGTAACCTTTTAAGCCGGCTGTTGGTTAAATATACCTAGTTTGAATAAATGAAAAACACAAACCTTTACCCTTCTCTTTCTATGTTTTAACTGTCTGCATACCTGAGAAGTGATACTTTAATTCCCTGAGACTGTCACCCACCTGCTCCACCCTCCTGCCTGAACTCATTTAGCGTGAGGTGTCCATGTTGTTGGAACTAATGCTTCAATTCTGCATCCCATTGTGTTCCTATGAATGTGTAACAGTGCAGGGCAATTTCTGGCCCTCTGTACATGAGACCTCTATTACATGTGTGCATGTAACTCTATAACATCTTGGGTAGACTCCTTAATGTGGAGAACCCCAATGGGAAACTATAGGACTATTTACCCAAGTAAGGCGAAAAAGAAAAACAGACTCTGTTGCAACCATTGATGATGAGAGCACAGTGGTAATGGCTGACTCCACCTTCCTTTTGGTGCTTCTGCCTTGAAAACGATAGTAAATATATACCTGGGCCATTCCTTGTTTTTACTGTGAATGTAGAGCAGAAAAAAATGAATTATACATTATATTAGTAAAACTTTAAGCAAATTTCTAAATCATTAGAAAAATGTGTTTTAAATGTGTCTGTGGAGTCTCCTGTTTATAGCATCACCTGTGGCACAGTATGCAAATGAACTGCTTTTCAGTGGAAAATGTTTAATTTGTATACCATGCCAAAGGTGATGTCATAAGCAGGAGACTGCACAGACACATTTGAAACACATTTTTGTCGTTTTGCCTATTTTAGCCACTTGCTTGCAGTTTTACTAATATAATGTATAGATCATTTTTTCTGCTCTATATTCACAGTAAAAACAAGGAATGGCTCGGGTGTGCACAGGAGGATGCAACACACAGGTTAGCATTTCTCCTCCCGGTAGCTGCATGCTGCAGGAGGAGAGAGGGCTGTGGGTGGCTAGGTGATCAGGCATGAAATGCGTAAGGCGTTCTCTGCTTCATTTGGGTGGCAGTCATGCACCGTTTTCTGCCACTGTAAGTAATAAACTTCTGAGAACTATAAAGATACCTTGGTGAATGTGGAATACAATGTATATAACATTTTCAATATTTTTTTATGCTCATACATTGACACTAAAAACAATGTCTATGTGATACAGTCTGTTTAATAAATTCTCAGAGACCTCCAAGTTCTGACTAAAATAATTATTCTTGTGTATGATATTCTTGGATAGTTTTTAGTGTTGAGCATAGGTTTTATTGCTACATTGTATTCTATGAGAAACCAGGAATTTGTGTCATTTAAACTAAATAAATCATTATTTCTAGATAATCGGTTTTACCTTTAAGCACCGCTTTATTTTTCTGATGTGTGTGAAATAAAAGCCTTTGATGAATAGACCTGTCAGCTATGCTATTATACAAATTACATGGATCAGAAATCTAACGTGAATATAGGGTTCAACTGAATCTGATGCACTGACAATAAGCGCTGATCCTGAACTTCCTCCTATTCAAACAATGATTCAAAATGGTGTCCTTCATTATGTTCATTGTTCTCTCTTGAAAATTCAAAAGTCACACATAAGGATTAAAAAATATATAGAGCATTCATTTTAAGTTTCAACTATATAGCCCAGTTGAACAATATCATCAACTTGACATTTTTCAGATATGCCATTCTTTGCCATGTTTTGCAAATAAAAGTGAACAATAAATGTTTTAATAAATAAATCCATTATTATTAATTATTAGAGGTAACTCAATAGAACGTTGAAATTACTATGACATGTTTATGACATCACTGATCAATATGCAAATTATTATAGTCATGCTTATTAGGAGACTGGAGACACATTGTATTCTTTATCTACACATTTTCCTGCAGGTCTGCTAATATAGTAATATTAGATAATATTTTATTCCATAGACTCAAACAATGTTTAGGTGACATAGTCCATTTAAAAAAACACTAGTCAATGGCATAGTCCATTTAAATAACATAAAATGTAAATGTATCACGTGACTACATTTAGAATTAAATGCTGTCGTTTGTAAGTTTGAAGACAGTGTGGCTTTAGTATGTGTTCATTATTTTGAGTTGCAATCAAATAACTGAAACAATTACATAACCTTAACACCGGAAGTAATTAACACCACATGAAAGCATCAGTTCCGCTGGATAGCGATTAGGGTGAATAATGGAGCAATTAGTGAACATGACAACTGATTTACAGCATAATGCATTTATTGTATTTGCCCCCCTAATTGTTTAATTGATTGAATACATTCTTTAAAAGTAAGTAAAAACTGCACAATGGGTGGTCCTAACCACTTGGCATGTACTAAAATGAACGAGTTATAGTACTAAACTTAGACTATTGGAAAAAAATCTAGTTAGGACATTAGAATTAAAATAAATTGCAAATTTAGTCCTGTATAAATCTGTAGTAGATTTAAAAATTATTTTTACTGTTCTATTTTCAAATACCTCTGAATTTAGACTTCTGTGTATTTGTGTCTATAAAGTTTGGTATTCAAAATAACAGATGCAATTAATAGCCACATTTTCTATAATACCTATTTTGCTAAGTCAGCGTAATAACCAAGAATATTTTTAGAATTCTGTTTAAGAAAGATGACACTGGTCTAGTGATAGCTCTGATAACATCAGTCTAATTCCATCTGGTTTTGCTAATACTCGGTCTTGCTTTAGAATACTCTAGCCATTGTTTACCTAAGCCCCACCAGGGCTGTCATCAGTGGTTGATGGGCGATACACCCGTCACCAGTCAAAAAAACTGTGTGAGACAGTCAAGCAGGCAGCGGACCCATGTTGCAGTGCACAACCATGTTGCAGCCAGCAGACCCATGTTCCAGCCACGGGGCAGCTGTTTTGGGCCCCCAGGAATGAATGGGCTGGGGGAAGCTGCCCCATTTGCCCACACTTTTTTTTTCTTAAAGGGCCCGTGACAGGTGTATCGGGCAGCAGCTGGAAGTCCGCATCTATCGGATGCAGACCAGTCTTTCTGTCACAGCCACTGGAAATGATAGCAAGTCATATCCAGTGGCTGAATTTCCTGTTTCACACTGCGGAGTAGATGGCCCGGGACGAGCAGCATCCAGGTAATTGCTGGGGAGAATATTGCATATTAATGAATAAATTATCAGTGGCATATTAATTGATAAATTATCACTGGCATATTAATGAATAAATTGTCAGTGGCATATTAATGTATACATTATTAGTGGCATATTATTTGACAAATTATCACTGGCATATTAATGGATACATTATCACTCGCATATTAATGGATACATTATCACTGGCACTGGCCAGCATTTCCTGGAGAATGGACAAGGGGCCCCAAGGCAATTTTCTCATCAGGGCCCAGTGATTTCCAGCTACGCGTCTGGTTCTGTGTGTGGTCTTTATTTTGTCCCCATCTCTGCTTGCTACCAGGGTACCTATATATAACCTACATGTCTGCCTGATCTTAGACATTGATGACCTTACAGCAGTGAAGTATATGCTAGGCCAGTAAATGTATTGTATATTTAGCGCGGGTATAGATAGAACCCAGTGAGGAAAAAAGTTATTTATTATGCACAGCACATTGTTTACAGTTGTTGTGGGCAGACGTTCTTGCAGCTGTACCTATCTGGACCCTCTTAACATAGAGGTGTACACCCTTGCAGAGAACAACTCCCAGGACTCCCAGGAGTGAGAGTCAGCATGAGGGGTAATGAGTATGAGGTACAGACAAATGCAGTGCTGGATGGGGAATAAAAACTTCATGTTTATAAACCCTTGTAATTTTACTTCATTGTACATAGGGTTACCTGGAGGAATCTACTTTGAAAGTGGCCCATACCTATTGTGATGGATTTAAGGAAAATGTGTTACTTTGCACTAAAGCTGGATGTTTATGCATTTACTTTTTGGAGTTTATTCTTAATAAATAGTGGATTTGTGTTATTATATTTATGTGTATGATAAGAAGTGGAGACAAGGGGGTTGCGGCAATAATACAGTTTAATAATATTCAAATGTGCATTTAAATAAGGGGGTGGAGCGATGAAGTGAGCATGTATCATGTTCTTGGCATTGCTGGAGCTGGTGGATGCCCGGGGATGTAAAATGCACCTGGTGTCTCAGTGAGAGAAAACGGATAGACAGACTGAGATAGGACCGCAACGAGATACGCATGTTTTTTGCAGATAACAACGGACTCAGTCTGTGAGAGACGGGAGTGAATCCTCCTACATTAAAAGACTGGGAGAGTGAAGTGCAGGCTGGATGAACAGGAGTCTACCCACAGAAGCAGCCGGACAATAAATTCCAAAGAGGAAGACACATAAGTAAGCTAATTGTACCTCTCTTATAGTAGATAGCAGCACTGTATTAATCCGTATTTAAAGACATCCTCACCTACCCTTACCAGGTTGCTGGATTGGTATTGGAATAGGGTGTTGTGTGGAGACAATTTGGGTATATACCAGCTGGGACCTCACTGAATCGGTAGCGAATCCCCGATAGTGCAGGGGACACCTTAGTCTGCATAATATCCGCACGTGCACCAAATGTGGGATTGCAACCCCTATGGGGAATTTATACAGTGGAATGGGAGGTATATTGATGACCTCCTACTTATTTGGTCTGGGATGGTGGAGCAGTTTATTATATTCAAAGAACACATCAATGAAAATGATTTGAACCTAACCTTTACCACCGATCATCAACCAAACAAAATCTGTTTCTTAGATTTTACACTTATGGGAAACAACAGCAATGGCCTAACAGTAACGTATTCTTATAGGAAACCCACGACTGGAAACACTCTACTCTTTTTTAGAGGTAGCTGTCACCCAGACCATACTTTTCAGGGTATACCTATAGGCGAGTTCATTCGCCTACGTAGAAACTGCTCCCCCGAATCAGACTTTGAACATCAATCCCTAGCACTGAAGGAGAGACTTAACATAAGAAATGATCCACGTAAATACATAGAGAAGGGTTATCAAGTGGCCAGAAATAAAGATCATAGAGAAATGCTAAGGGACTATGACAAACAAACAAAACAAGAAGCAGATAAAACATATAACAAAGTCACACTTTTAGCACCAAATATAGTTGTCAATATAAGCCGGTAGCCAAAATATCTACCTGTCCTGAAGCTTGATCTACACTATAGAAATATCTTGGAGGGAGGTGTATGTAGGACGGATGGTTAGACCTCTCAAAGAGAGGATGAGAGAGCATCTCAGCAGCATTACAGTCAATGACCCAAAATACACAATTAATAAACATTTCTAAACTTGCAATGGAGGCAATAAAGTTCACTTTTCCTTCCAAAGCATTGAAAAAAACTATCAGCTCAAAAAGAGGGGGTAATAAGCAAAATATCCTCAATAGGAGGGAAATGTTTTGGATCTTAAAATTACAGACCCATCAGCCACAAGGCATTAACTTGGTATGGGACCTGACAATTCTGTGACCTGCCTCTCATTCTCTCCTTACAATACCACACTTATGCCCCAGATGTCATCTGTGTAACATTTTTACTAACATCCAATTGCCTTCAAGAGAGAGAAGCGATTATTACTTAAAGTTATCTGTGCATCTCATCTACTAATGATCTGCTGTTTCTTGGAAAACATTGAGAAGCCACAATTAACGTCTTTTTAACTGGAAGGAGCAGGCGAATAGTGAGCCAGGCGAATACAAGGGAGCAGCTTCTAAAGTGAAAAAAGCTTCTTAAGTGTGGGAGTTAGAAGCAAAGAAGGAAAGTATATTTTGATTTTTACTGCAAGGGGAGCACTGTTTATTTTGTGTGCATTTTTGATAAAGATTGGTTGAAAAAAAAAAAAAAAACTGTTTGGAGGGAAAAGGTTTGCAAGGCTGTTTGCAATCAGTTAATTAACCTTCTCTGGGAGTCTCTTTACTTTGAAGGCCATTTAACTGGAAGGAACAGGCGAATAGTGAGCCAGGCGAATACAAGGGAGCAGCTTCTAAAGTGAAAAAAGCTTCTTAAGTGTGGGAGTTAGAAGCAAAGAAGGAAAGTATATTTTGATTTTTACTGCAAGGGGAGCACTGTTTATTTTGTGTGCATTTTTGATAAAGATTGGTTGAAAAAAAAAAAAAAACTGTTTGGAGGGAAAAGGTTTGCAAGGCTGTTTGCAATCAGTTAATTAACCTTCTCTGGGAGTCTCTTTACTTTGAAGGCCATTTAACTGGAAGGAGCAGGCGAATACAAGGGAGCAGCTTCTAAAGTGAAAAAAGCTTCTTAAGTGTGGGAGTTAGAAGCAAAGAAGGAAAGTATATTTTGATTTTTACTGCAAGGGGAGCACTGTTTATTTTGTGTGCATTTTTGATAAAGATTGGTTGAAAAAAAAAAAAAAACTGTTTGGAGGGAAAAGGTTTGCAAGGCTGTTTGCAATCAGTTAATTAACCTTCTCTGGGAGTCTCTTTACTTTGAAGGCCATTTAACTGGAAGGAGCAGGCGAATAGTGAGCCAGGCGAATACAAGGGAGCAGCTTCTAAAGTGAAAAAAGCTTCTTAAGTGTGGGAGTTAGAAGCAAAGAAGGAAAGTATATTTTGATTTTTACTGCAAGGGGAGCACTGTTTATTTTGTGTGCATTTTTGATAAAGATTGGTTGAAAAAACAAAACAAAACTGTTTGGAGGGAAAAGGTTTGCAAGGCTGTTTGCAATCAGTTAATTAACCTTCTCTGGGAGTCTTTACTTTGAAGGCCATTTAACTGGAAGGAGCAGGCGAATAGTGAGCCAGGCGAATACAAGGGAGCAGCTTCTAAAGTGAAAAAAGCTTCTTAAGTGTGGGAGTTAGAAGCAAAGAAGGAAAGTATATTTTGATTTTTACTGCAAGGGGAGCACTGTTTATTTTGTGTGCATTTTTGATAGATTGGTTGAAAAAAAAAAAAAAAACTGTTTGGAGGGAAAAGGTTTGCAAGGCTGTTTGCAATCAGTTAATTAACCTTCTCTGGGAGTCTCTTTACTTTGAAGGCCATTTAACTGGAAGGAACAGGCGAATAGTGAGCCAGGCGAATACAAGGGAGCAGCTTCTAAAGTGAAAAAAGCTTCTTAAGTGTGGGAGTTAGAAGCAAAGAAGGAAAGTATATTTTGATTTTTACTGCAAGGGGAGCACTGTTTATTTTGTGTGCATTTTTGATAAAGATTGGTTGAAAAAAAAAAAAAAACTGTTTGGAGGGAAAAGGTTTGCAAGGCTGTTTGCAATCAGTTAATTAACCTTCTCTGGGAGTCTCTTTACTTTGAAGGCCATTTAACTGGAAGGAGCAGGCGAATACAAGGGAGCAGCTTCTAAAGTGAAAAAAGCTTCTTAAGTGTGGGAGTTAGAAGCAAAGAAGGAAAGTATATTTTGATTTTTACTGCAAGGGGAGCACTGTTTATTTTGTGTGCATTTTTGATAAAGATTGGTTGAAAAAACAAAACAAAACTGTTTGGAGGGAAAAGGTTTGCAAGGCTGTTTGCAATCAGTTAATTAACCTTCTCTGGGAGTCTTTACTTTGAAGGCCATTTAACTGGAAGGAGCAGGCGAATAGTGAGCCAGGCGAATACAAGGGAGCAGCTTCTAAAGTGAAAAAAGCTTCTTAAGTGTGGGAGTTAGAAGCAAAGAAGGAAAGTATATTTTGATTTTTACTGCAAGGGGAGCACTGTTTATTTTGTGTGCATTTTTGATAGATTGGTTGAAAAAAAAAAAAAAAACTGTTTGGAGGGAAAAGGTTTGCAAGGCTGTTTGCAATCAGTTAATTAACCTTCTCTGGGAGTCTTTACTTTGAAGGCCATTTAACTGGAAGGAGCAGGCGAATAGTGAGCCAGGCGAATACAAGGGAGCAGCTTCTAAAGTGAAAAAAGCTTCTTAAGTGTGGGAGTTAGAAGCAAAGAAGGAAAGTATATTTTGATTTTTACTGCAAGGGGAGCACTGTTTATTTTGTGTGCATTTTTGATAAAGATTGGTTGAAAAAAAAAAAAAAAACTGTTTGGAGGGAAAAGGTTTGCAAGGCTGTTTGCAATCAGTTAATTAACCTTCTCTGGGAGTCTTTACTTTGAAGGCCATTTAACTGGAAGGAGCAGGCGAATAGTGAGCCAGGCGAATACAAGGGAGCAGCTTCTAAAGTGAAAAAAGCTTCTTAAGTGTGGGAGTTAGAAGCAAAGAAGGAAAGTATATTTTGATTTTTACTGCAAGGGGAGCACTGTTTATTTTGTGTGCATTTTTGATAGATTGGTTGAAAAAAAAAAAAAAAACTGTTTGGAGGGAAAAGGTTTGCAAGGCTGTTTGCAATCAGTTAATTAACCTTCTCTGGGAGTCTTTACTTTGAAGGCCATTTAACTGGAAGGAGCAGGCGAATAGTGAGCCAGGCGAATACAAGGGAGCAGCTTCTAAAGTGAAAAAAGCTTCTTAAGTGTGGGAGTTAGAAGCAAAGAAGGAAAGTATATTTTGATTTTTACTGCAAGGGGAGCACTGTTTATTTTGTGTGCATTTTTGATAAAGATTGGTTGAAAAAAAAAAAAAAAACTGTTTGGAGGGAAAAGGTTTGCAAGGCTGTTTGCAATCAGTTAATTAACCTTCTCTGGGAGTCTTTACTTTGAAGGCCATTTAACTGGAAGGAGCAGGCGAATAGTGAGCCAGGCGAATACAAGGGAGCAGCTTCTAAAGTGAAAAAAGCTTCTTAAGTGTGGGAGTTAGAAGCAAAGAAGGAAAGTATATTTTGATTTTTACTGCAAGGGGAGCACTGTTTATTTTGTGTGCATTTTTGATAAAGATTGGTTGAAAAAAAAAAAAAAAACTGTTTGGAGGGAAAAGGTTTGCAAGGCTGTTTGCAATCAGTTAATTAACCTTCTCTGGGAGTCTTTACTTTGAAGGCCATTTAACTGGAAGGAGCAGGCGAATAGTGAGCCAGGCGAATACAAGGGAGCAGCTTCTAAAGTGAAAAAAGCTTCTTAAGTGTGGGAGTTAGAAGCAAAGAAGGAGTTAAAAGGAAAGAAGGAGGGTAAAGTATAAATCTTTTATTTTTTTTATTTTATTCTATTTTTAATTTTGTGGTTTACACTAGAGAGCATGTTGGACAATGCCACTAAGTGCATGTCTTGCAGCATGTATGCGGTCTTGGAGCAAGTTCCCCAGGGTCCATACCACTGCTGCAGATGTGAGCAGGTTGCTGCTTTGGAAAATATAATATTAGATCTAAAGAGGCAACTGGCAACACTTAGGGACATAAGCAACATGGAGCGGAGTTTACTGCTCACGGAGCAGGCATTGGCTGGGGCCAGTGTAGAGGAGGGTGATGATGGAGGGGAAGAGGTTTCTAGGGCAGAGAGCTGGGTTAGTTGTGTAAGGGGCAGTAGGGGTCGGAGAGCTAGGGAGGCTTGTTCTGAGCTGGTTCACCCCAACATGTTTGCCAGCTTGTGTGAGGATGCTGTGGGGATTAGCTCAGAAGAGGCATTTCTGGGGCAGGCGGACTCTGCTAGCAGCCAGGTGAGTAGCCTCTCCAGCGCAGTTGGGAGCCAGGACACTAGGAAGGCTAGACAGGTTGTGGTGGTAGGGGATTCTATTATTAGGAAGGTAGATAGGGTAATCTGTCGCCAGGACCCCGAATGCCGAACTGTATGTTGTCTCCCGGGTGCTCGGGTTCGGCATGTTGCGGAACGGGTAGGCAGATTATTGGGAGGGGCTGGGCATGATCCAGCGGTCATAGTACACATTGGTACTAATGACAAAGTAAATGGTAGGTGGGGGGTCCTTAAAAATGATTTTAGGGAACTAGGAAAGAAGCTAAAGGAAAGGACCTCCAAGGTAATATTCTCTGAAATATTACCAGTGCCACGCGCTACGTCAGGGAGACAGCGGGAGCTTAGGGAGATTAATGCGTGGTTACGAAGGTGGTGCAAGCAAGAGGGATTTGGGTTCTTGGAGCACTGGGCAGACTTTGCAGTCGGCTACAGACTCTTTGGACGGGATGGGCTGCACCTCAATGATGAGGGGGCTGCAGTATTAGGGGCGAGGATGGCTATAGGATTAGATGAGCTTTTAAACTAAGCTCTGGGGGGGAGGGTCAAGATCAAAAAGAAGCAATGGTAGCTAGGGTAGATTGGAAGGTGGGTCTAGCTATGGGAGAGGAGGAAAGCAGTGGTGGGGTTAACATAGACCAAAGGGAGGTCCATATAATTAAACATGCACACATTAAGTGTTTGTCAACTAAACAGAAAATGGGTAGTAATCTCAAATGTCTTTTAGCAAATGCAAGAAGCTTGACAAACAAAATGGGTGAGCTGGAGATACTGGTAAGTGCTGAACAATATGATTTAATCGGAATCACAGAAACGTGGTGGGATGAGACCCACGACTGGTCAGTTAATTTACAAGGTTACTCACTTTTTAGAAAGGACAGAGTAAATAGAAAAGGGGGAGGGATTTGTCTGTATGTAAATCCTAAATTAAATCCCAGTATTAAAGAAGGTGTACATGATGTAACTGGAACTGATGTGGAGACACTGTGGGTGGAGATTAGCTTAGACGCTAAAAAGAATCGCACATTACTTGTAGGTGTATGCTACAAGCCACCAAATATTAGCATTGATGGAGAAGATCAGCTTTTATTACAAATTGAAAAGGCTGCAAATATGAATGAAGTTCTAATCATGGGAGATTTTAATTACCCAGATATAGATTGGAAGTGTGGCACAACTAGTTCAGCTAGGGGCAGCAAGTTTCTGGACCTGCTTAATAACAAATTTATGGCACAATTAGTAGACACCCCAACTAGAATGGATGCCTGTCTGGATTTGGTAATAACAAACAATGAGGAGCTTATCTCAAACATCCAAATAAGAGAACACTTGGGGAATAGTGACCATAATATGGTCTCATTTGAGATTAATGCAAAAAAGCAAATTGGTAAATACGCCACCAAAACACTTAATTTTAGAAGGGCCAACTTTGATGGACTAAGGGCATCAATTGAACATTTAGACTGGGAACAACTGTTTTCTGGACTAAACACAGAAGACAAGTGGAATGCCTTTAAGCACACATTACAAAAGTACACATCCCAATATATACCTTTGGGAAACAAATGCAAAAGACACAAATCAAAACCAATGTGGCTTACAGGTAACGTGAAACAGGAAGTACAAAACAAGAAAATGGCATTCAAACATTATAAAAACACGGGATCAGCATTATCATTTATAGAGTACAAAGAGGCCAACAAAGCCTGCAAAAAGGCAATTCAAATGGCTAAATTGGAAAATGAGAAAAGGGTTGCCAAGGAGAGTAAAACTAACCCCAAAATGTTTTATAAATATATAAATGGAAAAAAGCTAAAGAGGGAAAATGTTGGGCCCTTGTTATCCCAAATGGGAAATTTGGTAAGTGAGGACAGAGAGAAAGCAGACATTTTAAATACTTTTTTTTCTTCTGTTTATACTAAGGAAGAGCAGATGGACGAGCCCCTGCTACAGGAAGTTATGGGACATTCGCCGCAAACATGGGATTGGCTGACACAGGAAAAAGTGCTTAAGCAATTACACTCTGTTAAGATAGACAAGGCCCCAGGACCAGATGGTATACACCCAAGGGTACTTAGAGAGTTAAGCATAATTCTGGCCAGGCCACTATTCATGATCTTTAGGGATTCATTCAGTTCAGGTACAGTGCCAACAGACTGGCGAAAGGCGGATGTCATTCCAATATTTAAAAAGGGATCAAAATCTCTGCCAGGTAATTATAGGCCAGTGAGCTTGACATCTGTAGTGGGGAAACTATTTGAAGGATTGCTAAAGGTATACACTCAAGAATACATCTTGAACCAGAATATAATTAGTAAAAGTCAACATGGTTTTGTGAAAGACAGGTCTTGTCAAACAAACTTAATAACATTCTATGAAGAAGTCAGTAAAAATATAGATCTAGGCGTGGCAGTTGATGTGATCTATTTGGATTTTGCGAAAGCATTTGATACAGTTCCACACAAAAGGTTACTCTACAAATTGAGAGAAATAGGTTTGGGGGCAAATGTGTGTATGTGGATTGAAAATTGGCTAAAAGATAGAACACAAAGGGTTGTTGTAAATGGAAAATTCTCAAATTGGACAAGGGTATTAAGCGGAGTACCTCAGGGGTCTGTTTTGGGCCCTCTTCTTTTTAATTTGTTTATTAATGATCTGCCACATTGTGCTGAGAGCCATGTCTCCGTGTTTGCGGACGACACTAAATTAGGTAAGGCAATAAAGACTAATCTTGATGTTTTTTCTTTACAGGAAGATTTGGACAGAGTGGGGGACTGGGCAGTAAAGTGGCAAATGAGGTTCAATATAGACAAATGTAAAGTTATGCATTATGGGAAAAATAATAACAAAGCAACATATACGTTAAATGGTTTTTCCCTGGGAAAAACTACTAATGAAAAGGATTTAGGAATAATTATAGACAACAAACTTGGCAACAGTGCCCAATGCCAGTCAGCAGCTGCAAGGGCCAATAAGATATTGGCATGTATAAAACGAGGTATAGATTCACGGGAGGAGGATATCATCTTGCCTCTTTACAAATCAATGGTAAGACCTCACCTTGAATATGCAGTACAGTTCTGGGCACCAGTCCTTAAAAAGGATATTAAGGAACTAGAAAAAGTGCAAAGGAGAGCTACAAAATTAATAAGGGGTTTGGAGGATCTTAGTTATGAAGAGAGACTTAAAAAATTGAATTTATATACGTTAGAAAAAAGGCGTCTCAGAGGGGATATGATAACATTATATAAATATTTGCAGGGCCAATATAAAGAGCTCTCCAGTGACCTGTTCATTAACAGAAAGGTACAAAGAACAAGAGGTCACCCCCTCAGACTGGAAGAGCAAAGATTTCATAGACAGCAAAGGAAGGGATTCTTTACGGTTAGGACAATAAAGTTATGGAACTCACTGCCAAGAGAGGTAGTGCTAGCAACCACAATAGATGCATTTAAAAATGGTTTGGATGTTTTTTTAGCAAAGCAGAACATACAGGGCTATTAATAATAGAATAAGCATTAATAAAAGAGCTTATTGATCCAAGGAGAAATCTGATTGCCTCTTGGAGTCAAGAAGGAATTTTTTCCCCCAGGAGGCAAAATTCGAAATAGCTTCCTTAGGGGTTTTTTGCCTTCTTTTGGATCAAAAGCTGTAATGATAGGTAGAAGGGTTGAACTTGATGGACTTGTGTCTTTTTTCAACCTAAATTACTATGTTACTATGTTACTATGTTACTAGACCCAATAAGCCACACATATAAAAATCCATTGCTACCAAGTTCCTCTTCCTTCTTATCCCTCCCCTACTTGATTGTATCCATAACAAGAACATGTATATTAAGTCTCTCTCGATTACAGAATATATATATGGTTTTAATTTTTGTATATGTTATACTTTTTTTACAATTGTTTCAATCACTGCCAATGAGTGCTTGGTAATTCTGCCATTTAAATGGGAAGGGCGTGACATCATCGGGAGCGCACGCTTCACTGAGAAGAGAATCATTAGCGGCAGTGGCTTGAGCACGCTTGCAATTGCGCCCGTTAGGAGGTTCTCCGTTGGATCCTGGCTGGGTAAGTAGTAACATATATGAGGGGGAGCTACTGTGCGGAAGATCCTGACAGACCTCCGGGCTCGCCATCTACCTGGGCGATCAGGATGCTGATCATGAAATGCTTGAAATAAGTCCTCAGCGTGAACCATTCTGGCAGGTTCCCAGGATCTGTCTGCTGGGCCATAGCCCTTCCAGTGTATGAGGTACTGAAGCTGACCTCAATCAATGGAGTCTAGAATCCAATAAATCTAAATCTAAAGCATGGCTGCCATGAGGATCAACAGAATTATCCATTTGAGAGAGGGTTGGAGTGCAGGGTATTCTCTTTCAGTTTATACTAAGTGACCCATAGGTTGAGGAGGCGGTGACTGTGGTGGTGTAGGTGGAAGCGGCGCTGGAGGAGGATGAGGAGGAGGTAGCCATAATTTTTCAAAGTGCGCTGTAAGCACAGTATTTGACGGTTCTATTTGACTCTCAGATATGAAGTGCACCGCACGCAAATGTACTATTTACCACAAAAAACTATTAGAATTTTTCAAAGTGCGCTGTAAGCACAGTATTTGACGGTTCTATTTGACTCTCAGATGTAATACATGTAATGCTATTGCTATTCTATAAGCCGAAATAGAGTCCCCATTCATACGAATAGGTCAATTAACCTATTAGTATGAATGGGGACTCTATTTCGATTTATAGAAAGCCAATAGCATTACATGTATTCCATAAACCGAAAGTCTATAAACCAAAAGACATTCGGTTTATAGACTTTTGGTTTATGGAATACAAGTAGTGCTATTGCTATTCTATAAACCGAAAGTCTATAAACCGAAAGACATTTCGTTCAATAATACTATTGGCTTTCTATAAACCAAAATAGAATTTCTTATGAATGGGGACTCTATTTCGGTTTATAGAAAGCCAATAGCATTACATACAATGTAATCGCCGAACTCCAACACGGACATACAGTGAAATGTCCGTGTTCGGGGTCCAAAAACCGTAAAGTTCGGTACGAACCTGAACAGTGCGGTTCGGGTTCGCTCAACACTAGTAGATAACCACACTTTATCCCCCTTTTTGTAGACAGGAGCAGAAGTTCTGTGGCGATCGACAAATCTCTTGTACTGTTGTTGTGATTGAGTCAGAGCATTACGCAGTAAGGTATACGTTCAGGTAAGATTGGACATGAATTGTGGCTGAAGGAACGGTGCTAGGTACAGGTGCCCCAGGAAGCATAGAGGGAGAGGTGAACGGAGTGCCTCGGTCCGACACTATATTTTGAGGCAAGCCATGCAATTTAAACACTTCACGGAAAAAGAGTTCAGCCGTCTCGGCCGCAGAAGGTAGATTTGTGTGGGGAACAAAACAACATCTTGGTAAAGCAATCCACTATGACCATTAGTGTGGTGTGTTGCCGAGAAAGAGGTAAATCTGTAATAAAATCCATAGATACATCACTCCAAGATCTTGTAGGGACCGGTAATGGTTGAAGAAGGTCCGACGGTTTGTGATGACTCTCTTTAGCTTGAGCACAGGCATTACAGAAATACACAAACTTAGCCACTTCTCCCTGTAGTTTAGGCCACCAAACGTTCTTTGAATTAGGTCTTTGGTTTGTCTGATTCCACCATGTCCCGCTGCAGGAGAATCATGTTAGAACTGTAGTATCAGTAGGCGTACTTCAGGGGGAACGTAAACTTTATAATGATAATAGCAAAGTCCTTGTCTGAGGGTCAATTGGTCTGGATTGGGTAAGTTGAGGACTGATGTATGTGCATGAATGACATCCAAAATAGTGCGTGTGGCAACTAAAAAATGTTCTGATTAAAGTATGGTATTTGATCTCTCCTCAAAAACCTCTTCTTTGTCAGACATTCGGGTAAGAGTGTCTGCTTTCAGATTACAAGATCCTGGACGATAGGTAATGTGAAGTTGGAAGCGTGTGAAGAAAAGTGCCCATCTGGCTTGTCTTGGTTGTAACCTCTTGGCGGTACGTAAGTATTCAAGGTTTTTGGGTCAGTAAAAACTGTAATCGAAAATAGAGCACCCTCCAACAAATGTTGCCATTCCTCCAGTGCCAGTTTAATTGCCAGTAATTCTCTCTCCCACATCCTAATTCCTTTCTGCAGATGATAGAGTTCTGGAAAAGAAGGCTACTGGATGTAACTGTTTGTCCTCCTTGTGCCTTTGAGATAGAATAGGTTCTGGTTTCTACGTCTGGTCTTCTCTTCTGTAGTGAGGGGGCCTAGCACTAGGCCAATTTGCATGGGTTCCTCAGTATTTTGTGGGGTAGAGGTTCTGTTCTCATAATAATGTGGACCATAGGCTGATCCTGTAGGAGTAACAGCGGAAGACCGTTCTGTTCTACGTTCACATAATCTATGATCCATCTGGGTTACTAGACGAGTAAGATCATCTAGAGAGGAAGGTATACCGATCCGTGCCAATTCACCTTGTAGACCGTCGAATAGCCCCAAACGAAACTGATCGAGGAATGCAAATTAGTTCCAAATAGTCTCCAATACGACCCTGCGAAATTGTGTAATATACTCCTCCACAGGTCTATGTCCTTGTTTAAGGGCACAGATTGTATTGGTAGCTGAGGTTACTCTAAATGGGTCTTCATATAACGAGTCCAGAGCATGTCGGAAAGAACCCCAAGTGTCAAGTACTGAACTATTGATGTGAAGGAGGTAATGGGCCCATAGTTGGGGTTCTTCCATGAAAAGAGAGATCACAGTATATATCTTCACATAGATGCATCGGTTCGTGGATGGAGATTAAACAGGATTTGACAAGGCGTGATGAGAGTGCGATATTTTTTCCTATCTCCTGAGAACTTCTCCGGTAACACTACTTGTTGTTCAAGAGCAGTAGCCCCTTCCTGTATCATAGAAGCTGGGGGGGTCCATGAGCTGCAACTGCTGGTTCTGGAACATTACCCGGGTTGGTCTGTAGATGTTGTACTTGTTGTTGCAGACATGCTTGCCCTGCTTGGAGATCTTGCACAGATTGAGTAAGTGTTGCTAACTGCTGAGTAAAAGCAGTAATAGCCACGGTAAGTCCTGCGGCTTCCATGATTAAGTGGGCTTGGTGATTATGTGATGACAGGGGATGCTGGATAGAGGCCACAATGCAGGATCGGAAGAAAAAACTAAGGCGGACAATACACAACAATGAGGGTATACTGTGTAATGTATACAAGAAAGGGAGATCTAACCTTGAACCCGTAACTTGACAGCAAGGTACTTCGTAGTATTGTATGAACAGGAACGGTACTGTGTGGGTTGATGCAGGAATACAGCACACTTGTAATCCAGTATTGCGTGGGTTAAATGTAGGAATATAACACATTTGTAATCCAGTACTGTGTGGGTTAAATGCAGGAATATAGCACACTTGTAATCCAGTACTTCATGCGTTAAATGCAGGAATAAACTTGACAAGCCAGAGTTGGGGTACACCAGAGAAGCAGCGGAACGATATAACAGATCAGGATCAGGGGTATCAGAAAATCAGAAAAACATTAACAAGCCAAGGTCAGGTTACCAGGAAATCAGCAGCACGATAAAACAGTCCAGGATCAGGGGCACAGGCAATACAGAAGAATAGTCAGGAGGAATCCAGGTTCAGCAACAAAAAGGTAAGAATAACAACGCTAGGCTTCAAATACACGAGAATCGCCAAGCAGTGAATGCTTGGTAATTCTGCCTTTGAAATGTTCCCGCACCTCGCGGGTATGTAACGGGCGTGACTTCATTGGGAGCGAGCCCTTCACTGAGAAGAGAATCATTAGCGGCAGTGGCATGAGCACGATTGCAAGTGCGCGCGTTAGGAGGTTCACCGTTGGATCCTGGCTGGGTAAGTAGTAACGGATATTAGGGGGAGCCAATGCGGGGCAGATCCTGACAGTATCACTTTAACCCCTTAGTGACAAGACATTTTCACCTTGACTTTCCCTTGGTGACAATGGCTGTTTTGACATTTCTAGAGTGTTTGTGTTTAGCTGTAATTTTTTTCTTTCTCACATACAGTAGCCACACAAATTACATGTTGTTTTTATCGTCATAAGAAGGGCTTTAATTAGATACCATTATGTTCATCATATCTTATAATTTACTACAAAAAAAATCATAAAATATGATCAAAAATTAAAAAAAAAAACAATTTTTCTATCTTTGACCTAAAATATAATTTATACAAATATAATCATTAAAAAAGACCCCGTCTAAATAGTTTGTAAATGTTCTCCCGAGTTCAAAAATATGCATGTTTCCATATTTTTCGGTATTTTTTTGCGAGTTATGGGGCAAAAAACAAAATAGTGTTTTTTGCTTTTTTCCTATATTGACCTTTTGACCCCAACCCGAACCCAAAATTTAACGCTAACACTAAATGTAACCCCAACTCTAATCCTTATTATATCCCTTAATATTTTTTTAATTTTAACCCTATCCCTTATACTAAAAAATATTTAATTTTAACCCTATAGGCTAATATAGCTATATAACCTGTTTTTAATTAATTAATTATGTATTTTAAATATTTTCCATTGCAATGCTACTTTACTACCACTAGGAGCAGTCAAGTAGCATATTCAGAGTGACGGAAGTGAAGTTACTTTCACTTCCGAAGCTCAGACCGGCAGAGGGCTTAGCCATATTGACGGAGCAGCATGCTCCGTCAATATGGCTCCCCACGATCGCTCCGTGGGGCGATCGTGGGTGCCCCAAAATAGAAATTTCGGTGCTGGCTATTGCCTCGACATCGAGGCAATAGACCAGCACCGTTAAAGCGGTTTTCGAGATCGTTAATCGCGAAAACCGCTTGATTCACCGCAGGACGTGCCAGGCACGTCCTTTGTCGTTAAGGGAGTTTCTCCCAGGACGTGCCTGGCACGTCCTTTGTCGCGAAGGTGTTAAGACCTTAATTGATTGCACTCATCACAGCATTTAAATAGAAGGGTGTATTCCCAAGTTGTCAGCCTTGACAAAGCGCCTAGTTTTGGCGCAAAACGTGTAGGCGATTACTGATTCACCGGGTGGGTGAGCTCGTTACTGCATACCTGGCTGTATATTGCCCTGGATTAAATTATTCTCTACAGCCAACTATTTTGTCTGGAATCCGTTACTTTTTATCGATGCCGCCTACTGTTCCTCAAGTACTCATTTCCCTGAATGTGGGATTGCCACAATTCTAAGAAGCCGATAGACTGGCTTCGATAGTCAGCAGTCTCATTTGGGATAACAATTGTAATTTTTGGACTTTCGTGTCAGAGATTCAAATACACCATAACACGATATGGCAGGAAAAAGGGCACAAGAAAACAAAGAACTAAATAAAAGGGATAGGAGAAACCCAAAGACCGGTAAGAGATTGTCCTTTTCCTCTCCACATAAGAGCGTTGTCACAGATGAACTAAGGCACCAAATTTACCTAAGGATGTCCCAAGGGATGTACTCATCTGCTGTACAGCATACAGAACAAAATAAAAGATACTAGCTGTGTGCAGAGAGCGTACGCCAGTGGAACCATACCAAGTCATAAAGACCTATCATACTTCACATGGGAAAAAAGAAGAGCATATGCACAATCCTTTGCTATACTAATTGAAAATAGCATACAATTTAGATGGGCTGCACTAGCTAACGGTATTCCTACTCAAGACATTCAATTCTTACATCTTACATTTGATTCATTGGAAAAATTATGCGTCTGGCGGCTGGAAAAGAATATACAATAAGAGTCCAATTAGACCCAAAGATTGTGATACTTTTTATAATGGCAGAATCAAATAGAATTACGAGATGTTTTTTTTTCTCTTTTTTCCTTTCTATTTTTCTTTTATGGGAAATTAATGTAAATAAGGCTTAGTACTGCAGTCCATTACCACTTAATTAAAATTGTATATTTGAGGGGGGAGAAGGGGAACAAAAACAACAGCACTAAAACTCACTACAACTTAATTGAGCGTATAGGCTCCTGACCAGATTGTTTGGGGGGCGTTAAGTTTATATAGGTGTAAATGATAATTAAGGCAGTGCTATGTAAATATGCCAAGATCGACTCAGATTTTCTCTACAAGGGTTATTTCGAATAGAGGTGCACTGATCTGACTTGTGTGTCTTTTTTTTTTCTTTTTCTCCTCTTCTCTCTTTCCTCTCTTTTGTCTTCAGGAGAGGGAAGGTAGAAGGACAAATAAGGCACAGTACTGAAGCGTAATTGATCAGGATTACACAATGTAAGAGGTGGGTGAGAAAATGAAGAGGTACCCCAATTAATGATGGGGCCTCATGTTGTTAGTGTTCATTAAACCACGTTAATATTGTGGTAGGAGTGTAGTATACTGATGGTAACGGGTAAATTATAGTACGTAAGACAACTATAAAAGGGTATACATACCCACAGTATGTTAGAATATGTTAGGTAAATACGGAAAACACTTGTGCTGTTGCTTGTGTGGGTGTGCTGTATGACTGTTTTTTATGCTGTTATGTATTTAGACTCTTTGGGGTGGTTGTGGGGAAGTGGACCTTTGGCCGGGGGCTGCGGACGGGGGCCCATGATAAAGTAGGATGTTGAGGTTGGGTTCAATCAATGCTCAGGGTCTCAACTCTCTATAGAAGAGATGGGTTCTGCTGCACCACCTCTGGAAAGAGCAGATAGATATTTGTTTTATCCAGGTGTCCCATTGGAAAGGTACGGAGGCCACCAGAGAGCTGGGTTAGCTGTGTAATGGTAAGTAGGGGTTAGAGAGCTAGAGAGACTTGTTCTGGGCTAGTTCACCCCAACATGTTTGCCAGCTTGTGGGAGGATGTTGGGGAGATCAGCTCAGAAGAGGCACTTCTGGGAGAGGCTGACTCTCCGAGCAACCAGGTGAGCAGTCTCCCCAGCACAGTTGGGAGCCAGGATACTAGGAAGGCTAGACATGCACTGGTGGTAGGGGATGCTACTAGATAGGGTAATCTGTTGCCAGGACCCCAAATACTAAACTGTATGTGTTCTCCTGCTTGCTCGGGTTTGGCATGTTGCAGACCTGGTAGACAGATTGTTGGAAGGAGCTTGGGATGATCCAGCTGTCTAAGTACACATTGGTACTAATGACAAAGTTAATGGTAGGTGGTGGCTCCTTAAAAATGATTTTCGAGAACTAGGACCTAAGCTGAAGGAAAGTACCTCCTAGGTAAAATTCTCTGAAATATTATCAGTACCGTGCACTACATCAGGGAGACAGCGGAAGCTTAGGGTGATTAATGCGTGGCTTCAAAGGTAGAGTAAGAAAGAGGGATTTGGGTTCTTGGAGCACTGGGCAGTCTTTGCAGTGGGCTACAGACTCTGTGGATGGGATGAACTGCACCTCAATGATGCACTATTAGGGGAGAAGATGGCTGGAGGGTTGGATGAACTTTTAAACTAGGTTCTGGGGGGAAGGACCAAGATCAACATGGAGCAATGGTAGCTAGAGTAGATTGGAAGGTGGGTCTAGCTATGGGAAAGGAGAAGGAAAGCAGTGGTGAGGTTAACATAGATTATAGGTAGGTACCTGTGAGTATTAAATGTTTGTCAACTAAACAGAAAATGGGTAGTAATCTTAAATGTCCTTTAGCAAATGCAAGAAGCATGACAATCAAAATGGGTGAGCTGGAGATACTGTTAAGTGCTGAACGGTATGGTTTAATTGGGAGGGGTGTTCCCCAGTTGACCCTGTCACTGGATGGCAAAAAGACTTTTGACAAAGTCAGCTGGGGATATATGGATATAGTCCTGACAGTTTTTAGATTGAATGGGTCCATAAATCCAGCAATAATGGCAAAATATACAAGACTATCCAGATTGGTAGTTGGTTCAGGCATAGAGTCCAAATGAATAATGACAAAAATAATAATATACTGCTCCTATATGTGGTGGAGTGAGCAGCACCTAGACACAGCTAGTGTTTAGCTCCTAGCAAAAAAAGTGCATACAACAAGAATAAAGTGAAAAGTGCGCTAAACCCAACACTCAGCACACTATAAAATTACCCTTCTTAGTAAGACGATCACTTATAGGTGTAATATAAAGGGGGAAAAAATAAATATAAACATAATATGGTGAAGTATATCAAAAAAGATTCTTCACAGTAATTAAAAGATGCAGTTCTTGAAAAAACACACAAAGTTCATCAGTCCAAAGTCCCTTCTTCTCACACAACGCCTTTCTCCTCCGGATCAAGTGAAAAAGCCTCAATCCAGAGGAGAAATACGTTGTGTGAGAAGAAGGGACTTTGGAGTGATGAACTTTGTGTGTTTTTTCAAGACCTGCATCTTTTAATTACTGTGAAGAATATTCAATTTTTAAGTGTAAGATTTTACTGTGTTTTTATTGGTTTTGCATTAAACAGTTCTATTTATATCCGTCTTCTCTTCCCCTGTGTGAGATTGCTGGAGGTGCCTGCTAAGAAAATATTGGTTTGTTTCATTTTTTATCCTCTTGTGGCCCCCCTGATGCACCTACTCCAGATTACTGTTCAGGTACATGTGAGTGGACATTTCATATAATCTTTTGAAGTGTTTTTTCCACACTTTTTTTTATATACTTCACCATATTACGTTTATATATTTTTTTTTTACCTTTATATAACACCTGTAAACGATCGTCTTACTGAAAAAAGGGTAATTTTATGGGTTTGGATTTAGCGCACTATTCATTTTATTCTTAATATAGTCAAAATGGTTTAGTCTCACAAATGGAACACAACAGGGTTGTCCCCTCTCCCCACTTCTGTACATCCTCACATTGCAACCAATAGAGAAAGATATCAGGGCTAACCTATTGATTAAGGGAGCAGTGGGAGATGGAATAAGTTCATGCTGTGGATCTATGTTTAATATTTTTATATGGGCATCAAAGAAACCTAGATTGAGCAGAGCATTGCTCAGTAAGAAAAAGCAGGATGGGGCCTCAGAATGCCTAGTTTACATGATTATGCTTGTGCAGCATTGTTGTCACTAGCAATTATGTCCCAAAACATATCAAGAGGACAGGTATAAACTTGAGATAAATAAGCAGAAAGTGGTTAGGGACATTAAATCTCTCTTTTGGCTTAGTACCAAAAAAGTGGATTAGGGTAATGACCAGCACTGATAGTACAGAGTTAAAGCATATTTTAAAATACTGGCATGAATTATTAAAAATAGTAGGAATGAAGGACAATATATGACCATGGTTACCGATTACGGTTATTGAAGACCTAAAAGAAAATATAGATCTTGCAGAATGGGCTGAAAAAGCTATAATTAGATTGAATAAATCTAAATTAAAAATATTTACCTCACTACAAGAAGAATTTGGCCTTAACAGTAAAGACTGCTTTAGTTATCTCAGAGTAAAGATTGTATTGTTGCAGTCACTGGATAGGGACTATACTTCAAAGATAATAAAATTACTAATATCTATTTTAACTAAGCCCGGCACCAGAAACATAACCTCCTTATCACTACACCTACTTAGGCAGACACAAACACTCCCCAACCAGCAGCTATTAAAAAGTGGTAAAAGGACCTTAGGATAATGATAGATAGTTCTGAACAGAATAGGGTCTGGACAGCAACATATTAGGCTATTCACTGTATGTATCTCAATAGAAGTTGCAGTATGGAAATCTGCTGGAGGTGTGGGTCCTTCAAAGGAAACACGGTTCATATATGGTTGGAGTGCCCAATTATAGCAAAGATTTGGGAGAGGATATCAAGGATTTTGATAGCAGAATTTGGAAGGGAGTGGGAAATAATGCCCGAGAGGGCTCTCCTGCATTTAGGCATGACCAGGTCCAGACATGCATTTTATTATGCATATGCTCACTGCAACAAAACTACTAATAGCCAGAACTATAAAATATCTATTAGTATCTCATGGTCGATGGTTAAAGCCCAAATGATGTTTTAATGTAGTATGGAAATCAGTATTTCGCTACAGACACTGCAAAGCAAAACTGATTTTCTTGGGAAGAAGGGTTGAGTATTTTGAAAAGTGGAATTTAGGATTAGAGTGATGCCACGGTTTTCTGATGAATCTGGATGGGATAAGGAAACCTAGTAAATGGCATGTGTTCAATATAGTATGTGTATTGTATTATCAACCACCCTATGAGTCCAATATGTGTTTAAAGTCTGTGTGTACAAGGTTTTAAACGGGGTCAAAATGGGATGGACTGAAAATGCTATATGTTTTTATCTGAATGTAGTATTTGTTATTTGTGTAAATGTTTTATACTTTGTGATAAATAAAGAAAGAAACTTTCTAACTAATGAAAATTTAAAAAAAAAATCTATATAAATAATTAAAATATATATTTTCCTCAGCCCAACCTCAACTCAAGCCCCTCCCCCCACCTCCATTTCATTACGATAACATTATATGTTCAGGGCTGATGCATTTATATATTTTTATTGCATATTTTAGCATTTTTATTAAATTGCCTCAGCCTAAGACCCGCAGTGCCACTTCATACCCTTCACATAAGTATGACTATAATAATAATTTTAATATATATAATTAAAATATATAATTGATATATCCCAAGCTCCCCACCTCCACACATAATATTAGCTTATTATTATTTTTATTTGGAGGGTACAAGGTGGCAGTGGGGGGGATTTATATAAGTAAATTATAGATTTGAATAATTTTGAAATATATAATTAAAATATATGATTGCCTCATCCCAAGCCCCCACCTCTGCATGTCATATTAACCCCCTCTTTCAGGCATCATCCCAGGTTAGCAGGAGCTGTTAGTTTATAGTATTCCCTGCATTTATATATACTGTGCACTGATCAATAAGGTCACTTTGTGTCTATAGTGGTGTAATAAGAAAGCTGTCTTTCCTATGTTTATAGTCTTTTACAGAAGCTGTCTTTGCAATCATGAATTTAACTATTAACTATTGGCACATGTATCATAAAACATAAAAACATAAGTGTGAGTTACCAACCAGCATGTCATAAATTCTGTTTAAGGTGCCCAGAATTGAACCGCATATTCAAGGTGAGGTCTTTTTAGTCTTATATCTTTTTTATTGAATTTTATCAGAAACAGTGAACACAGACACATAAAGAAAAAAAAAAAAAAACACATAAAGAAAAAAAAAAAAAAGTGTACACACAGCAAATTCCAACCTAATATATATATTGAAAGGACTACATAACAGAGTCTGTTAATTTAATCTTGGGGAATAAAGTAAAGGCAGAATAAGAGAAGATGAAGAAAGAGGAAAGAAAAGAAAAGAAAAAGAAGAGAAAAAAAAATAAAAGAAAAACCAGGGGACCGGGACCTCGAGTCTAATTCGGTACACTAACGGTCAGGGACCTAAGCTACAGCGACGGTTGCGGGGGGAAGGAAGCTTTCCAGCTTTTTATACCATCTATCGTATAGAGTGAATCTATGGGGAGAGAGCTCTCCAGACCATGACAGCTCTCTTTCCATGGCAAGTTGGTACCTAACCTGTTGAATCAGTTGGATATTACGAAAGGGAAGGCTAGATTTCCAATTTCGTGCGATGAGAATCTTCACTGCGACCAAGCAGTGCATCGCTAATGGTAGAAGGGTTGGGGGCACAGTTTTTAAGTTTAGATGTAGTAGCACTGTTCCTGGGTCGGACGGAATATTTAATCCGGTAAGCCCAAGAAATAAATCTTGAGTCCAGTTCCATAGAGGTCGAACCGCCAAGCAACCCCACCAAACATGTAAGTATGATCCGTGTCCCATTCCGCATCTCCAGCAATTGCTTGGGTAATTAGGGTACATCCTAGTCAGGCGGTTTGGGACCAGGTACCACCTATTAGTCAGTTTATATTGGTTTTCTAATAAATTTAGGCAGTGTATGTTTTTCTTTAACTTAGATGAGGCTTATAGCCATTCAGATGGGGTTATACTGATATTTAGATCTTTTTCCCAAGAAGAGATGACTCTGATCTGACACACACCCTGTAATTGAAGAAGATCCTTAGATTTGGCTAAAACTCGCGGAACTACCGACAAACAGAACACGCGTTCCAAACATGTTCTCTTATCTTGAGATCCTTTGTAGAGAGAAGAAGCTAAGAAACTTTTTAGTCTCAAGTAGTTAAATCTCTCGTTAGATGGAATATTCCATTTGGCCATCAAATCCTGGAATGTCAAAAGATTGTGACCCTGACACAAGTCCTCCACGCGTACGGCACCCCCTTCTGACCAGCGTCTAAGGGAGATATTGTCTATTAAGTGTTCTACCGTGCTGATGCTTAATGAGGGTAGGATTTTCCCCTGTATTTCCAGCCGGAATTTAATAGGCTGCCAGGAGTTCCACGTCTATCCCAAGATTAAATTCCTCTTACATAAGGCCATCTGTTTTTTCTTACCGAACCGGGACCAGATCAGGGACTCCAGGCACCCACATCCTGACGTATCAGATTCCAAAATATACCATGGTTCTGATTGGTTGAGGGTTACTTGTAACTGGTACATGTGGACCAACATATTTGCCTGGAATAAATTACCATGGGCCTATAACGAGGCAGAATAATATCTTCCTCTTGTGAGTCAGTACTCCTTTTAATACACCCCAATATCATATTGGCCTTTGCAACTGCCAGCTGACACTGTGAACTACTGCTAAGTCTATTGTCTACAACTATTTCCAAATCATTTTCATTAGTAGATTTTCCCAAGGAAACAAAATGTAAACTACACTTAGACATGGCTCCCTATGCCCTCTGGGAGATCATTAATAAACAAATGAAAAAGAAGAGGACCCAGGACAACCCTGGGGTACTCCAATTTGAGAACTTCCCATTTACCACCACCCTTTGCATTCTATCTTTCAACCAATTGCCAATCCACAAACAAACATTTGGCCTAAGCCTATTTCAGTCAATTTGTACAGTAACCTTTTGTGTGGAACTGTATCAAATGCCTTAGCAAAGTGTAAATATATCACATCCACTGCAGCACTTGTGTTCTTCTGTGTTCAATTTTTAGATTCAGTCATAGGTGCCTGATTTTGCATGAGTTGCGTGTTCAGTGGACACATTTCATATATAATTTTTCAAAATTCTATTATTTGGAGGTCACAATGTGTTGCTCATCCCTCTCTTTCCTTTCCAGTCAAAGGCGGATACAGATTCATCAGAAGGCAGATCAGGTAGTGTGATACAGTTCCACCCATAACTGGCATAAAAAGGAGAGGTAGCAATAGAGCAGGAGATTGTAGTTATATAACATTTCAGCAGTTAGTTGTAGGGAAAATCATTCATTCTTGAGGTAAGTGGTGAAACACCAGATATACTGTTTTAGCATCTAATTTGTAAGTTTTGTCTGTCAATTAGTTGATAGATGGAAAGCAGTGGAACAAGGTTGAGTAAAATGAAGATTAGCATAACATGATGGTCTTCAGTATCACATGAAGGCTGACCAACCACCTTTCTCAGGTTTGGAGCAGCCATTGCTGCAGCAGATGTAAGGCCTTTAGGTGGAATGAAATGGGCCATGTATGTGAAGCAGTTGACCGCCAGCCTAAATGCTATTTTGATATTCTAGTGTTCTATCTTACGCATAGAAATGTGTAAATGCACATGCATGATAGGATGACATGTTTTTTCCCCCAATTGTGTGTTCCGCCTCAGGTCCTACTCCGGGACCACTTGTAATCTTACCCTTGGTAACATGGGCTGTTTTAACATTTCTGCGGTGTTTGTATTAGCTGTAATTTTCTTCTTTCTCATTTTCTGTACCCACACATTTTTAAATGACATGTGCATTATGTTCATCATCATACGTACTACAACAAAATCATAATATATTATGAAAATGTTTTAAAAAATGTACCTTTTTGTACTTTGACCTAATATATGTATATGTACACACACACACATATATAAATATATATATATATATATATATATATGTATATATATATATATATATATATATATATATATATATATATATATATATATGTATATATATATAAAAAACAATAAAAATAAATAGTTTTTAAATTTTGTCTTGAGTGTAGAGGTCTGCCATATTTAAATATTTTTCTGTTGTTTTTTTTTTTGTTATATCATAGTTACATAGTAATTTAGGTTGAAAAAAAGACACAAGTCCATCAAGTTCAACCCTTCTACCTATCATTACAGCTTTTGATCCAAAAGAAGGCAAAAACCCCTAAGGAAGCTATTTCGAATTTTGCCTCCTGGGGGAAAAAATTCCTTCTTGACTCCAAGAGGCAATCAGATTTTTCCTTGGATCAATAAGCTATTTTATTAATGCATATTCTATTATTAATAGCCCTGTATGTTCTGCTTTCCTAAAAAAACATCCAAACCATTTTTAAATACATCTATTGTGGTTGATAGCACTACCTCTCTTGGCAGAGAGTTCCATAACTTTATTGTCCTAACTGTAAAGAATCCCTTCCTTTGCTGTCTATGAATCTTTGCTCTTCCAGTCTGAGGGGGTGACCGCTTGTTCTTTGTACCTTTCTGTTAATGAACAGGTCACTGGAGAGCTCTTTATATTTGCCCTGCACAAATTTATATAATGTTATCATATCCCCTCTGAGACGCCTTTTTTCTAACGTATATAAATGCAATTTTTTAAGTCTCTCTTCATAACTAAGATCCTCCAATCCCCTTATTAATTTTTTAGCTCTCCTTTGCACTTTTTCTAGTTCCTTAATATCCTTTTTAAGGACTGGTGCCCAGAACTGTACTGCATATTCAAGGTGAGGTCTTACCATTGATTTGTAAAGAGGCAAGATGATATCCTCCTCCCGTGAATCTATACCTCGTTTTATACATGCCAATATCTTATTGGCCCTTGCAGCTGCTGACTGGCATTGGGCACTGTTGCCAAGTTTGTTATCAACAATTATTCCTAAATCCTTTTCATTAGTAGTTTTTCCCAGGGAAAAACCATTTAAAGTATATGTTGCTTTGTTATTATTTTTCCCATAATGCACAACTTTACATTTGTCTATATTGAACCTCATTTGCCACTTTACTGCCCAGTCCCCCACTCTGTCCAAATCTTCCTGCAAAGAAAAAACATCAAGATTAGTCTTTATTGCCTTACCTAATTTAGTGTCGTCCGCAAACACGGAGACATGGCTCTTAGCACAATGTGGCAGATCATTAATAAATAAATTAAAAAGAAGAAGGCCCAAAACAGACCCCTGAGGTACTCCGCTCAATACCCTTGTCCAATTTGAGGATTTTCCATTTACAACAACCCTTTGTGTTCTTTCTTTTAGCCAATTTTCAATCCAAATACATACATTTGCCCCCAAACCTATTTCTCTCAATTTGTAGAGTAACCTTTTGTGTGGAACTGTATCAAATGCTTTCGCAAAATCCAAATAGATCACATCAACTGCCACACCTAGATCTATATTTTTACTGACTTCTTCATAGAATGTTATTAATATTGTTTGACAAGACCTGTCTTTCACAAAACCATGTTGACTTTTACTAATTATATTCTGGTTCAAGATGTATTCTTGAGTGTATACCTTTAGCAATCCTTCAAATAGTTTCCCCACTACAGATGTCAAAAAAATCCATGATGTAAAATCCATGAATGTAATCAACACCTATGTGTTGGAGGTACCTAACCAGTATCACTGACTCTTACATTTTAATCATGCATCCATCCTTTACATCTTATTTAAATTGTGATAATATGTGAAACACTTTTCTTTGATGTAAATGCATTGACATGTTCATAAAAGTAAACACTTACATTGCGGGTAAGAGAGGCCATCACTGACTGCAGAAGTTCCCTCTGAAAACAGAAATGTATAATTAAATTAATACAGTGTATACAAATAAAACTGTGATGGAATTACAAAAAAACAAGGAAACAGCCAATATAAGTAACCTCTTTCCCCAAATAATAGACCAGGGGCGCCCATGTTATTTCTGAAGTGGGAGGCATGTTCATAAATGCATGTTTAGAAAATTTGTGTTACTTACAGCAAGAGTGAATAAAAGTTTGTGAGTTATAGAAAAAAGCTTCTTTATTTAGCAGTAATACAAAAACAGTTACATCCAATTTATTCAAACAAATGTACATAATTTTGTAAGACTAATGAATATATGGATGGTTAGGTCAGGTGGGCTGCAGATTACTGACAGGGCTGCATCTTCGTATAGACCCTAACTGCCCAATACTTTCCGTGCTGTATATCAGCATTTATTTACCCGATAGTAGCCAAAAATCTCCCAGCCCAATAAAGACACACTGTTTACTTGGTAAATTTATTAAAAGTAAATGTTAAGAAATGTAACTGAGTTAGCCCCAAAGAGATAAAATATTCAAGAATAAACAATAAAAATCAACACTCACCTTTAAAATGAAGAGTGAATAGATATACACAGAAAAACACATAAACAGAACTTGATGGACTTGTGTCTTTTTTCAACCTAAATTACTATGTTCCTATGTTACTAAATTATAGAGCGATATCCAAGATCCAACTACTCTCTCCAAGTCCAAACTCCCAACAAACACCATATTGCACATTAGAATGATTGTGATGTCACAAAGGCTACCTATGACATTATGTGGCCTTGCTCAGCACAGAATCAACAGGTCAATCTCACAGAACACATCTGCATCATACACACCTTATTTATGTATATACAGAAAGGCACAAGAAGCAAAAAAAGCTTGACTATTAAAAAGTGTCCAGTGTCAGCTGTCTTTTCTACCTGTCATTTTTTTGCGCTCAGTATGTTTGGTGTGTATGAAGGTGTCACAGCAATAAATCGCACAATAAAGTATGTGTAAACTACAGTAGCCAGATCTCCCCAATTTCAGGAATAGACTGAAGATTGACACCACCGTTTAACTGAATACTTTGGTGGCAATTGCAGCATAATTCTCATTAACCTTAACATCTGAGGAAAGGGATTTAGGGGTAATTGTGACGAAGTACTTTGTCCTGGAGAGGCCTGCTTGCCAGCCTCCTCCCCTGTGACTATGGCCCTGGGGTGTATGGCCCTTTAAGAATGCTATTTGGGCCTATGGACTTGTATTGGACTGTGTATGGCTCTTTAAGAACATATTTGGGGCATGGTGAAAATACCCCAAAAAGCTAACTTTTGAACTACTGGGTGGAATTGTCTGATTTTTAGTTATGTTCATATTTAAAGTATGCTGATTCTGAAAATTTATGTTTCATGTGAATGTGATGCATATTTTGAATTGGGGATAATTGAGCTGATACAAAGGTTAACTCAATTATCTCCCAAGCAGAGGGGAGGAATGTACTGTAATTACTAGGATCCAAGTCTTTGTCCTATTCACTGTGCTTTCCCCAAGTTAAGATTGGATCCTATCCTTTAATCCCTGTCATTATGTCACCTTTCCCATTGTCTTTATGTAAGTCATTTAGTTTCCTGTATGTATCTGAACTGGTAGGTGCCCAACCTTTGTATCCTGAAAAGTGTGAGGCAGGATTTCCCTTTGTATGTCCTTAGGTTAAACTTTAATCCTGTTATAGTTCCTTTGTCTAATCTGGTTTGTCAAGGTGTTCAACTGTATATATTCTCTGTTTCTGAATCAATAAACAGTTCTGGTCAGTTCTACTTCACCCTTCAAACGTAGCCTTGTCTCATTCTTGAAAGGGAACCTGCCCAGCATAATCAATAGCTCTTTTAAGAGCTTGTTATTCCCCACACGGTCCTGGAGGACAGAAGCTGATCTAGGGTGGACAGAAGATGGTGAGACTCCAGTTAAGTTACGGCGGTTGTGGAGTCTGTGTTGGTTGTGGTGTCCGGTGCGGTGCCTGGGGTCCTCGGCTCAAGCTAGGAAGCTAGGGAGTTCCGTTACAGTAATAATTTCAGAGGACTTAAATATATGTAATAGGTAAATAATGTAATAGAGCAGCAGGAACTGCTAGCAGAAAATGTGGTAGCGGTATTAGCAGAAGATATAGTGCTGGTGAGACCTCACTTGGCGTATTGTACGCAGTACTGGAGACCATGTCTCCAGAAGATAGATACATTTAAATACATAAATGAATCAACACAGTAAATGGGGAGAGTATAGTTAAAAGAAGAAAAACTACCACAACTAGAGGACATAGTCTTAAATTAGAGGGACAAAGATTTCAAAGTAATATCAGGAAGTATTATATTACTGAGAGGGCAGTGGATGTATGTAATAGGCTTCCAATGGAAGTGATAGAGGTAAATACAATGAAGGAGTTTAAGGATGCATGGGATAGGCACCTGGCTATCCTAGATATAAGATAGTGCTAGGGACTAATAGAAGTATTTAGAAAATTGGGCTACCAGTTAACACTAAAATGTGGTTCCTCCCACATTTACCAACCCACAACTTAAAGGTGAGATTTTCAGCTACATCCATATTAAGGGTTACATAATGGACCATCTATATAGGGGTCAAGACCTGGTAGTAGAAACATTTCATACCCTATTATATAAGGATAGACCTGGGGGTTTGACCCCCATATGTATAGAGTTTCTCAGGGAGGTAGAAGGGAGGGTCATAAATACGGCTATTAATAAATGGAATAACGCCTTGGATATAAATATTAACCCTACAGAGTGGAATAGCTAATTTGCATTTGTGTATAGAAATGTGAGATGTCTCAACCTAGTCGAACTTCAATTTAAACTACTTAACTGGTGGTATTTAGTACCTGAGCGACTTAACAGGTTCTACCCAGAACACTCCAGGTAATGTTGGAGATGTAATGCCCCAATTGGGGACATGAATCACATCTGGTGGTCTTGTGAGCCAATGAAGAGGCTATGGAGATTTGTTGTTGACTTGATTAGTAGGCTTACCAAGGTTAAATTGGATTTGCTCCCGGAGACCCTTTTATTACACTTTAATTTCCCAAAAATGGACAAAGACAAACTTGTCCTTATTGTGCACCTAATATTGGCAGCAAAAATCTCAATCACTAGGAAATGGAAATCTATGGTGGTCCCATGTTGGCTAGAAATTATAAGTCAACTGCTGTATCAATTCAAGATGGAAAGGGGCATCATGGTCCATCAAACAGCAAAGCCTGATAAACAGGCTAAATGGGATGGATTGATCAGATTAGTAGTAGTACATTTTGTTTTGTCCCATAATCTTCTTCTTTTCCCTTCCTATATTTCCACTGGCGCAAAACTTATATTATATCATCTGCAATATAATTACCACGCTTTATGTTTATAAAGGAAATCTCTGAATTACTTGTAAAAACAAATTAAATTAAATCAGATTAATTTCTTACATTTTTAAAATTCATAATAATTTTAACCATATGCTATTTTAACCCCTTAATGATTGGACTTTTTTCAAATTATTCTACATTTCTGTAGTGTTTGTGTTCAGCTGTAATCTCCTCTTTCTTATTAAATGTACCCACACATATTATATACTAAAGAAAATTAAGTGTCCTGCGCCATCCCACACCTCACACACTTATAGTTAATCTATTGCACAATATGTGTACACACATATTTTTATATTGTTTGTAGTGACATAAAAATTGCTTTCTTTAGATACCATAATTTTCATCATATAATTTAATTTACTGTAAAAAAACACTTTTTCTAAACTATACATGAAAAATCTTGAATACAAACACGAATACAAATACATGCTAAATATGTTATAATATTTGTCCTGAGTTTAGAAATAGCCTGTGTTTTCTTGTTTTCCTGTTGTGTTTTGCAAGTTATAGGACAATAACTGAAAGTTGTATTTGTTTCCATAACCATTTATCCTTTAGTGATGTTTTGACAATAACCCTTATCATCACCCTAACCCTAGTACTAAACCTAACTCAGTTTTTACCCTGACTCTAACCCTAACTCTAACCCTCGATATAGCGTTTTTTCCCTGTAATGTTGCTGACTGCTTCTAGAGCCAGTCTAGCAACAGAGCAACAGAAGTGATCACTGATCCTACTGAAGCCTTTGATGACTACAGTACCATATTGGAAGGATGCCTGCGGTCGCTTTGGGGAGTGATTGCAGAGTCCTGGGGGACGAAATTCTGGTGTTGCTGGATGCCTCCATATGTCAGTACATTAATATTCCTTACAACATTCAATACTGTTTCAGTATTTATTGCTATGCAAAATTCCGCTTGGTCATTCCACTGCCATGGAAATTTGCTAAAATGAAAAATTGCCAAAAAAAAAGCTTGGGTCTCATTCATTAAAACTGATTGCACATTTAGGAACAAGGGGGGTTGATGCATGGCACATGAACTCATGAATAAAATCCTTAAACAAACTGTAAATAAATAAGTTGGTGGATGCAGTATTGCCACATCTAAAGAAATGAGTCAAGATAAAAATCACAACTTTTAATTAATAATACATTAAAAAACACCAATTGTAAAGAGATGACACAAGATCCATCAAAAGAGAGGCCACTTAGGTTAACAAACCACATACATAATAAGATAAAGACAAACATACAGTGACAACACTGGTTAAGGTTATATCGAAATTGATATCGGTAATGGTGTATAAAACACATATATAACTTAAAAGAACTGAAGTTCTAGGGAGCACCACAACAATGTCAACTAAATTTAGAGGTTAATTGAATTTGAGCACTTGCCCAGATTAAAGTTAGGTAATAGTCCCAGGCATAGGGCAATAGTAATAAGCTCTTTTCTAAGGAGTAAAAATAATAAAGAAAATATATATATATATATATATGTATGTAAAATTAGGGAACCAGAGATAATGAATGAAAGTATAGTGTAATTTCCAAAAGATACCCTTCTGTATACTAGCCCCTATTTACCAGACATCTTCTGGGGCTGAAAAGCAGCTGATTGTGAAAGGCTTTAATGATACCTAAACGATTGTGCTAGCTAGAGCAGTACCCCAATTTATATGTATGGACTAAGGTGGACTCATAGAACTTGAGCTAATAGGAAAAAAGTAGGCGGAACATAGCAGGTCGGTCCAGGGAGGGAAGGGGAGGGTGTGTGTGAGAATTCTGCCAATCTGGAATATGGAGAGAAGGGAAGGCTTATCAGAGAAGATAGTAAGCAAACAAACAAAATATAAATAAACACTTTTTCCTTTCTTTCTCTTTCCATTACTTCCTCCTTTCTCTTTCCATTTTTGACAAATACATATTCAGATCACCTGGCACAATTAAAGATTGGGATCCCATGCACCAAAGGTGTGGTACCAAATGATTATATTGAAGGTGATAGCGTGTGCCAGTGTTCACACTGGAAGGATAGTGTATCAATATCAGTGCGACAGGGATTGCAGAGTTAGTGTCTTGAGAGGTATATAAACTAATAAATATAATAGGACCAGGGGAGTACATTTAAGGACATGCCCATTTCACTGGGCAGATTTGCCCATTTCTTTTTTTTAAGATACAACATTTCAAAATCAATATAAAATGTACATATACAAGACAATAAGACATACTTGACAATAACAACCAGTCGAGGCTACCAGCATCATACAATTGTGTCTTATATATACCAGAGAAGATTTGAAGAACTGGTGCACCTCTTCTGATGTCAGTAAAAAAGTGATTTAGGCAGATATCTTCCAGTTAAAACATGAAGAATTTTATTTCCAAAAAAGTGTAAAACAACAGGACTAAGCGTAGTCTCATGCGTTTCGCCATGAGGCTTAATCATAGACTATTATGATTAGTCTATAATTAAGCCTCACAGCGAAACACGTGAGACTACGCTTAGTCCTGTTGTTTTACACTTTTTTGGAAATAAAATTCTTCATGTTTTAACTGGAAGATATCTGCCTAAATCACCAGTGCTTCACATCTTCTCTGGAATTTATCATTATTACGGTACGTTAACACCGTCTGTGCTGCACTCACCTGTGTTAATTGCGGTTCTCAGAATTGGGTGCTCTGGGCTGTCTGTCCTTACGACTATATCTTTCTTTCGTCTGTGTCTTATATATATATCCTGACTTCCCATAGCATTCATATATTAGGTAATCCGATTCCCCCTCTGTCATTATCCATGGTTAAAATACCTCTTCAAATACAAAGCTTTTTTCCCTGCCATATAAATTTATAAAAGCTGATTAATCCGATCATCTTGGATACCATCTGGGATCATTATAAACTTATATATCCAGGTGCGAAGTATGTAAGCTTTTATTGTGTTTATTCTTCCCATCCAGGAGAGTGGGAGGTTTTTCCACCTATTTAATTTGTCCAAGGTCTCCTTAAGGAGCTTTTCACAATTTTTACCCCACAATTGTTCCCCCTAAGTGCCTCCTCCCCAGTTGCGTCTTTCCCTGCAAGAACTGCTTGTGATTTTTATATATTTAATTTATAGTCTCACTATTCCCCGTAGTTGTCAATTTCTTTTAAAAATGCTGGTATTAAGCTTCTAGGGTTTGTCACAGTGAGCATTATTTTGTCAGCATAAAGGGACATTTTATATTCTGTCTGTCCTACTGTAATCCTATTTGTTTCTTTTTGTGCTTGTATCCTGTTTTCTAGGGGTTCTAGGGATAACACGTAGAGCAATGGGGCCAGTGGGCACCCCTGTCTTGTGCCATTATGCACTTCCAACCATGTTGATTCAAGCCCCATCCCCACTACCTTGGCTGTGGGGGTTGTATAAATTGCCATGATGGCCTTTAGCATATTTGGTCCAAATCCTAATACTTTCAATGTTTCTTCCATGAAAACCCAGCTGACCCTGTTGAATGCTTTTTCAGCATCCAGTGACAGGGCCAGCATTGGTTCTTTGTTCCTTGTAGCGAAATTCACCAGGTCTATGATCTTACAAGTATTGTCATTCTGGAATCTTCCTTGTATAAATCCTGCCTGATCTTTATCAATTAATGCTGTCCCTGAGTCTATACGCCAATAAGGCAAAGAAGAGTTTAGTATCGATATTTATTAGTGATATGGGATGGTAACTTCTCACATTAACCGGATACTTTTCAGGTTTCAAAATGGGAAGAATGGATGCTTGGAGCATCTCCTTAGGCATCCCTCCCATCTCTCTAATCTCATTAAAAATGTCTGTTAGGTGTAGAACCAGTGTTGGTGCCAGGATTTTATACACTTTATTCGAGTACCCATCTGGCACTGGTGTTTTATTGGATTTCAGTGGATTGCCTCTCTGACCTCTCTAGTGTTAATGGGGTCTTCCATTATTTTGTATTGGGACTCAGAGATTTTTGACATATTTGTCGATTATAGGTACTTTTTCTCTTGCTTCTTCAGAAGACTATAGGGTGAAGTATAGAATGTTTTGAAGGCTTCCTCAATTTGCTCTGGAGCAGTATATGTCTTTACGTGTTCTATTATTTTATGTATTCTAGCTGAAGCATTTTTTTAAGTTGTTGTGTAAGCAGTTTATTGGCCTTATTCCCTAGGTAGTACCATTTCTGCTTTGCCCTTATTAGTGTTCTATTCGCTTTAATCATTAACCCCTTGGTGACAGATGACATGCCAGGCACGTCACGGCAAATCGTGGACTTGCCGACAGGTGACGTGCCTGGCACGTCATGCACTAAATAGAGTAAAGAAAGTGACCAGCGGTCGCTTTCTTTACTCTATCAGTGTTGATACAATGCCTCTATGTAGAGGCATTGTGCAACACAAAAAAAAAGTGCAGGGGCGTGCTACGATCACTCGTGCTTATGATTAAGCACGGGTTACCGTGTGAAACGCGTCAAGTGTTTCTGCTACTTGTCCTTTGCCACTGATCGGCTGTTACTGATCGCTATACACACGTTCAGACAGCTTCAAAAGGAATACACGTAATCCCCTAGTGGGTATAACTAACCCCTAGCGAGTCTGACAAAAAAAATGCTGATAGCAAAAAAAAATCCTTCTGCGACTAGATTGCTCCATATGCGCTGCTTAGGCAGTGACCATATGCACTGCTTAGGCAGTGACCATATGTGCTGCTTAGGAAGTGATATACGGCAAGGAAGGTGTTAATAGCTCTTAAAAGAGCCTTTGATATACTGTAATAAATCAAAGTAAAAAAAAATAACCCCTAAAAAAATGCACAGACAGCAAAAAATGTGCTGCTATGTAAGATCACTGCGTACACAGCGATCAATTGCAGGGAAGGGGTTAAATACTGGAAACGGCTTTTATAAAAGCCTTTGGGTCTCAATTCTATTAAATATATTATAATTAAAAACATTATACAGCTCTGTCTCCCTCCCTCACTAAAACTCAAGTGAGAGGGAGGCAGATCTACACGGGTCAGATCAAATATTTACAAATATTGATCTAACCAGACGAATGGTGATGCTCATCTAAGCAAACGCCAACCCGCCTTTGTGTAAAATGCAGTAGTTCCATGTGCTTGGAGATAATTAGGTTATTGTAACCGTTAAAGCCAATTATCTCCAAGCTAGGCAGGGACCTTTTCAAATGTTGCACTATTTGTCCATTGGATAGAATATGTGATTGTCCTGTGTACCTTCAGGGGGCAGGGGGCTGTCCCTTGGTCTGTAAGGCTGTATAAATTGTCCCACCGGAAGCCATTAAAGGTGTGTTTGTGTTACCCTCAAATCAAAAAGAGGTGCCATAGCTAGTGGGATGTTACCACACTTGCAGGTTTTTGCCAGTTGAAACAGCATTCGTCTCTCTGGATTCGGGAACCAGGGTATCCAAAGCCGTCCAACTTCCAGCAAGCCTGGGACAACCGTAACAAAAACATATCTTCCCCATCTCATTAACCCAGACCAAACGGCCTTTGTCTCGGGGAGGGAGTCCAGGGAAAATACCATCAGAGCTCTGAACCTCATCCACTATGCGACCCACACTAACTCCGAAACCATCCTCATGTCTACTGATGCTGAAAAGGCTTTTGACAGGTTGGATTGGACTTTCATGTCATAGGTACTTAAACGCATGGGGTTTAGTCCTAATATTCTGAGCTGGGTTATGTCCCTGTACTCTGTCCCCTCCGCCAGACTTAGAATCAACGGTGCCCTGACTGATCCTTTTACCATATCTAATGGGACCAGGTCTGCCTGCTCTCACTGCTACTGTTTATACTTTCCCTCACACAATTCCCGGAGACAGTTTGATCAAACCCAGATATCACGGGACCACACATAGGGAATGTACACTATAAAGTTTTGGGTTACGCGGACAATCTACTCTTCCCTATCATGAATCCCAGGATGTCTTTGCCGAGCGTGATGATAGAGTTCAGCTTGGCCAACCTGAAAATAAACAATTCCAAATCTGATATTCTCAATATTAATCTCCCCATAAATACTGTAAACCAATTGAAGCTTAGTTTTCCCTTCGGGTAGTGCAGGGATAAAATTAAGTATTTGGGGATTTGGTTATCCAGAAAGGTGTCCAATTTATACTTACACAATTTTACCCCCTTCCTAACTACGCTGCACAAAGATCTACAGAGCTGGAATCCTCAATTTATATCCTGGTTGGGTAGAATCAATGCACTTAAAATTACCGTCATGCTGAGGCTGTTGTAGCTCTTTCAAACAATCACAATTAAAATCCCACTGCCTTTTTTCAACACGTTGAAAGCCCTTTTCACAAAGTTTGTGTGGGCCCACAAGAGACCTCGAATTTCCAGAACCACGCACCTACTATCAAGCTTGCCATTTATTGAGGGTCATGGAATGGGCTAATAACCCCATAAGTTGTAGATAGAGGTTGAGTCGACACTAATCGGCGCCCCACTATACCATCTCATACGGTCCCCTATAACACACACCTCCTTAACCATTAAAGATCCCCTGTTCCTGGGGGCTAGTTTGCATGCATTCCATTCTGTGCATGCTAAATTGGAACTCATCCCTCCCCTCTACTGCCCATACGAAATAACCCTGATTTCCCACCAGGATAAAGTACTCGATTATATTTAACGACCAACCTGACGGACCGTGCCCCAAATCTCTATGTTTTTGAACCAAACTGAAATTAGACTCGCTGATTCCCCACCATCACTCCTAGACCGGTTTCACTTTCACCAATTTAAAAGCTATTTCAAGACAATCCCTATGAAACACAATTTGTTCATAAATCTCACATATTTTGAAACCTGGTGTACCAAAACACATCTCCCCACCCATGGTATATCATTGCTGTATAAAGCACTGTTACAGGAGCACTGCATTTTATGGGACATTGGGAATGGGCACTACAAATTGAACTAGAACAAATCAGTTGGGAAAAGATTTTCATGCTAACCCATAAATGTTCACTCAGCACTCAGGAAACTTCCTACAAGTTAATGACACTCTGGTACCATACTCCAATGTCTCTCCACAAGGCGTTCCCTGACCAGTCCGATTTCTGTTGGAGATGTGGTACTGACCCAGGGACTATGCTGCATAAATGGTGGGAGTGCCCAAAAAATCATACCGTTCTGGACACAGATTCGTGATATCATGTCCACATTAACTGACCATCCCCCAGACTTCCTCCCTGGCCCATACCTACTGCACCTCACTACACAGCCCGTTTCAGTGTACAAACGATCAGTGGTGCATCATTTGCTCAATGCAGCTAACTCACTAATCCCACTCCACTGGCAATATACCACCCCACTGACTTTTCGGGAGTGGATGCTTCAAATGGAGAAAACTCGCACACTTGAGGAGTTAAGTGCACGCTCAGAGGATCACCACAGTAGATATAGACGTATTTGGTATTATTGGTTGGAATACTTGGAAGACCCTCTGATCCATACACTCCTACAATCTTGAATGCCCACAACCTACCACGGAAATGTCCCATCCTCCACATGCCCCCCTAGTAGTCAATTAACAGATACGTTTAATAGTTTTGCGAAAACAGGGAAAATACAAAAAGAAATGTTGAGTGCAAACATTGTCCCTATACCAAAACAGGATAAAGATATTTAGAAACGTATTAAATGTAGATGCAAATCTGTATGCCAGTGTGCTGGTGAAGAGAGTTAAAGAGGTGATACCATATCTAGGGAACCCAGATCAGGTAGGATCCGTTCCATGTCGTCAGTTAACAACATCAGATGTATAATAGATGTTGTTGATATCTATAATAAGAGCAAATTATCTATGGTCATACTGGCATTAGATGCTGAAAAAGCATTTGAACGAACAAATTGGCAATTTATGCAATGTACATTGAGGAAGTGCAGGATTGAGGGGTGCTTCTTGGACTCTATTTTAGAAATGTATATGGTGCCCATGGCAATGATAAAAGGCTCGGGTTTGTTTTAAAAGATCTGAAGGTTCTAAATGGCACCAGACAGGGATGTCCATTATATCTGCATAACGTGACAATTGAACATTTGCCCTGTGCTATAAAAGAAAATGTAAAAATAAAAGTATTAAGACTAAAGATAAGGATATCAAGATTAATCTGTATGCAGATTGTTAGGGTTAACTTATATTTATTGTGTTAACAGCATAACAAGAGTTAGTTCAGCATTGGAAGAGTTAACTTCAGGAAAGGGTTTAACTCCCTCCCCTATTGGAGGGAGCACTTTCTTTGTCTCTGTCTATCACACAATCTAATCTACACACATAGACAGTTAGTCTCTTTACTAAGTAATAAATCTAATGATGCCAGATCTTATATGGGTCAAGCCTAGGTTAGATACAAAAGATGTGTAGGAGAAAATGACCTAGCGGTCATATCCTGTGTCTGCATCTCTGGAGTTTTGTATTTCTTAGTAGGAACAAAGAACAAAAGATATATTACTTTTAGTTAATTATAGAAATATATATATATTTGTAACATGTATGTATTATCTGTCCACACCCCTTTCTTTGTACTCCATTTATGTACCAAATTATGACCAATGATGTTACGCCATCCAATGCCTTTTTGCTTCTATATAAGTGCTTATCTTTACAATAAACTTTACTTAACGAACGGTCTTTGTGTCAGACATGAGTTATTCTCCGAACACGTTCGCTGATGTGTTTCCAACTCCCACCACGTGAATCCAAATCAAGAGTTATACATTACCGTATACCAGAGACCTGCTGATAGAGACCTCATATGAATTGGTCCCTTTTGCAGATGATGTCCTTTTGACTGTAGAAAATACAGAAGTATCAATTAAAGAAATTGTTAAAGAAATGGAGAAATATAGTATAGTGTCCAACTATAGGTAAAATTAGGACAAAACCAACACTGGCCTTAAGGGTAACAAAAGATACTAGAGGCATAATTAAAAAGGACCAAAAATTCTCTTGGATCAAAGAAATGTCATGTGATTCATCCAGATTTATGGAAATAAATGTCCTGCCTTTGCTCAAACAGACTAATAAAAACCTAGCCAATAGGTAGATAAAACAAGTGAAGGATCTGATGGATGATAATAAAATGAAATCCTTCATAAAGGAGTAAAAAACTGTGTGAGAAAAAGAGAGCCAGAGAACTGGGTTTGGCATTGTTACATAATTAAAGATAGAAATGAGACCAATAATTGTGCACATCTTGTTGGCTACGAAGCTCATAATTACAAAACATCATCAAGCCAATAGAATGGAGCAAATTAAAAAACCCAAATTGTATACCAAGCTAAAATGGAAATGGGCATTAAGGGTTCATATCATAAATCTAGATGTTCCCAAGAAAAATGGACAGCATTGATTATAAATATAGAAAATATGTAACCCTTTTAGGGGAAGTACCCTATTGGGAATGAGAAGGTAATTGGAGGTCTGTCTGTAGATGTAGTTTCTGGCATGATTGCGGGTGGAGGCTGAGGGTAACCTTTATTGTTCCAGATGTGCAATTGTTTGGATTGTTTTAATATATATCATGTTAATTTATTTAATTGCACACAAATAAATTGTAAAGAAAACAAAAGATGTAATCGATTTACCGCATCCAGGATATAATATGTTTTTTATATTTTGACATGGGATCGGTAAAGACAAATGTTTGTTCCCACAATGCCAAATATAGATTGGCATAGCTTGAGGCACAACACCCATCATATGTTGATAGTATTTTCCTTCAAATAAGAAATAGTTTTGATAAGTAAATAAATATAAAACTACTAATATGGTGTGTCTCTCTGACTATCAAGAAGAGATTTAGGATGCTTGGAAAACATTATTGCTTATTCATCCAACTGTACCTCACCAACAAGGCCTATGATTGACTGATATGTTTATAGAGATGCTTTCTATGTATATATATGTGTTGTGTTCCAAGTTGACATTATTCCATAGGCTTATATATCCTGTCCATTCTCAGTTGAGCTCATCTCACATAATGTTGCTACTGTTAGTTCTAGGGATAAAGTAGCTAACCAAACCTCACTACAGTTTCATTTAAATTAAAACACATTGTTTAGAGATTGTGGGTATAATGAGCTTTCTATCTTCTTTAAGACAGCAAAAACGGGAGTATGCCCAGCAGGAAGATCTCCACATATATGTATAAATAGAGGAAATTCTTTACTGTGGTCTTACATTAGATAAAGGACAATATTAGCAATGTGAGAACTCTTTCAATGGATGTCTATAACAACCAATTTCTAGCAAACCTGTTCTGATCATTGTCTCTAACAACACATTTATAAGGTCTGTAATTTAGTGTGTAGTTTGAAATGTATTCACAACAGTCACGACTAGGCAGCAGCCGGTCATATCCTTCGGCTGTATTTCCCACTTCACACTGCGAAGTAGATGGCCGGAGACGAGGAACATCTCAGTAAGTACTGGGGAAGGACGGAGGAGGGGTGGTTTATTGGGCAAATTGACTGTGACATATTAATGGACACATTATCACTGGCATATTAATGGATAAACTATCACTGGCATATTACTGGATAAATTATCAGTAGCATATTAATAGACAAATTATCACTGGCATAATTATGGACAAATTATCAGTGACATTAATGGATAAATTATCAGTTGCATATTAATGGACAAATTATCAGTGGCATATTCATGGACACATTACCAGCAGCATATTAATGGACACTTTTATCAGTGGCATGTTAATGGATAAATTATCAGTGGCATATTAATGGATAAATTATCAGTGGCATATTATTGGACATATTAACAGTGGTATATTATTGGATAAATTATCAGTGGCATATTAATGGATAAATTATCAGTGGCATATTAATGGACAAATTATCAGTGGCACATTAATGTACACATTATCAGTGGCATATTAATGGACACATTATCAGTGGCATATTAATGGAAAAACTAACACTAGCTGTGGCATATTAATGGATAAATTATCAGTGGCATATTCATGGACACTTTTATCAGTGGCATGTTAATGGATAAATTATCAGTGGCATATTAATGGATAAATTATCAGTGGAATATTATTGGACATATTAACAGTGGTATATTATTGGATAAATTATCAGTGGCATATTAATGGATAAATTATCAGTGGCATATTAATGGACAAATTATCAGTGGCACATTAATGTACACATTATCAGTGGCATATTAATGGACACATTATCAGTGGCATATTAATGGAAAAACTAACACTAGCTGTGGCATATTAAGTCTAGGATGTGCAATGCAGCTAATGGGGCATATCCTGGGGTACAGCAGGGGTGTATAGTGGTGTATTTAAATCATTGGCATGATATAAAAAGACCCTGGATAAAATGACTTTTGGGAAGGGTAGGGAAGCAAGAGGGAGGGGCAGATTTTTTTTCAGTAAGGGGCCCTGACATGTCTGATGGTGGCCCTGAGCCCCACCCATAAAATATTGGAAAAGCAGCACAGGGGGAGGAGGACCCTTAGTCTTTTTTTCCCTTTTATATGATGTATCTGATTTTATATATTTGTTACAATAAAAGCCAGTTTAGCAACCAATGTTTACTGTCTGACAGTATTTAACCCCTTGACGACAAAGGACGTGTCAGGCACGTCCTGGGAGAAACTCCCTTAATGACAAAGGACGTGCCTGGCACGTCCTGCATTGAATGAAGCGTTTTTCGCGATCAACGATCGCGAAAACCGCTTTTACAGTGCTGGTCTATTGCCTCGACATCGAGGCAATAGCCAGCACCGAAATTTCTATTTCGGGACCCCCACGATCGCCCCACGGAGCGATTGTGGGGAGCCATATTGACGGAGCATGCTGCTCCGTCAATATGGCTAAGTCCTCTGCCGGTCTGAGCTTCGGAAGTGAAAGTAACTTCACTTCCGTCGCTCTGAATATGCTACTTGACTACCCCTAGTGGTAGTTTAGTAACATTGCAATGGGAAATATTTTAAAAAAATATTTAATTAATTAAAAACAGGTTATTTAGCTATATTAGCCTATAGGGTTAAAATTAAATATTTTTTAGCATAAGGGATAGGGTTAAAATTAAATTAAAGTTAAAAAATATTAAGGGATATAATAAGGATTAGAGTTGGGGTTAAATTTAGTGTTAGGGTTAAATTTTGGGTTCGGGTTGGGGTCAAAAGATCAATATAGGAAAAAAACAAAAAACACTATTTTTGGTTTTTGCCTCATAACTCGCAGAAAAATACCAAAAAATATGGAAACATGCATATTTTTGAACTCGGGAGAATATTTAGAAACTATTTAGACGGGGTCTTTTTTAATGATTTTATTTATGTAAATTATATTTTAGGTCAAAGTTAGAAAAAGTGTTTTTTTTAATTTTTCATCATATTTTATGATTTTTTTTGTAGTAAATTATAAGATATGATGAACATAATGGTATCTAATGAAAGCCCTTCTTATGACGATAAAAACAACATATAATTTGTGTGGGTACTGTATGTGAGAAAGAAAAAAATTGCAGCTAAACACAAACACCCTAGAGATGTCAAAACAGCCATTGTCACCAAGGGAAAGTCAAGGTGAAAATGTCTTGTCACTAAGGGGTTAATACAGGTAAAATCCATAGTGTAATTAATGGTTCCAGTTTGAATGTTTACTAATATCGAGACCCAACTCTTTACTGAGTTTCAGTGTGTTCATTAAAAGGTTACATTAGCACATGCTTTATGCATTTAGAAAACATACATTTGTGTGGTAATATGTAATATACAGGCTATGTAATCTCAAAATATGTTTCAAATATTACAATCAATATTTTTCCATGGTATTTAGGACCACAAGCACAATCTTCAAAAAGCACATGAACATCAATCACATTTTGTGATGACCAGCTCTGAATTTACTATGCTTGTGGCTCCTGGTTTACCAGGCTAATGCAGGCTTCAGAGAAACATCCTGCAACCTTGATTATCCTGATAAACCAGGACCTGCAAACATAGTAAAAGCAGAGTTTGTTTTCCATTATCAGGTTACCACGTTTCTTGTCTGTGGTTTAAATGAAAAATGCTGGGGCATACACTTACACATGTGTACATCCATTGAGGTCCCACCTCGCAACTTATAGACTTAAAGAATCTTCTGCTAACAACCTGGGGCCAGATACCACAGGGCACCTTCGGAGGTCTAGTGGAGTCCATGCTTTGATGAGTCACTGCTGTTTTGGTGTCAAAAACGGACCTACACAATATTAGACAGGTGGTCATAATATTATGGGTGATCAGTGTATGTGTGTGTGTGAATAATATTTTCTATATATTCTATCTCCAGAATAAGAAGACTATACATGTAAATATACACACATACACATATATGTATTCTATTTTTTTTTATTTAAGAAGATGTAAACATTGTGAAAAAACATTTCTTTCTTAGCTCTTACCACACAGTATTTTCTTTTTCTAGTTAAATATGCACAACTGATGGAAATCAATAAAAATCAGGATGCTGTGAAGTCTCAGTTAAAACAGATGGCAACAATATCTTATACAGGTTGTCTAATGTACAATACCACATCACAGGCACTACCTCTACAATTAAAGGAGGCCTGTGGATAAAATGTTTGGAAAACAATATTGGCACTTGAAATGTTAATTTATGTTCCCATAAACGTTTTATAGAGAGACATAAAAACTAAAGAGCAAAAGCATTAAGAGCAAGCAATAATATTACTATGTTGAAAAATGCCTTCTTCAAAATAATTTATTTTTGAACTATTCAGGGAGCAGACTAGAAAGTATAAAATGAATTAAAGAAGTAATTCACCATACAGTAGAACATTTTACTGCATATGCTATTACAAAACTGTAAGATAATAAGAAAATAAAATCTATGCTGTGTCAGAAATAGCAAGCTTAGTTGAAAAGAATCACTAATATGTCCTGTAAAATGCATTCTCTAAGGACTGGAGTGGAGTGGCTTTGTATAGGTCCCAAATGAAGACTTAAACAGACTGTCATCTAAACAATGTTTATAGTAGGGATGTAGAGAATGCAAATAATCAGAAATCATCTAAACATTGTGTTAGCAGAATTGCTAGAAAATGCATTATTTGAAAGAAAATGTGCTTTAAAATATGAATGTGGCATTTCCTGTTTATGGAATCACCCTTTGGCATTATATGCAAATTGCACATTTCTCAATAAAAGTACTTAATTTGCATACCAAGCCGCAGGTGATGTCATAAACAGGAAACACCACAGACCCATTGATAATGCATATTTCTTTTAATTCATGTATTTATATGCAACTCTGCTAACACAATGTATAGATCATTTTTTATTATCTCGATTCACAGTGTAAGGTATGTTTCAGTGAAGGAGTGCCAAAACTATTTAATTTGTGCTGAATAATAATTTTAGGAGTTATTTTGGGGAATTTTCAAGGCAAGGCAGACTCCATTTTGTTACATTCCATCCTGTTTCACCTTTTAACTACTTTAGGCTGCTTCTAATTATCTCTCTGCAATTTCTTTCTCTGCAACTGCGAGAATGTTTGTTAACAAAGAATGTCTGTTTTGCTGTAGAGCGACAGGTTAATTGATAAGCATGGCTGCTCCCTAGAAAATCGACCTTAAGTCGGGAACATTTTAATTAAACAAAGAGAATTGTTATGAGAACACAGTATACTAGATTAGGAGCTTGTATGTAGACAGTTTTTATTATGTGTATAACATTATAATATTAGGTGTGTTTTAACCCCTTAGTGACAAGCCTGTTTTGAAATGTACCCTTCGTGACAATGGCTGTTTTTTTTTAAATTTCTGCTGTGTTTGTGTTTAGCTGTAATGTAATAAAAAGGGCTTTCTTTATTTAGATACCATTATTTTCACCATATCATATAATTTACTATAAAAAATAAAATATTTTGAAAAAATAATGGCAAAAACACTTTTTCTAACTTTGACCTGAAAAAGGGAAGGGTAGGGCACCACACTGTATGCAAAAATATACAAAGCACAAACAGAAGCGAGCATGAGTAATAAGTAAAGCAAGGAAAAAAGAATACAAAAATAACTGGATACAACCTGAGTGAGTACGAACACGGGTTGGGGCCTGACAGCAAGGTCCAAATACTCTGTATGTTCCCTGGATGCCATCCGAAATTGTGACTTCAAAAAGTATTTTGTGGACAGTTAAAGACTGTAATGACTGCTTATGACTGGGTGAAAAAAGATTTGTTGCAATTGTGTAAACTGATTATGACTAATGAAGAACAGACTGAATTTGTAGTGGATTTCAACTACCTCTAGTTAGCAGACATGCAATAGTAGAATGCTACAGCAACTTGGGATGCAGTAGATTTAGTGGAGAAAGGGGAGGGAACCAGATGTGCAGTCTATCACAGATTCCTGCAACATGTTGATTGGTCTAAGATCACCAGTATGAAGTAAAAGAATGAGGCATTTGTTGACGAGAGAGTGAGCTATCATGGCATATGGAGGGATAACCTGCTTGAATGACAACAACATTATAGACTGTTTATTTTTCTCAACACTTTTGATTATGATGAGGAATGCTCCAGAACATTGAGTGATACAATGACTTGTGAAAGCTGTGATGGGGAAATTAGTGAGTGCTTATCCAAATTGTTAAAGGAGGGTCTTGATAAGGTGATGCTGAATTCCTGAGAATTTTACTTTCTATCCCTATCTTTTACTATCTCAACAAGATCCATAAAAGCATCATCAAACCGCCAGGAAGACCAATTTATTTGGGACTTGGATCTATTATGTCTAATCTCTCCCAGTATGTTGATCATGCAACATAGATTATTAAGATCTTTTCAGAGATTCACTGGGAACCAACATATGTTTTAGGGACTCTTAAATCATTTGATTAATGTAGGACATACTATCTTTATTGTTTTAACATAGGAAGTCTAAGTTTCCATATTGCAGTTCTTGAGATATAAGAAACAAACACTCCACCCCCATTAGATACAGGATGTGAGGGGCCCAGGTTGCATATATCACTATGTGGAATGCCTACACATAATGTAGGAAGCCTAATCATATGGTATTAATTACTTATATTCGAAGGGTCCCATGTAATTTAAATATCTAAGATATATGGCATCTGTCAAGTTATAAGACTAAAAAGACCTAGTTATTTTGACCATTGACATTTCAAATGAGATTCCCCTGTGTACTATAGAAACAGGTGGACATTTTTCCTCAAAATACATATAGTATTCTTTGTTCAAAATATTCCCCTCTCAAGTATAATCACCAGTTATAACACGTGGCTTTAATCCTGGAAGGAACCAAATGGTTATCAAGCCACATCCGTTTCTATGATGCTAACATATTTTATGATCAAATAAAAATCTATATCCGCCTCCTAGTTATCCTTCTTATTTGGTCATAACATACCTTATGGAGTGTTTAACTTAATAGAGGAATAAAAACTATTGTAAATTCTTATTCTGTGCCAATACAAACAATCATATACATAACATCTCAGTGTGTTTTAGAATGGATTAAATCTAGAAAGATTGCTTTACTACATTAATTGGTCTAGATATGAAGAATAAAGGTTTCATTATATCAGATGGTTTACATATTTGAATACAATATGTGGTTATTTTATGCAAGATAATCTGATCTGTTACTGAAACTATAATGTAGACATGTGCATTCGTTTTTGGACGAATGCATTTTCGTCCGAAAATAGCATTTTCGGCCATTCGTCCGAAAAACGAATTACGAAAATGGTAAACTAACGAAAGACGAATGAACGAATGGGTAATAAACGAAAATCATTTGTCCATTCGTGCTATTGGGATTCTATAAACCGAAATAGAGTTGGTTTATAGAATACCAATAGCATTACATACATTCCATAAACCGACATAATGAACGACTTTCGGTTTATGGAATGCATGTAATGCTATGCTATTGCTATTCTATAAACTGAAATAGAGTGCCCAGTCTTTCGCTTTATGGAAAGCCAATAGTATTACATGTATTCCATAAGCCAAAAATCTATACACTGAACGACATTCGGTTTATAGACTTACGGTTTATAGAATACATGTAATGCTATTGCTATTCTATAAACTGAAAGTCTATAAACCAAAGGTCATTCGGTTTATAGACTTTCGGTTTATAGAATACATAGAATTACATGTTTTCCATGAACTGAAAGTCTATAAACCAAACTTTGTTCAGTTTATAGACTTTCAGCTTATAGAATACGTGCCTTTCTATAAACCGAACGAGAGCCCCATTCATAAGAATTTCTTATGAATGGGGCTCTCGTTCGGTTTATAGAAAGCCAATAGTATTACATGTATTCTATAAGCTGAAAGTCTATAAACTGAACGAAGTTTGGTTTATGGACTTTCAGTTTATGGAATGTGTAGGTCAATTGATTCGTACGAACGAATAAAACGAAACGAAAATAATGAACAAATTTTGTCTGAAACGAATGCAGTAATGAACGAAATTAGTTTTAGACTAAATAAATAATATTTTCGTCCAAATGGACGAAAACAAAATTAAAATTTTAGTTTTGCACATGTCTACTATAATGGGACAAGTAAAACACACTTCATAGAATTAACAAAATCTAACATTTTCCCTAGCCCCTTGAACTTGAAAACATTCAAATTGACTTTATAGGGTAGTGTGTAGTAAATTTATATAATGGCAAAGGAGAAGATGACTTCATATTGAACAACTGCCCATTCTGAGGGAGCCTGGTGCTCTGGAGGTGTGTTCTGGAGATGTGGGGAAAGATGAGCTGATAGGTTCATGAAATATTTAAGTTTTAACCTGTGTAACTTACAATTTACATACAAGAGTTCAAACCATTTAAGTAATGATGGGGGAAAGGTGATCTTGAAACCCCTCAACCTGAAACTCAGTGGGTAGTACAGGCATTATCAAACAGAAATCTACACATACCAAACAGGCCTAAATTCCTCCTGAGCTATTTTTCTGTCACTGATTTGAACACAGCATTTTTTCAGTTTACCAGTATACCAGTTGGACAAGTTTTTGTTTCACCTACCACGACCAACCGTATACTTTGCCAAGAATACCACGAGGTTACGCTGAGAGTCCAGCTTTATATTCACAGATTCTCAAGAGATCTAGAAGATATAAAATTGCCACAAGATTCAGCCTTGAAACGGTATGTGGATTATTTGCTATGTGCGTCAGCTTGCAGAAATGACTTATATGGGTCTATTCACTAAAATTTGATCTTGGAGGTCCAAAGTAGCACTAATTTTGACCTCCAAACTGAGAAAGCTTTGCTCCCCTCATATGCCCATTTCAACTACTCAAAATGGGATTCACGAGATGTGGCGATGGGATCCGAAATGACGGCTAAGCAAGGTATGCCGAAGAGTTTGAATTTGGAGGTTGAATAAGTCGTGGTTTTCACATATAATTTATATAGACATTTCAAACGATAGGACATTTAAAACAATACACACCATGTTGGGCCCCCCAGCCTTTGACAGGCAATACATGAGTGTGAATTTAGTAAATAGAAGAAGTCAACAAAGACAAACTGCAATTTTGTTCCCCCAGATTTATCTAGCATAAAATAGAGCAGGATACCAAGTTGTTATAGGCCAATAGCCCAAAATATCACAGGTCCACCTACCTTCTCATTAATATGCACTCATAAGTGGGTAGGAGATCCATCGTAGAGATGCATATTCCGGACAGCCTGGGATGTCTTCTATGAGCTGTTCAATGAAACATGACAGGTACTGAGTCGCCAATTAAAAAAGCAGGGTACATATACTATACATTTATAGTGAGATTTGTTTTTGGAACATTTTTTTCCCCCCGTTTTATGTAAGTATATTTTCCATTATTATTGGCACATGTTGGTGCTTTCTTTTGGGTCTCTCTTGTGCAGGGTTTCTCCCTTGTTTTCACTGAATGGGATGGTGAGACATTCTTTATTAACAAATGTGAGGTGCTTTTATTCAATATCAGTAGCAATGTTTTGACCAGTGTGATCTTTATCAAGCCATGATGTGATGTGCTGCCTCTGTTGTTCTTTGATCAATGGCATAACTGACTGAATTCTAAATTTTCTCCAGATATAGTGAACCCAAGGATATGATTAAATTGTCTGAAGTCCATCATTATAAATGAAAGGGAATTAGCTAAACAGCTAGCTCACTCTAAAGTACACCCACAACGGAAAAGTAAAGCAGGCTAAGTGACATGTGAAATACTGCTGATGATAACTATATTAGCACAAACAAAATAAAAAGGAACAGCAGGCAAATGCAAAAGAATAGTAAGGTAAGAATCAACAGAAAAATATAAAGCACAGCAACATTTTAAATCTTATTTCTACTTACATGTTTCTATTGATTCTTACGTGTTACTAAAAAGGCACTCTCTTGATGAAAAAATATGCAATAAATGTGTTTTTATCTTCAGCATAAGTAGAAAAAAAAATATATATATATATAAATACATAGCAGGTGACAAATAATGGTACGTTAGTTGCCTCATGCATTTCACACTGGGAGACACTTAATCATAGTTCACAAATAAGGACTACACACCCATATATATCAGACTATTATTTTCATTCAGGAAATGTATGTTTGTGTATTTTTTTTTGTGTCGGATGGTGTACAGAAATGTCATACATTTACATTACTTTATTACTTGAACTATAGTGGCAAAAAAATACATTTCTACATCATGTATATTGTCAGCCTCATTATGATAATTGTTGTGATTGCATTATAGTAACATTAGGGTAATATTATTTCTCAACGGTTACCTTTATTGTTATAATACAAACATGTCTAAGAAAATAAAAATGATGACTAACCTTGAATTAAGATTAATTTTAGAGTGTCTGCATATAAGAAATATTAGATGTCAATTAATGGTGAGGTAATAATTCTCTGAAATTTTAACATGTCAAACTTTTGCTAAATCAGGTAATTAATCACACAACTAGTTGAGGAATCACAAAAGCAATCTTAGATTTAATCCTTACAAATGATGAGTTGGCATCAAGAATAGAAGTAGGTGAAACCTTGGATACCATTTATCATCAATTCTGGCACCAACCAGAACAGTAGGTGAAAGCTGGGTACCATTTATCAAAAGGAAAACAGTGCAACTACACAAAGACAATTTTAGAAGCAATGACTCGTCTCACATGGGAAAATACTTAAGTGATTCCTTGGCAGGTTGGATGATGAGTAATGGAGTGCAAAAATAAAACCAGCAAGCAAAATGCAGTCATAAATGCAACAGGCAATAACTTGAAGTATGTTAAGAAAGAGGTTAAAAAAACAAAGAAACAAGCCAATTTGGATAGGGAAAAAAGTTCATGAAAAGTGCAAACAGGCCGATCAAGAGATGAAGCAGTTTACACATCTGTAACCAAATTACCAACGGAAAAACAGAGAAAATCGTTAATTCTGTAGAAAGGGTAGACAAAGCATGACCAAAAAACCCCCTCAAATACCCAAAAGGGACTTAAAGGTACTCCATCACTGAAATATTTGATTTGATACTGCTAATGTACAGAATGAAAAAAAACAATAAATAACTATACATTGTCATAGCAGTATTGCAAACAAATGCAATATGAAGAACACATATATTTTTAATATGGCTGTGCTGTCTCCTGGCATTATCTTGTAGCTCAGAATGCAAATGACACATTTTCAATTGCAAAGAAGTTAATTTTCATATCAAACCACAAATGAGTTAGTAAACAGTAGGTACCATAGATACGTTTAAAATACATTTAACTAATTGCTGCATTTGCTTGTGACATATAGATAATTTCTAATGTTTTTTTATTGTCTACAGTTACTAGTTAAACAACATTTAGGTGACAGAGTCCCTTTACAGAGGCTGAAGGCCAACAACATATCAAACTGCAGCTCTCGAGCTGCTGATGGTCTACAGCTCCCATAAGTATTGGATCGGTTATTCCAACATCAGGAAGGCCGCAGTTTGACACACTGCTCCAGATATTACCTTCATAAAAGATAGAGAGTCTGAGTTGAGGAAGAAATAGTTTAATGTTGAGAGAGTGAGGTAGGTTGCAAATGTATTTATAGAAAATTGTTTTAGACATCAAACATATGTAAGTTTATGGGAGCCACAATTTCCTTGGCAATTCTTTAGAGATGTATGGAATGGCATTGATCAAGTTCTTTCTATAACTGTTGAAGCTCAATTTGATTTAGCTTACAATTGAAAATAAAACATAACATGTCAATTTCCACCTAACTATCCTATTTTTATGTTGCTGCACCACTTTTTATTTTCAGAATATTTAGTATTTTGTACAGTTGAGAAACCTTTATTTTTTTCATAAAGTCTACCATCTTGTGACCTGCAAACTCCTTTGTGACAGAATAGTACAAATAGGTTATGTAGGTAGCAAAGTGTTATTACTTATAGATGTCTTTTGTAATGTTTTATAAGGAAAGGGAAGCACACAATAAAGGTTACATGTCCAACAATAGAAAGTTCATCATTTGTTCTATTGGAAGATGTTTTGAAAGTTATGTTAGGGATCATCTAACTATAAACTTAGACTTACTTCTATGCAAGGGAATTGATATATATAAAACTGTGTAAAACACACAAGTTTAAACTGTGGTATATTGGTCATTTGAAAAGGTGTAACACAAATAAAAATGGTTTATCATTAACGACAATGCTGCAAAGGAAGTAGATGCAATATATACTTGAAGATAACCTGTTCTTATGCATTGGACATGCTATTTTTACTGGCTTAACTCTAATTACTAATGATGACAAACGACTGAAAAATTGTGTAATTATATGTAATTCATATGAACAATGCTGGTCTAGCAAGAAATCCCTGTAATCTTTAAAGGGCCACCACACATACTGTTGTGTCTTTTTTTTAATAAAAACAAATGCTTTTTAAAGTAGTAATATGGAATATTTTTAAAATATCCTGCACATTTTCAAGGAACACTATGTACTTAAAAATGTACTTACTGCTGGTGAATGGAGTAGGACGTGTGTAGACAGAGCTCCTAGGCTGCGACAGGCAAATCTAGCTTCAAAATGTATCTACTACACTGAGACTTACCAACTTCGGTACCATCCACTATGGGGAAACCCAAAGACACGCATACTAACCTGACCAAGGGGAAAAAAGACCGACCTGCGGAGTTCTTCACGCCGAGAGCGGGAAAGAGGATTGAGGCCCATGATGGCGGCGCCGGGGACCCGAGCACGCAGCGGGAACTCATGTCAGATTCTGAAGGTGAAGAACATAGCCAGAGAAGAACAGCGAATGACAACCTATCGCTTAAATCCATGATAGTGGACTTAAAGAAAACAATACAGGCTGAAATGCAGCAAATGTCGAAGGATATCCGCGCAGAACTGAAGGACATCGGGGAACGGACCGCTTACCTGGAAACTAAAGTGGAGTCCATATCTGAGGCCCACAATACTCTTACAGAGGCCCACCTTTCCCTGGACATCAAGCATCACAGACTTGAAATGAAGTTGGCAAACCTAGAAGATAGGTCTCGCCGAAATAATATAAAAATCCGAGGAATACTGGAGGAGGTACAGACAGAGGATCTTACCGCCTATCTCTCTGATCTGTTTCAAGAGCTGATACCAGACCTGTCTCCCTTGGAACTTACTATTGTATATATTGCATCTACTTGACTGAGCGCACCGACTCCCGAAGCCTAGAAGAGCACCGGGTAACCAACCGAGGGATGTTATAGCCAGGATCCACTTTTATGAATCCAAGGAGACCATCATGAAGGTGGTGAGGGAGAAGGAAGCATTGCCGGACAAATATGCACACTTGCAGTTCTATAATGATCTATCCCAATGGACCATGAACAGACGCAGGGAATTTGGCACTGTCACTGCCACCCTAAGGGAAGCCTCTATCAAATATGCCTGGGGCTACCCCTTAAAGCTGTTGGTATTCAAAGACGGATTTACTAAAGTTTTCAACGCCCCAGAGGATGCCTACATAGTGCTAGAGAGATGGGGCTTGAGTTGTTCGAAGGCTCCAACATCTACCTCTCAACCGGGATTGGCGATGATCCCTACAGAATGGAAGACACAAGCAAAGAAAAGTGGAAAGGTCATGGAGTGATCAGCGACCCAATGAACCCCAGTTATTATTTCTTGTTTGGACACGAGTTTTGACAGCAGGCATGGAGTAATCGTGGTCGTGGAAGGATCGCATATGTGAGACTTATTCCAGTATCGCTGGTATCAAAGCATACACTATATGTGATTACACAGTGTTACCTGATTGCTTAGGCAAGGCTACTGATTCTAATCCTGTCATTATCTTATCCTTCATTCATCCACTCACTCTTACCCTGTTTCTGTCATACTCTCATTCACACAAAGCTTAAAGTCAATCCCATCTCTATCCTCCTCTCCATTGTTAATTCCACACTCATTTCATATCTCTCCTATTACTATTATATATATATATATATATATATATATATATATATATGTATATTTTCTGTGGCCCACATTCACCCCCCCCCCCCCTCCCATATCTGGGTGGGGACCATAGCGGGCTACAACAATTTGGAAAGACCTATACAGGAGGGATGCACGTTGACTTGTTTTATGATGGTGTTCACTTTTTACTGTTGTACCTGTTATATATTTTCGTAGATACTCAAAGTCAGGGGCATGATGCGAGGGGTCAATACCGGGTACAGTATTTTCATCATAGACTTTCATTACCGGCCTGGACAGGGTATTCTATGATTTTCTTTCGAACAGGTCTGCCTATATCGGTGTAGACCCCCTTCCCCTTCTTTATTAGTGTGTAAGTGGCATAATGGAAGATCCTGCCTGTCTAACATTCCTGTTTAAGCAAGGAAGTGGGTGTCTGGGAATTCGCACACGAGTCACTATAGTAGCTATTAAAGAGGCGGATTGCCTGCACGCATTAGGGAGAGCGGTTAGCTGAGCTCACAGAAATACTACAAACTAGCCCCAGCACACATGGGTATGTAAATTTAATTGCCCATATAACTATGTAAATTTATATATATATACATATCTGGATAGGTCGGTCTTACAAGCTCTACCTAGTTCACCAAGAAAGCATAGACGATGGACATCCCTTGCAAGAAATACCGCATCTATGTGAGGCACTGCAATATATTAATGCACTAGATACCACTGCTATATTAAAATGTTGTACCTGTGCAACTGTATAGGGAGGAACATGGGGTGGTAGCCTAGATAAAGATAAATTATATGTCGGTCTGACCCTACAGGCCCACGAATAGCCCACCTGGTCACCCTGACGACTTCCCCAGAGATTGAGGTCCAATTCTCTGCCGAGTTAAATGTAAATGTATATATATGATGTTCTTTTTACATGTTAATGTTTTTGTAAACAATGTCTGTCGCGGGGTTCTGGTAACTGGAGTTTTGTGCACTTACCCCGTTTATGCCAAAAAATAGAGGAAGGCCTGGTGACCCATGTTTTGGTCTGACCAGGCATTTGGCATATAGAATGGAGCCATTTTGGTGTGGCCCTATGGACCTAAGGTCCTACCCTTATTTTCGCTTGAGTTTGTACCCTCTTTTTTCTCTCTTGTTTTTTTTTGTTCTTGTATACGTTTGTTAACTTTTTTATCCCTGAATGTTAACGAGCTGAACTCAACATATAAGAGAAACAGAGCACTGCAAGAAAACAATAAACACAAAGCACAAGTAATTTGCTACCAAGAAACTCATTTTAAACAGAAAGCCCACTCGCTGTTTTACCCAAAGCTCTACCCATCTCAATACCATGCCACTACCCAACACAAAAAAGCGGGGGTCTCCATCTTAATCCATAACAGCGTTGCTTACCAGGAGGTCAAATTAGATGTAGACCCTAAAGGAAGATACATTATCCTCACCTGTCTCTTAAATAATCAACGGTTCACAATTCTTAACTTATATGCACCTAACTGCAAGCAAACAGCCTTTCTTAAATTGATATTACGAAAACCGTCCAAAACTCAAGAAAGTAAATTGGTGGTATGTGGAGATTTCAATTCGATTTTAGATGTCACTCTAGATACTTCCGCCAGCCTGACCGGCCAACATAAAAGACACCAAACTAACGTAGCTACAACGATGTGCTCAATGATTTCTTCATACGATTTACATGATGCTTGGAGAATTTATCACCCGACAGAAAGATAATATACTTTTTATTCAACAGTAAACAATACGTATACACGTATAGACAAATTCCTGGTAGACAAACATACTCTACAGACAGTGGACGACATTTCAATAGGCCTCTTGGAATGGTCTGACCATGCCCCAATTGTATTGAAACTGAGTGAAGATTTCTCGAATAGGGGGAAAGGCCAGTGGAGGCTAAACAAATCCATTCTGTCTAACAAGGAATTTATAGCAAAACTCAAAAGAGCCCTGGAGGAATACTTCACCTTAAACTCCACAGACAGCCCTTCAGCTGGTACTGTATGGAAGGCTCACAAAGCCGTAATCAGGGGTCCTCTGCATCCAGCAGGGATCGAAACTCAAAAAGATGAGGGCTAAAGAGCAAATCCAGCTGGAAGAGAAATTACAAGCAGCTACAGTCAAAAACCAGACTTCCCCTTCTCTGGAAAATAAGTCAGAGGTCCTACGGATTCAAGCCGAAATAAAATCGCTCAAGCTAACACAAACTGGTTACTTGCTGCGCAAACTGAAACAATCTTATTACTGCAAAGGCAATAAAGCCAGCTCACTACTGGCATTGCGAACTCAACAAGCCAAGCAAAAAATAGCATTCCTACTGGATGACAAAAATGCCAAAATCATGAATCCGGCGGACATAAGTGACACATTCGCGGATTATTATAGTAGATTATATAACCTTAGCTTCTCACACATCCAACGGCAGAGTCCATAGAACGGTTCCTACAACCACTGACATTACCACAACTGTCAGTAAATCAACATATCCAGCTTGTGGCTCCTGTCACCTCCGAAGAAATCGGACTTGCAATCAATTCCTTGAAACTTCGCAAATCGCCTGGCCCGGATGGCTTTTCTTATATTTATTAAAAAAAATTTAAGTCTACTTCAGCACCTTACTTAGTGGACCTTTTCAACTCATGCATGCAATCTGGAAAGTTACCAGATGAAATGTTGGAAGCGACCCAAACCAGGCAAGCCACCCGACAAGTGCCCGAACTTCAGACCAATCTCACTTCTCAATTCGGATACAAAGCTATACGCGAGGATTTTGTCGAATATAATTTCATCTTTACTAATTACGGTCATCCATCCAGATCAAGTAGGATTTGTTCCAGGCAGACAGGCTTTCGCAAATACTAGGAAAATGCTGTACATTGTTTGCATGGCATAGGAGAAACATATGAAATGTTTTTTTATGTCCCTTGACGCGGAGAAGGCCTTCGACAGGATACACTGGCTATACCTAGAGAAGGTTCAGCAAAAATTAAACTTCCCGGATGCACTTATCACTGCCATACTGGCACTATACGCTAACCCAACTGCTAGTGTGTTGACGTCTGGGTTCTTGTCGAAGGCCTTTTCCATCACTAATGAGACTCGGCAGGGATGCCCCCTGTCTCCCACTATTTTTGTACTAGCCATGGAACCAGTGGTGCATGCCATTCGGCACAGCCCTCTTATTAAAGGATTTGAAGTTAATGGAGAACAGTATAAAATTGGCTTGTTTGCTGATGATGTCATGCTATCTCTTTCTAGACCCTCCATATCACTCCCCAATCTGCATAAAATCCTAACATCCTTCTCAGAGGCGTCCTATTATAAACTCAATGTGACAAAAACTCAAGTTCTCCAAATGGGATACTCAAAGCGACAGGTTGAATGTCTTAAGCAAACCTACCAGTATGAATGGCGAACGAACGACATTACATACCTGGGTACGAAAGTGCCCAAGACCTTCTCTCACTGTGTCAAACTGAATTTCCTACCTCTTTTAAGGACTACAGCAGACGATTTAAAGCACTGCGCAAGTCTTGAATTGTCCTGGATGGGTAGAATTAACTCACTCAAAATGACGGTGGTCCCAAAATTTTTATACCCCAAACCATTGATCAAGGAGATTCAGGCATGTTGGAACAATTTCATATGGGCGAATAAACCTCCCAGACTAGCCTTGAAGCTTTTGCAGCTACCACAAAACAAGGGAGGCCTGGCAGCCCCGAACTTCACAAACTACTATTAATTAATCAATGACACGTTATCTTCCTCATTAGCGTCTACAGTGGAATGTGCTTTCTTTTTGCCCATATGCCCGACTCCTAGCCAAACATATTTTGATAGCAGCCCAATCTGCGATAGCTAGATCTTGGAAACAGACCAATGCTCCTAAGCTGTCAGATCTTATCAACTCAATCAATACCAGTTCGGATTATGAACGAATGTCAGCGGTTCAAGAAGGCAAATTTCAAGAATGGGAAAAAACATGGATTTTTTGGAAAAGACAAGCTGACAAATATGACCCGCTTGCAACCCATTTTAGGAAGGCAAACTCCTTGGACTAAAGACACCCCCCCCTCCCCCCCCGCTCTCTTCCCCTTTTCTTTTTCTGTTTTCTTTCTTCTTACCCAAGTAACCCCTGTGTTTCTTTTTTCATAGTCCCCCCACCAAAAAATAAAAAATAAATGTATTCTGATGCATCCATACTGAGCCATCCCTTCTAGAAAGTAACATACTGTCCTGATTTCTAATGGCCCTTAATGCAACATTTCAGAAAAAAAAGAAATACATGCTTACACTAGGTTAAACATATCCTACTAAAATTGAAGATCAATGCATTACTTCACTTAACTTCATGTTTGCAGACTTTTTTTTAAATCATATATGTCATTGATAAACTCAAGGCAGAATCTATGAATATGCAACCAAATAGCTGATTTTGAGAAACTGGACTATTAAACAAATAAGCACACCATAGGAACAGTGGTGTTCTTGGTTTTGTGCTGCCGTAGGCAAACAAAATTTGGGCACCCCCCCACCCATGTTGCACACCCACGACATGACCCATAACCTACGTTGCACACCCAGGACATGCTCCATCACCCACATGCACACACATTAAATGCTGCATCACCCCCTTTACATGCCCCCATCACCCCATTACATACACATTACATGCCCCCATAACATGTTCCCATCACATGCTTACATCACCCCATCACATGCCCCCCATTTTACAGGGCCGCTTTAAGACCCTAATGGGCCCTGGGCAAAGTCTTTAGCAGTCTTGACCCCATTGTAAAAAACTGTATGTAAATGTAAACTTTTTAATATCATATGTAACTATTTTCATATCACATTCAACTATTTGTATGTGTAATAAAAATGTTATAGAAAAATTGTATTTATTGTTTTTATTGGCTTTTTCTGCACCCACATTGCAACCAAAGGACTTCACACAGCACCATACAGTAACCGCAGCACTTGCCATGCACCTATATTACACCCACAGCACTTAGCTTGCACTCATATTGCACCCACACAATTTGGCATGCCATAGTGTCACAAAAAATACCACAGTGTCAATTTGTCCACAGAACTGCCCCTATAGAACAAGCCCCATAGTACATGTTATTTTGCCGAACAGAACATGCCACAGCATCACTTTGCCAATTAAAATAAGCCATTGTCAGGTACCAATTAACATGCCAATGTCACTTTGTCATTAACATATGCAACAGTCAGTTTGCCTATTAAAATATGTCACTGTCTGTCCATTAAACATGCTACAGCTTGCACATTAATATGCCAGTATTGTTTTTGCCATAATATACCACAGCCATTTTGCCATTAATATGCCAGTATTATTGTGTCATTCATTAATATACCACAGCCAATTTGCCCATTAAAATGCCAGTGTTATTTTGCCATTTAATATGCCCCAGCCAATTTTCCCAATAATATGGCAGTATTATTTGCCATTTAATATGCCCCAGCCAATTTGCCCAATAATATGCCAGTATTATTTGCTATTAATAAGCCCCAGCATATTTGCAGGACTTACCTTTTTCCCTGGTGGGAACATGACCAGGCGCACCTCTGACCTCATGGTGCTGGGTTACGTGACCTGTCGGCACTTCCCAGTCACACTGCACGGGGAGCCGAACAGGCAGCACAGAGGTTTCTCTCTTTTTTTGCATTTTTGTGCAGTCCCTTAAAGGCATCGAAGGCAAGTGCCACCCTAGGTGTTCAGAGTCACCTGATGATTTAAATGGTATAGAATCCTCTGCAAAATATTTCCTTCTCGCCACTCTAAAGTAATTGAATTCCAGATACATTTATTTCAATTTCAAAGGGATGACCACAACATGTTATGAGAAATAAGGTGTTTCACATCCTACTGATGCTTTATCATACATCATATTTTAAATTAATATTTTGTTGTGCACTCACATTTAACCCATATTCCCTATTGTAATGAGGGCTATATAAAAAGTGTCAGGTATTAGAAAAAACAATCCGGCACACCAGTAGTTGCATTAAAATCCAAATCAATTCTTTATTGCGTAAAACTAAATGCAAAAAAATGTATCCATAGCAAACCAAATGATTAGGATCAAAGGGCAGCCAAAAACCAGCCTTTCGTGCTTCCTGAAAGTCTTGCACTTAGTCTTAGGTAGATGGAAAACACAAAGCAAGTACAACTATATACAGGGAGTGCAGAATTATTAGGCAAGTTGTATTTTTGAGGATTAATTTTATTATTGAACAACAACCATGTTCTCAATGAACCCAAAAAACGAATTAATATCAAAGCTGAATATTTTTCGAAGTAGTTTTTAGTTTGTTTTTAGTTTTAGCTATTTTAGGGGGATATCTGTGTGTGCAGGTGACTATCACTGTGCATAATTATTAGGCAACTTAACAAAAAACAAATATATACCCATTTCAATTATTTATTTTTACCAGTGAAACCAATATAACATCTCAACATTCACAAATATACATTTCTGACATTCAAAAACAAAACAAAAACAAATCAGTGACCAATATAGCCACCTTTCTTTGCAAGGACACTCAAAAGCCTGCCATCCATAGATTCTGTCAGTGTTTTGATCTGTTCACCATCAACATTGCGTGCAGCAGCAACCACAGCCTCCCAGACACTGTTGAGAGAGGTGTACTGTTTTCCCTCCTTGTAAATCTCACATTTGATGATGGACCACAGGTTCTCAATGGGGTTCAGATCAGGTGAACAAGGAGGCCATGTCATTAGATTTTCTTCTTTTATACCCTTTCTTGCCAGCCACGCTGTGGAGTACTTGGATGCGTGTGATGGAGCATTGTCCTGCATGAAAATCATGTTTTTCTTGAAGGATGCAGACTTCTTCCTGTACTACTGCTTGAAGAAGGTGTCTTCCAGGAACTGGAAGTAGGACTGGGAGTTGAGCTTGACTCCATCCTCAACCCGAAAAGGCCCCACAAGCTCATCTTTGATGATACCAGCCCAAACCAGTACTCCACCTCCACCTTGCTGGCGTCTGAGTCGGACTGGAGCTCTCTGCCCTTTACCAATCCAGCCACGGGCCCATCCATCTGGCCCATCAAGACTCACTCTCATTTCATCAGTCCATAAAACCTTAGAAAAATCAGTCTTGAGATATTTCTTGGCCCAGTCTTGACGTTTCAGCTTGTGTGTCTTGTTCAGTGGTGGTCGTCTTTCAGCCTTTCTTACCTTGGCCATGTCTCTGAGTATTGCACACCTTGTTCTTTTGGGCACTCCAGTGATGTTGCAGCTCTGAAATATGGCCAAACTGGTGGCAAGTGGCATCGTGGCAGCTGCACGCTTGACTTTTCTCAGTTCATGGGCCTTGGTTTTTCCACATGCTTCTTGCGACCCTGTTGACTATTCTGAATGAAACGCTTGATTGTTTGATGATCACGCTTCAGAAGCTTTGCAATTTTAAGAGTGCTGCATCCCTCTGCAAGATATCTCACTATCTTTGACTTTTCTGAGCCTGTCAAGTCCTTCTTTTGCCAAAGGAAAGGAAGTTGCCTAATAATTATGCACACCTGATATAGGGTGTTGATGTCATTAGACCACACCCCTTCTCATTACAGAGATGCACATCACCTAATATGCTTAATTGGTAGTAGGCTTTCGAGCCTATACAGCTTGGAGTAAGAAAACATGCATAAAGAGGATGATGTGGTCAAAATACTCATTTGCCTAATAATTCTGCACTCCCTGTATATATATATATGTATTGATCACATGACCTGACAATTAACATGTATGCAGTTTGCTGATGGGAAGCAAACCAGAAGCTTTCTGACTGCATACCCATGAGTGGACCGCCCTCAAAAGTTTAACGTAACCATTTATATAAAAAATAAATGCCTTCCCCTTATCCATATGCAAATTTCACTTAACACAATAACAGTTCCAGGCATTGAATAATGTATATGAGATAAAGAAAAACATAATTTACACCATTTATATATATTTGTATGACATTTTGCTACCAACCACTTGTTTCTCATTTCAATGTCACAAAATCTCAACTTTACCACTAAGCCCACCCGAACGACTTAATTTAAACATAAATAAAGTGTTGCACTTTCCTCCCTTTTAGCATTTTGTACTTTATATGTATGCAGCTTATTCACAAACAATACAATATGTCTGTGCAAAGAATGCAGACTCATGTCCAAAATATATCTAACATTTTCTATCCTATTAATTATTATAGAAACATTATAAAAACATCCCTTTTTTATAACAAAGTTGCATACTTTAAACAAAAGCAAACTGTTTAATTAATTTTGTATGACAATTTCTAGATAGCGGTTTTATTACTATAATTTGCTTTGTAATCCTTTAAATATAATACAGTTCATAATTCACTGAGTTCATGAGTACAAATATTGACATTTTTCCGACAGTAGAAATTATATTCAGCATGAAAATTCATTTTTTTGCTATGGAACCTGTAAACTAATGGATGGAATTCAATTAACACAATTAATCACTGCTAAAAGGTTCATTGAAATACAGTCAGACTGATCCTTTATTTATTTTTTTGGTAGTATAGATTTCAAATAAATGTTGTTACATTATGCTATACAAATAACTTTAGGTATTGAAAAAAGAATGAACATTTAATAGGGATTTACCATACAAGATACTTTTTACAAAGGATACCAATGTGTTGTTGCAGTAATACTGTGTGTATACATATATTAAAAAATAAAATATTAAAACGAACAATTCCTCCTCCAATATTACCTCTCTTCACTCAAATGGAACTCCTTCCACAGCATCATAAATGTTCTCCTTCCATCTCGGTCTTCAAATGACTTCAAACTTACCTCTTCAAAAATGATTATATGTCATCTATCTATAGCTCACCGTTTTCCTCCACTGATCTTAATAATAAATACACAGGCCCCCAAAGGGAACAAACCAGACTAGTCCTTGCTGGCAAGTGTCCTAGGTGCTCAAGTAACAGTTGACAACGCTGCAAAAACGACACTATTACTTGTAGGTCCAAATACAAATATGGTGATTTAATCCAACTGTACACTTGTGCGGTGTGCAACTGGGACAACAGACACATAACGCGTTTCACATCTAGCGACACTTATTCATAAGTGCAATTAATAAAGTGAACGAGTGCAATATAAATACAATTCTTAAACCAACCAATTCAAAGGTCATTTGACCTGATATGCATAAAAAATTATAGTGATAGATAAGTAAATGGTGCTATGAGTAAAAAAATATTCTATATATAAACCCCTTTTCTAAAAGAAGTATTATATAAAATTACTATTGTAGAGATATGCAAGCAAATGTACGAAAAAAGTTTAGGTTATTAAAAGTGTTAATTAATAAGTCAGCATTGTGCACAATTCAACAAATATGAAAATATACTATATAAATGACTATTAAAGCTCCCTATACCACACCTCAATAAATGATTAAAATCTATAACAAATGTTTATAAAATGTAATATATGGTCACAATTTCACTAGAAAGAAAAATGTTGTATAAACCTTATGATGACCATGACGCTATAATCTATTGCGATAGTAGTTCATAGCTGAATGTTTTCATGAGAAACGATGTTGCAGATAAGTATCAAATTCACTTTCCTAGAATTTTTATCACACTGTATAACTATGAAAGCCCGGAGTAGTCAAATTACTTAACAATCTGATTAGATATCATTATTGGTAATTCAAATAAAAAAGTTGGATAATAACATTTACACGAATATACATTATAAAATGAATAGTAATGAATTAGTGGCTCTCTATCAAATAAATAGTTTATATAGTAACTCACTGTTAATATTGTAGATGACTTTAATAGAAGTAAGAAATATCATACTCCCCTATTAAACCTTTTGAAAATCTGGTGTCAAAGTTGACTATCCAATGAGCCGATGCAAATTCCCTCCTCTAGCAACTATTATTACTTTTTCAATCACTGTAACTTTGGAATATTTGAAATTGGCATTATTACAACTCAGAAAATGACGTGCCACTGTGGTGTTAGTATTAGATGTTATATCTGACAAATGTTCATGGACCGTACATTTTAGCTCTCTAACAGTGCAACCAACACACTGTTGTCCACATTTATTATAATTGATTACAGCTTTAATATTATATTTTCACAACTGTTGAATTGTTCACAATGTAATTTACACTTTTATAATAACATATACTTAATTTGGTGTAACGCTTCTTTTCAGCAAAGGATTTATATATTAAATATTCTTTACACATAGCCCTATTTAGTTATTTATCACTATCACTTGTTATATATATTCGGTCATTTGACCTCTGAATTGGTTGCTTTAACAAATGTATTTATACTGCACTTGTTCACTTTAAAGTCCACTGATCTTAGTCACATAGCTAACTAAGCCCTTTTTGCTTAAATATATATATTGCCTTATGAATACTGATCTAATTTGATCCATTCCGTTTGTGCTATATTGATAAAAATAACAGGTGCAAATTTGGTATGATTCTCAGTATTTTAAGCATTATTTGTAATTGGCTACTATTCACTGTTCATTCGGTAGTATTTATTGTTGTACAGTAAATTGGATTAATAATATTTGTTTAGCTATTTATATGTTTAATTCAAACCCCCATTTCTATAGTGTATTATTGAGTTACATGATTACATATACAGTAAAGAGAATGTACAATTTTAGACTTTTTTTTATAGAAAAATATACCATTAAAACAAAAAATATTTTAAAAAAAGGAGATGCTAATAATTTTATAAGTCAAGAAAGTTGCCACCAACCAGTATGGCTAAAAAGCATTCTGAAAAGTTAGTGTACACGCTTACGATGACAACTGTACCAAAGTTAGTACTTTTTGAGACCATGCTCAAATTTTTAAAAATACATTTTTAGAAATGGGGTATTATGAATGAAGATCTACATATGGAAAAACAAGATCTAACCTCCTAACATACAAAAAGAAACAAAAAGCAGAGAATCAAATATCTTAGACATCTTTTTATGTCTGGTGTTGGGGGAGAAACATCCCTCTTATGATGTCCTTTTTTTAGGAGTATGTAAGGGGACCTACACTTTTGAATGTTGTTTGAGCTACTAATCATATTATATTGTACATTGAAGGATTAGCGCCTGAAGACTTTTCTCTTTCGTCTATATTTATGATGTTTGTCTGCATGGATATTTATCTATCTACTAATTATCTAACCACTTGGGTATGTATTATCAATATTCATCCATTGAACATAGTATTTATTTCTGAACATCTCAGGGACATTAGCTGTGTACACTGCTTTGTCTCTCACCATCTCTGGACTGAGGAATATTGTTGTTTCATTGGAATAAATTATTTGTGGACATATTTAGTCTGCTAAATATAAAGCACCTAAGCCTGTTTAAGAACATTTCCTAGTGGCTCTTCCATAATACTTTTACAATGAGGCAGCATCATCTTTTCTTCCTGACAGCACAGTTTGGATTTGCACTATATACTTGTGAAATGGACAGAGTCGTTTTCAATCACCCCCTTTATAAATTGAAGCTGTGTAGAAATCTCCTAGGTTAAAAAAACAAAAAGTGTTAAACCAATTAATGTTTTTCTACAACAGCAAGTTTTTCCACAATGTGAAAAGGAGATTTAGCATTCTGATTAAATTTGCAATAAAAAGCCATCTGACATATTTATTTTGTTATGTAATTATGCAAATGTGCATCAAGCCTCGAGGAGTAGCTAAAATGTATAAAACACCACAGTGATATTTTTTTTATTGCAGGGATAAGTAGTATATTTGAATAAACTGAACCAAAAAATACTTATTGAGCTTTTTAACATGAGAAATTAAACTGCTTTTGCTGTTTTTCATCAATTCAAGATTATGTGTGTACATTTCTCTTATTCATTCTACCAAACAGAGCCATAGTATACCAACCATTTATTGTTTCCTGGAATACACGTGTAGATAAAAGACTCATAACTTAGTTTAGAACTCTGTGATTATGCTTAAGTTGCTGCACTGTGACTCCCCACACTTCATACAAACTCGGGTCTAATTCAAGCAATTTAAAAATTGTTCCAAATTCCAAAAAAGTGGGCTGAGCTCTCCATGTGTGGAACAGTTGCTCAGATATCATATCATCCAATATCCTAAAAATCGCTTAACAAGACTTTTTCACTGCTCCAAAGAGTTTTCATGTCTTTTTTGGACATATAATTGTGTAAGCACTGAAATATATATATTGTTCTTAAATGTTGGAAATCTGTGTAACATTTACTGTGCAAGTTCCAGAGGACATACTTGAAATTGAGAGAATAATCACTCTATTCTTTCTGGTAAAGCCTTTTATAAATACATAAACTGCAAACCAAAACTTTGGTACGGTCAACATATACAGTAATCTATGACTCAAAATATAACTTACATTCACTAAAAGTGTGTGCGTTAGGAGCATTTAAGAATTCAGTCCACACAGGACCTGCCTGTTATATATTTAAGACAATGTAAGACTTGAGGTTAATGTACTCAATGTGTATGATGCAGGAGCAGGAGAAGTGTCTGCCATAGTCTCCAAACAATGGAAAAATATACTTTTTCCGGTCCATTTAAAAAGTTAATTCCATATGAAAGGTCATGTACAAAAAAAGCTTTTTGTTCAGGATAAAAGTGTGATAAGTGATATCTTAAATAAGCAGAAGGTTCTTTACTGCACATTAAGTTTTCTTTTGTTAATCCATATTGCAACAAGTAATTGACAGAGTATGATTGTAATAGTACTATGTTTACAAAATTTCTTAACACTGTTATCTCGGTTGATTCAGGCTTTTAAATAATATATAAGTTACTTAGCAGAAATGTTATTGACATATTGCACATACACTGAAACCATAATCCATATCATTATGCATACATGGAAATATGTAGCCAAAGATTTATTGCCCTGGTCATTAACAGTGTTCCTAGATAATACATTGGCTATATCTATAAATATAAAACCATATTAGCATATCTTGTAATTATACTTCTTCTTCCAAACAGGTTTGATGATGACATACATTGTTTATGTATATTAAGGGGGTGATATTGATGATATTTCATATATTTTAACGTCTCCACATGTGGTCCTGCAATTCTGGTTTATTATGACTTATTTATAAAGAATCAGGCGCTTTCAGCTGTTTGGTAGAGGTTCTACTTTAATTAATTGTGGGGAAAGAGGCAAAGGACGTCAATTATTGCAAAAAATCCCCACAATAACTTAGCAGAGGAGCAAGCATATGGGGTATAATAATTATTAATATTAGTATGGTTCTTTAATGTAGAAAAATAGAGGTACACATTGTGCAAGTTGCTATGTAAAATATAGGACACTTTACGCTTTTCACATCACACTGACTCTTATTCATAAGTGCGTCGCAAGAAGCGAAACGCTTAAAGTGTCTACTCTATTTTACATAACACCTTGTACGATGTGTACCTCTATTTGCCCGGGATTTAGATTCTTGTAGCTGCTGCTCGCTTTCAATATCTCTCTCATGGGCGATCTGATGTTCAGCGCTTGTTCGTCTCTTCAGCAGTCTAGTTGCTTTATCTTGTAGCAGTTTGCCATCATTGTTCTGAAAGTTGCATTCCTACTCCAAACTTAATTAACTCATAACTCATAAAGGAACAATGTTGAAAGCTGAAAATTGTTGTGCTGACCTAGAAATTCCACCCTTTGAACTTTTAAAATGTAGAACAAGGTCCTTAAGATAGAAATCTCATTTACCATTGAAAAGGAGATTTTTATGTAAAACAATGACCCATCAACTTCACAGTTTATGTGATGTCTAATCACCTTAAGTAACTCATAACTCGGGAAAGAGACTATGTTTTCAGGATATGTTTAATAATGAATATGCTATTAAGGATTTTATGAACTGTAATTCTGAGTTCATCATTTACAGCATCTCATGTGGATGTGGCAAACACTATGTGTTTTCAGGACTTCCCTAATTCTAACATCACCTGTCAATTTAATGTCCCAAAAACTCATGCCCACTGTTTGATGGATGGCTTTAAAGGTCATGTTTAGCTTGTTGTTGTTCAAGTATTTTGAGAATGATAACATATCTGTTTTTCCCTCCATGTTCTTTAATATGGATTCATTTTTGCTCAATTTAACCCTCATTAATTGCCATGTATAAACCTTGTTCTTGTGGTTGTCTTGTTTGTCACAAAAACATTTTCATTGTTTTCTTTTGAGATTTCTTATAATTTATGGTTGTCAGTGGGCATTTGTTTTTCTCGTACATAATATTTAGATTAACTAGTATAACAAGCTCACTTCTTCTGTGTATCCTGTATGTTTTCACTTATTTGTTGCAACATTTCAGAATTGAAGTCCACTAATAAATTGATCAGTTTTAGCAAGCATTCTTCAACTGTTTTATTCCAAAGAGTACATATTTGTCAGTATACATAGTATTTGTGGCTTCATTATCGGGATGATATTTTCATGTTAGTATGTGGTTATATTTTTAAATTATACATGTGCTGCATGTCCACAAAACATTTTCTCAGTAGTGTTGGCAAAGATAAGGTGTGCAGCTATGTTTTTCTGTTGATCAGCAGCTTCCTCTGAAGTGTCCTGCCCTGCATTCCATGCCTGTTTAATGTTTTACAATGTAGCCTCATGAACTGGGATGTTAAATACACATAAATAAATGTAACTTCTAAAAATTAAAAATGTATGTGTAATTTTAATGTCCTTCCACATATACTGGATCTATTCCCTCAAAACTAATCTCTTTAATGAAGCATACTACCCAACCCACTAGAATACCTGTCACTTTACCTCTAGCTGATCCCACCTAGCTGCAACACACACAATTCATCTTTGGCCTACCCCTCCTACTGCCAACCATCTACATTAATGTTGCTACAAATTCCTTCCCTCTTACCTCTTCAATCCCTCATGTGTCTCATGTATTGTAAGCTTGCGAGCAGGGTTCTCTACCTCATGTACCGTGCTATGTAAATTGTTGGAGCTATATAAATAACTTTCAATGTAATGTATTGTATTCACTGAATTGTTCTGAGCAAACAACTATGCTGCAAAATTCAGGCCTGTAAATCTGAGCTAGAAAAATTTGAATGTTCAATAAATATACCTCATGTATTATTTTTAATATCTTCTTGATTGGACTGTTTTGGCCATGTTGTACTGTTAGCAGTTGCTGTGTTAACACTACTGCACTGCTTGTGTTTAGCTGGAATTGTCCTCTCTCATTTACTATACCCACACAAATTACATATTGTTTTATTTCAGCCTAAGAAGAATTTTCTTTAGATATCATTATTTTTGATCATATCTTATAATTTACTATAAAAAGTAATACAATATGATGGAAAATTACAATTTTACTTGAAAAATATTTTACACATCTACAAATGCCATTTAAAAAATCTGCTATTTGTCATTGAGTTTTAAAAAGCCACATTTGGGAGGTGCACTTTTTTGGTTTTCCAACTTGGTATTTCTTGATCTATCCTCTAGATCGCAAATCTTCCCCTCTAGTTGAGACATCTTTTTCTCTTGTTCTTGGTTGACTTCTTTCAGAGTTATTATTTCTGCGTTCAAATTTGTCATCTTTTCCTCAATAGAACTTACTTTGTCACCTAGTTCCCTTATTTCCTGTTTAATTGTCATTGCGCTTTTGCTTAAAAGTCCCGAGTGACATATTTCTCTGTTTTTAGTATTTGTGCTTCTTGGTGCTGATGAGGGTCTTCTTGTGACGAAGTGAATGATGTTTCTATAATTTTTTCTGATGTCTCTGTGTTATTAATCGGAGAGAATAATCCCGACATGCGTTTGGTTTTGGGGTCCTCCTTCTTTTCTCTTTTATTTACTTTTGTGGGGTTTTTACTTGCCACGATGTATTTTTCTGTTGTTTCTCCTTTTTCTCTCTTCCCTAATAGTTCAGTCTGGCTTTGTCCCCAGATAGATTTTATATGCTACAGTATTAGGCTTATTGGTTCTCCCTTATGTGGACACAGTGTGTATAGCCGTCCTTTTTTTTTTTTTACTGGGGTATCTCCAGAAAGATTTACACTAGCGGGTTTTCTGTGTAGCAACTTGAGTTCCAATTCTACCAAAGGAGGCTAAACCCTGTCTGGAGCTTCTTCCCTGTGTGTAGTGATACAGACTTCTTTTTTTCACACAGGGATCTTTCAAGTAGGATTTACATAGATAGGTTATCAACGTTTGAATTCTCGTTTCATAAGGGATTTACATCTATTTTACACCTTTAAGTTGCAGCTTGCCAAATTTGTCTTGGTTATTAGCTTTCGGGAGTGGCAGTACAATTTTTCTTTCCCTTTTTCCCCTTTCCCACTGGGAAATCACCGGTAAACTTTACATAGACAGGTTTTCTATATAACAGTTTGTGTTCCAATTCTGCGAAAGATGGGATCAGACCTTATCCAAAAGGATTACTCAATATCTGACATATATAGAGAGTACAGTCCGTTTATCGAGATAGTTCAGGTGTTACCCCTTATGGGGTCTTGGGTCCCTTAGGCAATTTACAGGCTATGCATGTTTATAATACCGCCAGCCCAATATGTCCTGTTTCAGGGACTTGCCACTTACAAAGTTCGTGCTCAACAATTGGGATAATCAAATTTGTAGTTTTAAGGCGTGTCAGACATTTTAAGCTTAACTATAAAGTATGCATTTAACACAATGACAATACAGCCTAGACAGTACTTTCTCTTTCCTTCTCTTTACACCACCACTCTTCACTTGGAATCGAAATAAATACAGTTTAAGGAACCAAAAGTCCCTTATCTTTGACGCTACGAGGGCGTTTCGAGGTTCTTTTTTTTTTCCATCCGACTCCTCTGAGCTCTTTGTAGAAAAAAAAATCTTACTCTTTTATCTGCCCGTTTTCTTCTTATCCACTGTTCGCAGGTGGTGCCTGATAAAGTCTGGGTAGTTCTGCGCAGCGTCCGTGGAAATGGTACTATCCACTCTCTTGGTCCCAAATGGCAACCTGAGTTAACCCAGTCCACGCACCTCCAGTGCCCTCAATCCAAGAGCTGAGTTGTCCTTGAGGTATGTTACTTTCCTCTCCACCCAACCAGGTCTCTCTGAATCTTCGTTGCTCTGTTGCTCTGAACCAGCATCTATGTTAGAAGTTTCAGCAAAACTTCCAGCTCTCAGCTCACGGCTCGGCTGGGTTTCAGCATCCCACCTCTTACAGTGTTTCACGTTATCGTTAATAGTACTTAAAAGAATATTTTTTAAAATGTAATATATTACAGTAAAAAATTAACCCCTAGAAACATGCACAGGCAGCAAAAAATGTACTGCTGTGCAAGATCACTGCTTATGCAGTGGAAGGGAAGGCAGGGAAGGGTTAATACACAAGGTAAGGCTTTTATAAAAGCCCTTAGAACTCACAATTTTATAAAAATTGTATTTTATACTAACTAATACTGATCTGTCTGGATGATGGGCATTTGTTTCCTAACATTTTCTGAAAAATAAGTTATTTTGTGCTAATTTCTAATTATCATCTGTCGCTGGGACAATAACTTCACACTGCTCCAGTGAACAGAAAAAACATTTATTACACACATATTTACAGTGTAAGTGAATTAAACCAAGCATTGCTTCTACAAATATATTTTTCAAAAGTTAAAAAAAAAATCATCAAATGATGTTTAACAAAAATCAAATATTGGATATTATTGCTCCTAAAATTAAAATATGAAATTCTTGAAAAGCTGAGCACACAGTTTTAGAAAAAGAAATCACACAGTTTTAGACACCAAACCACTAGAGGATAGTATGAATGATTATGAAGCTGGTACGTTTAAATATATAGAAACCAAAATATAAAAATTAATGGAATCCCAGATAACTCAAGTGAAACTTTACATATTTTACAGCCCTGGGGTGTAGCTGACCTTCAGATGGCTGGATTTACAAACTCTGATATTTATGTAAAATAAAATGCCTCAGGATCTTGGCAGAATGATTTGGTTTGATAATCCGCCTATAGTTAAAGAGTTAAACTGCATATTATATTACACCGAGGGGAGAGATGATGAAGCATACGTGGGATAGACACAAGGCTATCCTAGCTAAAAGACCGGGAACGGGGGACTAATAAAAGTACTCAAAAATAAAATAGATGGACCGAATGGTTCTTATCTGCCGACACATTCTATGTTTCTATGTTTCTAAGATGGGGAAGGGGTAGATAGCTGGATAACAGTTACTTGTGATGGCAAGGAGGGAAGAAAGAGGAGGCGATTAACTAGCATGGGCGTCCACAGGATTTTTTTCAGGGGGTGGCAACATATCAAAGCAAGGATTCACAGTGTGGAAATCAATTAATTGAAGAAACTTGGTGAGAAAAATCCATTAAATCAATACCAGTCAAATTGATATCATGAAGACGCAGATCTTAACGCAAAATATCCTCCACAGTACCCCTAATACCACCTACCTCCTCCCCATTGTTAACCTTTGTTGGCTCAAGAGAGGGGTTTCCTGGTGGAATGCAAATTTTACGAACTTTTCCCATTTATAGGATAATTATATAACCATGGTAATAGTGGCTAACAGACCAGTATACACCTGAGCATCATGGGAAGTTTACAATAGCTGGGGTGGTAAGGATTATTTACCACTATTACTCCATTCTACAATTCCTATGGTAATCAGCCAGTTAGTGTGCAGTGTAAAATTCCCTGTCTGTAACTGCACATCCAATACAGAGAAGCTAGCAATATGGCTAGCAAATGCCCCCTCGAGGATGCCCATGTACACAGTGCTGGTCGGCAGTATGAATGATGTATATACAAACAGTGAAAGCTGGCAGTATGTAGGATGTATATACGCACAGTGAAGGCTGGCAGTAGGAATGCTGTAGATACACACAGTGCTGCCTGGCAGTATGTAGGATGTACACACACACACAGTGCAGGCTAACAGTATGTATGATGTAGATACACACAGTGCCTTGATTGACACCCCCCATTCTGTTCCTTCATTAACCCTCCTGGATACTCGTCAAGCTTTCGCTGATGCTGTGACATTAAGATACATGATTCCAACAAACTAGTACAAAAAAGGGGAGGGTGGGTAGAGAAAACCTCTAAAATGGCTGCCTAAACTTCCTGTTCCCTAAGTTTTATACATTTCCAAACTCCTCTCATTAAACTTCCTGAACATGTCCCCTCAGTATGCTGTCATGAACTTCCCTCCCTGACCTTGTCTGGGGGCTACAGGAGTAGCTTTGAATATTAGGGCAAATATTCGCCTAGAAATAACTGATAACTTAAAATCAGACTGTGGGGTAGAAAAACGGTCACAGCACTTTATTTAAATAGTCATTGCATAAACATTCCACATCATATTCCAGAATTACACAATGACTAACATAACAATATATATGACACCAGAAAACCAACAAAGCATGCACGAATATCCATGTGGCTGCCGAATGACTTCCGTGTTCTGGGCATATCCCAATGCCGCCCCCCCCCCCATAACTATAGGTTTGAGGTACCACTTTACCCTCAAACCTTTCACCAGAGTCTTGAATGACTCCCCCGATTCTGTTTCTCCACTAACCCTCCTGGATACTCGGCAAGCTTGCGCAATGTGCCCATCACCCTGGATCAGCTCCCTCCCCACAAAAAACAATGGAATCCGAGTGACTAGGGCCCACACACAGGAAACCGTCCAAATAGTGAACCATTAAATGATTTCCTGCCACACTCTTTACCACCCATTCTAGAAAAGTACTAATTTTCTTGAAGTAGGCATAAGGGATGGAGCATAGCAGACAGAGGTCCAATTAGAACCCTTGATCTAACCAACAACCCAGAAAGTGGTGACATTCTGGGTGAATGGGGCGGGGGCTAAAAACCGACTCAGTGTCGTCCTTTTGCAATAAGTGCCCAAGGACATGCGTCCCGGACCAAATCCACCTGCCATTCTTTCATAGTAATTAACGCTAAGGCACTAATTATCTTAATGCCGAAAATGATTAACATTTAAGCACCTCTTCTTCTAGGAAGAGAAAAGCATATAAACACATATGTATTATTTTATATGTTAAAATGTATATAATACCTTTCTGGACTTGCTTCAGGACTGGACTGGCCCCAGGAGTGACACCAATCTATCATTTATTGACTCCTACAAATAATCAGTTTAAACAATGTACGTGAATAACTTCTTCCTGGAGGGGATCTTTTTGAGGATATCCCTCCTGAAAGAAGTTATTCCTGAGAATTGAAATGTTATCTGTGGAACAATAAACGCCTGAGAGATGTCTTGGCGGCACCATCCGATATTACAAAAAAAATTGGAAATAAGATTAAAAATACAAAATGTTTTTTTGCAACCGCTTATTGGGTGGTATAGGTGTGGAAAATGTGGGGAAATGTTTTAGGGAAAATGGTACAAGAATAAAGTAAATGATTAACAGTTTTCTATCTTGCAGAACAGAGTTTGTGATCTATCTGCTGGAGTGCCCTTGCGGCCTCCAGTTTATAGGCAGAACTGGTCGTCAGTTCAAAAAAAGATTCCATGAACATGCTTATAACATCAGACAAGGAAAAGCACTCAGTATCTAATCACTCTAAGACTGTTACAATAGTGATGATAGTAAACTAAAAGCTATGGCAATAGAACTCGACCATAAAAGGGGCAACAGACAACTTAAACTAAACCAAAGTGAAACCTATTGGATTTTCAAAACTCTGTATCCCAATGGGTTAACTGAGCGGTTTGACTTTGTTTCTGTCTTGTGATTCTTTTATTAGAGACTTTTTTCCTTGTGAGAGATTTATTCTACATTTATTTTTATATTTATTTTTATTACTTTTTTTTGTTTTTTTAATGCATTAATTGTACATATACCGTATTTGCTCGATTATAAGACGAGGTTTTTTTCAGAGCAAATGCTCTGAAAAATCCCCCTCGTCTTATAATCGAGGTCTCTTATAATCTGACCTCAAATTGAGGTCAGATTATAAGACATGGATCCAGGTCCCCAGCAGAGCTGCAGGGGACCTGGATCCCCCTCTCTAGCAGCAGGGGATGTCTGCGCAACGAGCGCAGACTCCCCTGCTTCCGCCCGGCACGACCGCCGGGGCTTCTGTGAAGAAGCCGGGTACTTCCGCTTTCGTCACAGAAGTCCCGGCGAGCGTGCCGGGCGGCAGCAGGGGAGGTCTGCGCTCATCGCGCAGACTTCCTCTGCTGCCCCACTAGCCACCAGGGTAAATCGGGCAGCTGGGGGTTGTCTGCACGATACGTGCAGACATCCTCCATGCTGCCCGACAAGGCAGACTATTATGACGGACAGCTGTCCGTCATTATAGACTGCCGTGTCGGGCAGCATGGAGGATGTCTGCAAGTATCGTGCAGACATCCCCCGGCTGCCCCCACTAGCCACCAGGGATTGAGGTACAGGTAAGGGGGGGAACAGAGAGACAGGGGGAGGGAGGGAGGGGGGCAGAGAGACAGGGGGAAGGAGGGTGGGGGGCAGAGAGACAGGGGGAGGGAGGGTGGGGGGCAGAGAGACAGGGGGGGAGGGTTGGGGGCAGAGAGACAGGGGGAGGGAGTGAGGGTGGGGGGCAGAGAGACAGGGGGAGGGAGTGAGGGAGGAGGGCAGAGAGACAGGGTGGACAGAGCAGGAAGTGGGGGGAGAGACAGAGGAAGGGGGGCAGAGAGAAACATGTGGGGGGGAAGAGACAGGTGAGGGGGGAGTGGGGAGTGAGACAAAGCTGGGGGCAAGGGAAAGAGAGAGGCAGCATTGGCACATAAAAATAAATAAACACAAGAAATGCATTTTTTTATATAATATTTTATTAAAAAAGCAATTTACATGTGAATATATACAAGTTTAACTTTTTTCCTATAGGGTAGTCTTATATTCAGGCTTTTAGTTTTTTTCCTAAAGGAATATCCAAAGTTTGGGGGGTCGTCTTATAATCAGGGTCGTCTTATAATCGAGCAAATACGGTATTGCTGCTTCCATTTCACGTATTGCTTAATAATCTTCCACTGAATATTATATGGATATTTTAATTTTTTTTTTTTTGCTTATTACATGTACTTTATATTTGTGTGGGAATTGTCAGATTTGCTGCCATTGCTAAGTGGTCAGCTCTTCTTGGTCCTGTGGGGAGATCCTGAATACCTGCTTCTCATCCGCAATCTTAAGCATTATCAGGTGTTCTACAGCTCCATTTTTCATGTTTTTTTTTTCATTTAAATGCCTACAACATGATGCCTTCATTTCAGACACACTGAGGCAACACTCTGCTTGACAAAGGATTTCGCCAAAACACATTGCATTTGATTGTTTTTCTAGCCTCTGTGACTTCCCGGCTATCTATGTTCAAATAGTGTGTCTGTATGTTGTTTTAACTATATTTTCTGTTGTTACAAGGGGACCCCTTATGTAATATATGTACGACTACTCAATGATACACTATCTGCAACGTTTGCAGCCACTTTGGAATGTGCCATATTTTTAATCATCCCAAACTCAATTAGACCGCATGCCCAATACTTAGCCAAACACATTCTGATAGCAGCTCAATCTGCAATAGAAAGTAAATTCCCTTCCGTTACTCTGAATATGCTGCTTGACTGCCCCTAGAGGCAGCAACCAACATAACAATGTTAAAAAAAAGGATTTAATTAGCTTAAAACTGGTAATATAGTTAGATTAGACTACAGGGTTAAAATGAAATTAAAATTACAATATATTAAGGGATAGCAAAAGGGTTAGAGTTGGGGTTACATTTAGGGTTAGTATTACATTTTGGGTTGGGGTCAAAAGTTCAATACAGGAAAAAACCCCAAAAAAACCACTAATCTTGTTTTTTACCCCATAACTCACAAAAAAATACCAAAAAATATGGAAACATGCATATTTTGGAACTCGGTACAACATTTAGAAACTATTTAGATGGCGTCTTTTTTAATGATTGTATTTGTGTAAATTATATTTTAGGTCAAAGTTAGTTGTGACATAGACCCCCCAATGGTGCTGTGTGCCATAGTGGAAGTCTTTGCATGCCCACTGTAGTACTCTTGCCATAGGTTTAAAATCACTGTCTTAAAGTATCCTTGGTGGGTTGAGTCCCTTTAAAAATACTCATCACCCTAGCCACACTAGTTTATTAGCATGTTAGTAACAAACAGATGATGTCATCCAGCATCATAATGGGAGCAGGGTATATATCATGCTTACATTCAGACAGGTTGCCACTCCTGGAAGCTCAACACTCGGAGGAAGATCATAAGCCGGTACTGATGCCTTTTTATAATTTATTTTTTCAGAACATAACTTACCAGATATTATGGGAACCATAAAACATTTATTGTAATTGTCTTTGCACTCAGTTAAAATATTGGATCGATTAACAGTTATTATGAATTTGATTACTCTCCTAAACCAGTAGTGCCCAAGTCTTTTCTGAAGTGAGCCACAAAAAGGGCTTTCTTTAGATACCATCATTTTGATTGAATTCTATAATATACTATAAAAAAATAATACAATATGGTGAAAAAAAAACATATTTTCTTTTATTTGAAAAATCTTTTAGTCATCTACAAAATCTAATAAAAAATATCCAAATAGATTTTACTATTTGTCATGAGTACAGGGATAGTACCCCTGCATAGGTTTGCTGGGTCATTTGGAGGCTAAAAGGCCACATATGCCAGGTGCACTTTTTGGTTTTCAATCTTGGAATTTTGACATGCAGACAACCTGCACCATGTGCCATTTGGGACCTTTTTGAAGCCAGCCATTGTATTTTACCCCATCAAGCCATATACATTTTAAAAGTAGACACCCTAGGCTATTTCAGATGGGGGTATTTTAACACTTTTCATGTAATAATTCTACCACCAGCTTTTGTCAAAGTTTGTGGTAGTAATCTTTTGTGGGTTTTTTTTCACATACATTGTAATTCAGACATGAATTCAAAGATTTTGGTATGTGTCACTGCCAAATAACACCCCAATATGTGTTCAACAACATTTCCTGAGTACAGGGATACCACCCATGCATAAGTTTGTCTGCTTGTTTGGGGGTTAAAGGGACACATTTGAGAGGTGCCCTTTTTGGTTTTCCAACTTGGAATTTTGACATGCAGACAACCTGCGCCCATGTCACATTTGGGACAAATTTGAAGCCAGCCATTGTATTTTACCCCATCAAACCATATATATTTTAAAAGTAGACACCCTAGGCTATTTCAAATGGTGGTATTTTAACACTTTCCATGCACTAATTCTACCACCAGTCTTTGTCAAACTTTGTCTCCGACTTAGTATTGGGGACCCGGGATTCGGCGATGATCAGCCTGTTTCTTATAATCTTGTTGTGCTTTGGTGAGAGTTGTTCATAGAGTAGAAAAGCTCTGTTGCAGAATACAAAGACGATCAGTGGCCAGAGGTACAAGGGAGATCAAAAGGAAAGCCTGGGTCGAAACCGTAGTTGGCCTTGAAGGGTGACATGCCAGTAGAACATTGGATTCGGTTGTTGTAGGCATACTCGGCTAGAGATAAGAGGTTGAACCAGTTATCTTGAAGATGGTTAGTATAGCATTGAATGTACTGTTCCAGAATTTGGTTAACTCTCTCGGTTTGTCCATTTGTACTGGGGTGATAGGCTGATGATAGAAGGCGTTGTAGATGAAGACCTTGACAGAATGCTTTCCAGAACCGAGAAGTGAATTGGATACCTCGGTCACACAGGACGGCTGTCTCTGCTGCTGTGGGAACTTTGTGTATTGGGATAAAATGGGCCATCTTCGTGAGGCAGTCCACCACGACCATGACTGTTGTATGTTGTTGTGAAGGTGGAAGATCGACTATAAAGTTCGCTGAGATCTCTTCCCAAGGTTGAGTAGGGATGGCCATCGGTTGTAGCAACCCTGAGATCTTTTGGTGTCGACCTTTGGATCAGGCACATGTTTCACAGGTGTTGATGTATCGGTGGATGTCTTGCTCCATTTGAGGCCACCAGAAGGTCTTATGGGCATGGTGGAGTGTTCTTTGAAGACCTCCATGTCCTGCCATAGGATGGTCGTGGATAGCTTGCAAGATGGTCATACGGGCTGGTTTTGGGACAAAAACACGATGATCTTTATATAACAGTCCCTGTTCGGGTCTTAAGGTAGGAAATAGATTAGATATAGAGGGATCCTGGGTATGTTTTCAGATCTCCTGTACGAGTGAGGTTCGAAGAGCTAGGAAATGGTTGCGTTGGAGGATAGTGTCTTTGGAGAAGGAGTCTTTAGAGGAGTGTCAAAAACACGGGACAGAGCATCGGCTTAGGTGTTCTGAGTTCCTGGCCGATAGGTGATGTAGGAAGCGTGTAGTCGGAAGTGTGTGAAGAGCAACGTCCATCTAGCTTGACGGGGACATAAGCGTTTTGTGGTGCGCAGATATTCTAGATTACGGTGGTCCGTAAATACTGTGATTGGATGATGTGCTCCCTCTAGGAAATGTCTCCATTCTTGAAGAGCCAATTTTATGGCCAGAAGTTCTCTGTTTCCGACGTTGTAGCTCATCTCCGCAGGGGAAAGACGTTGTGAATAAAAGGACACTGGATGTAGGTCCTCTTTTATCCAATATCATTGTGAGAGTATAGCCCCCACAGCTATTTCAGAGGCGTCTACCTCTAGGAAATATGCCTTCTCTGGGTTGGGTAAGATGAGGATGGGAGCAGAGGTGAATTTCAGCTTTAGTTGGTCAAACGCTTGTTGTGCTTTGAATGAACAAATGAAGGGAGTGTCTTTCTTGGTAAGGTGGGTAAGAGGTTGTACGACCCTGGAGAAACCGTTAATAAATCGTCGTTAAAAATTGGCGAAGCTGATGAATCTTTGCACCACCTTAACGGATGTGGGTGCCAGCCATTGGAGAATGGAGGAGACCTTTTTGGGGTCCATCTCAATTAACCCTTAGAGTACCATAAGATTATCGTCATCAATATAAAAATAATAATATTTTTTTCCTTTTAAGAATATATTTGAACAATAAATAAAACCATTTCCACACTTGTGCCATTTTTGGGGGAGGAATTACCGTATTTGTTCAAATATAAGTTTTTTTCAGAGCAAATGCTCTGAAAAATACCCCTCATCTTACATTCGAGGTCGTCTTATAATCTGACCTCAAATTGAGGTGAGCTGAGCTGCAGGGGACCTGGATCCCCCTCTCTAACAGCCGGGGGATGTCTGCGCGATAAGTGCAGACTTCCCCTGCTGCCGCCCGGCATGACCGCCGGGGCTTCTATGATGAAGCCGGGTCCTCCGGCTGCCCCGCTAGCCACCAGGGAGATATGGGCAGCTGGGGGATGTCTGCACGATACGTGCAGACATCCTCCATGCTGCCGGACCCTTTCGTCCATTATGACGGACCAGCTGTCCGTCATAATAGACGGAGGTGTCGGGCAGCATGGAGGATGTCTGCACGTATCGTGCAGACATCCCCCAGCTGCCCCCACTAGCCACCAGGGAAATAATCAAGGTGAGGGGGGGGGAGACACAGACAAGGGGAGGGAGGGGGAGAAGACATAGACAAGGGGAGGGGGGGACAGAGAGACAAGGGGAGGGGGGATAGAGAGAGACAAGGGGAGGGGGGATAGAGAGAGACAAGGGGAGGTGGGATAGAGAGAGACAAGGGGGAGGGAGCTGGAGAGAGAGAGAGAAGTTTGGGGGGAGGGAGAGAGAGAAAACGCTTGTGGGGGACCAGCTGTCCGTCATAATAGACGGAGGTGTCGGGCAGCATGGAGGATGTCTGCACGTATCGTGCAGACATCCCCCAGCTGCCCCCACTAGCCACCAGGGAAATAATCAAGGTGAGGGGGGGGGGAGACACAGACAAGGGGAGGGAGGGGGAGAAGACACAGACAAGGGGAGGGGGGACAGAGAGACAAGGGGAGGGGGGATAGAGAGAGACAAGGGGAGGGGGGATAGAGAGAGACAAGGGGAGGGAGGATAGAGAGAGACAAGGGGGAGGGAGCTGGAGAGAGAGAGAGAAGTTTGGGGGGAGGGAGAGAGAGAAAACGCTTGTGGGGGAGAGAGACAGCTGGGGGAGGGGGAGAGAGGCCGCATAAAAGGAAATAAAAACAAGAAATGTATTTGTTTGATATCAATTTTTTATTAAATATTAAAAAGCAATTTACATATATACAAGTTAAACTTTTTTTTCCCCTATAGGGTAGTCTTATATTCAGGCTTTTAGGTTTTTTTCCTAAAGGAATATACAAAGTTTGGGGGGTCGTCTTATAATCAGGGTCGTCTTATATTCGAGCATATACGGTATGACATGGGACAAATGTGTCCCTATGGTCCTCAAGGGAGACAAGGTTGCAAGCATTGTCTGTTTCTGGAACTTTAAATGTATTTTACAATGAATTCTAAAGAAGGTCATAATAAATTTAGTCAAATTCTGCTACTCTTAAACTATTTTGACATTTATTCAGATACTTGCTCGAAACAATTTCAACAATAACATTATTGTTATATATTTATGTACATATGCTAACAGCCTCATGGTAGGCCAAAACCAAAAATGTATGCATCAAGGTACTGTCACAAAATGCAAAAATCTCAATATGTGATAGCCTAACAGTTCAGGCAAGATAGTCAGCAAAGCAGTTGTGTGTGTTTGTGTAACAAAGGTGCACATTACATGTGTCGCAGAGGCTGTCCGTGCGATTTTCATTCTCATGGAATGTTTCGGCTTTGGTGCTGGAAGGACACTTCGTGAACTTCTGACTGGTTGCTGACGGAGCTTTTCTTTGTCTCTTGGAGTATCCACCCACCAGACTCCTTGCTATCATCTGCCGATATTCCAGTGGTGTAATCGCTTTGTACTCTGTGTGCTTCTCTTCATTTGCTTGTATATAAATTCAGTGACTGTTGTTTACAGCAATATCTAGAAGGTCAAAGAAAATCCTCAAATAAAACTTTATTTTTGACTTCCGGTCTGTCTCATAGGACACTTTCTTCTGATCCATCAGGTCCACACCCCCCATGTACTTGTTGTAAATAGTAACATATTACTAACATGGTTGGACATGGAATATGCAGCTTTTCTGCACATACTGCCTGCCTTCTCAGCACATGCATCATATCATCCTTTTTGCATGTAAGGAAATTTGACAACAGTGTCACTGATCTATTGTCCATCCATTTTACACATGTGACGCCAGTTGCACTCATAGTATCCACATCTCCTCGTTTCATTTCTATGTCAGCTTTCAAGTTTTTGGACATATTTTTTAGACATGTGCATTCGTTTTCGGACGAATGCATTTTCGTCCGAAAATAGCATTTTCGTCCATTCGTCCAAAAAACGAATAACGAAAATGCTAAACTAACGAAAGACAAATGAACGAATGGTTAGTAAACAAAAATCATTCGTCCATTCGTCCATTCGTGCTATTGGCATTCTATAAACCGAAATAGAGTCAGTTTATAGAATACTAATAGCATTACATATACATTCCATAAACCAACATAATGAACGACTTTCGGTTTATGGAATGCATGTAATACTACTTACAATTTCTTATGAATGGTGCTCTCGTTCGGTTTATAGAAAGGCAATAGTATTACACGTATTCTATAAGCCGAAAGTCTATAAACCGAAGGTCGTTCGGTTTATAGAATACATGTAATTCTATGTATTATATAAGCCTAAAGTCTATAAACCTAAGGTCGAATAGTCTCTGATCGATGGCAGAACATGATACCCCATAACAAGACATATTCCAAAGAAGGCTCAAGGCTCATCTGCATTTGTCTGGAATGGAATGCCCTTCTGTTTCATATGAAGCTCACTTTGCTCCAAAATGAGTGAGACTAAAGAGCTGAAATCAGATGCTTGTTCAAAGACTTCAACAGCATCAATATATCAATATCTGCAGAGTCATCTAATTTCAAATTCACTTGTCCATAGTCATATTCAGTAGTGTGTGTTATGACTTTAGTTGCTCCCCTTTTCCACCTAAGGTCAAAACCAGTTATCACTGTAGTAGTGTATCTTGGTTTTGTGCTGCCCTAGGCAGACACATTTTGGGCACCCCCCTACCCATGATGCACACCCACGACAGACCCATAACCCACGTTGCACACCAAGGACATGCCCCATCACCCAATTTACATGCCTCCATCACCCCATTACATACACATTGCCAATATTATTTGCCATTAATATTCCCCAGATAATTTGCCCAATAATATGCCAGTATTATTTGTAATTAATAAGTCATAGCCAATTTCCCCAATAATATGCCAGTATTTGCCATTTAATCAGCCCCAGCCAATTTGCCCAATAATATGACAGTATTTGCCATTGAATATACCCCTGCCAATTTGCCCAATATTATGCCAGTATAATTTGCCATTTATATTCCCCAGCCAATTTGCCCAATAATATGCCAGTGTTCTTCTGCCATTTAATATGCCCCAGCCAATTTGCCCAATATTAAGCCAGTATTATTTGCCATTTAATATGCCCCTGCCAATTTGCCCAATAATATGCCAGTGTTATTTGCCATTAATAAGCCCCAGCCAACGTGCTCAATAATATGCCAGTATCATTTGCCATTTAATATGCCCCTGACAATTTGCCCAATAATATGCTAGTGTTATTTGCCATTTAAATTCCCACCGCCAATTTGCCCAATAATATGCCAGTGTTAATTGCCATTTAGTATGCCCCAGTAAATTTGCAAATAATATGCTAGTGTTATTTGCCATTTAATATCCCACAGCCAATTTGCCCAATAATATGCCAGTGTTATGTCCCATTAATATGCCCCTGCTAATTTGCCCAAATATATGCCAGTGTTATTTGCCATTTAATATCCCACAGCCAATTTGCCCAATAATATGCCAGTGTTATTTGCCATTTAGCATGCCCCAGTAAATTTACCCAATAATATTCCAGTGTTATTTGCCATTTAGTATGCCCCAGTAAATGTGCCCAATAATATGCCAGTGTTAATTGCCATTTAGTATGCCCCAGTAAATGTGCCCAATAATATGCCAGTGTTAATTGCCATTTAGTATGCCCCAGTAAATTTGCACAATAATATGCCAGTGTTATTTGCCATTTATAAGCCCCAGCCAATGTGCTCAATAATATGCCAGTGTTATTTGCCATTTAGTATGCCCCAGTAAATTTGCCCAATAATATTCCAGTGTCATTTGCCATTTAGTATGCCCCAGTAAATGTGCCCAATAATATGCCAGTGAATTGCAAAGCCCGAAAGGCATGACCCGCCTTCCACTCATCCCCACTGTGATGTTTTGTACAAATCAGTCAATAATTCCTGTATAATGAAGTACTCACTTTATTAATACATATATAACAGGATCTTCATATTGCTGCCTTGTTGCACAGAGTTTCTGCAGCTCCATTTTCAAATCCCTCAAACATTCTACCCCCCCCCCCAACTCCAACAGAAACAGGAAGTAAAAACCAAAAGAAAGAAAGTGCATCATTCACAGCCAGCAACAGCCCAACTGCCCATACATCACAATACATACACTCATACACTCACACACTCATACACAGCCCAACAGTCCATACATCACATCTCCTTCCTTTCTCAACAAATGAAGAAAACAAAACAAAACAGTAAAAAAAAGTCAACAATAATAAATCAACAATTTAAAAATGTGTCATTAATCTGCATCATTCTGTCCATCATCTTCAAGATCTGGACAGCTTATTCTATTCCTACTAGGATACCATTTCCGCCTTCTCACTGTGGAGTTTCTCCGACTATAGTCCTTTAATGGATCTTCTGGTTGCAAGTGGTTTGTGGCCCTTCTCTCTCTTGTTGAATGGCCAGTATTTTCATGACCACAGCCTTCATGTTTACTTGAACTATGGCTTGGCAGTTCTTGTTCCTGAGTTTCATGGGGTATCTCCTCCAAATCATCCCCTATTACATCATGAGCCTCTGGACCAGGTGTATTGCAGACTTCAGAAATGTCATCATGCCAAACTCCATGCCAGATATCAGTGTCTGGTTGCATGAGTGGCCCTACACACTTTGATAGGTTGTCTGTTATACGTGGTCGAAGTTGATTTGGATGTCTCCATGTGTAACATCCATCAGAGGTTAAAACTTTATAGTGCGCCGACCCCAGAACTTCCTTTATCACTGCTTATTTCCAATGATTCTCCTGATGATATACATGCATCCAAACAGAATCCCCTGTCTGGTAACAACGGCCTGTTTTTCCAACTTGCATCTTTGATTGTTGCTGGATGACCCTTTTTTGAATCTCTGGTTTTAGCAGATCCAACTTTGTCCTGAGTTCACGGCCTAACATAAGGCATGCTGGAGGTTGTCCAGTGGTTGGATGAGGTGTATTTCGATACTGTAGAATGAACTCAGACAAATGATGTTCAGATCTCTTTCCTTCTGCTTTCAGACTTCTCAGAATACCCTTTAACGTTTGAACAAAACTTTCTGCTTGACCATTAGTAGCAGGATAATACGGTGCTGTACGATGATGCCAAATACCGTTTTCCTTGAGAAAAGCCTGAAATTGTCCAGAAACAAACTGCGGTCCATTATCTGAAACAAGCACTCTGGGCAAGCCAAATGTTGCAAATAGTTTCTGTAATGCTTTAACAGTAGCTTCTGCAGTGGTCTGCGACATGAATAGAACTTCTGGCCATTTAGAATGTGCATCTACCACAATCAGATACATTTTATTTTCCACTGGTCCAGCAAAGTCTATGTGAATTCTCTTTGTGCCATGGTGATAGAGGCCAGGTCCAAGGTTGTACGGCACCATGTGGTAAATCACGCTGTGTTGTGCACAACTAGTGCAACCTGAAACATAACGGGCAACATCCTCATCAATGGTTGTCCACCATACACGACCTCTCGCCTTCTGCTTCATGTGGGCTATGCCAGGATGACCTGCATGTAAAATTTCAAGAATCTGTTGTTGTAACACAAAAGGAATAAAAACCCTTTCTCCCCAGATTAAGCAGCCATCTCGAATTGATAACTCCTGAGCCTTTGTTTGGAATGACTTGAGATGTATTGGAGTCTTTAGTGGCCAACCCTTGCGTACAAAAATAAGTATTTCCCTCAGCAAAGAGTCCTTGGCTGTCTCCTGTGCAATTTCTCTGGCTGTTATCTCCTCACTAAAATATATTGTAGATCTTTCTGTGGTAGTTAATTGTGAATCCATTTTCAGTGGAAGTCTAGAGAATGCATCTGCATTAGAATGCAGAGCGTTTGGACGATATTGTATCTGATACTGATAAGCCCCCATAGTTAAGGCATACCTCTGAAGTCTTGCTGCTAAACATTGTCAATAAAGGTCCGTAAGTAGTGTGAAGGGTCGACCATATATATAAAGATGCCTCTTTATCTATTTTAGAATAGTTTTTTTCTGCAGCTGTGAGTGATCTAGAGGCAAAAAAAAGGTGAATGTGCCTAATGGCCCCGTGCAAATAAATTAATATAATAATGCTTGTACCACAACAATGCTGCCTTCTGAAGTAATCTCCAAATTACTCAAACAATACACAAAATACGAAAGCAGAATGGCGCAACAGTAGTGAATACGTAAATTAAGTATTTTTCAATGAAGAGTAGTGAAATCCTTCAAATTTTAATAAGATTCCTGTAAAAAAACACAATAAAACACAAACATGTGTATGACCAGATACAATAAATATATATGGGCCCCTAATACAAGGAGAACTTACAAAACGGTGGAAGAGATAAAACGAGGAAGGAACAAATCAAGCAGAGATGATGGCTGGAATAGCATCAGAGTTGGCCTGCACCTCAACGCATTTCGCCGGATACTACACGGCTTCTTCAGGAGGAATTTCGGAAAAAACATGCATCAGTGATCTAGAGGCAAAAGCCACTGGCCTGTCTGTCCCATCAGCCATGGAATGAGACAGAACTGCTCCCAGTCCGTAAGGTGATGCATCACAAGCAATGGAACTAGTTCTTTTGAATTATGGAAAGCTGAAGCACATTCTACTGTCCAGCGCCATTGCTGTTTACTCTCCAGAAGATGATGTAAAGGGTACAAGACATGAGCTAAATTTGGCAAAAAACGGTTGTAATAATTTAACAGACCAAGATAGGACCTTAGTAGTTTCACATTTTGTGGAGTTGGAGCATCCTGTAATGCCTTGACTTTCTCATCTGTTGTATGTAGCCCATGTTTGTCAATTACATGAGCACAAAATTCAAGACGATCCTGAATGAATTGGCATTTATCCAAATGCATCTTCAATCCATATTCCATAAGTCTTTGCAAAACTGCCTCTACATTCTGTTTATGTTCCTCCTCTGATTTACCCGTCACCAGCATGTCATCTAACAGGCACTGTGTCCCAGGAATTCCAGCTAACAGCTGGTTACAGCTGGTGCATCGCTGCCAGACAGCTGGTGCAGGTGAAATGCCAAAACCCATACGGTTATACCTGAATAGCCCCCGATGGGTATTCATCGTAATTAGTGGTTGAGAATCTGGATGTACAGATAACGGTAGGTTTGCATTTTTCAAGTCAATTTTGGTGAATTGCTGGCCACCTGCCAATGATGCAAAAAGATCATCTACCCTAGGAAGGGGATACTTATCTATTTTAGAATAGTTTTTTTCTGCAGCTGTGAGTGATCTAGAGGCAAAAGCCACTGGCCTGTCTGTCCCATCAGCCATGGAATGAGACAGAACTGCTCCCAGTCCGTAAGGTGATGCATCACAAGCAATGGAAATTGGCTTTTCCAAGTCGTAGTGTACTAAAAGACATGAACTACGAACTAGTTCTTTTGACTTATGGAAAGCTGAAGCACATTCTACTGTCCAGCGCCATTGCTGTTTACTCTCCAGAAGATGATGTAAAGGGTACAAGACATGAGCTAAATTTGGCAAAAAACGGTTGTAGTAATTTAACAGACCAAGATAGGACCTTAGTAGTTTCACATTTTGTGGAGTTGGAGCATCCTGTAATCCCTTGACTTTCTCATCTGTTGTATGTAGCCCATGTTTGTCAATTACATGAGCACAAAATTCAAGACGATCCTGCATGAATTGGCATTTATCCAAATGCATCTTCAATCCATATTCCATAAGTCTTTGCAAAACTGCCTCTACATTCTGTTTATGTTCCTCCTCTGATTTACCCGTCACCAGCATGTCATCTAACAGGCACTGTGTCCCAGGAATTCCAGCTAACAGCTGGTTACTGCTGGTGCATCGCTGCCAGACAGCTGGTGCAGATGAAATGCCAAAAACCATACGGTTATACCTGAATAGCCCCCGATGGGTATTCATCGTAAGTAGTGGTTGAGAATCTGGATGTACAGATAACTGTAGGTATGCATTTTTCAAGTCAATTTTGGTGAATTGCTGGCCACATCCCAATGATGCAAAAAGATCATCTACCCTAGGAAGGGGATACTTATCTATTTTAAGCTGTGTGTTAAGAGCCATGCGGAAATCCTCACAAATGCGTATCTCCCCATTTCGTTTTCTCACAGGGACAATGGGTGAAGCCCACTCACTCTTGTGAACCTGGGAGATGATATTCAGCTCCTCTAATCTCCTTAATTCTGCCTCCACTCCAGCTCTTAGAGCAAAAGGCACACTTCTTGCTTTAAACAATTTTGTTGTTGCTCCTTCCTTTAATTCTAAGGAAACTTGTTGTCCCTTTACAGTCCCCAATTGGCCATCAAACACTGGTGCATACTTTTCCTGTATTTCCCTAATCTAGTCAAGTCTGGTCTGATTTTCATTCAACACCTTACAGTCTCGGTCGATGGAGAAAATAATAAGTTTATTACAAAAACATTCTTTAAGCCAGTCGATAAAAATACATACCTTAAATCTACTAGTTACCATGATGAAAGAGGGCTAAAAAATATTCCAAAGGGCGAGATGTATAGGATGAGAAAAAATTGTTCCAGGATGGATGATTTTGAACAACAGGCAGGCGAAATTAAAACTAGATTAGTGGCTAAGGGTTACAATATGGGATTGATTAATAGCACACTTAAAGAGACTAGGGAAAGAGAGAGAAATCTCTTCCTAAAAAGAGACAGTAGAAAGAAAAAGATAAAAAAGTTTAGATTGGCTACCTTCAATGATGTCCCCCTGTCATGGGAGGGAGATAACATTGGGGATAATAACACACTTTTAACTGAGACTAAAACAACGAGTTACAATACTAGTCTGATAACAACATTCTCTGATAAATCAAGGGAAATTGAAGGGATTATAAATAAACATTGGCATGTCCTAAAGACCGATCCAGTTCTAGCCCCCTCTCTACCGGAGAGGGGCAGGGTTATATACCGTAAAAATAAGAATTTAAAAAATCTACTTGCACCAACAGATATGACAGAGAAGTTTAAAGACTACAACATGTCTGGCAGTGTTAAGAGAAACCATTTTTTGAGTGGTATTGTAGGTTGGTATAGGTGTGGGGTCTGTGACCACTGCTCCGTGTGCCCAAGGAGTGCCAAATCCTTTATAGACAATGTCACAAAATCAGAGTATAAAATCAAAAAACATATCTCCTGCAATTCAAAATTTGTAATCTATCTGCTGGAGTGTCCTTGCGGGCTCCAGTATGTAGGCAGAACTAGTAGACCGTTTAAGAAAAGGCTCTCGGAACACAGATATAATATCAGAAGGGGTTATGATAAACATACCCTCTCAAAACATTTTAGGGATGTTCATAATAAAAACGATAAACTTCTAAAGGCTTTGGCAATTGAACATGTCTCCTTGGGCCCCCGGAGGGGAGACAGACACAAGTCTCTGTGTATGAGGGAGACTTTTTGGATTCTCACTTTGAAAACACTAATTCCAAGGGGACTAAACGATAACTTTGATTTAATACCCTTCCTAGAATGATAATGGAATACTGTATCTGTGGAATGCTAATGCATAAATTGATTCATTGTTTATATATGTAATTATTAGACAAATTTGTACTATTTGTAATATTGCCATCTGTTAATGCCCCACACTCTCCCATCCTACTTATTTGTATCTAGTGTGTAGAGATGCAGTTAATAGGTCTCTATATTCCTAGAAAAACTTCTCTACGTTGTATTTGTCTGTATATATTTTTTTCCATCCTCCCATTTTGGGAGTATTTCAACCCTTGGTACAGTAATTCACTATGTGTGATGTCTTTTATGTATTCCCTGATACGTTTGCAATTTATTAAACCAACTTTTCTGTGTAGGTTTCCTTCCCCTCCCCCCTTTTCCCTTTTTTTTTTTTTTTTGTATGGGGGTTTGACAATCTCCAATCCAGCAGTCAGCTGACGTTTATTAACATCGTTATAAATCAAGTTCACATTGCATTTGTGTAATATGCCTGTGATTTTATTGGCTAATTGATTATATTATTTTTTATGTAAATTAACATTTGTGATACTTTGTCTGTGGTTATTATTTTTTCGTTTTCAATGTATAATTGTATCAATTGCCGGCTCTAAACAGTGCTTCTCTTGCACTGTTTAACTCTGTGTAGTATTAACCTTTTTTCTTGCTATCATATGTCTGCTTGCCTCTGTCCCAGGCACGCACCGAGATACCACTATGCCGGCTATGTGGTTCTGCGATGCGTTGCCTGGGTAACGACACATGCAGCTACATACTGATAGACACTCCCACCCTCACACATGTTTCTGCCATTAGCTGCTCTATTTAAAAGAGCTGTGTCTGGTTGATGTCAGCATGCTGGTCTGTTTGCTTAGAGGCTGAAGAAGTTCCCCGAACGAAACGCGTCCCTCTTGTTAAAGTGAAGTTACCTGGCCAGGTTCTCAATTCTTCCTTCTTTACTGACCAGCATGTTTTTATATCCATGTACTATTCATGGTATTTTGCTAACCCAATCAGCAAGTGAGTAATTTGACACTCTGCCTGTGGTTACCTTTGTATCTGTGTCTGTTGATTTGTATTTAAAGGCACATATCATTGTTTCTTGTTTTTAACAATTTGTCATTTTTTTTGTTACATTTGTGTATATTTTTTCTATATGTATTTATATATTGCATTTGTTTTTATATATTATTAAATTTATATATTTTATATTAATTTACTATCTTTGGTTTTTTATATTGATTTCCACTTACTCTGTTTAACTGCCAAGCGCTGTCTACTCACCTTCCCACATTACATTGATACTTATGTACTTGAGGCATCCCGAGAGCCTTTATCCACTCCCTACCAAAAAGTGGAGGTCCTCCTTTCTCTAAGATATAGAGAGGTAGTTTTTTCTTACACTTGTTGAATGTAACTGTTACTGTCACAGAACCCACTGGTATTAACATTTCTTTAGAATATATTCGCTGTTGTCTGAATTATTGGACTATGTATTTTAAGGCGTTTCCAGTCTGTCAAAGAAATCACTGATACAGCTGCACCTTTGTCCAAATCCATCGTCAGTTCTTTTCCATTTACAACAACCTGAACTGTGAATTCAGCCAGATTAGAACCTATTTTATATATTTTAAAATTTCGTACTGGAAATTGTTCATCCGAATCCTCAGAAGACTCCTGCATTTGTACTCTATAGGCATTCTTTGCTCTGTCTCTGAAGTAATTACTGCCTCTATCTGCTGTGGATTTACACACTCTTTGTAGGTGGCCCATTTTACCACAAGCATGACACTTGGCATCCTTGAATCTGCATGCAGTTGCAACATGTGTCTCTTTCCCTGTGATACACTTGGTGCTCTAGCATCTAATTTTAAAAAGTCTACCTCTGCCTCCTGTGTTTTGTCCAGTCTGCTGTGTAATAGATTAGCATCCTTAGAGGCGTGTTCTACAATGCTTGCCATGTTCATTGCATTTTTAAATGTTAAATATTCTTCTGTAAGCAGTCTCCTTAGCACTGTATCACTTGCAATGCCAATTACAAACTGGTCTCGCAGAGCAGTGGGCAGGTAGTCTCCAAAACAGCAGGTGCTGGCAATTTTCCGTAACGCAAATGATGAAACTGATTCACCAGGCTCTTGTCTTCTTTTATAGAATTTTAATCTCTCTGCTATCTCTAGTGGTTTTGGTTGGAAATGGCTACTTAACAGAGTAATCAGGCTTGCCAATGGTTTGCAGGCTCCTTAGCGTATCATACGTTCTGGCTCCTATAACTGTTAGGAAAACCGTGACCTGTTTATTGTCAGGAATATCATTAGCTGTGAAATATTGTTCAAGCCTTTCAACCCAAGAGGCCCATAAATCTGAGTCAGGATCAAAGTCCTTCATAGTGCCAATGTCTGCCATGTCAGTTTGGGTTCTACAGCCTCGTCGCCACTGTGATGTTTTGTACAAATCAGTCAATAATTCCTGTATAACGAAGTACTCACTTTATTAATACATATATAAAAGGATCTTCATATTGCTGCCTTGCTACACAGGGTTTCTGCAGCTCCATTTTCAAATCCCTCGAACATTCTACCCCCCCAACTCCAACAGAAACAGGAAGTAAAAACCAAAAGAAAGGAAATGCATCATTCACAGCCAACAACAGCCCAACTGCCCATACATCACAATACATACACTCATACACTCACACACTCATACACAGCCCAACAGTCCATACATCACACCCACGACGAATGCGGACCAGGTTGTACGCCCCTAGGAGATCGAGCTTCGTGTATATGCGTGCCCCTCATAACCGATCCACCAGTTCAGCTATTAAATTTAGTGGATACTTATTTTTGATGGTGATGTTATTAAGTTGTCTGAAGTCGACAAAGGGGCGGACACTTCCATCTTTCTTTCCTACAAAAAAAGATGCCTGCACCTGCGGGTGAGGTGGAGGGGCATATGAATCCCTTACATAGATTAGTATTTATGTAGTCTTTGAGCACAGCGATTTTGGGTTCTGATAGTGGAAAGATATGGCCAAAGGGGATAGCAGCCCCTGGGAGTAGAACATTCGGACAGTCGTAAGGTCGATGTGGTGGTAACTGTTCGGCCTCTTTTTTGTTGAAGACTTTGCTAAATGTAAGATAGGGTTCTGGAATGACGTGTTCTGAAGGCTCACTGTGTGCAGCATGAATGGGATGGGGTTGAAGACATTTGTGAAGACAAAACTGAGAAGCTAAGGTGATTTTTCCTGTGCTCCAATGAACCTGGGAGTCGTGTTGGCGAAGCCAAGATAGTCCAAGTATTTGGGGAAACAGTGGGAATTGAACCAAATTAAGGCAAATCAATTTGTGGTGTTTTGTACCAACGGTGAAGGTGATAGGAGTAGTCTCTTCTGTGACAGGGCCAGACTGTATGGGATTCCCATCCACAAGGTGAACAGTAAGAGGTTGCTTCTTAATTCGGGTGGGTATACCGAGGTTGCGGGCCCAGGAGATGTCAATGAAGCTGGCACTGGCCCCGGAGACAAGGATGGCAGTCCACAGGCAATCATGGATGAGCGATATAAACTCCTATCTCCTGAGAAGCATTCAGGGAGTTACACGTGGGGCTCTGGAGCTGCCATTGCTCCTTCTCCCGGAAATGTGGCTTTGGCAAGAAGCTGTGGTGGGGCCACTTCTTACCTGTTGTAACATTTGAATCTGGGCGTGAAGGGTCTGTTGCTGCTCTTAAATGTTCTGCACTGTTTGTGCCAATGCCGTGAGTTGCTGGGTGAGGGCGTGAATGGCATCAGCAACCCCTGCAGGCTCCATAAGGGCTTGCTCATTTTGTCAGAGTTGGTACCTGGGAGTGTAGCAAAGGGGTGTTGGCACTAGGTGGTGCGCACACTAGAAAAGTCCGGAATGGCAGCAGTACCAATGGGTAAGGCAGAACAGCGTTAAAAACAGTCCAATGGGTCAATGCAGGCAGAAAAGGTTCATGGTAGGTATTGGATAATCCGTGGTCAGTAGTGGAGAGGTAAACATAGTCAAAATACAGTCCAAGGGTTTGGTAGCCGGGAGATCAGTAATCACAGGGTAACAAGGTACAAAGGTATGGGTAGGAAACACTATAGAGAGACTAGCAACACTACAAGCTTAAAAATGAGCAAGCACTGAATGAACAGTGCTTGCTGTTTAAATAGGACACCAGGACCTTTGCTCCGCCCACCATGCTGCAGGTCGCTGCCCCCTCTGGCTTTAGCCAGATAGTGAAGGCAGGAGTAGGAGCTGCCCCCTCTCCACACCTCCCGTGCATCCTCCAATTGGAGCATGCTACCGGGCAACAGGCCACGCCCCCCCTGCCATCAGATTGACACCTGCACTTGCATTGCGTGAGGCAGGTTGTACTACAGGCCGGGGATGCGGCCTACACCATGATCGCGTGCCTACTCGGCGGGGTGAACGGTACCTGGAGTCTGCTGGACCAGGTAGGGGGTCCCTGTAGGAGGCATGGGGTGGAACTGGGGTCTGACAGCCTCACTATAGCCTACTACCATTTTCACAACCTACTTATGCCACACCTATGCGCCTCATTAAACCTACTATCTTACTATCATGGCCAGAATTGTAGAATGATCTTTGCCTGCCAAAAAATGATGGGTCTCCCTGGAACACAGATCCCTCAATGTCCCTATACGGGTCCCTCCCTTCGCAAATAGTGGTAGATGACTGCTCACATCCAATGGTCCCTTGCACAATCAAAACCTAGAGACAAATCTCCAGAACCCAATAAATCATTAACAGGCCCACACTTCTCCTCTCCAATACTGCGAACAATGATTTTCAAAAGGGCGCCACCACGCTCGCTTTTAGTTCTTCCCAAACAATACCCGTTACCCTATACTAGGACACTTTTTTATAAAATGGAGAGTTTAAAACTCTGGAAGAACTCATGAACTCATCCACCCTCACACAATTGAACCAACTCCTTTATGCTCAGACTAAAAAATGATTTACAATCGCTACCCAACATAGAGGCCCCCATAAATACAGTTACCATATTTGAGGAACTTTGGGAGACAAACCCCCACTCAAACTGATCTCAACGTTACACTCATTACTAGTCAACCTGAACTTTCCTTCAAAAACCAACTTCATCAGAGTCTTGGAAAATGACTGTAACTTCATCTTTCCAGACAACCAATGGACAAACTTGTCACATTAGTCCATAAATTCTCTGTTTCTGTCAGAATACAGGAAATCACATTTAAAATAGTGACAAGATGGTACAAAAAATCTTCACTCCTCAATAGACTGTTCCCCAGCATTTCAGACAGATACTGGAGATGCAAGTCTATGAGGGGAGACTTCCTCCATACATGGCGGTCTTGCAAAAAACTCCAACCTTTCTGGAAATGGGTAGCTGATAAAATTACAGAGGTGACTGGCTCCTCCCTCCCCTTCAACCAGGGAACATTCCTACTACAACATAACACTCAACCAATAAATAAATACAAAAAATCCCTGACTGTACACCGCTTAAACCCAGTCAAGCTAACAATCTGCATGATCAGAAAGCAGTCCTGCTCGATTACGTTCAAAGAGTGGTTGGTGCAGAAGGAGGACATTCAGTCATCAGAGGACCTACTGCTCTCTTTTCAGGGCAGAAGTGTTCAACATTCTACCCAATATATTGGTCCGAATTCCTGAATAGTGATAAATATGTTGAAGCCCTCCAGAAGTACGCGTTTTAAACTTGAATCTATATACTCATGAAAAGACAACATATCTATTAGCCATAGTATGCCCCTCCTCCCAACCTTTCCCCCCATGTTGTCTTTAAAAAAAAACAAAAAAAACACAGCACCTAGCATGGAGTACCCTTAACTGTCTAATTACCTAGATTGGATGTGGTTTCCATTTATTGTTACTTGCGCAAATGTTTACCAATGTGTTATTATTCTTACTATTTAGTCAACTTTGGAATCCCCCAAAGTGTAACTCCCCCTTATTTGACTTTCAAAATACAATAAAAAAATATTTTAAAAAAAGACTATGTCCTATAGTTGTGGTAGTTTTTCTTCTTTTAAATATACTTTCTTCCTTAACTGTGTTGATTCGTTTTATGTATTTAAAGTTTCTATCATATCCCCCTGTTACATCTTTCCTCCAAGCTATACATATTAAGATGCTTTAACCTTCCCTGGTAAGTTTTATCCTTCAACACATGAACCAGTTTAGTAGCCCTTATCTGAACTTTCTCCAAAGTATCAATATCCTTCTGGAGATACGGTCTTGAGTTCTTTGTACAATACTACAAGTAAGTTACAATGGCATGAGCACTTCCCTCTCCCTATGCAACCAAGCATTCAGCTATCATTTCCTGCTGCTCTATTACATTGCTTACCTACCTTTTAAGTACTCTGCAATTATTACTCCTAAATCCCTTTCCTTAGATGTTGAGGTTAAGACTGTATCAAATATTCTATATTCTGCTTTTGGGTTTTTATGACCAAGGTGCATAATCTTGCACTTATCCACATTAAATGTCAGTTGCCACAGCTCTGACCATTTTTCTAGTTTAGCTAAATAATTTGCCATTTGGCTCATCCCTCCAGGAACATCAACCCTGCTGCAAATCTTAGTATCATCAGCAAAAAGACATACTTTACCAACAAGACCGTCTTCAATATCCCTAATAAAAATATTAAAGTGAATGGGTCAAAGTACAGATCCCTGAGGTACCCCATTATTAACAAGACCTTGCATCGAATATACTCTATTGACTACAACCCTCTGTTTCCTGTCAGTCAGCCATTGTCTAATCCATTCAACACTATTGAAATCCAAACTCAAGGATTGCAGTTTATTGATAAGCCTTCTATGTGCGACATTGTCAAAAGCCTTACTGCAATCTAGGTACTATTTTGACATATTAATGGGCAAAGTGTTGCAATTTAGTGGGCATACTGGATGTGGGATATTAATGGACAAATAGTGGCATATTAATGGTGGAGAGACATGGAGGATGTGACGTCAGACACTAAGTGGGAGGGGTGTCTAGAGGAGCGAGGAAGTCAGCGATATCTCTAGCAGATGACTGCTCTGCTGACTGACCTTGACCACAAGAGAGCATGGAGACAGACATACTACAGAGACGGCTGTATCGCCTACTGGAGCACTAGGATGAACTGTGTTCAGATCCCAAGTGGAAATGATGGTAATAGGGTCTGATTTGATTATGTATGGGTAAAAGGATTAATAATACACAGGAAAATAGGCATCAAACTATCAGCAATGAGTTTTTATGCTTTTTGAATTTGACTGGGTAAAATTTGTTGAGCTAATGTTTTTGCTTCTCTCTCTTTCCTCTTTCTTCCTTTCCTCTTCTCCTCTCCTCTTTTTTTCGTCTTTATCTAGATATCTCCTGCCACTAATGTAAAACATGATAATGAGACTTCTCTTGTAGCTCCAATAGTCTGAGAATAGGGGTTTACTTTTGTTGGTGTGAAATACACATTTTATGGAGGTAAACAATTTTTGGGTGGATAAACACTGTATGATTTGTATTGTAAATGTATGTATAATGTTTGTTTTGTGTTAGTCTAAGATTTGGAGAACTCAGTAGCCTTGGACCACTCTAGGAGATCACATGAAGGATAAAGATAACTTGAAATCCTTCTCATTAAACATACAGGGTATTAATATTCCTCAAAAAAGAGTAACTTTGGAGGACAAGTTGAGGAACGAAAAGATATGCATTGTCGAGGGGCAGATTAAGAAATAAAGAGTTTACGGAAGAAGAACATTCCTCTCTTTCTCTGAGGAAAAAAGAGAGGAGTCCTCATAATGATTTACAAGGATGTAAAATATGAATAAATCTATAAACACAGATATTATTGGTAGATATTTGCTAATGGTGGAAACTTAATGATAGAAAATATACATTTCTTAATGTCTATGCTCCAAATAAATGGCCGATACACTATTTTGTACAGAGTAGTTTCCTTTGTTTAGGAGATTTTTTTTTTAAATTATCAATTTTATTGCATCACGGGTAATTCATACACAACATGTACTGTATGCTTAATTTTCTCATATGGTGATATAAAAAAGAGTTGCGCATCCAATACTAATAACACATATTATTTAAATTTTTTAAGTATATAGGTCCACACTTAAAATGTAGGACAGATAACATTTTGAAAAATAGTATATTGAGCTCCTATCAGAGGAGGTGGAATAGATATATGTCAAACTTGGATTGGACCGTCGCTAATGACCAAATCTGAGAATTTAAAGATGCATAAAAATGATCTTGAATAAAAAGAAAAGACAAGTTTTTTCTGTAGCCCTATTGTAACACAAACACTAATACAAAATGAACCCCTAAGTACCTGAATAAGTATGGCAAACTGTCTTTAGTACACAGGAACCATATAAACAATATTGATATATACAAGCCATATTATTACCAAATTTAATCTAGTAAGACATGTCATCAAGATAACCAGTATCAGGCTTAGGCAACAGGTGGGTTGCTTCAGAGGAACATGGATAAATATCTGGAATACAAATAGCAACTTGAAAATGGTAGGAAACTGCAACAGCATAATATAATGTAATGTAAAGTCAACATCAGAGAAGGAAATAAGAGAAGAGTATGGAGAAGGAAAGAAGAGGAAAGTATGAAAAGGGAAATAAGGAGAGGTGAAAGAAAAGTAGAGACCTAAGCTGAACAGGTAAGGAAGAGTAGGAGAAGAGGCTTAACACCGAATAGGAGAAAGAAAATAAAGTAAAGATTGAAAGAAAGATAAGCAAACCGCTAGAGGGAATGCCAGTCTGTGCAAGAGAGCACAGGCAAAAATGGGTGTTTAGGAGATTTTAATTGTGTGACAGATGTACATTTAGATAAAAAGGTTCCTCTAGGCAAAACGATTGATGCTACCACAAAGGCATTGGCCAAGTCCTTTCAAGAAACCTTGAGTAAATATAAGATATATGACCTTTGGAGAGCACGAAGACCTAACAAGAGGGATAACACTTTCTCTACACAGTATAGAGCTTATTCTCGATTGGACATTGTCCTGACCAAGGGATGGTCAATCAAAGATTGTCAGAGGATTGATATTAGACCCATCCCTTGGTCAGACCATGATTCATTAGTGGTGGAAGTTGAGAATACACACAAATTTAGATGTAAATCTTGTAGAGTACAAGATTGTGTGTTAGATAATCCCAAAGTTAATGAGAATATCATTGAAATGACCAAAAACTATTGTAAGGAAAATATAAATGGGGAAACCAGTCTGAATAATGCCTGGTGTGTCTATAAATGCACAGCTACAGGACAGGATACAATTATAAAAACAGCAAAGAAAAAGCAGGGGAAAAAACCTATCTGAGTTTTATATACAGAGTAGCTGAGTTATATACAGAGTAGCTGAGTTATATACGGAGTAGATGAGTTATATATATGGAGCTGCATGACTTGAACACAGCCAATAAATTGAATACATAGATAGAGGGATCAAACAAAATGATTCATGTAAAGAAAAAAATAGACACATTTTTAATGAACAGGAACAACAGGACACTATTGAAATTTAAACAAAGATGGTATTACATAGGTAATCCGGAAAATAAAATTCTTACTAATCAACTGAGGAAATCGTAACGGAAAGTGGGACCTGTTGTAGCCCTGAAGGTATAGGCAAAGTGTTTAAGAGTTCTATGCACCCCTGTATGATATACCTCAGCAATGTAAAGACAAAAATAAGAGATTATTTAAAAGAAGCACTGCTGAATCTTTTTACGCAGGACCAGAGTGATTCACAGGGGGCACTATTTAAAATGGAGGAAATACAGAGAGCAATAGCCGGACTGAAGCTGAACAAATCTCCTCAACCGGATGGCTTCTCCAGAATTTTTTATAAAAAAATGTCTGAACTTGTTTCTCTGTTTTTGACAAATATGTTAAGTGAAATAATAAATGGACAAACTTTTCCCAAAGAGATGACCCAAGCAGTGGTAGTCCCCATACCTAATACAATGAAGGTTATAGTCTTGCAGAGTTTTGCTGGACATCCATTCTGGCCCTGTCGCTAGACGCTGAAAAAGCGTTTAACAGGGTCAGCTGGATGTTCCTAGATGAGAATCTAAAGGCATTTCATTTTGGAAAGGCAGTATTAGATATAATAATGGCGTTATATGTAAATCCATCTGTAGTGATAGTTGTACAAGATTTTATGTCTAAAATATTTGTACTAGTCAAGGGTCCCCATTAGCCCTCTTGCTATATATCCTAACCCTGGAACCACTGTTGAATAAGATAAGAGCTAATCCTGCTATAAGAGGGAAGAAAATCCAACAATTGCAGTCTATGTTGTCATCATACACTGAGGATATCATTCTCCTGTTGACTAACCCAATTAGCGTTGGCCATATAATCTACCCAAAAATGTTCTATGGTTGTGTACTGACTACCTTATCTATTGCATTGTATTTCAATTTTGATCACTTCAGTAGCACACTATATTACCTATGCTGGTTCTGGGTATGCTGTCTAATTTCTAGTTGTTTATATAACATCTAATGCTGTGAGTGATGCTATCAACCATTTATTTTCATAATTTTATGGTGCTTTTTCTGCTTTTCCACAGGCTGCTTTTGTGTATTGCTGTCTGCGGTACCTTTTACCTACTTTGTGTTTCAACAGGTGTCCGTCCACTGGGAGGACACAATGGGGTAGATTTAATGGCCCTCTTTAATTTAAAAACTGGTGTTGGCAGGAACTTACCAGACAAAAAAAAAAAAAATATATATATATATATATATATACTAGAGAGCCACATGGGCTTCCCTAATTCTCCCAACCCCCCTAATAAAAATATGCCCCCCCCCCAGGGGGGACAGCCATCTACCCCTGGCCCCATGAAAAAAGTGACTGCGGGTGACACCATGCCGCAGCCACTTTAAAATATCAGTATATACCCCATGGGGGACCCCAGGCCTGAGGTCCCCCTCTAAGTAAATAATATTAATAGTTTTCAAACAGCCAATAGTAGGCTGGTTTGAAAATAGTTTTGCTCGAACCAAAAACCTATTGTTTCTATGACATAATTATACTGAACCAAAGGATCGAAAAGATTCAGTTTCTAAATGGCCATAATAGCCAATTTGGATCTGGCTATTGTGTGGCCGAGTGTAGGCGATTGTTTCAATTCAGCTATAATGACAAAATATTTTGGATTAGATTGATGCATATTGTGTAGACCCTTAGGTTTTTTTAAGGCATTATGCTAAAGGATCTACTCAGTATACACCGATTTGTCCCAAATTGGATTCCGGTCGGGCATAATAGCCAAATGAAACAAATCCATGAAATGTGGCTACTCAAGGGCTACTTAATAAAGAGAGTATTGCAGGGAAATGAGATAGGAATTTCAAACTCCCATTCAACTGTATTGGAGAATTTTTCCAGCTTGGCTACATTGGCATAAAGTTTGAATTGCCCATCTCAATTCCCTGCAGTTCCCTCTTTATTGAGTAGACCCTTCAGTATCCATTAACTTTGGTCCGAATTGGCTCTTCAGGCTGTTCAGAAACCAAAGCATCTCCTTTTCTGAGATGCAGAATACAACTTTAAAGACTTCTAAACGACACAGCAAAAATTTCTAAACTACTCGTTTTTTACATCGACATGCCTAAATGACATGGACATGCTTATAACTAAGCTTTGCTAGACGTGAAGTGTCTGCGTTTTTCCATATCTTTGTATTGTCTGTGATTTTGGCTCCATTGTACTTTGTTCTTTTTATTCACATTAAACAATTGGATTGGATTGGATTGTCTAGTGCCAGACTTTTTGATTGTCTACGTTCAGCACAGTCGACTGCTTGTTCTGTGCACCTTGAATCCACATGTTTGTCAGAGTTTATCAGCTGAGGAGTGACAACCCGGTGACAGGTATGGTTCCATGGCTACTAACGAGATTCTACATTATGATTTAATCATCCACATCTGATGAGGATAAGAATGATATACTGGGCAATCATCACCCTCACCAGAGTGACTTCACAATTCTTGGTTGCCCACCAATATGGTCAGCTACTGGTCACTATGGTCAGCTATTGGAAAATGTTTTCATTGCTATGCTGGGTAGACCATGAACAGCAACTTCTAATGTCATCATTGGAGGAGTGGCAGCAGATTGTGGAGAGGCTTCTGATGTGCTTGGCTGATTACAACATCTGGGATCCACTACCCTGAGGGGCATTTGAGTGCCCATCACAGATGTAGCTGCAGAAAAGGAGGAAAATGTTTAGGACATTGAAATACAGAATGCATGTAGCACATTCTCGTACAGTTCACATGCATCGTCATCTGAATTCTGAACTATGGTACACTGACATTCATAATACTGATGAACACCTTATCACTATCTAACTCATAGCTATTTACAGAATAAGTTATCTCATGAGGGGTTACACATTCCTATCACTATAGAACACAAGAACATAGATGTCATACAACTGTAGGCAAAAGAAAAAACTGAACCTAAAAAGGAAAAGTTATGGACTGAGAGGAAAAGTTAGATCTAGGGTGGGCAGGAGTGTGTATGGATATACTACACAATACCCCTAAAGCAAATAAGAAAATAGTGGATAACCAGGATAGACCTGGTATACACACAAACACACTCCCATGCTACCACACACAAAGAGCAGAAGATATGACAAAAAATAAATATAAATAAAATAAAATAATATAATACAAGCGGTTAGCTAATATATATCATAGATAAGGAAATACAAACTATATAAATTATAATGCAGATAAGTTGAATAACAAATAATGAATTGATTCTCAAGGAAAAATGGTTTTGAAGCAGAAAGAGGCAGACAAATAACTAAATAATGCAGATTAGTTGAATAACGGATGGTAAATCGAATCTCAAGAAAAAAAAATAGTTTTGAAGCAGAAAAAAGCAGACAAATAACGAAATAGTTGCCAAGCACATGAATAAAAAGTCCATGAAAGTAGTACAAAAAGTTATTAATACAGCCAAAGCAGAGTAGTAAGAGAATGAAGACACGCAATTCTTCTTAGGGGTGCAATCTGTAAAAGAGAAACAAACCCAAATAGTGTGTATTGTAATGGAAATAAGTTTATTGCGCTTAAAAATCTACTTAAAAAATGTAAAACAAGCTGCCAGGGATCAAATAAAACAAGGAGGAACAAAAATCCACAACGCGACTTCCTTCGTGGTATACGGAGCTCTGTGATGGTATAAGCCGGCAAGATAGTCTCCAAACCTGGAAGTTGGTGCTAGGTAAGTCGGGAGCTATAGTATTGTTTCAGGGGAAATCCCACACTCTAAGCGTTTCGTGACAGACGGCGTCACTTACTCCTGTGGAAAATGCATTGTTAATGTTGAATGCATACTGTTGGATGCACAACATTTCACATCAACATTTTCACTGGGCTTCATTCATTGAAGAGGGAATTGCATATAATGGTGAATGGCCACAGAAGCTGAATTGTAATCTGAAGAGCTGCTGATATTTTAAGTCCCCCTTTCATGAAGGATTCCATTTGTCTTGGTATGTTTGACTCGCCATAGAAAGGTGAAGAGATTGCTGTCACCACGGCCAACTGAGTAATCTAATCTGGTGAAGTATGAGGAGCATATCCTGTGTGGATCCTGTGCAAGGCTACATGAGACACACAGAACTGAAACAGGGCAAAGGCAATGACAGAGTTAAAGACTAAGGCAAGATATGAATACCTAGCAATTAATGACAGGGGACAGATAAAGGGCATGGAAACAGAACGAAAGGAGACATACAAAACCTCAGACATAAACACAGAGCTAGCATAGGACTCTAAGATTGTAATAGTGAGGGTTTAGTTACAACAAATGGTGTATGATAAGCATTCCAACCACATCAAGGTACCCCACAATATGGAAAGTCCTATCTCCATCCCTTCCTATATAATTCCGTATAACTGAACTAAAAAGCAAAGACACAAAATGTGTCATAGGACTTAGAGTCCATCGTCTTATACACCTAGAGCCGGTTTTTAGGCTCTAGACATTGTGAGTATATCTCCAAAGGGTGAAATATTCACTGGTACCACCTATTGATAATACTGCACATTATTTTTTATATTTTTCTTTTACTTATACGGATCATTACATCAATCGCTGATAAGTATCTTTTATATATTCCATTTATGCGCAACACTTTATCACTTTTTCACTTTGTCTACCTGTGCCCTCTGGAGGGAAAGCACTAGTGTTTTGCTGCACTTTATATATATATATATTTTTTAGCGCTTGTCACTTTATTGTCACGTTTACATCAGTCATATATAAGCTGCATTCACATTTGCAAGCCTGTAATTGACTATGATATCCAAATTGGGAAGTTATTCTGTGCCATATTGGGACATATTCGATAGCTTGTACTATGGCTCCCAGTATGTTCCTGATTTGATCTGAAACCCAATTGTAGGTGCATATTTAGACCCTTATCTATTTTACCCATTACACTTTTCACATCTAAAATTGATCTGTTGAAGCACCTTTTTTCAGAGCTGGGTCCTTCTGGCCTGTTTGTGCAGATCTGGTCATCTCCAAAATTCTCTTCAGTGCCAATCACTGGGCTCCCTAGAGGTGAATGGAGTAACCAATGTGCATGCGCCAGTTATCTGATCTCTTATGGCTAACTCACCAGTACTGCTAATAATGTGACTAATATGATTTATGTTTGCAGTTGCATTCAGTATCTAATTACTATTAAGTAACATTCTTTTTTCATGTCTATTCCATTACTCTGGTAAAGCATAACTGTAGTATTAAAAAAAAAAAATATATATATATATATATATACTCAAAATACACTTTTTATATCAGACCTTATTTAATCCTTTGATGTGTGTTTTCCCCCTGAGATATATGAATATACTTGTTTGACCACTGTTCTTTATTAAAAGGTTAATTTTAGTCCGAAAAAAAATCCAGACAAATACGTGTTCTTTCTTTTAATACTCAGCTTGAAAACTGAAGTTGTACTGATTGATGGTGTTACTACACATCCTCACTGCAAGAGACCACATTTAATCTTGCAATGTAAACAAATATTAACAATATTTGAGACATTTTGAAAGACATTTCCAAGGGTCTCCTGCGTGCATTTGAATGTAAAAACAAAGTAAAAAAAACTTGTATAATGTACAGGTTAAATATTAACTGGTAGCATCAAAATTAGTTTAATGTCTAACGTGTCCATGAATTTTTTTTTTTTGCTTTACAGTTTTATTTGCTGCGGTATTATATCATTTTCCTTTAGAGAGACTACACCAGCAAAACATAGTTTCATTTGTTTTAGAACAGCCAGTCTTAAAATCCTAACCTTTGCACTTGAGCCTACTGTTTCACACATCATTCAGAAATCACCTAATTGGTAATTATATTACAAGCAGAATAAAATGGTTTAAAATTAATCAGGTTTCGTTTTAATTGGCATAGTTACTGAGAACATAATTGTTTGATCACCTTTTTTGTAATCAGCAAGGATTACAAATAGTTTGTGTGGAACTGCTCCATGGCATTTTACACTAGGAGGAACTAGCAGTCATCTATGTAGTGCTAATACTGTTCTGAAGTTGAAAAGGGTAAAATAAGGCAAATTATGAGAAATGGCAACGTTGTTTGACTGAAAACATTCGAAAAAAGACAGAAAAATACAATTATATTAGTAAGTCTACTGGTGTAAAATAATTATTTAAGTTGTATATAAAAATATATTTTAATAGCAAGGCCCTAATAAGCCATAAGGACACCATTTTCAATTAGGATGGCTTGAATTCTACTTGGAATGTTGCTGTGCAAGTTCCAGTGTGTGTGTTGATGGGATATTGCAACATTTTTAAAGAACAATGTAATCCATGGACTATTCCAAGGCTTGGACACAGTGGTAGGAACTCATCCACAGGTCCTGACACCAGGTGAGGGTGGGACAGATAGCTTTGTATAATAACATAACATTACTAATGCTATACTAAAACTGTGTTTTGTTTCAGGATCAGATCAATCAAATAGAACAGATTCTCTTAAACATTAGCAAGAGCACCACATTCTACTAGAACATCTCTATGTACAAAAAGCAGAGCATTAAAACTTGAATAACTTCTTTGTTCTTCACTCTAACATGGTAGTTAGCATTTAGGATTAAAAAAAACACTTAGGATTAAAAAAACACTTGGATGATCAAGTCATGTATTACATAAACATTACAGAAATCTTACTGTGGTTCTGCAAATAAAAGAAATTATTCCTAAACACAGCAGTGTAACTGACTGTGATGTTATAATGGTTTATTACAGTTTATTGGCATTCTTGTGTTAATAATGCTTAGCTAGTGAGCTTATCGATACTATAGGTAGATTTAGACTTGCTCATTATGTTTTCTTTTATATATTTTTTATATTTTTTACAAATAAAGATTATTCGCATCATATACAGCCTTCCAGTGTGAATAGTAACACAAAAAAGTAATGAGAGGTTTAATTCCCACAAATATAGCTTCAACCATACAGAGATACACCAGTAAAGAACACTTCTGTCAAAATAAATATGCTAACTGTACTGACTGTTCCACACCTTGATGGAGAGACAATTATTAGACGTTAAGGTTATAGACTGGTTAATACCTTTAAGGGACTGTCTAGTGCCCAAAATGCATCTTCCAAATATTAATGCATATTAATGTGCTTTCAAAGTACTTTAAAATGCATGTCTTACATTTTGCATTGCTTAAAATATAAAATATTTACAGCTAGAAGAAATTGTGAAATTACAGCAGTTTGCAAGAAACAAGAACTGCCCACACTATATGAGTAAAAGTAATTTCCTTTTTTTTGCTGCAGGAACCAATGAGAATAATGCCATTCAAATGAATGGAATATCCTGTCTCTCTAGTTATGTCATCAGACAATGTGTTGCACTGTTAAGAGATCCTACTGTGTACAAGAGCAAGGTCACTCATAGGTCACTCAGTAGACTCAATTTGAGGAGGACAGGAAGTGACTATATGAAACAAAACTTTATATCCTCAGTGTCTATAGAATCAGTGCTGCCGATTCTAAAGACACTGAGGATATAAAGTTTTGTTTCATATAGTCACTTCCTGTCCTCCTCAAATTGAGGTTATACAGTAAACATGCAGAGTAATCACTGGGGTGACAAAACACTGGAAAAATTAGCAAGCCTTTTACAAGACTTATAGGCACTGCTTCATCTATTATAGCGCTGCTTCATCTATTCCCAATGTGCTCATCCTAACCCATTTGAGTTTTTTCACTATTGTTTTGACTGGATGCTTTTTGGAACTTGATAAGATATTTGTTTCATATAGTACACAGCATTGAATCAAGATTAAGTAAAGAAAGCTCTACCGATAAAAACATAACAGATGCCTCAGAATGTCAGGTATCATACTTAGGCCATGTCATCAAGAGTGAAAAAGTCTGGATTGTCTGGAATAGTGTTTTTTTGCTGTCAGTTATAATGCGTATAGTTCTCTGCCACATTTAATTTTCTCACTTCTCTTTCTTTTTACCACTGAGTTTAATTTCAATCAATAGAAGTGTGATTTTATGTTGTTGAGCTACATTAGCAATCACTTATTTATGAAAATATCTCTTTTTCTGGTTTTTCATTAATACAAAAAACAACTTTTGTAATACGGGGTAATAAACAGAAATAAACCTTTATAATCAAATACTAACTTGTTCAGCAACAATAAAGTGATAAATAACAATGCCAATGTGTAATCAACTGTTTGTGCGATATGATATATATGTGTGTGTGTGAAATGTGCAGTGTGAGTTTCACAGACTCCACAGCAATACAACACATACACACACAGAGTCACACAAAAACAAAGACACACACACAAACACAGTCACACTTACACAGTTGCACTTACATAAACAGACACACTTACACACACAAAGATTTCTGTGATACTTGGACACCTACATACATATTCACAGTCACACTTATACACATGTATACACACAGCATCACATTTATACACAGACACATACACAGCGTCACACTTATACACCCACAGATTTCTGTTATACTTTGACACCCACATACACAGCCACACAGTCACACTTACACACACAATCACAGACTGAAACACTTACAAACAGTCACACGTAGACATATACACTTACACACACAATCACATACACACACAGAGACACACTTACATGCACAATCAAGGCTCACACTTAGACTGGCACACTTACACATGCAGGCAGGCACACTTACACACACCATTTTTTTTTTTAACCTTAAACTTGGCTCCCGATGTTCCTCCACACACCATTATTCATCAGGTGCGCTTCCGAGTTCCATCCCTCTGACCCTTGCGCATGAAGCAACGAACAGGGTGAGGGAGAGATTATGCACACTGCACTGCAGGAAGGAAGTTGGTTTCCCGGTGTGCTAACACTGACGCCAAGTTTGCACATGCAGTTGGAGATGTGGTTACCGCTATCACAGGTGGGCCGCATCTCCATGTCCAGCGGGCCGCATGTTGGACACCCCTGATTTATATATATATATTTTTTTTTTAAGAATCCAGGACAGGACAAATATATATCTAAAACCAAGTAAAACTGCTGAAAAAATGGTGTGAGCTAAATGCCACTATAAGTTGTGCGCTCAAAAAGAGTTTTCAATATGTCCATCCATCATTTTGTCGGATATTAATAACCATAAAAATATGAATATGGGTTATTAATTTTGAATCATTAAAAATAGGAAAAATTGATGATTCATATGTATGGGTCCAACTAAAAATACCCATATAAAGATTTTGTTATGTATATAGAGTTTGGATGACATTTTTACAAAAGTAAATACAATGCAACAATTATTAATAAAATGATAATTTATTGAATATAAAATAAAGATCAAACGATAAGCAAAATAACTTAACAACAAAATACAATATTAATATATGTTAATCATAATTCACATGTATAACTTATAACATATGTAAATAGGATAAAACATGAATTATGCAGCTCTGTACCTGTATCAACATGCATGTAGTATAATTTACTATGCAGTTACATTTCTGACCATGTATTTCATTTAGATACAACCTACATTGATAATGATTAGTATTTAAAATAGTACACCATCATTAGCTACAAATTACAGCATATACTCTGCTTAGGTAAGGTAATATTACTAAATCATATAACTACTCAAGGTGGCTATTTCTTAATCTGCCCGGTAAATGACAATGTATGTATTCTAGCTTCGACTTAAAGAGTGAGAATCTTAGAATCTCTGGAGATTAGCTATTACATATTTGGGCAAATAGCTAGACTATAAGAACTTATGATTCTTAGTAATATCTATAGGATATTCCTCTGGCTTCCTACTCCAGAAAGGATGACAGATAAACACCAGGCTAAAACATATAGATCCCATAAATTGTGGGATTTAAGTTTAATTTACCCAAATATATATGCTAATTACATCCATAAACATTGAGATTATGCTAGAACAAATTACCACATTTATACAATTATTATAAAAAGCCTCATATTCCTGAGTTCTCCCCATAAGGAGAGAGACTCAGCCCTTTTCTAAAACATTCCCATCTCTCACCCCTCTATTGGCAGCTCTCCCAAAATCAGTCCCCCCAGGTCTTTTCAGGTATCTCAGACCTCTCTACACCTCCAGGATCCACTTATAAACCACACCTTATCTCAGCTTCACACCCTGTTCTCTCTAACTGTTCCAATTAAAGTGAATGGGTGTGTTTAATTTAAATGAGATGATGTATACCTGGATTGTGAGTATAATTTGAGAAAATATATATATTAAAATATAAAGAAGTGTTCGTATAATTCAAATTAGAGTAAATATTCTTATCAATATTCTTACTTTTTTCATTCCACATTAGATTAAAACTCAAAATAACCACACTAATAATCCAATAAAAACAATATTCTAATTAATATGTAGGATTAAGTATACTTTCCATATTTATTAGTGAAGGTGTAATATAATTAAATATTTTAATGAGAGATTTGAATCAACTGGGTGTGTTTATAATAACCCTTATTAGATTATTTAAATCTATGATCCATATAGTTTCACAGTCTGTGTCTGTCAGTTTCTGCCAGTTTGGTGGGCTAACAGGTTGAAAAGAAGCCCCCCTTCTCCTCTTGTATGTATATAGACACAGCTGTGTCTGCAATGAGATTTGGCTTAGAGTAATAATCCTTCCACTAACAAATGCCACCTTATCTGTTCCGGTGATACTATGAACTTATAAGTAAAATATTTGGTTTCAGATAACAGAGTTAAGAATGTGGAAGACTTTGTTTTAGCCTCAGGGACACAGAGTAAGATTTGAACAGACAGAAGGATGTCCAAAAACTGACACAAAATGGAGGCTGCTGGCATCCATCTTGTTAAACTTTGCTTCTGCTTTATTCATATGCACTAGTCTTGAGATTACTGTTAAATACCTCTGACAATTTATTGATAGAATTAGGTACTAAGTGTGCTGTTTTATTCCACAAAAAAAGCAGTCTGTATCATTCTAGAGCAGCGAGCATGTAGAATAATCCTGAATATAAATGGCTAATACTAGCTGATACCCAACATCGGGTGGCAGTATAGCGCAGCGGGGAAGGGCTTTAATCTTTTACTGGGCTGCCAATATAAATTAAAATTGGTGCTAAAGAAATGTGATGCAAACAATACATGTTGGACCGGAGGACAAAGTGGCCAACAACACACACAAGGTGAAAAAAATTAAAGGCCCGATGCACGTTTTGGGCTCGGTTTCCACCTTATCATTATTGTAGCTTGTCCACCTTTTCATCACAATATGTACATATTTTGTCTTTATGTATCTGATAAAACATTTTCAAAGGTATAATTCTTTTGATATATCAAACTATTAAAAGGTATATATTAAACCAACACTGGCATTCCTGTTAATAAGCTAATAGTTTAAATGTGGAAACTGAAATAGCTGCACAGTACTGATTAAAACACAAAGAACGATTAAAATATATAGTAAACAACAACATTAAAGGTTTTTTGAAAGTGAAATGAAGAATTACATATTCAATTTCAACATCCATACACAAAAAAGAAACAGAAACAAGCTAATTATTGGAACAGCATGATATTTGATAAAGATTTCTAGAAGTCGAAATAAGAAATGTAGGATCCTGAAAAAGAACAATGAATTAGCCAAGCTGAACTTTAATACCTATTCAGTTTCTAATTAGCTGAGCTATAACCACTGTGCGAATGAGTCACTCAATCAATTCTACTGCTTTAGCTGCCCACTAGCTCTGAAATTTGCTGATGTTATCATTACTTAGGATGGAGACACTTGGTTAGCATTTTAATAAGCACATTTATTGCAATAATATTTCTACGAACTAGTATCAAACGTAACTAAGAATATAATTTGCATAATATAGTTCCATAGAGTTAAATCCTTCTCTGGCTATTTTAAGGAAAATTTTATTTCTCCCATACTGATCAGAAGTATAATTATTTCACAAGTGGAAGGATTAAAAAGTAATTACCTTGGCAGCATGCATATGGAATATATTTTCATAAAAAAGGTGACTTCTAGTGGCTTAAATGCTAAAATAGATGTGTTTCATGTGTCTACTATTGACAGCCATATTCACAAAGAAATACAAATAATAAATTGATCATTAAGTAAGGCACATAAATACCATTACAAATGTAAAATAATGTCTAAAGTACAAAGGGAAGTGGATAAAACAGTTGGAAAGAAAATCGGCAATTAAATTGTTTGGTTCCACTAACTAATTTACAATGTAATATTGTCAAATAAGCTCTTAAATTGTATGGTCCTCCTTTTTATCCTGTGTTTTACTCCTGTTCTTCTTATCTGTTACCTGCTCTCTGCAGGTGGTGAAGAGAACTTGAAAGACAAGCAAGACCTCCATTCGATTGTAGTAAAATGTACCGTATTTTCCGGTGTATAAGATGACTGGGCATATAAGACGACCCCCAACTTTTCCAGTTAAAATTTAGAGTTTGGCATATACTCGCCGTATAAGACTACCCCTCTTCCAACGAGCATTTTCTCCTACAGTGACATTTACACACACACCCTTACACTAACACAGTGACACACTTAAACACACACCCTTACACAGAAAGTGAGACACTTACACACACGCAGTGACACCAATAGACACATAACCTGAGACACACTATTTTGCCACTCACTATGCCTTTATTGTGCCATTTAATATGCCAATATTTTGCCCCTCCAATATGCCAGGATTTTCCCCTCAATATGCCACGATTTTGCCCCTCTCCTACCCCCTTCCCAGTACTTACCTCGTTGCTGCTCTGCAGGTGCGCGTGGCTGTGAGGGAAGCGTTGTGCGCTCCCCTCCAGCCGTGCGTCTTCAATAAAGTTTGTTTTAAAAAAAAGTTTAAACAAACTTTATTGAAGTTGCGCAGCTGGAGGGGAGCACACAACGCTTCCCTCACAGCCGCGCGCACCTGCAGAACAGCAACGAGGTAAGTAAAAAGATTACACCCTGCGTATAAGATGACCCCCGACTTTTGGGAAGATTTTCCTGGGTTAAAAAGTAGTCTTATACGCCAGAAAATACAGTATTATTTGGAATAGAAATGTTCAGTTTGTGGTGTAAATACTACATACCTAGTACTAATTAAAGATTACAGATATTATAACTAAGAAAGAAGTGACAAAGGCAAGAAATAAGGTGGACAGCTGCTGCCTGAAATGTAGTTTTGTTTTCAATTTGGAGTCACTACTTTTCAAATTACTGTAACAAATACAGATTACTGAATCATGCAAAAAATTAAGAAAGTTTCCATAACAGGCATAGTTCCATTCTTTGTTACTTCTATTAATTATAACTGGTTATCTGGCCATGTAATGTGTGGTTTGTATGCACAGTACAATTAGGAATTCCATATCTGCACTCCAGTGCATCCAGTGATTATGCTGCACGTCTTCAAAGTGTCAAAAAACAGTGAAAATGCAAATATGAAGAAATATCACAGCACACTGGATGTATGCTAAAGTAACCACTTTAATACACAACAGTGGCAGATCAATTCTTATTAAATAGACCGACAATTATACATAAGCCCCACCCTGTGCCAGACATGTATGCGCACAAATAATGTAAATAACCGTTTGACAGTGCTGCTGAATAGAGTTATTGAAGTGTCAGCAATGAGCTATTAAGCGCATAATGGTTAAAGTTAGAATACCACACCTGAATACCTGAAGGAATAACGTGTGATTTAACTGCAGTGGGGACTGCAGTCGTATTAAGGTCTTGCACACACTGGGAAGGCTTACATCTTGATGATTGTGGTCGCAGTGGGAAAGATCTGATCAGATTTCCAGGCTTACCACAGTAAAGACAGATTAATTTTACAGACCACTCTGATTTGCATGGGTTTTTCTGGTTCCTTCTCATTAGGAAGAATGGGTGGTATACTAGGTTTGCAACTGCCCTGAGATGTACTAGAAACAAGGTCTTCTTGCCTTCTCTCATTGTGTGAATACAAGTCTCCAAGTTGGCAGTGAGGTGAATACGGGCCAGTTTGTCTTTTAAATCTTCAGGTTGAATCAGCTGCCAGCCTACTGAATTCAGTGACGTAATCCACAACGGGTCTATGTCCCTACCGCACTGTATGAATACTGCTTCAGGCTGAATCTTTATTCGGGTCAGTGGTTCAGAAGTTTGGAAGTTAAAATTGTTGGTGGAAATTGGAAATGTCGGTTTCTAGCTTGTCTGTGGCTATGGAAACATGGTGGTGGTGGGCATCTTGGTATGCCCCCCCTGGTAATAGAATGTGTTATGATATATTGTGTTAGGTTTTATAGGTTATGTATTCTACAGATTTGTGGTATGTTCAATTTGCAATTTTATCTTTCGGAGGTCATTGTTATTTGTAAAGTAAAGGGGGGTGTCTCGATGGTACTGTGATGACAAGACAATATTGTAATTTATTTGATTAAATTGTGACCACAGTCACCCAACAAAAAGTCTCTGTGTTTAATGGGGGGAGTATTTGTGGTGGTGGGTATTGGTGATGTCAGAGAATAGCCTAATATAAACTATTCTGTTGTCAAGCAATCCAGTAACACTATTATCCTCAGCTAAGGTGCTCTACCTATTAAAACACTAACTCCTCCCAAACTGTTGAAAAAGGATATTCACTACCACCACTACAGGGTTACAGTACAACATTGGTGCAATACATAAATTACAAACACGACCACATTATGTACTGCTTAAACAACCTATGCTGTTAATATAGTGCACTACTCAGAACTTAAGCAGATTGTCACACTGGCCATTTCAGTTAACATTGGTATCACCAGGAGTAGGCACCTAATTGCTCATGTTGAACATTTACTAGACCTGTGATGGACAAGTTAATGATGTGCTATGGACCTTCACGAACCTTGCCACGGTTTTATAGACACACTGCCTATCCCTGATTATCCTCATATTGAATCAATAGAGCATCAGCAGACAACATCACATACTAATACATGTAAATGTACACGAATATTCACCTGAAACCACATAAAATCTATATTAAAATTTGTTTTTATTAAACAAAAAGCGCCTCTTTTTTACTTGTCCTAAATATTCTTTTATTACTTTTATGTTGCTTTTCAAATATGGATGGATAAAATGCAGTATTGTTTCTTTTTACACAGTGTTTTTTAAATATACGGACTAATCAACTACCTAAGCCAAATGTGCATGTTGCATCAGATTATATAACCTGATCTGAGAGTCAAGGAGAATGTTATTGAAAATATCTGTCTGTCTGCTGAGAATGCTGTGTTTTTCTGTGATGAGCTTCCCTGTGGAGTGGTGGCAGAAGGAAAAAATAAGAGCTGCTTGAATTCATTTGCTCATCCATCTGTGTGAAATACCTAGGGACCTTTTTCACTTGCAACACTAAGCTTGACTGGGTATAGAAGGGCATCCTGGATTCTTTTAACACTTATTTTGTCGTGTCAATTTCCTTTTTACTGATTAATCTTAAAAGAGTAGCATTTTTTTGGTTCAAAGTAAAAGTTTGTCAATGTCTGTGAATTTGCAGTATATATATTTGTCACTCCATGCCAGTCCTTAGAAAGCTATAAAAGTGCTGTATTTAGTGACAGTCTACTTCAGAGCATTAAGAATCTATCATTTAGTTCAGAGATTATAGGGGTAAAACTTTACTCCTAGCATTGTTAAGGGGTTCTGTTGAATGGTCCGATTGAGAAGTAACAGCTCCCGGGTGGTAAATAAGGGTCAGGCAGGACTTAAAATTGCTGACCCCTCCAGGACGGAGGGCCGTGAAATGTGGATGGAAGTACACCTAATAATATTCTAGTATAGCTACTGACCATACTATTGACTTTCACATGATGTCACTATTGCAAAATAACTATTACGTCTTAAACATATACTATTAATGAGCATTTGAAACATATACATGTGCATATTGATTAGCACTTGCTGGTCACTGGGTCATCAATCACAAAACAAAAAAGATAGAGCATATGCCAGGGCCTAGGCATTGAAATATGGACCCCCTCAGCCACTGCTAAGCTGCAAATTCAACAATTCCATAATAGCTTTCTAGAATGGCAGAGAATCATGCTAGTCCAGAAGCAGTTGGATTCCTAGTTTCTAAGGACTACTACATTGACATTGATATGTATTGCGTCACCCATTACCCTTAGATACTTGCTACATTTGATTGTACATGTTAATTGCTTCAATGTGCTGCACTACCCTATCTCCAGTGTGGGAGCCCTTTTAATGTGTGCAGTCACATGAAACATTCCCTAACTGTACAGCCCTAGCTGTCTTTGACACAGCTCTTACATGTATTGCAGTAACTACAGGTATGTGATCTATGTGTAAAGTGAAATTTTAGATTGGCCTATGGTGTATAATGCATACCTGTCAAATATATAACATAGCCCTTCCGTCTTTTTTGCTCGTTGACAAGCATACAGATATAGCTCTCACTAACTGGTGCTTTTTTCACTGAGCCGACTTTGTCTGATAAGTAATCTCCATTGACTTTCTTGGGAAATGTGCACAGGAAGTTGCAAATAAAACGAGGCAAAAAGGTTAACACTAAGGGGGGTTAGTCACTTAAATTGCAGTCAAATGCAAACAAAAATCAAGCATTGGTAAATGCATGGATGCTAACTGTCTCAGAATGCTGAAATAGTCCTATGTTTATGGAGGTCACATCATGTTAAATTTGGGTCTATCCTGACATTACTGTAGCCTATGCAAAGTACCTCCCAACACTTTTATTTTTGTAGGAGTGGCTGAAGGTGTGGCTTTACCAGAACTTTATAATCAATTGGAAACAAATTATGTAATTTGATATGTCATTTAGAATAAAATTAAAAACTCTTGCCATTGCCCAGTAAGAGACTGAGCTAGGCTCTGTCTTCCAGCTGAGCGAATGGCACAGAGTATGGAAAGAAACAAGAAGATCAGTCCATTGTATTAATATTCAGGAACAGTTCTACAAATTGACCCATAGATGGTACATGGTACCAACTCGTTTAACAAAAATTGCTAATGATCCATGTGATTTATGCTGACGATGCCAGAGAAAATCGGGATCTCATATCCACATTTGGTGGAAATGTGGAGTTTTGGCCAGTTATAAAAGAATACTACCGGAAATATTGGGTACCCTGCTTGATCTTAGAGACGAACTCTGCCCACAATCTTTTTTATTCCATTTGGATATACCCATATCTGATAGGTTTAAGAGAATTCTTGCTATTAACGTCCTTATGGCTTTTAAAATCTGCCTCGCCAGATATTGGAATAAAACGAGTACCCCAACATGGCTGGAAGTAAGAGCTCAGATTGATTTTCAGGCACAGGCGGAAAGATATTACTATGGATCCACAGTTGAAAGACGAGGCATGTATAATAAAATCTGGTCTAACTGGAATTTGAAATTGGCTTCTCTTTGATCGCCTTCCCTGCTTAGTAATTCCCCCCTGTACACAATCTTTTGAGTCCCCAGGCCCCTCCCCGTGGAGTTACCCCCCTCACTCCCCTCCGAAAGTAAATAGATTAATTGACGAACAAATGGCTGCCTGTGTGTTTGGTGTGTATGAGATGTGTTGTATGAGAGAATTACCTACATGCCAGCTACAATTCAGACATAAATCTGCGTTATTAATGCAACAGAAGTAAATATCATCGCTACTAATTTAACAGAAGTAAATATTGACGGTGGGAAAACTACACGCAGATGATAGTTGTTATTTGCATAGAACTGTTTGGAATCTGGAATTTTATTATACTTTTAAATATTTTTGAAAAAGTGTTTATGTAAAAGAAAATGTTGTGATTTTGCAAATTTGGTAAAATGTAATAAAGATTTATATATTAAAAAAAAAAGAATAAAATGAAAAAAGTATTTTATTTACACGCATTAATTTAAACACATTTATTATAGTAACTCAATTTATTGTGAGTTTTATTGCTCTTGAGTTCTGTGATTCATTTATACAAACTATAATTTTTGAGCTTCCAGAAAAGAGGCACAATAGAGGAGAAAAGAGGGTGCACAAAATGGAAAGACACCTAAATAAGGACAATTGGGAGCATGTTTTACTGTCTATTAGACGTACATTGTTTTAATTGGCAAGACGTGAGCTCCAGACACTATGATCGTATGCTGAAATAAGGGTTTGTTCATTTTTTTGCCTTCTTTTGGATTAACAGTAGTAAACAAGGATTAGAAAATGGTTGAACTTGATGGATTCAAGTTTTTTTCAACCTAAACCACTATGTAAAGCTTAATCTAGTGGGTCATGCAACATAGCCAGACTCCACCCCCACCAAGTACCTCCACCTGGTCCCAGGATGTTTGCAAATATGCTAACTGAGTTGGGAAAAAATCTCCAACTTCACTATCTTTGCAACTCAGCTAATAATTCCTGACTTCTTTTAGTGAATAACCCACTGAGACGGTTTTGTAAAGCTTTTGGCACAAATAACACATTGCCCCATATTTTAAATTTATAACATTTTCTTATGTCCATTGCTTAGCATGGTTTATTCTGTTTGAGTTTTGAAATTGTGTTCTAATTTCCAGGATGGCCTTTAAAATGATAAATGAATAGTATTTATTTAATTTTCGTAATAAGACAGTCAAGAAAAATATCCATAAATATTTTATGCTGCAACTTTTACAAGGTGATAGCAAAATGCAAATTGCTTGTAGAAAGCTCACAAAATAAACAGGGAAAAGACAATTAGCATGAAAAATGTACCATAATGCATGTTGATGGAAATAGCATTGCATTCTGTAGAAATCTAATTGTACATAATCATGCTGACCTTTACTGCGAAGAAAATAGTAGTAGATGTTAACATTTAGAGTCCAGGTGAGCATGTTGTTAAGCTGTATTTCATAGAGCAGATGTTTACTTCACAATGTGTCTAGTGGTGTATGTCTTTATATGCAAAGATGGAAATATGACTAACTTCCTCAATTAGCAGTCATGACACATAAGGGGTTATTTATAAAATATCCCACACATTGAAGTGTCTTGAAGTTAAAAAAAAAAATGCACTATCATCTAACAAAACTTTGCCTTTTTTTCACATCCCAACATTTTCATGTGTGGAAGGTATTGTACCTCAAACAGTATTGGGTGGAGATATCCAACACATTTCAGTTACTGAGGTGTCTAGGCCGTGTACAATATCCACGGGCAAAAGCCTTTAATACAATATTGTATTACAAACTGACGAAACCCTATATTTGTCCTATCATAAGGCAGAAGATCTTGTCTGCCTCATTAAAGTGTAATTTGAATGATGCTCTAATTGTGCACCATCCAAAGATATTCTCCCTTAGCGTTTGCCTAAGAATAAACAAAGAATAGGGGGCTACCATGTCACAGAGCAATGCTCCATCACAGCAAAAAAACATATTTTGGCAACCACCGATCTTTTTGATTGGTGTGTGCATGGGTCAATCATACAACATACAACCAATGATCATCACTTCCTTGGCATCACAGACACCACACAGCAGTCAACATTGACAAGTCAAAGAGAACTATCTTCAAAGCAGAGGTTTGGGTAGATAGAGTTAAACAAGGAGTGAGTCTCCCAGTTCCTGGACAGGGTAGAAATTCAAAATGAGCTTTAGCAGATGATCAGGAACCGAAGAAGCAACTCTCAGAAGTCAGGCATCCAGTTTCAATGCAAAAGCACTGATTTAAATAAACTGCAGCTATTTGACATGGGGGTGTTGCAAAAGTTAACAAGCCCACCTGACACCAACAAAGGGGAAGTAATACATGCAAACAAAGGTAGGGAGGCATCTAGAGGAGGAAGGAGGTATATAGGCACAAGACTGATTACTTTTAAAAGCATGAGTTAGGAGGTCAGGGTAGAACCCTGACAGCATGGGACCCTGAGCTCCAAATACAGGGGCACATTGCACAAATGGAGGGACAGGGCCTGGTATGGTGTAACCACACTCCCCTGGAGGCTTGAGACCTCAGGTAGGTGCAGCCACTTATCAGGACCATGAGGTAGCAGCTGCTGTATCCAGTAAGGCCAAGACTTGGAGATACCTGTAGATATCCTGGAGAAGGCATGGAACATAACTCTGACATGACAGAAAGGATTCCACAGGTGGTGTCAGGAAAGCTGAGCAGAGCGATAGCGGAAATGTAAACTGAAACAGGACAGCAGAACTGAGCAGATATGAAACAAACATTAGCAGTACAAAGCAGAAATCAAACTAATGATAATTAATGCAGGGCAGAGGGCTAAAGACAAAAGCACAAATAGAGTGCTAAGACAGACAGGGCACAGACACAGGGCATGGTAACTGAACATAGACATACACAAGCTGAAATATAAAGAAAATACAAACAAAGAACATGGCTAAGGTATCATAATAAAAGATATAAAGATATAAATAATTAAGATAAAGACATAAATATAGGAGCTAGCTTAAAACTCGGAGATGGTAAATAGTGAGGGTTTACTTGCACCAAATGCCCATTAGATGATATACCACTAGTGTCAAGGTACCTCACATTAGGCAAACCCTAAACTAAAAATAAAAGCCCTAAACTAAAAATAATAACTGAATTAAACAGCATAAAACACAGGCACCAATTCATAGAACATACATGCAGCAGAACTGCCAAACTAGAGAATAATACAAACAGGTGGCACTCTGAAGGAGCAGTAAAACAAATCAGGAGACAGCAAGGAAAACCTTGAATTTAATAGAACAGAATAGTAAGCAATGAGTAATGAGTAAGCAGGAATAAATCAAAGCAAGAGAATACAAGGAAATATTTAAAAAAGTAACAGTAATAACTGAAATGAAAGGTACAGTTTATGCATTAAAATATACACTATTTGTTTTAGTTAATGAGTTTAAGTATTTTTATTTAATTTGCAAAATATCTCTACAGTTGTCCTTTAATTATTTTTCAGAATCCAATATTACGGTGTATTTCTGCTACTGCAATTGTCTAAATCTTCAACCTTTTCTCTCTGACACTAAGTTTTTTGAGTTGAAGTGATCTAATTTGCACATCAAAGGTCTCAATTTTCCACATTGTAAAGTACTGTCTCATGATATTTTTGATCATATCTGCATGTGCTTCTGATGCTACAAAGATTTTTCTCTATGACTGAAGTGTTATAACAACTACATTAATAACAGGTTATAAATTGTACATTTCCTGTGTTAGAGTCCACTTGTATTGTTAAGATTCTTTTTTTTTTTTCATTTTATTTTAGGAATTTTGAAGGTTACCATAAAACGGAATTCTATTCATGAAAATAGGTGTGTTGTCACTAGGTTGAATGCTAAAGATTTTAATTTGACCTTGAACCAGTTGCTTGCAACAGTAAAGGATTTTCTGCCTGGGATTTTGGCAGTAGAAAGCATAAACATGCATGCCAGTAGTTACATAATTTATAGTTGAAGACCTGTGATGTAGGTTAAATACGCTTTAAATAAGTGAATTGCATCCTAATCAGAAACCCATCTGACTGCCTGTCTTTATTTTATTTTTTTTAAAAAGCTGTTACAGGTCCCCCAATCAATCCACTTTAAAAGTGAATTAAGTAAGTTTAAAGATAGTAGCAGCGGTTAAAGATTAGTTATTTAAAGGTATCCCACAGACACATTTTTTTCAAACGCAGAAGTACAAGTGAACAATTGAGTGTTCCTAGTATGAGAATGTAATGAGCTGCCTACCGGATGTAGTAGGCCCTCTGCTTGTTATGGGAAAATGCTTTGTTTGGAGCCGCTGGAAAAGATGTACAACTCTAGTACCTCTGCTATAAGTTTGGGAAAGAATCACTCAGGACACCCATCAGTTGAACAGCAGAAAGAGAACATTTATTTGTGGTTTACACAGCACATATATACCCAACTGCGATCAGATAACACTTAATTAAACAATTGAAAAGTAAAACACATTACCAGTAAAGCAGTTATCTAGCCACTTGAATTTGGAGCCAGGTGTGAGATAGTCAGGCTGGGTGCATGACAGAGAATAAAATGGCATGTACTTTTGTTAGTGCATCCAATTTATCTTCTGACCGGTAGCTGCCATGTTTCACTGAAAAGCAGTCAGCCCAGTCTAGTTGGCTAGGGCAGAAACAGACCCTAGTTTTCAAAGGGTATCAACAGAGGGGACCTTAATTTAGGTCAAAACTAGCATCTGTCTCTGCCCTAGCAGAGAGAGAACACCAAACCTGACAGAGCCACATCAGACGAGTGGGGTGAGAAAAAGGTAAACCCACTTGTATCTATAAATATATTTGTCAGCTTACTTGGGAGAAGGGGGGCACTATATTTTTCAAACCCTTGCTTATCCTAAAATACAAGGATTTGCTTACAATTCTGCTGACATAATACATAGATACTTTTTGATTATTTTTTTCTTCTCTGCATTTGCAGTATAAATTATATTTAGGTGACAAAGCTGGTGAAGGAGACAGGAGAGAATCTTTGCTAAAACCAGAGGAAAGCTACAGGTAGGAATATTCACCAAGTACAGGTGATACTCGAAAAATTAGAAAATTGTGCAAAAGTTCATTTATTTCATTAATGCAACGTAAAAGGGGAAACTAATATATGAGATAGATGCATTACATGCCCATCAATTTCAATGAGGAAAATTCTAACCTGGGTTTTTTTTTCTAATTCAAACTCGGATGACGAATGTCGGATGACATCTCAAAATGTCAAAAGTGAAACGTCAACCTGCTTGAGCTAAAACTCAAATTTCAGTGAATAGACCCAATATAGTAAATTATGATTAGCTATTTAGTACACCTCTCAGTACAATTAAGCATACACTTTAAAAAAGAATCAATACTAATGGAAAACGGTATCCCAGAGACAAAAGCCCATGGCTCACCTTTGTAGCTCTGAATGGGTGACTGAAATGTATGCAGTTGAATAGGAAGCTATTTGTGGTGGTAAAGTAGTAGGGCCAAAAATATATGTTCCCTCAACACACTTAAGCGTCCTGGCCTTAGGGGGCTGCCACCCACCCAGTAAATGGGGCAGTATTTTTCCTGCAGGCTGGTAAAAAAAAAAATTGGCTTGTGGCCAATGGTAAGTTATAGTATTTTTTGAAGAAAAGCAGGTAACTTTTCCTGCACAAAACTATTTGCTACTATGTTTCTAAACATACTAATTTCAATAGTTATTAACACTTTTTGGGGCTATTTGCTAAAAGGCGAATGTGCTGGAAAAACATGGTGAGTTTTCCCCACTTAGAAAATCTACCTGGTTTGTCCCGTAGAAAATTATAACTATGTTGGTAACAGGAGATGTTCATCTCCCCTCAACACACTTGCAACACAGCTTCTAGTGAATAGCCTCTTTCAAGTTTTAAATATGTGCTTCAACTTAATTTTTAAACATTTTACACTTATAAAACCGTATAATTCAAACAGGCTGTCTCTTAATGTGTAAAAAAAACAAATGTTTAACCAAGTAGATGCTGCAAGAAACATACACAGACAATTACACATTAAAATAAGCAAATAAACATTTGATTTTAAGAAACAATTTAACATAGGATAAATTCATAATGCTCCTTTTTATTTATTTGTAATTTTTTTTTTTTTTTACTAAACATTTAGTTTTGAAAAATTTACTCCACGAGGAGTAACACTTATTGAGCTTTATTTGTACTAATCATATATTTTACATTTCATCTGGATCAAAAGAGTCAAACAAAAAATAGCATAATACCAAATGTAAACATTAAGAACATTAATAATAAATACACAAAGCACACAATATTTATTAATTAATATATAGCACGTATTACATGAAATAAGGAGAAATAGTCTCAAATTCATATATGTATATATGTACAATGTCATTTTAATAAGAGCACTGTAACACCAACTTTTAAAGGGTAGAGCTTTCATAAAGCAATGGAATAGTGCTTTTCACAAATAGAAAATAAAAAAGAGAATTTAGTTCACTTCCATAAAACAAAAATTCACAACGACATTCATGAGCATGCCTTGTTATATTTGTCTTTTTAATGACTATTTACTTTGTTTGGTCTTAGTTGATAATAGCAGAAATCCTAAATTATGTCAACACATTCTGATTGCAACAAGATTGTTATTGGTTGGGTATGATGACCATGTTGCCAATTTAATGAGGGATGCTAAACAAATAAATGTTTTCAAGAAATATGTTAATGCAATCCTGCGCTATACACTTTCCATAGGTGAAGATGCATTAAGGTTTTAAGAATTATTATCACACAGGCCCTATCCATATAATGATGCTGTAGATTATATATTATCATGCTGCTGAAAATACAGCATAGAATGAAACTAGTACAGTTCTGAATTAAATAAAATACCTGTAGCTTTAATGCAAACTATATATTGTATACCAAGGTAAAAGGTAATATAATATTTAAAATACATAATGAACATTATATATACATATATCATAGACTGACTTAATTAGGTAAATTTCTATTGTACATTGTGTGCTATAACTACACTTAAGGTGATACTTTAAGGTTTAGAGTTCATGGTAGAAAAATTTTGGAAAATATGAGAGAACTTCAGGGAATTTAATATATGTTGTTTTTGATGTGGATTTATTTTCAGTTTAGTGTCTGGCAAAGACCTTGGGTTGAACCTTTTGGATGACTAGCATACACCAAATCATTCTTTGTGCAGTAAATACTGCACATACTTTCTCCATAGATGTATTATCTTCATTAATCTTTCATTTTTTCCCCATCAGATATGATTACAGCACACCAAAAAGACAGGAAGAGCTTAGCAAAATTTGTGGAGGGAGATAAAAGGTAAAATAGCCTGTCACTGAACATATTTTTCCACACCACACACACTAATCTACTACTTCCTTTGTACAGGTAATATTATGTGCCATATCTTGTTTCTTACAAATGCACAGAAATCCAAGTGAATCTAACTTTTATTGATGGATTTCCTAAGGAGTCGAATTCTGAGTACAGAAGATGTGTACCTTTTTGAGTGACATAAAGTTTACTCTATTTAACTATGTAGCAAACTGTACCGTTAATTAAACAACACCTGAACCATAAGTGACATAAAAACTAAACTCTTAGTTTTCACCCACTTCAAAATCAGTTATCAGTTAACTTAATAAATACTTTTATATATAATAATAAAGGGGGGAGCGACGACAGAACAAGTGATCACACTCGTAGCTTGTAGGAGCTAATGGCGCAAATAAAGTGTGTGGCTGGTTGGTAAGATGAGGCTCTGAGCAAAGAAATTGTACGCAACAGCATCAAACCTCAACTGCTATATGGATCGATAGACGGACTTAAATATTACCAATAATACCAATATACCAATAGCATTACATGCATTCCATAAACCGAAAGTCTATAAACCGAAAGAGATTCGGTTTATAGACTTTCAATTTATGGAATGTATGTCATGCTATTGGCTTTCTATAAACCGAAATAGAATCCCCATTCATATGAGTTGACCTATTTCAACTCTATTTCGGTTTATAGAATACCAATAGCATTACAGACATTCCATAAACAGAAAGTCGTTCATTATGTTGGTTTATGGAATATATGTAATGCTATTGGCTTTCTATAAACCGAAATAGAGTCGGTTTATAGAATACCAATAGCATTACATGCATTCCATAAACCGAAATAAACAAACAATACAGTATACTGCGCCAATAACTGTGATGGAGTAAGCTAGCACTTGTGCACAGCTAGTGTCTCACTCCTAGCAAACCAGTGAAAACAAATACAATAAAGTGAACATGTGCGCTAGTGACCAACACTAGAAAAAAAAGAGCATTACCCTTTTCTATGAGACGAAATGCTCAGATATTATGCAAAGGGAAAAAAAACAAAAACAATAATAGTGTAGTATATCAGTGCAATGATATAATAGTGCAAAGTGCATAAATGGTACACTCACATTTACATGAGCAATACCCTGCTCAAGATAAACAGCGTGGGTGAGCTCAGATAAGAGCAGGTAGATCTTGTAAACCAGCTCCAGAGGCAGCCCAGATATCCAGATCACATGGGAAGGAGAAGGCAGGATTGCACAAGTAAGTATTTTAATATATAAGCAATAAAACCAACAAACAGTAAGATCTTACATTAAAAATGTTTTAAAAGTCCCAGATGCTTGTCCATAAAACCAATAGTGTTGTCTGTGCACTCCTCTCCTCTCACACAACGCGTTTCCCCTCTTGTTGAGGCTTTTTCAATTCTATAAACCGACTCTATTTCGGTTTATAGAAAGCCAATAGCATTACATACATTCCATAAACCGACATAATGAACGACTTTCGGTTTATGGAATGTATGTAATGCTATTGGTATTCTATAAACCGAAATAGAGTTGAAATAGGTCAATTCGTATGAATGGGGACTCTATTTCGGTTTATGGAATACCAATAGCATTACATGCATTCCATAAACCGAAAGTCTATAAACCGAAAGAGAGGTTAAAATAGGTCAAACCGTACGAATGAATAAAACGAAATGAAAATAATGAACGAAATTTGTCTGAAACGAATGCCTTGTTCTCTGTGCCGAAACTGGGGCTCATGGAGAGGACTAAAGGCCCGTCTCCCTTTGGACTGTTTTCTCCCCGGTATGGACTTAGCCACGTTACTACCATTACTAGTGCTCTGGATACCGTATTTGCTCGATTATAAGACAAGGTTTTATAATCGAGGTCGTCTTATAATCTGACCTCAAATTGAGGTCAGACTATAAGACATGGATCCAGATCGTGCCGGGCGGCAGCAGGGGAGGTCTGCGCCCATCGCGCAGACATCCTCTGCTGCCCCACTAGCCACCAGGGTGAATCGGGCAGCTGGGGGATGTCTGCACGATACATGCAGACATCCTCCATGCTGCCCGACACGGCAGTCTATAATGTCGGACCAGCTGTCTGTCATAATAGACGGAAGTGTCGGGCAGCATGGAGGATGTCTGCACGTATCGTGCAGACATCCCCAAGCTGCCCCCACTAGCCACCAGGGACCAAGAAAAAGGTGAGGGGGAGGGAGGGAGGGGGTAGAAGGGAGGGGGTAGAAAGACATGGGGGACAGGGACAGCAACAAGGGGAGGGAGGGGTTAAGAGACAGAGACAAGGGGAGGGAGGGGGTAAAGAGACAGAGACAAGGGGAGGGAGGGGGTTAAGAGACAGAGACAAGGGGAGGGAGGGGGTTAAGAGACAAGGGGAGGGAGGGGGTTGGAAGAGACAGAGACAAGGGGAGGGAGGGGGGAGAGAGAGACAACATTAAGGGGAGGCGAGAGAGAAAATGGGGGCAAGGGAAAGAGAAAGGCAGCATTGGCACATAAAAAGAAATAAAAACTAGAAATACTTTTTTTGATATCATAATTTTTTATTGAAAAAGCAATTTACATGTGAATATATACAAGTTGAACTTTTTTCATATAGGGTAGTCTTATATTCAGACTTTTAGTTTTTTTCCTAATGGAATATCCAAAGTTTGCTCAACACTAATCATTGATACTGTGTCGAGTTCGACAGAAATGCTCTTCAACAGGTGTATCTGGTTTTTTTCTGATTAATAGTATGTCTGTGGGAATTTAACTGTTTTTGCAATACCTGTCCTGTTTCACCCACATACATTGCTTTACACGTGATTAGATATACCACATTGGATGATTTGCAATTAATGCAGCCACATCTCTTTTGTTGGCAGGGAGATGTGCCATTCACCGTTTCTCTGCCGGAATGAAAGTAGTGGGGGATGTTGGAATATTGACCAGAGTCTTTCATCAGTCTTAAAATTGTTTGTAGTTCCCTTAAAATCTTGCTCAGGACTTCCATTTGTGAATTGGAGGTTACCACTATATTATAATAATATACTTATATGTAAGCATAGATTTTATGTTTTGTACTCATTACATTTTTTTGTAATTAACCCATTTTCTGTCCACCTTATCCTCTTCCACATATCTCTTTTGTGAAGTATGGCCCCATGTGTCGTAAGATACAAGGAGGTTTCTTATGTGACTGTATCCAGAGCAGAAATTGTTCTTTAAGATGTAAGAGTCTTCATATTGATCCATATTTATCACAAGTGAAATTTGTTAAATTACTGCACTATATCCTTGTACTTTTTAGCTCTGTATTCTATAGATCTCCACTATCATCAAGAGTTGGGGAGTATCATTTTTTTTATATACTCCTGGTGTTTAAGGTTGGGAAAGACTGAGACCACAAATTATCTCTCAATGTTTAACCCCTTGCCGACAAAGGACGTGCCAGGCACGTCCTGGGAGAATCTCCCTTAATGACAAAGGACGTGCCTGGCACGTCCTGCAGTGAATGAAGCGGTTTTCGCGATCAACGGCCGCGAAAACCGCTTTAACAGTGCTGGTCTATTGCCTCGACATCGAGGCAATAGCCAGCACCGATATTTCTATTTTGGGACCCCCACGGAGCGATCGTGGGGAGCCATATTGACGGAGCATGCTGCTCCGTCAATATGGCTAAGTCCTCTGCCGGTCTGAGCTTCGGAAGTGAAAGTAACTTCACTTCCGTCGCTCTGAATATGCTACTTGACTACCCCTAGTGGTAGTTTAGTAGCATTGCAATGGAAAATAATTAAAATACATATTTAATTAAATAAAAACAGGTTATTTAGCTATATTAGCCTATAGGGTTAAAATTAAATATTTTTTAGCATAAGGGATAGGGTTAAAATTAAATTAAAGTTAAAAAATATTAAGGGATATAATAAGGATTAGAGTTGGGTTAAATTTAGTGTTAGGGTTAAATTTTGGGTTCGGGTTGGGGTCAAAAGATCAATATAGGAAAAAACCAAAAAACGTTATTTTTGGTTTTTGCCCCATAACTCGCAAAAAAATACCGAAAAATATGGAAACATACATATTTTTGAACTCGGGACAACATTTAGAAACTATTTAGATGGGGTCTTTTTTAATGATTTTATTTGTGTAAATTATATTTTAGGTCAAAGTTAGAAAAAGTGGTTTTTTTTTAATTTTTAATCATATTTTATGATTTATTTTGTAGTAAATTATAAGATATGATGAACATAATGGTATCTAATGAAAGCCCTTCTCATGACGATAAAAACAACATATAATTTGTGTGGGTACTGTATGTGAGAAAGAAAAAAATTACAGCTAAACACAAACACCCTAGAAATGTCAAAACAGCCATTGTCACCAAGGGAAAGTCAAGGTGAAAATGTCTTGTCACTAAGGGGTTAATGAAAAAAGGAATTGTAGCAGGGTTCATGTGGAAATAAGCTCAGTATAATAATTGGAGCAAGTGGATGAATAAATTACAAACTGGGATTTGGATTAATTTAGTAAGTTTCTTCTGATATGAACTTTTTAAGTCTTCTTGTATGTATAGCCCACGTTTTCATTGAGGTACAGGTATGAGAATGTGGTACGGTTATGACACCTGCTAGAACATAATCAGCTCCTCTACTATTATAGAATGCTGTATTTTATTATTGTTTGTTCGGCAAGTATTTGTTGTGAAGTATGTATTGAGTTTATAACTGTATTTATATTTTTAATCATAATTTTGATAATTTACTAATGAACAGCTTAAAAAAACACTTACAATGCAACATTTAGCATTTCGTTGAAGGTAGTAGGAGCTTGGAAGCGGGAAGTTATGCAGTGGAAAAGCGAGTAAGCCATCATATGTGAATCTGCTGATAACTGTCCAAGTATTACTGGAATCTCATTAGATACAAAAATAGCAAGAGATGCTGGTTAAAAATATTCCCTCTGGAGACTTTCCTATTTTAAGCTTTAAATGGTCATTAGCACATAATTAACTAAAAATATATTACAATGTATCCAACTGAGTTACAATAGCTTACTGCTGGCATTGGGGGTAATTTAGGAACTAGAAAATAAAAGCTCCATGGACATTCTGCTATGACCCCCTCCACTGGTAGCAATCAGTGAGAAACTAGAGCTTCAGGCATGCAGGTACCAAAAAGGAGGAGTTACTCAAGGAATCTGCACATTTTGCAGTCTTCAGTAAAATAAACTGGTTTATTTTCTTCTTAAAAGGAAAAGAGTGGCTGACAGGCACATGAAAAACAGCTGCAAGTTACACAGGAACCGCCTTACACGTTTCGTGCATGAATGCACTTAATCATATGCTATTAATGTCCAAAACAGTTACAAAATTTAAATCGGTATTTATGAGAATCACCTATATATAGGCAGCACTCAGTAAAACGCTGAAAACTTCAATATCAATTATGTTACAAAGCATAGTAAATGCATTACCACTTAGTAGTTTAACTATGAAGGAAACAGTTTAACACAAACATTCTAGCAGTAAAGTCAAAACAGTGTATAAATGAAAAACTGTTTGCTTTGTAACTGATTGGACACGAATAGCCTATAAGTGCATTCACGCATGTAACAGGGGAATAAAGGGGAATTGTGTGTACCTTGATGCTGTGTTTTATATACCTGTCTTTTGCTTTTCAGGAAGAAAATAATGCTGTTTGTTTTACTGAAGCCTGCATATTGGGATAATTCCATGAGTAGCTCCTCCTTTTTGGTCGTGGAATGTAGGAACTACTTACTGCCTTGTTCTCTGTGCCGAAACTGGGGCTCGAGGAGAGGACTAAAGGCCCGTCTCCCTTTGGACTGTTTTCTCCCCGATATGGACTTAGCCACGTTACTACCATTACTAGGGACTCTGAATACTCTTTAGCTGATACCGATTTAGGATTCCTGTGTTTTATTTGGGTATAGGTTGATCAGCCCAATACAACCTTCCCCTAGACTATGTGTACATTGTCAAATGGTTACTCAGTTAACAAGTGTTAAGTGTCCTAATGTCATTAATTAAATAATGTTTCCCTATGTTGTCCATTAATTAAGTGTAAATTGTATCTGAACCGGGACTCCTCGAAAAGGTCTTAGACGGACTTCCTCCCATTGTGTTATGTTAATTAGAATTTGATATTTTAATTAACATTACATGTTGTGGGTGTAAATCTAATTTAATTACATGTTTTAAATTGGGCTCTCTATTGTTTGAGGCTTACCATGTTATAATTGTTTTAAGTTTCCTCTGTGCCAAGTTGTTCAATAGTCTTCTTCCTACACTAAGTGTCACTGGTGGTGTGAATGACTGGAGAGATCAGGAGATCCCAAGGCTAATATCACAATCCTCAGCTCTTGTAAGAGTAGAGTGTCCCTAGGAAGAAAAGACTGATGGTGGTTCCCAGCCAGGGTACCAGAGGGGGTTCAGTCACTGTCTCCTTCTTTGGGAAACTGTGCTCTGTCTTGACTCTTTAACAGTGTTTAAAAAAAAACACTCTAAATGACACTGGGGAAGTCCTTTGGTTTAAAACTACCCAAGTGGTGCAGCCTGGGGTGAACAACACACCATTTTGGTAGTGCTTCTATCCAGGAATAGACACCAATGTCCTTGTCAAGGTCTGTGAAGTTCCATAGAACATCATGAAATTTTCCATCACAAGTAAATGCCCATGAATAATGTTGGTTCCTACCCCTGCTTTGGTCCACAGATTTCATTGATTAAGATTACACTCCGGTTCATCACATAGCAACCCCTGTTTTAACCATGAAATTATTTCTTTACATGGCAATATACATAGGAACCTTGTCTACTTTATGCAATAAACATAGTTTATTTTAGACCTTTATATATATTCTGAAATTTTTACCGTAAACTTTAGTAAGGCACAAAGCTATACATGGCAGGTCTGGAAAGAAGGATTATATTTTAAAGCAACAGCTGTTTTGAATCATGATTTTATTAAAAGTAATTACCAGATAGGAGTGTCTTACAACAATTAATATTGTTACTGACATATAGGTTAATATTAAGCGATACTCTAATTTAAATACTAAGCAGATATTGATATAATTTGCTGAATTTCAGAACAGTGATTTACAGGCTGCAACAATTATCATAAAAAGACTGGTGTTTTAGTAGTATTTAATTTGTACTCTAGTATTTTCTTTTCAAAGTGGTGAATGGTAGAGCAACAAAGAACAACAACACAGATTATTTATATGGCTCATGTAATTTAATTAACATAAAATAGTGGAATGAAGAATAACCCTGGCTCATGCATCAATACGTAAAGAGTTCTCTGAATGAGTTGTATGTTCATTTTCACTAAGATTTGCATCAAGAATGGTAATGATTATAGCTAATAGATTCAATTTATTTCCCAGAAAGCTGTCTCTATGTACATTTACATCAAATGTGATTACTGTTATTGTACTTTATTTTCTTCAAAATAAATTGAATCTTTTCATGTGGAAAAAAGAATCTCAGTTTCTTAAAATTTGTTTGACTAAATGTGTCTGACTTTGATATGGATGCAGCTTTTCAAAGTTATTTTGCTGATGCTTTAGTTAAATAAGATGTAAAAGGTCCTAACTGTCTATATTTAAAGGGACTCTGACACCTGAACATCATTAATACTGTGAATGTGGAGGATTAAAAATGATCTGTACATGCTATTAGTAAACTTCCAAGCAATTGATTAAATAAGGAGAAAAATGTATTTTAAATGTGCCTGTGCAGACTCCTGTTTTTGACATCACTCATGGCTTGATATGCAAATTACATATCCTCTTGAAAACTAGTTCATTTGCATTTCAAGCCTCAAGTGGTGTCATAAACAGGAGTCTCCACAGAGGCACCAAAAACATGTTTTCTACATTCACAGTAAAAACAATGTTCTGGTGATAGAGTCGCTTAATGTAATGTAGTATATGTAATGTTAATGTTAAATGTTTTTAGGGTGTAATGAGAAAATTGCAAACATAGGGCACAGGTGTCACTTCCTGCGCTCAGGAGCTTCTGAGATGGCACTTAGCATCTAATTTCATTGTCACCATGATCATACATGGAGGGATGTGAAGCATATGGAGAAACAGTGATGGAGTAACTAAAGGAAAGGAAGCACACACAGGGAAAGGCAGAACTAAAAGTAAGAGGGTCCTGAATACAAATGGGAGATGGGTCATAATATACAGAGAGATTTCAATTCGAGGTTGGTAACTTGGTTTATTGCATAGAAATGGGCACTTGGGCTCAAAAGCCTTTGCCATCACTGGTGTAATGTAATGTTGTTTTGGGGTCAGTGATTTCTTCTATGCTGGCTATCAAGGACCAAATTATATACGTTTTGTCAACACTGGTATGGGTCTGAATAATCTCTGGGGATTATGGTCTTGCCTTTGGTGTATGACATGCTGGCTAAAGTCATAGAGTCTGAGCCCCCACCTAAATTACTGAACTGAATTTTGTCTATTGACACATTCATTTTTGGATGAAATTAGGACATTATTTTTTGTTTTAGGAATTCTAATACATTCAGCATAAGCCAAACAAGGTTAAGCTAGGTTTAGGGGTTAGGGTATGTTATTTGTGAGATTGTGCTTGAGTGTATTAGTGATTGTTATGTGTGAGACTGTGTTTGTATGTGCTAGTGAGTCACATCCAAAAGGCAGACGAATGGACAAAAAAGAGTCAGTTTTCATCCCACAAAATAATAATTGTCCGAATATGATTGTCCAAGTCAAGTTGCAATACTTTTCAGAAGAACGATGGCATGCACTAATAGCTTTATGAAACATGGAGGTAGTTTATTGAACACAATCATGTCATAAAACTTCACTGAGTGAATTTTAACAGGTTATCAGGTATTTAGACATAGATTCAGAGAAACCTGATTGTCTCTTGAGCAGCTATGTTAAATCAAGTGTTTGGTGTCTCCCCAAAACTAAAAGGGAGAGGATATTTCATCTGAATGGGACCATTACATAATAGCAAAAGAGATAACTAAAACAACTTAATCAGGTTATTTCAAACAAAATATGTATTATGTTTTTTGTTTTTTATTGTAAACACACCTGTGATAAATATGGCCCATTATGGGGATATAAGTATGTATAAGTGATAGGAAAATAAATAAAAGGACAAAAGAAATATTTTATTTTAAATAATCTGCTTATTTAGAAATAATAATCATTTAAAGTTAAGTTTTATATATATCCCTTGCTTTTGATTAATCCAGTGGCTTACTCCCACAAATCATATGCAGCAATATATTGATAAAAACAAGTTTATATTACATACAGAAAAGTGACAACATGTTTATGGCATTTTCAATATAATTTATATAATTGTGCATGTGCACTAGGAAATTGTTTTTATTCAAATTTACAATGCAATTTTAATAAAAATAAGAACAATTCTTACACAGATAATTTAACTTTACTGAACATCATTCATCATGCATCTTATGATAAAAAAAATAATTAATTACCATAATAATTTATGGTGAAAATAATAATTAAAATAATTATAAGAACACAAAGTCCAGTTGTAACATTATCTAATTAATGCAAAAAAGGTTTTTTTTTTTTTTACTTATCCCAAGATACAATAACTTCATAACACATTCATCATGTCTATTCTTACACAGACAATTCATGTCAGCAAAATCATATGTTGTATCCAATTACTTGTCATTTTAGTTTAATTACATTTTTCACAACTGCATTTCAGGGAACCATGAAAAAGGCTGTTGGTAAAACAGCCAGGTATACGTCTCTGTTGAATATCATATTTGATTTATTTTTTCTTGATGTAGCATTAAAATATATTGGAACAGATGGTTTTTCAGCTAATTAAATACAAAAACAAAAAAAGTGAAGTTTATCCATCTTTGAACTTACATTTACAATAAACGAATGTAATAAGATTAAAACTTGTAATTTCAAGATGTAGTTTAACATAGAAACATAGAAACATAGAATGTGTCGGCAGATAAGAACCATTCGGTCCATCTAGTCTGCCCAATTTTTTTTTTTTTGAGTACTTTTATTAGTCCCCCGTTCCCGGTCTTATAGCTAGGATAGCCTTGTGTCTATCCCACGCATGCTTAAAATCCTTGACTGTGTTTACCTCTACCACTTCTGCTGGCAGGCTATTCCATACATCCACTACCCTCTCAGTAAAGTAATACTTTCTGATATTACTTTTAAATCATTGCCCCTCTAATTTAAGACTATGTCCTCTAGTTGTGGTAGTTTTTCTTCTTTTAAATATACTCTCTTCCTTTACTGTGTTGATTCCCTTTATGTATTTAAATGTTTCTATCATATCCCCCCTGTTACGTCTTTCCTCCAAGCTATACATGTTAAGATGCTTTAACCTTTCCTGGTAAGTTTTATCCTTCAACCCATGAACCAGTTTAGTAGCCCTTCTCTGAACTCTCTCCAAAGTATCAATATCCTTCTGGAGATACGGTCTCCAGTACTGCGTACAATACTCCAAGTGAGGTCTCACCAGTGCTCTGTACAATGGCATGAGCACTTCCCTCTTCCTACTGCTAATACCTCTCCCTATGCAACCAAGCATTCTGCTAAAATTTCCTGCTGCTCTATCGCATTGCCTACCTACCTTCAAGTCCTCTGAAATTATTACTCCTAAATCCCTTTCCTCAGATGTTGAGGTTAGGACTGTACCAAATAGTCTATATTCTGCTTTTGGGTTTTTTCGCCCAAGGTGCATAATCTTGCACTTGTCCACATTAAATGCCAGTTGCCACTGCTCTGACCATTTTTCTAGTTTAGCTAAATCATTTGCCATTTGGCTTATCCCTCCATGAATATCAACCCTGCTGCAAATCTTTGTATCATCAGCAAAAATACATACTTTGCCAACAAGACCTTCTGCAATATCGCTATAAAAAATATTAAAGAGAATGGGTCCAAGAACAGATCCCTGAGGTACCCCACTAGTAACAAGACCTTGCATCGAATATACCCCATTGACTACAACCCTCTGTTGCCTGTCACTCAGCCATTGTCTAATCCATTCAACAATATTGAAATCCAAACTCAAAGATTTCAGTTTATTGATAAGCCTTCTATGTGCGACAGTGTCAAAAGCCTTACTGAAATCTAGGTAAGCAATATCTACTGCACCACCCTGATCTATTATTTTAGTTACCCAATCAAAAAAATCAATAAGATTAGTTTGGCATGATCTCCCTGAAGTAAACCCATGTTGTCTCTGATCTTGAAATCCAAGCGACTTTAGATGTTCAACAATCCTATTCTGTTGTGGCTGTGGGGGAGGCAACGTCATGACGTAACGTGACACACGCCACGCCCCGAGAGAAGAGGACCGCGACTTGCTGATGGCGTATAGACCCTAGCCGTATGCACCCCTCGCCTTCCTACGGATCAATGCGGGCAGTTTGGACTCTAGCCGCATGCACCCCCCGCCTTCCTAAGAAATACTGTGGGCAGCTTGGACTCTAGTCGTATGCACCCATCGCCTTCCTATGAAACACTATGAAACACTGCGGGCAGTTTGGACTCTAGCCGTACGCACCCCTCGCCTTCCTACGGATTACTGTGGGCAACCAGGACTAAAACCCAACAAACACAGAGCACTAAAATGCTTTAACCGCTCAACATACAGCAGCGCTCTCCGCAGTTAAAGACTCACGGAGAACGGAAACAGTGAGTAGGCTTTAAACTGTTTAAGTATTTTAAGAAGGAATGTACCTATGAAAGCACTCAGGTACTGTTTTGATGTTTAAACGCATTGGTGTATCAGACCAGGACATTCCGTAAATATCACTTAAAGAAACATTGTATCAACACAAGGAGGGAAAAACTCTCAGTTGAGTTTAGCTGCCTTATAAATGCAACTTACAGCAGTCTAAACAACTGATCCGTTCCCATTCAGCAGATGATGAATATCGGTTATGTGATGCAAAATATATTGAACTGATTTTTGGGCATTAAAAGAGATCTTTATAGATAACTATCCGCCGCCCTCTCAACAGGCAACGAGAAATTCTTGAAAGTTTGAACGAGGTTACTAGGCAGGTGTTAAACTTATTCAGGAAATTCTTACTTAATGGACTTAATCGCCCCAAGATAAGAACAATTGGACACAAAGGTATTGTTTCAACCCCTTGTGGTAGAGAAGCGTGAATGCGGCACAAAGACTGCACTATTTTGGTGGTATATAAAAACCACGCAGGAGAACTAAAGGGAAATAACGATAGTACAAAGTGAACACGGATTGTTTTTTTCTTACTACTGGGCTCTTTAGCAATCAGTACGACTGATTCATAGTAAAACTCCAGCCGCTCTATAATTTAGGGATAGAAAACATTAAAGGAAAATATTTGATCTCTTTAAACCAGAATCTAGCAGGGGCGATTAATAATTGTGTAGTAAGGGAGGTGATAGGGGGAAGGAAAGAAAAGGAAAAGAAAGGGAAACCACACAAGACGCCCGTAGTGGCAGCAAATAATGGTAGTATACCTCATGTGGGATGCAGTCTAATCACTTGTAAGAGGTGCTACTGAGTATTTACTTGATCTATCTCGACCAACTCAAGAAGCATTGGGTAAGAGAAGCTGTATACCTCACCCTTATATCGCATTGCCTGTGTATATATAAAACATCCCTTAGCTCGCCTTCTGCCTGGGACCAGTATAAACTGAAAAAAGTAACAAGACGTCAAATCCCTCAAGGGGAGAATAAAACAAAGGACAGTTGAGAGAAGGAGAAATACACAAACAATGGGTCCAAAGAAGGAGCTCAGAGACTGTAAAGAGAAAGAAAAGGAAAAAGGCACAAGCTCTGAGAAAAATAAGCCAATAAACACATACTACTCTCCAAGAACAAAGGAAAATTCAGTATCACAAGCAAGGAGATCCCTATCAGGGAACTTGAAAGAGCCAGTACAAACAACAAACCTAAATGACTCACAAGAGGACTCCCAAAGCAGTTCTCAGGAAGCAATAGCAGTAATGATAGAAGATTTATACACCAAAATTAAAAAAGACCTGGAAGCAAGTGAAAAAAGTTTAAAACAAGAATTGTCATCAATGACATGCAGTTTAACGTCACAAAGCAACATTCTGATTAACATACAAGAAGACCTTAAAGCGGTCCAAGAAGAAAACACAGTTTTACGAACAAGAATAACCTCGTTAGAGGAAAAAATCACTGACCTCGAGGACCGCGCAAGAAGGAAGAATATCCGTATAAGGGGGATCCCAGAAAGTGTATCGCAAGAAAACTTGGAAGATTATTTACAAGTCTTTTTCAAAACATTAGCTCCAGATCAACCCCCAGGGGTCTACCTTATGGAAAGGTTTCACAGACTTAGGAAACCGAAGGGAGTAAATGAAGAATCCCCAAGGGATATCATTATTCGATTCACAACCTTTTATGCTAAAGATCAGATCACAAAAGGAAACAAAAAGGAAAAGATGAGATATATAAGGACCTCATCATTTTCCCAGATATCTCTACGACAACCAGACTCAACAGGAAAAAATACAATAAAATCACATCGATCCTAAGAGAGGCCAACATCCGTTATCGATGGGGTTTTCCCACTTCATTGATCATCATTCACAAAGGAATAACACACGAGCTGAAAAACCCGGACCTTGCCCTAAATGAATTGACAGCATGGGGTATACTCCCAAAATAAGAACTTTACACACTCCCCTCCACTCCTGGACCACAAACTTACGAACTATCAAAGAACATTTACCCCCTCCAGTCCACGGGATATTTACCTACGAACAGGAGGATAGAGAGGAGTAAAAAGAGAGATAAGGGAAGGGAAGGTGGAAAGAAAAGAGAGGAAAAGTGACAGAGGAGGAAAAGAGAAGGGGAATGAAAGGAAAAGGGGGGAAAGGAAGAAAAAAAAAATATGTGCATATGTGTATATTACCCACTACATTTGAGAAAGCCATAATCCTAATGTTAAAGGAAGCATAATATAAACGCACTGTAATCAACAGACTTAAAGGAAATTGGGAATTAAGGTCTACACATAGTAAAAAAAAATGTCTAGATTAAAATTAACTACACACAAATAAAGGTAAAATTCTAAGTAATAATGAATTTAGAAGCTTAGATAGTAGTAGAGCATATAATACTCTTCACAATGAGCACCAGAACACAATATTGGTATACAGAGAGAGGAAAGAAGGGAAAGGGGAAGAAGGGAGGAGGCAAGAAGAAGGGAGAAAAGAAAAGGAAAAGGGAAAGAAAAAGAAAATTAAAAAAGTAAAGGAAAAAAAGAGGGAGAAAAAGAGGAAAAGATTTACACAACTATGTAAAAAAGCAACACGAAACACGATATTAAACACAAAAACAAGGCAAAAGAATTTAAAACAAACACTAAATTAAAAGGACGCACATACAGAACACTAACTTAAAAGAAACCTGAATTTAAAGAGTTAACCTATCAACTTACTCACAAGTATAGGAGGGCACAGGAAGAAAGGGAACAAAGGGGAAGCACGAGGAAAGAAAGAGACAAAAAATAAGTAAATAAATATACAAAAATTAAGATATATATATACAGAAATAATGGGTAAAATGTAACAATTAAGGAAACACCCCAACATGGTATTTAGATTAAAGCATCCTCGATAAGAAATGGGGGTACATATACAAAAAAAATATAAAAAAAAAGAGGAAATTGGCAAAAAGGGCACTTAAATCACATCAAAACATACACAAGGAATAATAAATAAAATAACAATTATGCATATAACGATAAGATGGGAAGAGCAGAGAGGAAAATAGGGGGCTAAGAAAAATGGGTAAAGAGGAAAAGGAAGGGAAGGAGGAGTAAAGGGGTAAGAAGGGAAGGGGTAAGGAAAAAAAAAAAAAGTATAATAAATAAATAATTAAACAAATAAACAAATAGACACAAGGGGAAAGAGAAAAAGGGAAAAAAAAAGAAAAGAAAAGGGGGATGCCCTGGATTAGAAATATGACAGATCAGTTGAGAAAGATTGCACTTATTATCCGGGCATACTCATATACGCCATCTACGCTAGTCCGATCCAAATTAAGGGGGTACTCTGCAACATTAGCAGATTGGATCAGCAAGAAACGCTGATCGGGATGAAAGTATTTATGTATGTAGATATGTTTATTATTTATGTGTTTTTATGTCACTGTTTTGCTTGTTGGCGCCAGATCCATCATCAGTCTAAGTGCAGTAGAGAAATAAATAAAGGACGGAGTGTCGTCTCCTCTTAAACTCTTAACGATCAACACTCAAGGTTTAAATTCCCCCCAAAAAAGATCCCATCTCCACGAACTCTTCCTCAAAGAGGAAATAGATATAGGATACATCCAGGAGACGCACTGGATTATAACACCAGAAAAAATTTGGAAGTACCCAAGATATTCCAATATTCATTACGCCAATCTGAAAGGTAACAAGAAAAAAAGGGGTGTGGCAATTATTATTTCAAACAGGGTTAAATTCGAAACTGTGTATGAAGAGGGAGACCCAGGAGGGCGCTTCTTGATTCTTATATGTAAAATTAATGATACGATCTTCACCCTTGTAAATTTATATGCACCAAATAATATGCCAATCAGCTTTATAAAAAATCTGTACAAAAAAATAGAACAAATACAGAAAGGCCATTTGTTGTTGGGAGGAGATTTCAACTGTATCCAGGACGCAAACTTAGACAAAAGCGCACCAAAAATAATAAGAACTGAGCCCCAGGCAAGGAGAACATCCTTGGCACTACAGAACTTTCTAAGAGAAAATGCTCTTTTTGACATCTGGAGGATATCCCACCCAAAAGAAAGGGACTTTACGTATTTTTCCCACGCACACTCCTCATACTCAAGAATCGATTACCTGTTATCAGAAACAAAATCATTACACCTATTTGTTGCATCACATATCGGTCCCATTACATGGTCCGATCATGCTCCAACCATGTATGAATTTAAAAACAGTCCCAATTATCCAAATTATTCCAACTGGAGACTTAATGAATCTCTCCTACAAGACAAACAAATACTAGCAGAACTAAAAAAACAAGCCACCCTCTTTATGGAAACCAACGACACAGGAACAGTGTCAGACCTTATACTATGGAACTCCTTTAAATGTGTGATGAGAGGTTATATAATAAAAGCAGGAGCTAGACTTAAAAGGCAGAAAGGGAAGAACTTAGCCGATCTTTATATTACACTAGAGCTAAATGAGAGGAAGAACAGAAGGAATCCCGACCCTAACATAACTTTAAAATCCTCAGAAATCAAACAGGAGATACTTAGGAAAGAACAAGAAAAAATAAATTATAATATAAATCAGACAAGACAAGAATGGTACCACGGGAATAACAGAACAGGAAGGTACCTCTCAAATAAAATAAAATATAACAAAAAAAAGAGCCTGATAATAAAAATTGTAGAAAAAAATCAAACTTTCCTATCTCCATTAGACATATCAGAAGCCTTCAAAAAGTATTATTCAGATCTTTACAACCTGGAAAACCAGGGAGGCTCCCGAGACGAAATAAGGAAATTTCTGAGGAAACTGAATCTTCCAAAAATTAATAAGGAAAATCTAGATCATCTAAATACCCCATTCACAGTGGATGAGATTCAAAAGACCATTACCAATTTAAAAAAAAAAAAAAGCACCAGGGCCGGATGGGTACTCGGCAGCTTTCTATCAGGAATTTCGGGAAATAATTGCACCCTTACTGTTAAGAGCCTTTAACGAGGTAACAGCAGGAGCTGCATTCCCCAAAGAGATGCTTCAGGCACTGATTCTCCCAATCCCAAAGCCAGAAAAAGATCCTTCTGCTATAACAAACTATAGACCAATATTTTCCAAAATACTAGCAGAGAGATTAAAACCTCTATTACCCACTATTATCCATACTGATCAAGCAGGCTTTGTGATTGGGAGACAAACCACAGATAACACACGAAAAATAATTAACTTGCTAAATATCATTATCACCGACAAGCAGGGAGCTTCAATCATTGTACTCGACGCAGAAAAAGCGTTTGATCGCGTAAATTGGCTATTCCTGGAGGAAACACTATTAGCTTTCAGTATCTCAGGAGTTTTTAAAAAAACCACGATGGCGATGTACTTAGATCCCACAGCCAAGATACAAGGCCCAATGCTAAATTCAAACTGGTTTAATATCAAAAATGGTACACGGCAGGGATGCCCCTTAGCACCCCTCCTGTATGTATTATCTGTGGAACCTCTGGCGCAGATGGTGCGGCAATGTTCTGATATCTCGGGAATTACAGTTAAATCCAACACACATAAAATCACGCTCTTTGCGGATGATATAATTTTGACCTAAGCTAGTCCAGCACAATCTATCCCAGCAGTACTAAAAATAATAAAGGAATATGCGAAATTTTCTAACTACAAACTAAATTTACATAAAACTCAGTCTATTTCAGCAAATGTATCCCCCTTTGAAAAAGAAATCATTAATTCCAGACTGTCACAGGATGGAAACACAGAAGTAATAAATTACCTAGGTGTAAAACTAAGTTTAGATTTAGGAAACATAGCCCAAGCCAATTTTGATTCTTTATTACCAAAATTCAGAAGGAAAATAAAAACATGGAGTGGACTGGAATTATCATGGGTCGGTAGAGTGAACATACTTAATTCTTACCTAGTCCCCAAAATCACTTACTTATTAAGGGCAATCCCTTTAAGGGTCCCAGTCCTCAGTCTGAACGCATGCCAAAAGATCTTTAAAACATATGTATGGCAAAATAAGAAACCCAGAATATCACAAAACACACTCTCAAAGCACATAAACAAAGGTGGAATTTCTATGCCCGATGTACATAGTTTACACGAAGCATGCATGATATCACATTACTTATCATTCAATAAAAAGGGAGATTCCCACACAGGTTGGCTCAAACTGGAGGAAGCATACAGTCCAACACCCAATCCTTACCATCTGTTTTGGACAAATAGTACAAAACTACTAAAACAACCTCAACGCAACCCAATTATAGAAAACATTCTCATAACACTAAATAAACTGAAAAAGACTTTCAAAATAAAAGAACAGATCCTCCCCTCAACACCATTAGGTAACCTAGAACTATATCTGGAAGATCTAAACCTAAAGAATTGGAAAGAGACAAAAATCAAGACCTTGGCAGACTTAATGATAAATAATAACATACTAACATTTTCCCAAATAAAAAATAAATTCGGACTAGAAGAAGTTGAACGGTACACCTATCTTAGGGTAGCACACTTTATCTCAACATCACAGATTGGAGAATGTCCCATTATAGAAGAACTCTTAGAAAGGGAACATAAGAAAGGACATATTACTAAAATTAAAGAAGTACTAGAAATAAGTAAAGTTGGAAAACCAGAGGCAAATGTAAAACTATGGGAAAACGAGATGGGGAAATCATATAGTAAGGAAGAATGGTTAGCGGCATACGTCCAAGTCAGAAAAGTAGTTCATTGTGTAGGCTTGCAAGAACTTTATTTTAAGATTTACCACCGTTGGTATATGGTCCCAACTAAAATTCAGAAATTTGATAAAAGCAAATCGAACCTCTGTTGGAGGTGCGATAAAGAAGAGGGAAATATATTCCATATGTGGTGGGGATGTGAAGAAATTACCAAAGTATGCGCGTTACTAGCGACATTTATTAAGGAACTGCTTGGGGAGGACATATCTTTGACACCCCAAGCATTTCTTTTCCATCTGGACCTACCCCTGAAATATTTATTTCAAAAGCATCTATTGATCAGTATTTTGATGTCAGTCAAAATCTGTATGGCAAGAACTTGGAAAAGTAAAGGAACCATAAATTGGGGAGACATCCAGACACAGATACACTTTGTATATAAGATGGAAGAGGGTTATTATAAAAAACAAGATAAACTGGCCAAATTTTATGAGATATGGAACCCATGGATAAAAAGAAAAGAGTGTTGTGAATAAGCAAACAGAGTTTAACAAACAAAATTTCAGGAGAATCGGCTCAAAATCTAACCCTTGGAGTGAGAGGATCTGGCACCAAATGTAATCTTATGTTATGTTATGTCTGTGTATTGCGTAATGTACAGTGTATAAGCTAATGGATGAATGTATGAGGGAATTACCTTCCCTCATAAGTCTTTTCTTTTTAATATTGTAAGTCTATTTTTGATATTTTTTGTACAATAAAAGAAAAAAAAACAAAAAAAAAAAACAATCCTATTCTTTAACAAGGTTTCCATTATTTCCCCCACTACTGAAGTAAGACTTACTGGTCTATAGTTGCCCGCCTCCTCCTTACTACCTTTCTTGTGAATGGGCACAACATTAGCTAATTTCCAATCTTCTGGAACTACTTACTTCAGTAGTGGGGAAAATAATGGAAACCTTGTTAAAGAATAGGATTGTTGAACATCTAAAGTCGCTTGGATTTCAAGATCAGAGACAGCATGGGTTTACTTCAGGGAGATCATGCCAAACTAATCTTATTGATTTTTTTGATTGGGTAACTAAAATAATAGATCAGGGTGGTGCAGTAGACATTGCTTACCTAGATTTCAGTAAGGCTTTTGACACTGTTGCACATAGAAGGCTTATCAATAAACTGAAATCTTTGAGTTTGGATTTCAACATTGTTGAATGGATTAGACAATGGCTGAGTGACAGGCAACAGAGGGTTGTAGTCAATGGGGTATACTCGATGCAAGGTCTTGTTACTAGTGGGGTACCTCAGGGATCTGTACTTGGACCCATTCTCTTTAATATTTTTATTAGCGATATTGCAGAAGGTCTTGTTGGCAAAGTATGTCTTTTTGCTGATGATACAAAGATTTGCAGCAGGGTTGATATTCATGGAGGGATAAGCCAAATGGCAAATGATTTAGCTAAACTAGAAAAATGGTCAGAGCAGTGGCAAGATTGTGCACCTTGGGCGTAAAAACCCAAAAGCAGAATATAGACTATTTGGTACAGTCCTAACCTCAACATCTGAGGAAAGGGATTTAGGAGTAATAATTTCAGAGGACTTGAAGGTAGGTAGGCAATGCAATAGAGCAGCAGGAAATGCTAACAGAATGCTTGGTTGCATAGGGAGAGGTATTAGCAGTAGGAAGGGGGAAGTGCTCATGCCATTGTACAGAGCACTGGTGAGACCTCACTTGGAGTATTGTACGCAGTACTGGAGACCGTATCTCCAGAAGGATATTGATACTTTAGAGAGAGATCAGAGAAGGGCTACTAAACTGGTTCATGGGTTGAAGGATAAAACTTACCAGGAAAGGTTAAAGCATCTTAACATGTATAGCTTGGAGGAAAGACGTAACAGGGGGGATATGATAGACACATTTAAATACATAAAGGGAATCAACACAGTAAAGGAAGAGAGTATATTTAAAAGAAGAAAAACTACCACAACTAGAGGACATAGTCTTAAATTAGAGGGGCAATGATTTAAAAGTAATATCAGGAAGTATTAGTTTACTGAGAGGGTAGTGGATGTATGGAATAGCCTGCCAGCAGAAGTGGTAGAGGTAAACACAGTCAAGGATTTTAAGCATGCGTGGGATAGACACAAGGCTATCCTAGCTATAAGACCGGGAACGGGGGACTAATAAAAGTACTCAAAAAAAAATAATTGGGCAGACTAGATGGACCGAATGGTTCTTATCTGCCGACACATTCTATGTTTCTATGTTACTCCCGTTAACAATGATTGGTTAAATAAATCTGTTAACGGTTTTGCTAGTACACCACTAAGTTCTTTTAACCCCTTAACGCATGTGGACGTATATATACGTCCTGAAAAGCATGGTCCTTAAGGACCATGAGGACGTATATATACGTCCTCCGTTTTCATGTAGTGTTGCGCTCATTAGCGCAACACTACATGTCTGAAGCTACTCTCAGAGGCTGCTTCGGATCCGAAGCAGCCTCTGAGAGGGCTTTCAGCCCCCCCTCGACCCCCCCGCGCGCATACGATCACCGCGAATGTGATCGTATGCGCGCTAACACACATAGGCAGTGAAAGCTTATCACTGCCTATGTGTGAGAGTGTTGCAATGATGCCTCTATCGAGGCATCATGCAACACAATCTGTGCCCTCCTGGGCACCGCGATCACCCGGTGATCGCGGGTGTGTGCTGTATCGGAGGAGCATGCTCCTCCGATACAGCGTGCCCAGAGGAGAGCGACGGAAGAGAGAAAAAAAAAATCTCTTCCGTCGCTCTGAAACCGCTACTTGACTGCCCCTACAGGCAGTTAGGCGGTATTACAGTTCAAAATAGAAAATTAATTAAATAAATAAATAAAATAAATAAATAAATGGAAAAAGCTAACCCTTGATCTACAGAACCTAGATCTAGGGTTAGGGTCCAAATAGGGTAATAATTAGGGTTAAATGGGGGTTCGGATGATTACAAGGGTTAGATTAAGGGGTGGGGGTCAATTTAGGGTTAGATTAAATTTAGAGTTGGGGTAAATTTAGGGTTCGGGTTAAAAAAATCACTGTAGAAGAAAATGGTTAGAAAACAAAAAAAACACTAATATTGTTTATTGCCCTATTACGTGAAATAAAACATAGACAAACAAGGAAACATTGATATTACTAAACTCAGGACAAATAATAGAAATATATAGACGGGGTCTTTTTTACCATTTGTAATTGTGTAAAAAAAAAAATCAGGTCAAAGTTGGAAAAAGTGTTTTTTATGGCATATTTTCATCATATTTTCTATTTTTTTAATAGTAAATGATATCATATGATGAAAATAATAGTATCAAATGAAAGCCCTATCTGTCCTTTAAAAAATGATATATAATTTGTGTGCGTGGACTGAACACAAAGAAAGAAATTCACAGTTCAGTAAACGTATGACAAAAATAATGGAATTCTGGTCTTCAAGGCACGTCAAATGCAACATAGCACTCGGTCACTAAGGGGTTAATAACTTTGGATGTATCCCATCATGTCCCATCGACTTATTTGTCTTTACTTTAGACAGCTGAAGTAAAACCTCTTCCTCTGTAAACTTACATGCATCAAAAGACTCATTAGTCTTTTTCCCTAAATGAGGTCCCTTACCCTCATTTTCCTTTGTAAAAACTGAACAAAAATATTCATTAAGGCAGTCTGCTAAGCCTTTATCCTCTTCTACATAGCATCCTTCTTTTGTTTTTAATCTAACTAATCCTTGTTTTACTTTCCTTTTCTCATTTATGTATCTAAAAAATGTTTTATCCCCCTTTTTCACTGACTGGGCTATAGTCTCTATATTTTGTTCTTGTAAACAAACTCTTTATGTTCATCAGTGCCCAATTCACCACCCATAGTTGCCTGCACTAGTATCATTAATAGACTGGATCTAATTTGTACTGAGTACTACTTGAGAGCAATTAAATATATAAGCAGCACATTTTACATAAATCTTGAAGATGTTGGGGTTTTATCAATAGCAAGAGCCAAAGGGGAAAGCAAAGTACAACAAAAGGCAAATATTTAGAAATACTGTTCTAATCAGCAAACTGATTCTTCATGGAAAGAAAGTAGACGTTCAAATAAACCAGAGAAGACTAAAGACTAACCCTCACCTATGGTTGAACCCTCAACTGGAGGTCCAGAAGCGATATCAAAAGTACAAGTCAAAGTCAGGAGTAAGAACATGAAGCATAGTCAAGAAAACCGACCAAGGTTGGTACATAGAAATACTCAGGATACAACAAGAACAGCTAGGTACAGGTAAGCTGACTCAATTCATGGAGTGAACAAGGCCTGAATAAATACCAGTGGCGATATCCATAATGGTGCTGGAAACTGATGAATAGAAGGTATAAAGTGACACATGGAGAGGACCATGTCCAAAAAAAAAAGCACAATGGCAAAAAGAGGAAACAATGGATAAAGAAGATGCACCACTATGAAAGATGCAATTGGATCCTAGTGCCACTATAGGACCCAGTTAAGGCTGTAACAACTTATATGGGTGAAAATACCACTCACACTTGTCCCATTTATAAATTTGTGTTAGTGTGTGATATAGGTACCCTTTGATGCTTGACAAATCTATAGTGGATCTGTGAGAGGTTTCAAGAAACATGCCAGTTAACATTAAATAATTATCAAATGCTATAGAATTAACTTCCATGAACTCCAATTATATGACCATATATATGCTTTCATGTTAAATGGTCTTAGTTTTATATTTACAATAAATGTCTTGGGCCCCAAAACGAAATAACTTTAGTTTCTATATATGTATATTTTTTTCGTTTATATAAATACACATACACTCACAAACACACATGGATTCAACAAGAGGAACTACACAAGACGCGGGCTTTCCCCCTCTTCAGTAGTTGTCATGTTTCCTTTGAAAATGTTGTCTTCTGAAATCATCATCTATCTGTCGAACACAGCTATTTCAATTTCATGGAATCCTAGGGGTCTAGTTTCAACATTTTTGTATGCAGACTGTTACTGACTGGAGAGTTCCAGTTGTTCTTACCATGCCATATATTATGTATTGGGGTGTTATGCAGTCCACCATCCAGTAGATGGCAGCATAGTGAAGTTATGCACTTGTTATGTTGTGTTAGTCTCTCTTGTGTTATAGTCATTATGTGTGTAGTTGAAGTAAAGAGAAGTCTTATATTACTATTTGTCTGAGAGCCATTTGTGAATATATAACATGCAAATACACGAAACCATAGTTGATGACGTGCGTTCTTCATGTGCTATACTAAGTATAATGCTGATGAGCTCTATTAAAAGCAATCCAGATGTTTATTAGGTTTCTGGCACTACACTTTATCCTGGTGTATGTCCTTTCCTGTGTATCAGATTAGTTTGGTCGATATATCCAATGTCCATGATCAAATAACATCCAGGACCCCATCCCTGATATATGGCTGTAGGCCCCCAAAAACTTGTCTTGATAGATAGCCAAACAAAAGAAAGACCATACCATATAAAAAGCTGTATAGCTCAGAAAAGGCAGAATAGAGGATATAAGATCACATATGGGAGAAGATACAGACTGCAGGAAAGGAGTTCACAATAAAATATCACAAAATATATTCCAATGATAAAAACTCTCAATAATAATGCAAGAGAGACCAACTCTCTTGCTAAAGGCTTGTGTGGGTTGCTAGTGTTCACAATAGGCCTAGTCAATGTCAAAAATTTGTGTTGAGCGAACCCGAACCGCACTGTTCGGATTCATACAGAACTTTACGGTTTTTGGACCCCGGACCCGAACACATACATTTCACTGAATGTCCGTGTTGGAGTTCGGGGTTCGGCGATTACATTGGATGTAATGCTATTGGCTTTCTATAAACTGAAATAGAGTCCCCATTCATAAGAAATTCTTATGCATGGGGACTCTATTTCGGTTTATAGAAAGCCAATAGTATTACATGTATTCTATAAACCGAAAGTCTATAAACGACATTCGGTTTATAGACTTTCGGTTTATAGAATACATGTAATGCTATTGCTATTATATAAACTGAAAGTCTATAAACCGAATGTCTTTCGGTTAGTAGACTTTCGGTTTATGCAATACATGTAATGCTATTGCTATTCTATAAACCGAAATAGAGTCCCCATTCATAAGAATAGGTCAATTGACCTATTCTTATGAATGGTGACTTTATTTCGGTTTATAGAAAGCCAATAGCATTACATGGCTATTGGCTTTCTATAAACCGAAATAGAGTCCCCATTCATACGACCCACATTTTACTTCATTTTGCAGCCCTCTAGCCCTTTCCAGGACTTTTTTAGAGGCATTTTAGTGGCCAAAAGTTCGGGTCCCCATTGACTTCAATAGGGTTCGGGGTCAAGTTCGACCCCGAACCGGGACTTTTTTCCGAAGTTCGTCCGAACCCGCAGAACCCGAACATCCAGGTGTCCACTCAACTCCATCAAAGATGTTGACTCTCCAGTAAAAGGTCCACCAGCAGAGCTTGTCTCTTTTGCGTAATGATCATATGAGTATTTATCACTGGAATATATTTTGTTATATTTTATTGTACACTCCTTTGCTGCAGTCTGTATCTTCTCCGATATGTGAACTTACATCCTCCATTCTGATTTTTTAAGAGATATAGAGCTTATTATATGATATGGTCTTTCTTTTGTTTGGTTATCTATGAGGACAAGTTTTTGGGGGCCTACAGCCATATGTCAGGGAAAGGGTCCTGGATGTTATTTGTTCTTGAATACGCGATGCATGATCTCATTGCACTGGAAATGAAGACACAGGGACTGGCGCAGGGTAACTGCAACCCTTTGGAGGTTCGGGACACCAGGTTTATGTAGTCACATTACCAAGCACTGTGAAGCAGCCGTTGTATCCAGCAGAAACTAAGGGACAGCTAAAGGTATCCTGTGGACATCATGGAGGAAGCATGAAGTATAACGAGAACCGCTTAGCAGGATGTTGCAGGTTAAACCAAAGAGATGAACCAAGCAGATCAGAGCGAGTACAAAAATTACTCAAACCAGATAAACAAAATACAGAGTGCAGGGCTACAGGACAGACCAAGGAGTAAAAACAGAACGGAAGCATAAAAGGGCATGACAAAGTATAAAACACAACTACAGAAGTAAGGAGACATACAGAGATATATATATACACAGGGCAACACACAGAGGCCAGGGCTAAGGGTGCTTCATGCTGAACTTTGGGATCTGGAGTAGCTTACACTGCAGTGTATAAATGGAAATACTGATACCAGTACTTACAATATAAGATAGTGTTGGGTTAGTGTTTCATATCATCCTAACCTCAACATCTGAGGAAAGGGATTTAGGAGTAATAATTTCAGAGGACTTAATGTTAGGTAGACAATGTTATAGCGCAGCAGGACATGCTAGCAGCATGCTTGCTTGCATATTGAGAGGTATTAGCAGTAGAAAGAAGGAAGTGCTCATGCCATTATACAGAGCACTAGTGAGACCTCACTTGGAGTATTGTATACAGTATTGGAGACTGGATCTCCAGAAGGATATTTACACTTTGGCAAGAGATTGGAGCTGGGTTACTAAATTGGTTCATGGGTTGAAGAATAAAACTTGCCAGGAAAGGTTAAATGATCTTAACATGTATATAACTTTGAGGAAAGAACTAACAGGGGGAATATGATAGAAACTTTTAATACATAAAGGGAATCAACACAGTAAAGCAGAAGTGTATATTTAAATGAAAATAAGAGGACATAGTCTTAAATTAGAGGGGCAAAGATCTAAAAGTCAAATCAGGAAGTCTTACTTTAGTGTGTAGGTAGTGGATGTATGGAATAGCTTTCCAGCGGAAGGGGTAGAGGTAAACACAGGGAAGTTTAAGCATGCGTGGATAGGCACAAGGTATCCTAGATATAAGATAATATAAGTATTTAAATAATTGGGCAAACTAGATGGACCCAGTGTTTCTTATATGTCGACACATTACATGTTTCTATTAATATGCAACTCATATTTATATTCTTTATTAGATGAAGTCTCAATTATTTATATTCATTTCCCACTTTATATTTAGTCAGGATCTATTTTTCAAAAACAATTGATGACTTGTTTATACAATAAACCATCTTCTGCTCAGGTGATTGCAATTATACTTAATCAGCTCCCTTAATTAATGACTTTCTGGGTTATTTACAGCTGAAAACGCTTGCACTTGAAAGGACCATGAAGCACTCTACTCAAAAATAATTTCTTTAGTTGGCAGCATAATTATTTTCACTCAAGTGGTTGTCTTATTACATTTACAAAGCATGTGATTATATCTGTATTGAGAGTGTTGAAGGCATATGCCTTTTTAAAATAGATCTATTATTACTTTAAACATCATACTCTGTTCATAAGCATTTCTAATTTCCTTTCATGTACCCAATTAGAAAGCATCAAAGACTTTATTTTATTTTGCTTAATCATCAGCACTACTCCAGCACAATACCTATTGATGGAGTAAGTCAGAAACCTGTCTTCAGTCTGATAGAATAAGTAGGATAGATATAACTCACTTTAATATTTATGATTTATAGCTACTGAGGTTTACCCACTAATTGGTGGATAGTGGTGAACACTGTAAACCAAAATTGCCAAATTAGAAAGTAAGTGATTTTTTTTCAAATGAGCTATTTTCCTCTTAGTGTACACCCGTACGATGTAATATAAATGCCAAATTTGATGGCAGAAACACATTGTCTCCCGCCGGTCCCTTGCTGAAAGCTCAGAGTCGACACCTGCAGCCCATGGCCATCTGTCTTTCACCTCACCCCCTTGCAAATCAGCCAAGCAGTCTGAGCCACAAGTCATGCAGCAGTCTCCTTTGCTTTTTGATGACTCTGCTGGCGGGGTCATCAAACCTAGCCTTGCCCCAGAAGTGGAAGAGATTGAGTGCACTGATGCACAACCACTCATGTGTCAGGATGTGGACATGCGAGGACCACCGCAACACGTCTCTGATGATGACGAAACACAGGTGCCAACTGCTGTGGCTTTCGGCAGTGTGCAGACCGGCAAGGAGGGCAGGGTTGAGGAGTGGGTGGAAGATGATGTGAAGGATGATGAGGTCCTAGGCCCCACATGGAATCAAGGTCATGCGAGTGACATGTCCAGTTTGGAAGAAGAGGTGGTGGTCGCAAAGAGGCACCAGCGCAGCATAAGAGGGAGCAGGGTACAAAACCGTAGCAGCCGTCCCCTAGACAGTATGTTTGCTACTGCCCACAGCACCCAGGGGCCGATCACACAAAAGAGTTCCCTGGCGTGGCAGTTCTTTAGACAATGTGCTGACGACAAGACATGAGTGGTTTGCAAGCTGTGCAATCAGTAACTGAAGCGAGGCAGAAATGTGCTAAACCTGAGCACAAAATGCTTGACCAGGCATATACATGCAAAGCACGAGCTGCAGTGTAGTAAGCATCTCAAAACCCAAATAAGGTCTCAGGCTCCTCCTGCTTCCTCTTCTGCTGCTGTCTTGGCCTCTTCCTCCAGCTCTGGAGTCACAGTGGCACCTGCCACCGAGCAAATAGAGGAAGTGGCAGCAATGCCACAACGTCCGCCACCGTCCCCAATCATCTCCAGACTGTCCCATGGATGCGTTCAGCTGTCCATCTCCCAAACACTGGAGAGAAAGAGGAAGTATGGCCCTACCCACCCGCGAACACTGGCTCTGAATGCCAGCATTTCCAAATTCCTGGCCTTTGAAATGCTGTCATTCCGTCTGTTGGAGACGGACAGTTTTAGAAACCTGATGGCGGTGGCTGTCCCACAGTACGTGCTTCCCAGCCGCCACTACTTTTCCCGGCGAGCCATCCCTTCCCTGCACAAGCAATTGGAGGACAAAATCAGGTGTGCACTGGGCAACGCCATCTGTGGCAAGGTCCACACAACCACAGATACGTGGACCAGTAAGCACGGGCAGGGACGCTATATCTCCCTAACTGCACACTAGGCAAATGTAGTGTCGGCTGGGCCTGAGGCAGATAGCAGTTTGGCGCATGTCCTTCTGCCACAGAGGATTGCAGGGCATTTCTCTTTGCCTCCTGTTGCCTCCTCCTCCTACTCAGCTTCTTCCTTCTCCTCTACCACATCCTCTACCACCTCCTCATCCGGTCAGCGTAACACCTTCACCACCAACTTCCGCACAGTCAGGGGGAAATGAGAGCAGGCTCTTTTAAAACTCATATGTTTGGGGGGAAAACCCCACAGCGCGCAGGAGCTGTGGACGGGCATGGAACAACAGATCAATGAGTGGTTGTTGCTACTGAGCCTCAAGCCCGGCCTGGTGGTGTACGATAATGGTCAAAAACTCGTAGCAGCTCTGGGCCTAGCCGGTTTGAAGCACATCCCTTGCCTGGCGCATGTGCTGAATTTGGTAGTGCAGAAATTCCTGAAAAACTACCCAGATATATCAGAGCTGCAACAGAAAGTGCGGGCCGTCTGTGCGCACTTTAGGCGTTCTCACCCTGCTGCTGCTCACCTCTCTGCGCTGCAGCGTAACTTAGGCCTTCCCACTCACCGCCTCATATGCGACGTGCCCACAAGGTGGAACTCCACCTTACACATGATGGAGAGATTGTGTGAGCAGCAGCAGGCAATAGTGGAATATCAGCTGCAGCACGCACGGGTTAGTCGCTCTGCGGAACAGCACCACTTCACCACCAATGAGCGGGCCTCCATGCGAGACCTGTGTGCCATTTTGCACTCTTTCGAGTACTCCACCAACATGGCCAGTGCCAATGACACCCTTCTCAGCCTTACTATCCCTCTTGCATGTCTCCTTGAAAAAACGCTTAGGGCGATGATGGAAGAGGATGTGGCACAGGAGGAAGAGGAGGAGGAAGAAGAGGGGTTATTTCCACGGTTATCAGGCCAGTCATTAACAAGTGGCTTGGAGGGTGGGTTCCTGCACCAGCATAGGCCAGGTACACAACTGTCAAGCCAGGGCCCAGTTTTGGAGGAGGATGAGGATGATGATGATGAGGAACCGTGTTCACAGCAGGGTTGCACCCAACGCAGCTCGTGGGCATCACTGGAGCGTGGCTGGGGGGATACGGAGGAACAGATGATATACCTCCCACAGAGAACAGCTTGTCCTTGCCTCTGGGCAGCTTGGCACACATGAGCGACTACATGCTGGAGTGCCTGCGCAACGACTGCCGAGTTGCCCACATTCTAACTTGTGCTGACTTCTGGGTGGCCATCCTGCTGGATCCCCGTTACAAGGACAACGTGCCGTCCTTAATTCCATCACTGGAGCGTGATCGTAAGATGCGCGACTACACACGCACGCTGGTAGACGCGCTGCTGAGGGCATTCAAAAATGACACCGGGGGCTCAATGGAAGCACAAGGCGAAGGCAGAGGAAGTGGTCGCCAACGCAGCTGGGGCACCGCCAGCACCTCAGAAGGCAGGGTTAGCATGGCCAAAATGTCGAAAAGCTTTGTCAGCACGCCACAACAAGCAGCAACACCATCTGATATGCAACATCTTAGCAGGAGGCAGCATTTCAGCAACATGGTGGAACAGTACGTGTGCACAGGCCTACACGGACTGACTGATGGGTCTGCCCCATTCAACTTCTGGGTCTCCAAATTGGGCACATGGCCTGAGCTTGCCCTTTATGCCTTGGAGGTGCTGGCCTGCCCTGCAGCCAGTGTATTGTCTGAACTTGTGTTTAGCACGGCAGGGGGCGTTATCACAGACAAGCGCAGCCGCCTGTCCACAGCTAACGTGGACAAGCTCACGTTTATTAAGATGAACCAGGCATGGATCCCACCAGACTTGTCTCTACCTTGGGCAGAATAGACATTTATACCGGCCTCACCCAGTCATTGTTATACTCAAGTGCACTTATTCTTTGTTTTCTGTTGTTATATGTCCCAATATTTTGGGGGCTACCCCAATTAAAAAAATTAAAAAAAAACAGTGTTGGCTACCTCCTCCTCCAGCACCGCTTCCACCTACCGCCATGGTCACCGCCTCCTCAACCTATGGGTCACTTAGTATAAACTGAAAGAGAATACCCTGCACTCCAACCCTCTCTCAAATTGATAATTCTGTTGATCCTTTTGGCAGCCATGCTTTAGATTTAGATTTATGTTCTTCCAAAGCTAAAATCAAAGATTCCATCTAGTGCTATTTTATGGCTCAGCTGTATTTTTAATTTGTATGTATTTTATGTTATTTTAAGTTATTTCCCTATCCACATTTGCTTGCAGAGCACTTGTCCTACTCTTACCCACATTTTACTTCCTTTTGCAGCACTCTAGCCCTTTCCATTACTTTTTTAGAGGGATTTTAGTGGCCAAAAGTCCGTTTCCCCGTTGACTTCAATGGTGTCCGTGTTCGGGGTCAAGTCCGGGGTCAAGTTCGAGCCCGGACCCAGACTTTTTCCAAAGTTCGCTCGAACTTCTCGAACCCGAACATCCAGGTGTCCGCTCAACTCTACTCACAAACACAGCTCCTATAACCAAGGAATATCAAATCTGCACTCGATAATGGTATACTTGCCCCCACTCTGGAATGTTCAAATATAGTTTACCTAATCACTGTAACAATTGCCCTAAGGGACAGCTAGAATAAATAAAGTTTATGGGGCTAGAGTTGGTGCCTACTACCTGGAAGAGGGGAGATAGATGCAGACGCCTACTCCAGAGAGAGGCATACTACTTCTATAACCTCCAAACTCTGAGCCCAAATGGAATCAATTCTGATTTGGAATTAAAGGCTTTTCTATAGGAATATATGTTATGTTATGATTTTAAAATGCATTCATTAAAACCTGTATTTTTTTTGTTATTTTAGAGGTTTTTTTTTCTGAATATAGAGGACTTTATTACCTTTGATGATGGGGAGCTCTTTTGTGCATTGAAAAGTTTTCTCATCTTTTTATTATGTTACGAATATGTTATTATTTGTATTTATTATTTATTATATTTTTTCCTATTTTTGCATTCATATAGGAGTATTAAAGTTGTTTCTCCCTACTAGTTAATACTTTTAATGTTTTTTTTATAAAAAATTTCACTGGCACTTTAATATATTTAATTGACTTTAAATGTCCCTTTTTATAATTTTCGGTTCTAGCCGAATTCGGCATTGTCAGTGCTTTTCATTTTTATTATTAACAAATTTGTCCGTAATCTGAATGTTATCCATTCATTGAAAAAGTGACCTTTTTCGGATAATGCTGATTGATGAATTATAAGCAGAGTCTATGGCTAATTTGGCACTGTTTCTAGCATTTTCTCACATCTACTAAATCCAAATTGTTTTCGTGTTTCCAACATCCGAATCTGCTTGGAAGCCGAATGACATCTATTCATGAGGAAATTCGTATAAACTTGAAAAACTCTTTCGGATAGCGCTAAATGACGAATCACAAATCGGGTATATAACCAAAGACTTTGTTCAATGAAGAGATTCTCCTGATGAAGGCCGTTTTTGGATGAAATGCGTTGGAACACTTTTGTACCTTGTGACCCACCATTCAGCAACATACCTGGAAGTCCTGACCAGCCCTGAGGCACACGGAAAGCCGATCATAGTAAGTACTGTGTCTCACTAAAGGGTTCTTTCTATCCCTAGTGGACTTTTTTTCTGCTTTTAGTTTTTATTCATGAACTTTCTTGCCTGCATGTAAGTCCTTTTCATCATTTTTTTGTGGAGAATAAAAGTGTTTGCAACCAGACCGGACACATCTCATTCCCTCTCCATTGTGGATATCAACATTCCAGAGAAGGGGCAAGTATAACATTATCGAGTGCAGATTCCACGCTCCTTGGTTGTAGGAGCTGTGTTTGTGAGTTTGATTACCTCAATATTTGCTCATATTTTGGCTACTATCATTTGCAGTACATATTGCACTAGGTGTTTTTCTATTTATTTCTTTTCTTTCAGGTATATACAGCACTAGAAGCTTTGTGCTAAGTATCTTGCATTTATATCTACACTAGACATGTGCATTCGTTTTCGGACGAATGCATTTTCGGACGAAAATAGCATTTTCGTCTATTCGTCCGAAAAACAAATAACAAAAATTTTAACTAACAAAATCCGAATGAACGAATGGTTAATAAACGAAAATCATTCGTTCATTCGTCCATTCGTCCATTCGTGCTATTGGCATTCTAAACCGAAATAGAGTCGGTTTACAATACCAATAGCATTGTACTACATTCCATAAACCGACATGAATGACTTTCGGTTTATGGAATGCATGTAATGCTATTAGCTTCCTATAAACCGAAATTGAGTTCCCATTCATACGAATAGGTCAATTGACCTATTCGTATGAATGGGGACTCTTTCGGTTTATAGAAAGCCAATAGCAGCATGTATTCTATAAGCCGAAAGTCTTTAAAACAAACGACGTTCGGTTTATAGAATACATGTAATGCTATTGCTGTTCTATAAGCCGAAAGACATTCGGCTTATAGAACAGCAATAGCATTACATGCATTCTATAAACCGAACGTCGTTCGTTTTAAAGACTTTCGGCTTATAGAATACTATTGGCATTCTATAAACCTAACTAGAGTCCCTCCTCATTCATAAGAATTTCTTATGAATGGGGACTCGACTCTAGTTCGGTTTATAGAAAGCCAATAGTATTCTATAAGCCGAAAGTCTTTAAAACGAACGACGTTCGGTTTATAGAATACATGTAATGCTATTGCTAAACTATAAACCGAACGACTTTCGGTTTATAGAATAGCCATAGGATTACATGTAGTACATAAGCCGAAAGTCTATAAACCGAAAGTCGTTCGGTTTATAGGCTGTCGGCATTTAACTATACAGAGACAGAGTCTCCATTCATAAAATTATGAATGGAGACTTTGTCTCCGTGTAGTAAAATGCCGAAAGTCTATAAACCGAACGATCGGTTTATAGACTTTCGGCTTATGTAATACATGTAATCCTATGGCTATTCTATAAACCGAAAGTTCGGTTTATAGAATAGCAATAGGAATACATGTATTCCATAAGCCGACAGCCTATAAACCGAACGTTCGGTTTATAGGCTGTGGGCATTTTACTACACGGAGACAAAGTCTCCATTCATAATTTTATGAATGGAGACTCTGTCTCTGTATAGTTAAATGCCGGCTTTTAACTATACGGAGACAAAGTCTCCATTTATAATTTTATGAATGGAGACTCTGTCTCCGTATAGTTAAATGCCCACAGCCTATAAACCGAACGTTCGGTTTATAGGCTGTGGGCATTTAACTATACGGAGACAAAGTCTCCATTCATAATTTTATGAATGGAGACTCTGTCTCTGTATAGTTAAATGCCGGCTTTTAACTATACGGAGACAAAGTCTCCATTTATAATTTTATGAATGGAGACTCTGTCTCCGTATAGTTAAATGCTATTGTATTCTATAAACCGACTCTATTTCGGCTTATAGAATGCAATAGTACTACGAATGGACGAATGAACGAATGATTTTCCTTTATTAACCATTCGTTCATCCGGCTTTAGTTAGCTTAGCATTTTCGTTCTTCGTTTTTCGGGCGAATGGACGAAAATGCAATTTTCGGACGAAAATGCATTCGTCCGAAAACGAATGCACATGTCTAGTATATATTCACATGTAAATTGCTTTTTAAATAAAAAATTATGATATAAAAAAATCTTGTTTTTATTTCCTTTTATGTGACAATGCTGCCTCTCTCTTTCCCTTGCCCCCAGATTTGTCGCTCTCCCCCCCTTAGTGTTGTCTCTCTCTCACCCTCCCTTTGGCTCCCCCCTCGCTCCCCTTGTGTCTGTCTCTTCCCCCCTTCCCTCCCCTTGTTTCTCTCTGCCCCCCCCCCCTTGTTATTCTGTCCCCCCCTCACCTGTTTCTTGCTCCCTGGTGGCTACTGGGGGCAGCCGGGGGATGTATGCACTATACATAATAGACGGAAGTGTCGGGCAGCATGGAGGTTGTCTGCACGATTCGTGCAGACATCCCCCAGCTGCCCAATTCTCCCTGGTGGCTAGCGAGGGAGCGGAGGATGTCTGCGCGATGAGCGAGACCTCTCCTGCTGCCGCCCGGCATGACCGCCGGGACTTCTATGATGAAGCTGGGTACTTCCGGCTTCCTCATAAAAGTCCTGGCTGTCGTTCCGGGCGGCAGCAGGGGAGGTCTCGCTCATCGCGCAGACATCCACCGCTGCCTCGCTAGCCACCAGGGAGAATCGGGCAGCTGGGGGATGTCTGCACGAATCGTGCAGACAACCTCCATGCTGCCCGACACTTCCGTCTATTATGTATAGTGCATACATCCCCCGGCTGCCCCCACTAGCCACCAGGGAGCAAGAAACAGGTGAGGGGGGGACAGAATAACAAGGGGGGGGGGCAGAGAGAAACAAGGGGAGGGAAGGGGGGAAGAGACAGACACAAGGGGAGCGAGGGGGGAGCCAAAGGGAGGGTGAGAGAGAGACAACACTAAGGGGGGGAGAGCGACAAATCTGGGGGCAAGGGAAAGAGAGAGGCAGCTTTGTCACATAAAAGGAAATAAAAACAAGATTTTATTTATATCATAATTTTTTATTAAAAAAGCAATTTACATGTGAATATATACTAGACATGTGCATTCGTTTTCGGACGAATGCATTTTCGTCCGAAAATTGCATTTTCGTCCATTCGCCCGAAAAACGAAGAACGAAAATGCTAAGCTAACTAAATCGAATGAACGAATAGTTAATAAAGGAAAATCATTCGTTCATTCGTCCATTCGTAGTACTATTGCATTCTATAAGCCGAAATAGAGTCGGTTTATAGAATACAATAGCATTTAACTATACGGAGACAGAGTCTCCATTCATAAATTTATGAATGGAGACAAACGTATAGTTAAAAGCCGACAGCCTATAAACCGAACGTTCGGTTTATAGGCTGTG